>VHKM01000057.1:1432500-2032500 GCA_007210695.1 Neogobius melanostomus
CACCGAGAAATAAGGCAAGAATAAGCAACATTAACATTCTAACCCAACAGTGTCTATCTGAATAATGAGCTCCTAACCTAATTAAGGAGCTTATATTAGAACCTCTATGCTCCCACAGACCTCCCAGGCAGCTTAAGACACACAGACTGGCGTGACTTGTGGCTGTGTTGACCTGTCTTTGAGCCGAGGTGACTTGTTTTAATGTTTTCCCCAGCTCACAGCGCACGGGGTTAACTGGGGTCACCGACTTTAGCAGGAACAGGCCGTGCCTAAGCATACGGATGTGTCATAGTAACAATGAACTTGAAATAAAGGCAATATAGTCCTCTTGCAGTCAAAGCTATACAGCTTCACACACTTTATATCAATACTGAAAGCAAATCATTTGTTTTGAGAACGCATTTGTTGAAATATTTCAGTTTTAAGTTTAATTCAACCCCTCAAACGTTTTTCTATATGATTTCAATTCTTTATTTTTTTTAAATCTATATGAGCGTGACAGCCACAACAAATGACAAAGTATATATTTCAGACATGTAGAGAAATAAAGTATTGGACAAAAGCTCACTCGTTTTACAGCTACCGCCCTGTCATAGATGTCTCTGGTGTAGTTGTATGGTGTTTCAGTGTTTGTTGTAGTGAATGGTGTTTCTCTGGTGAACGCTTATGGGACAGAGCAGCTGCACCTGTCAAAACATCCGCCTGAACCTGCTGCTGCGTATACACAGGAGGACACAGTGGACAAGTCTGCACTCATCAAACACCGCTCTGCAACAGTAAAGAAATACGAGATAAGTGCTGTCCTCCAGGGCTTTTTACACATTAGGATTTTAACAAAAACACACTACTAAAAATGTAGGATCACAGTCAAATGTAATTGTGATTTGTCATTTTGGGCAATAAGACAGATACATTATGCTTTAATAATACTAATTTGAACATATTATTTTCAAATTTACCTGAACATACCTTTTCATTCACATACTTAAGTGGCATAAATTTGTAAGAGAGACGACCCCGCTCTACCAACTGCGCCACCATCGCCCTTATTGGCATGTCCAAAGTACAGCCCAGGGGCCAAATGCGGCCGTCAGACCAGTTTTGGTGGCCCTTAGGCTTCCTGTTTTATTGGCACACATCACCAGAGACTTGCAATCTTAATAATTCCACACAATTACAACCTCAAAAAGTTACATTTATTGTGAGACAGAGCTAGCATTATGGTTCCAAACCTAAATAAAGGTGTGGGGCACGGTTTAAACCTCTCCTAACTACACACAGTTTTTGTTTTTGTTCTCAGGACTCAATGCATGTGTATGTTTGGTTCACGGCGCCTCTGAATTTGCTCTCATAGATCTCCAACAAAGAGGCAATAGTCAAAAAGTGTTTCAACACACATTTCAACACTTCTGACTGACACTGGCAACATTTTCAACATTTTATCATTATGGTTTGCAAGGACAAGATGGATTTCTTAATAAACCTAAAAGTAACTGAATTTAAATGCCATACCATTTAACACAACAATGCTTGAACTTTACTCCCCCAAAATCCAAATGGTTGCAATTTTTTTTAAATTGCTAAAGCTGAATTTTTAAAGTATCATCGACATAAATAATCCTCCAAAACTCTTAGAACCTATTATTTCGATCCACAAAAGTCTGCTTTCAAATGAAAGGGATTTAAAAAAGAATATTTAAGCAGTTCATATTTAACAATCTGTGTGCCTTTTGGTTCTCCTCAATCACATACTGAATTGGCACAAACACAAGTCACTCTCAGTTTCATGTCTAAAATGGAAAAAGCTCTTTAAAGAGAATACAAAGACAAGATTATAAAATAAGACAACAGGTGTTTTGTTTTTATGATCACTTTGTCCTGGTTGTAAATGCCCTATAATGTAGGTGTTTTCTTGCGGCTTGGGTCTTGTGGGAACCAGACAGGAATCTAAAGTGGACAGAGACGCTTCCGCCGTTATTTTCCTGCCAAAACCTTCAATTAAGCAGCGTTCAAAGGCCGCTCTCATCAAACACATTCAGAGCTGCGTTCAGAGCCACCGCCAGCGTGGGCCAAAAAACAGTCCATCCACTTCATTCACAGAGAACAGGGACTTTGATATGAACTGAATTTCGACCTTAAGGGTGAACAATTCTGGCATAGTAATCTGGTTGAAATGCCACACACGATAGGCTCCAAAAACAACTTCTTCTTGATCATGAGTTTGTTTTTGTTTTTTGTAGGCCAGTAGACTGCAGAAGAAGCTGGAGAATTCCTTTTTCAAATGCTCATTTTTCATCAGTACAGCATGTTCAGGAAAGGTTGAATTTCCAGTTTTTTGTATGTCACGTCCTGTGCCCATTGTAAATACGGAAGGGAAATAATAAACACAAACATAATAAATAATGCGGGGAAAACTAGATAACAATGGCTACATTTTATATATAATTGTGTGATACCAATGTGGAGCAACATCTTCACAGTCCACATTCTGATCTACACCATTTCTCCCCAGAGTAAAGCTTTGAGCTCATGGCCAAGCAGCGTCTGATGGGACAGTGAGAAAAAGCCACATCACAGATTGAAGTGCCCTGCTGTTCCTTCTTGCAACTGTTTTTCATTTATTCTACCAATCTCCACATCTCTGACTCTGTGCCTTTAGACACACGCGTTGTTCTGATACAAACAACAAAAGTCATTTGAATACAGCATTCCCCAGTGGCAGAATCTGTGCCCATTTTTGACCATAATATTACGGCCAACAACAACAATATAATAAAAGTCTTTCATAACAAGGGCTGGGTACCGATAAACGATACCAGTTTGGTAAAAAAAACAAAAGTTTAGGTACTACTGGCATAGAAAAAATTTAAGTATCGAAAAAATCTTATATCTTTGGATCCAAGTGCAGAGAGAGACATGAGCACGCCGTTCAAAAGTTAAAGACAATTAGGGGAGCTTTCAAATACCCCAACTGCACCGACTTAATCACATGAAGCAAATTTGCAAGATTAAGCTTAAAATTCTATTTCAACTGATAGAGCAGTAGTTCTACTACTGCTGAGATAAGATGGTACATACAGTATTATTAAACAGACAATGGCAGCACAGTGTCCGCTTTAATCTGCAGTATCTAAAAGCCAGGCTCATACAGATTTAGATGTTTTCTGGTGATGCTGGAAGAGGCCGTGTGTGCACAACGGCAGCCACACGTCAGTCAGGCTGCCCCAGAGAAAATTGTAGCAGCAAAGGTGACTTTCTGTCCCACCAGCGTGACAGTGATCGTACAAATCTAAAAGCGTGTCAGCCTATAGATCAAGAGTAACACCTCGTTTGAAAGCTAAGACCAACAAAACTGATCGTAACTGTTTTAGTCGCACTGTCACTGTGTTTTTGTCACTTTTTGAAGAGTTTTTGTTGTCACTCTTGTCATTTTTTTGTTGCTTTTCTATCATTTTGCGTCGTGTTTTGCCACTTTTTTGTGTTATTGTTGCTTTTCTGGCACGTTTTGGTCTCTATTTTGAGCCTTTTATCCAAGAAGCTTTTAGATTTGGATAATGCCAAACGTTCCGTCGGGAGTTAAGAGATTGATTAGGGCTGGGTACTGTTAAACGATACCAGTGTGGTGTTACTGGTATCGGTACCGGAGAAACAGCTTATATCTTTAGATCCAAGATTTGATGCTGTTGGTCCAAAAAAAATAAAAAATAAAGTTCCATTTTTTTTTACTAATGTTTATTTTCTCTCAATTTTTGTCTACTTTTTACCCCCAATTTTTTATTGTTTCCCCCATTTTTTTCTTCCTAATTTAAGCGCATTTTTACAAACATTTTCTTTATTTCCCCCCATTTTTTCCCCCCATTTCCCTCTCGATTTATTCCCGATTTTTTCAAAAACTTTTGGCAAAAAAGTATAATTCAGGTATCGGTATCGAAAAACCAAGTATCATTGAAGTACTGGTATCGCCCTATTCATAATCTAATTTTTTAATTTTTTATTCTTGACGTCTGGCCTTTGTCTAACAAGGATATTCCCTTGAGATTAAAAATCTCTTTTTCAGGGGAGTCCTGGCCCAGAGGGAAAGTATCTGCAGTGGTAGGGGAAACTGGAGCACCTGGAGGAAACCTGCACAGAAAAGCCCTGTCTGGTCCAGGGACCCAGGACCTTCTTTCTGTGAGGCCACACTGTTATGGTCCTCATGTATCGTATCTTGTCATATGCCAGAGTTAGTATTGACAAAACAAAACATAATAAAATATAAAAACATTTTTTTCCTAATTATTGTACTTCCTTGATGAAAATGGTATGGTATAGGATGATGTAAACTGTACATAAGGACCATGAACAAGCCAATCTACCCTTAGAATACAGCATTCTTCCACTTCCCATGGCAAATTATATTTTGGAGTCTAAAAATGTATTTAGTTTCCCTTTCACTGGCGCAAATATATAAATAATGCTTGGTGTATAAAGCCCACTCTCCATAACTGTCACAACAACCATAGCAAATCTTAAAAAAACCACACACCAGATAATAAAACTAGGTCAAATTGACTTTTGACTTGGCTAGACAACAATGCTTTAGTCAGTTCCCAAATATTATTTATTTATTTGGTTTATTTAGTTGGGACATTATTATTATTGGGTCTTTGAAATCAATGCTCATTTTGCGAATGTTTCTTGGGGGCCAGTCTCTCAAATAGTAAACTAAACACCCAGTGGTTCTCAACATTTTCTCCTTTCCAGTGTACACCAACATACGAAGCAATTCATAAACCACAAAAAGCCATGACTTTCCGGAAAAGAGATTCTGATAATTATGTCAGTGGGACCTTTCTGGTTATTAAATATAACAATTATACTGTGCAGATACCATCAGAACAGAAGACAGACACACTTTCAAAATGGCCACTGTGTGAGATACAGCTCCTGTGAATGACCCGTATCCTGTCTTGCCGTAAATCTCCAAAAAGGAACAGAAACGAGATGGATGATCGACGCACAACAGCCAAACATGCAGTTACTTTGGTGACGTGCCAGAGCTGTTTACGCTTGGAGATGAAAGAAGAGAAGCTACAAAAGTGTTTATTTTTCTCTCACTAAATTCATTTGTTACTTTTGAGGCAGTAGCGGTCACAGTAGGCGGAGCATTTGCCCACCAACTAGAGCCTCACAACAGTGTTCAGCAGTTTAGGGAGATCTGAAACCACTAGGACATCATTAAACGTCGCTACACTTAATCCTTTTGCACATTCCTGTCAGCAGCAAAAACATGTTACCCTCTGCTCCTCTCATGTTGACTGTTGGACATTCAAAAAAATGCACTTCACGTTTAAAACTCAGCAGTGGGTCTCCACACTGCTCGTCTGAAGCCTTTGTGTGGCTGTCAGAACCAATAAAAACACTTGTGAACTACTACTCCCTTAAAGTCACAAAATAATCCTCTTCTCCTGAATCTCTGCCCCCTGCTGTTCAACCATGGAAACGAGCGACAGTTTGTTTGCACCCGTTGAATACTAAAATCTTGGTTAGGTTGGAGAGAGGCAACGCTATGGTTTTGTTTTATACACCTATTACTACATACTCCTTGTTTCACGACTTTGAATCCAAACAGGTAGATTCCACACCAGATCAATGTCCTAAGCCAAGATGTATCGTAAAGAGACGAGAGAAAACACATTGCAAAATCAACATGGAAAAATCATCCAAGGGATGCGGTCCACAATTTTATAATCTTGGTCTAGCACATGATTTATTTCCACTAGATATTATTGAAAGCTGTAGACAATCTTTTTCAGTAGTGCATATTTGGGTGAGTCAGAAGCATTAAGTGTAAAAAATAAAGTCTGTTGGACTGAACTACATGTGGTAAAAGACTTCACATACAACACAGACAGCTGTTATTTGCAGAAGTTCTCTGATGACTCAGCTATCATGGGCTGTCTGTCCGAGGGGAGAAGGCAGGGCTTTGCTCAGGACTTTTTATGACTCTGTTGGTAGCCTCTACTATCCACTATACTGTCGTGTGTTGGGCCCCGGGCAGCACAGAACGGGACAGGAACAGGCTGAACAAGCTGGTCTGGAGGGCCAGCTCTGTTCTGGGCTGCGCCCCGGACTGTGTGGAGAAGATGGCTGAGAGGAGGATGTTAACCAAGCTCATATTCATCACGGACAACACCTCTCGCTTGAGGGTTCATGGGAGTTCGCCCAAACCTGTCCACATGTGGTTTGTGGATCTGGAGAAAGCGTTTGACCGTGTCCCTCGTAATGTCCTGTGGGGATTGATCCGGGAGTACGGGGTCCGGGGCCCGGGGCCTCTGCTAAGAACTGTCTGTTCCCTGTATGACCGCAGCAGGAGCTTGGTTCGCATTGCCGGCAGTCAGACCAGTTTCCACTGCATGTTGGTCTCCGCCAGGGCTGCCCTTTGTCACCGGTTCTGTTCATTACCTTTATGGACAGAATTTCTAGGTGCAGCCAGGGGGCGTAGGGATTGGGAACCTCAGGATCTCATCATTTGCAGATGATTTTGTTCTATTGGCTTCATCAAATCAGGACTTTCAGCTGCTCTGGGGCGATTTGCAGTCAAGTGTGAAGTGGCTGGGATGAAGATCAGCCTCTAGAGGAGGAGTATCCATGAGTGCGGGATGGATGGAGCTGAGCTGGGGGCAAAGCTCCTGATTCACTGGATGATCTACGGTCCTACCCTCACCTATAACCATAAGCTCTAGGTAATGACCGAAAGGACAAGATCACAGATACAAGCGGTCAAAATGAGTTTCCTTCGCAGGGCAACTTAGCGCACCGTTACACATAGGGTGAGAAGCTCGGAGTAGAAGCGCTGCTCCTTCACATTGAAAGGAGCCAGCTGAGGTGGCTCGGTCATCTGTTTCGGATGCCTCCTGGTCGTCTCCCTTGGGAGACGTTCCGGGTATGTCCAATTGGGAAGAGGACCCAGGGAAGATGCTGGAGTGACTACGTGTCTCTGAGCTGGCCTGGTGCTGCCTCAGGATCCCCCCAGAAAAGCTGGAGGAAATGTGCGTAAATAAGGAAGTCTGGGCATGTATGTATGGAACTCCTGTACAGCTTATACAAGCAATCACCAAATCTAGCTCTAATGAAGCAATACACTTAGTGACACTAAATTAACTTAATTATGACAGTTTATGCAACAATGCAGTAATACAATATCCAGTCTTACTCTGCTGTCCTCCTGGGCGTCCCACTCAGGACTGTAGTGGTGGAGAGGCTGCTGTGCCATGCTGCAGTTAGAGAACTGGAAGAGGCTGGAAAAAGCGTGTCTGTTTTCTGTCGTGTCCACGAAGATGGCGTCCTGGAAGTTGACTCCGTGTGGGAGGAGGTTGTAGTTTTCATCCATCCTGCAGCAAACATGACGTTAATGAGAGAGATAAGACAGAAGTAAAGGAGGTTATAGTCCATGATAAGATACTGTATAATGGGAGGAATAGTACAATTTGGTATAAAAGGATTTGACACATTGCCAGATTTTGTAGATTTTTTTAAAGAATACGTTTACTTTTGTAGTTGGCAAATCAAAAAGGTAAGCCAAAAATAGACCTATTTTGTCCTTCCACCGAAATGATTTTGACATCTTGCAAATTGCAACACAATTGAACTGCTTGCAGAAATGACCATGAATAAATACGATTAAAAAGATATATCTGGACAAAGAACCTGATTTACAGCATATTTTAACTGACCTCTTCACCAGATGGGAAGTTTAGAGTCAGAAGTGAAGACATGGTGGAAGTGAGCTATAGGGAGTCAAACCATGGGTCATAATGAGGTGAGATGCCCCTTTAGTTCACAGATTACTCCTATCTTACCGCATTGGAAGAGTGTTGTCCCAGTAGACTAAGCACTGTGGTTGCCAAGCATAATTTCCAAATGAAGCAGCCAGCTATATATTGGTAAACATTTCTCCATTCTGTCATTCATAATTCGACTTGTTTTGTGGGATGCATTTAAGTGTTTCTGTCTGTCAATCAATTACAACCATGAGAAACGAATAGGTGATGGATATCGAAGGTTTGGCTTTAAACAATCTGGGGTTTTGCTCATAAGTACATGGGAGGTTAAATTAGTGCTTCATAAACTGGGTTATGGCTGGGTCCCACTGATGATATGTAGTGAAGTCTTACAGTGGGCTAGTTCATTTATTTAGATTGGGTGAAAAGTATTCGTTTAAATTGGGTCTAGTTCAATGTGTGTGCCTTCTCTGTGCACCTCACCTCAAAAGAAGAAGTAGGAGTAGTTCTCCATCACAGTATGGGACTGACAGGAAAGGTAGCCTAGCCCTGTCAGGTTGAGTCTAGACCCAGTAGGAACCTCCAGCATGCTGCCCCACGCCTGGTCGCACAGCAGCTCCACTTCGGCCGAGTACAGCAGCCCTTCCTCTGCGCTCTCGTATCCATAACCCAAACCAAACGGTAGAGAGTTGTACAGTCCTCCAGCGCTGCTCAATGTCTCCCGATGAATGGCCAGGACGCGAGCGTAAATAATAATCTCTGCTAACTCAGCCCGGCAGCCTTCACTCAATGGGCGCCACTCGGATGGTAACTGACAGCCGTGCGTAAAAGTATCCAAACGCGCACAAAGCAGAAACGAAAAGAACGCAAGAGACCACATTGCATACGTTGTCTTGATTTTCTTATTGTGTATTGGGTGTTTTTTTTTTTACCTATCCAAATTTTAGTTTGCATTCATTGGAAAACACTCGGCTCCAACTCGCAAAAAGTGCACAAACACGATTACGCGCAACGAAGCCTGTAAAATGCAGGTTGCGAAAAAATGTAAGGTAGCCACGTATTCGTTCGTATTTAGAAAGTATCCACAATTCAACCTGGCTGAACTCCTCATCAGGCTTCAAAAAAGTAAGTGCTGGTGGTGGTGCGGTCCGGGGTGATTAGTGGGAGGGTCAGACAATTGAGCTGTCCGCGTGGGCTGCTTTATGACCCCCAACTGACCCACACAATGATGAGTTGTAACATAAATATTTACTCTGGTCCTGCACACGCGCAGTCTCAATACAGACAAAAATGTTTCAGGGTAAAATTCAAACACGGGATAAGGCGCAGTAGCCCAATTTATAGTGTACCCAACCACGGTGAAGTTGGTTTCACGTTGGACGTTGGATATTCGACTCCAACAGATCGTTCGAATTAGGGACCGTCTATGAATTACTGTCTTTGTATAAAGGTGTTGGTTTAAAACATTTTTAGTTTAGGTGTCAATCAATAATATGATACAAAAAAAAATAATGAAAGGAGACAGACTAAATGTAATCTGTTGGTGTATTTTCTATCACATTTAATCTTTTATTGTATTATATACCTACTGTTGAATGTCTGTGTAAGCGCTCAGTCGTACAGGAGTTGTCCATCTTCAATGAAGGTACTTGAGTCATCTTCTGTACTCAGTAGTTGAAGTCTTGAACGTTTCGCCACTCATCCAAAAGGCTTCGTCAGCAGACTAAAGTCCCACTCAGCCCGCAGCTAGATAAAGACCAGGAGAAGGAGTTGGGGTTGGGCCGGTTCCTCCCCTCTATACTGTACACAGCTACTCTCACCTGTGGGTAAACAACCTTTAAAGTAGAGCGTCTCTAACGACCTACTCAACCGCAGTATCGGTCAGTCCTGTCCTATTCATAAATGATCATTGCCCATAATCTGTCCTATTCATGGCTGATCACGGCTAATTACCTGCCTATTGTTCTTTTGTTACCTGAGGTGCCGTCTCTTTGGACGAGCGGCCCTCAGTTTTTCCTCAATAGCTTTTATGGCATTTGACCCAGTGACCCAAACCACTTTACAAAAATAGAACTGACTCTGGGCTATGGCGCCCAGGCCATTAAATTTTAGAAAGTTTAGAAAGTATGTTTTTTTCCACTGGGTCAAATGCCCTAAAAACTATTGAGGAAAAATCCATTCTTTTTTTTTTTGTACGTTTTTTGGATCCTATTACTGATTCACACCTAAACTAAATGTTTTAAACCAACACCTTTTTACAAAGAGAGTAATTCAGAGACGGTCCCTAAATTCGAACGATCTGTTGTGTTGGAGGCGAACGTCCAACGTGAAACCAACTTCACCGCGGTGTCTAAGCGCGTAAGCGTGGCTTCAAAGTTAAAAGGCTTATTTATGATGGATGGAGCCGAACACTAAAATACGAAGTGCAAAACACAAAATACATGTTATGTAAGCCTGGCATTGAAGCCTAACCCTACTGGGTAATGACTAGGATTAGGAACGGCAAATGTGATTTAAGTTGTGTTTCACTCACATAGATCTGACACTAGAAGGTCTTGGCTTTCAAATTTTTCAAATGCGGAATCTTTTGCATATGCATAATTGAAGACAACAACTCCACTAAAACCCCAAAATGCATTCACCATACTGGACAAAAAAGCGTCAAACATTTTATTTCGTGTTTTCATGTATGGCTTCGTTCTTTGTTAAATTTGACTCTGATAAGTGGAAGCTCTGCACACCCCAGAAGGTAATAGGTGCGTAAAAGAATAGATTAGGGGAGACCGGGTATGGTTGTAACACTTTTTGCTTCAGCACCTGTAACTCACTGAATTTTGAGCTAGAGTTGTCAAACTTTTATACAAAGTACCCACATTTGTTAACTACAAATGGCAACAATTCAAACCTCTGCAAGATTATCACAGACCTCGTGTTGATGTCAAATACATGACATGGTGGTCCTTTGTTTCTCTCTCTCTCTCTCTAAGCTGTCATATGCTTAACCTCAAGTGGAGTCAGTCCATAATACAGACTGCTGTCTGAGTCAAATAATCAGCCAACACTTCCTCCTGCAGCTCAGAGAAAACGTTGTTGATGCTAACCTACACTGGGAAGATCACTGGACTCCGGTCTCTCAGTTTCTGCAGTGTTTTGCCGTATCTGCTCAGTTTTACATGGCAGAACCCATGTGCCTTTACCCTTATTTCTGACCACATGAGATTCTTATTTTTTAAACATTAGCTGGCACAAATCTGTCAGTCTTTCTTTTCCACTGTTTAGGCCTTCTGTAAAAGTATTCAAATCAAGTGTTATTAACTGTATATGAGGGATGATTGTGTTACAACCACCCCCACCGCTGTCAGCCATTGTTCAGCTAGCTCTATTAGCATAATAGTTTGAAATTAGCAGGGGAAATGTGCATCACATTTTGCCTGAGAAACTACAATTTAATCTAATGTAAGTCATATGGTTTTATGTGCAATAGTATAAGCACTAAACAAAATATAGTCTTGGTAAAAAAAATGTACTTTCTTTCCTCAAAATCAATTTTTTCTCTATAGAATCTGCATGCACCTGTTTACATAATAATATGTCTATGGTTTACAACCTTGTCAATCACCATGTGGGATCAGGGAGGAAGTGGGTAAACACTGATATGTCCATTTGACTCCAATCTTATCCCTGAATGGTGGAGTTACAACTCTCCCCATGTTACAACCATACCCGGTCTCCCCTACTTAACTTGAAGCTGCTGTAATAAAAGCCAAGTAAAAGAGTGAGACAGCACAAAAGTAATGCTTTGTAAAACCTAAAATGCCAATGTCCCGCTCTGATTGCAGTGTTTAAAGGCGTCTCGGACACGTGTCTTCCAACAAAGTCCATAAAAAATACTGCGTTCCAGAAAGGTTTTATTGGCATTACCTCACAGCCATACACAAAATACACAGCTCCTCCATAGACGATAGAACACGGTCGAAAGACTGTTTACCTCCACACTGCAACACCTGTGTGCATTTGACTCTGTCTTTTATAGGGCAGGTAATCAGGTAAAAGGATACACAGCGCCATACAGTGGCGGGAGGCTAATCATTGATAAAAAAATAAATTAAAAAAAGGGATGGCTCCAACAATTATCCTCTATGAAAAGTATTATGTCAGCAAGATGTCCAAGGATTACTTATGAAAAACTCCTGTTTAGCTACGAGAAACACAAATATAAAACCAGACATGCAGTGGCCAGAAAATTTCTCTTGCCAATAGTAAGATCGCATAGTACTATGAGGACCTTTACATATAGAGCTATGCATGCATGGAATGGACTTCCAGATAGTTTAACGCTAGTGGAGGACAAGAAGAGATTACAATTTTTACTGAAAAAACTCTTAGAAACAAATTTGTAATGAATTTAGCAATTAATGTGTTAGGCGATAATCCTTTTTTTTAAATGCAAATATTAACTGTTAACTCTTAACTTATACACAGCTTTTATATGTTTGTACATATGAATTTAAATACTGTTTTTATATTTTGTGAATGGATTTAGTGGACCCCAGGAAGAATAGTGACAGCATGACTGCGCTAATGGGGATCCTTTTAATAAATAAACAAATAAACAGTGTGCGGGAGCCTTTTTTTCAAGTTAAATTTGACTCTCCCAAAACTCTACCTAAAAAATTGGTTACTATTAACGTCTGGTGCATCATGACAATAATTAACACAGCTGTTAGTGTGACTTTTACCGTTCGTCGTCTGCACATAACCGATTACAGTATCATAAAATAAAACAGGCCTAAAGTAATTTCACACAACACCAGCAGGTGGGGCTGTCGAAGCGCACGCACATGTGGTACCGTTTGCCTGAAGCATTTTGTGCAATGTTCTTGTCTGTAGAAACGTTGACGACACTTTCAGCTTTATGATACAAACAAACCATTTATATTAAAAACCCAGCGTCATTAAAACCAAACATTGGCAGCTACAGCATGAGTGATCAGACAAGTCCAGGCAATATCATGTAGCCTAACCCATACAGTTTTTACAGCAAACACTGGTCTTTACAGAAACAAATATAGAGCATATTTATGACTTTAAATTGGATATACATACATTTAAAAGTTTTAGGCCTAAATGTCATTATTGAGCATTCATAAAACACACAAATAAAACTATATGGTTGTCGTGTTTAAATATCACACTATTATTTATATTTATGAAAATAGAAAACTATTCCATACAGGATCCAGTCAGTGACATGCATAACCACAGAATTCTATTCGGAAAAGGAATGTATGGGCTTTCAACAAATAAATGTTTTGCATTTGTTGTAAAAATGTCCATATTACTCACACCCTATAGATTCTCTGCCCCATTTGTTGCAGCATTCTGGAATATATCAAATTGAGCATTTTCTATTTGTTTGTTTTAGTCCATCCAAAAAGTTGGAAGAAGACAAGTGAAGATATGTAATCCTCTTTATCCCCCGCTTTGCACGTGCGCCTGATTGGAGTCTGTCTGCCAGAAGACAACCAGATATGGTGGACATCTCAGGGTCCCATCCCCAGGGACGTGCTGCTGAATGCTGAGCTGTATGCAAAAGGAGCTCTGGGTGTTTTCTTTGTTGAAGTGCTTGGTAACATCATACAGTTGCCCACAGTTATTCGGGATCAGTGGGAGAGAAGGGTGGACACTCAGTTTGGTCGCAGCAGGGCTTGTAGTCACCTCCATTGGTTCTCCTGTTGTGATGTCCACAGGTAACACCACAAAGGCACGATCAAATATTTCTCCTACTCTACATTCACTCTGGATTTGGATTTGCCAGCAGTGCACCCCATGATCTCCTAAAGGGAGACATTACAAACATGACAATACATAGTGAATTTTACACAGGGATAAAAGTGGATGGTTCTAATCTAGGATTTCATATTTCTAATGAAAATCTTACCTTGGTTGCTGTCTTTAAATTGTATTGAAGACCTGTGATGCAAAAGACGTTTTTTGATATAGGTCCTCATCGTGCAGTCCATTAAGCAATCTGACGGTAGTTTTAAATTTCTGGGCAAAGGTTGTAGTACACTGCGCACGCACTCATTAGTCCAGGCCACATTTACAAGCAGGGTAAATGTGCAGACCGAAAGCCACGTAGGAAAAAATCTTGACATTTTCAATAGTTTTCAGCTTCAGGCAGTAATCCTTTTTGCAATGTGAATTCTATAAAAGGAACATCACAAGCTTTAAAGTGTAAGCATCTATATAAAAAGTATGAGGCATACTGAAACATGAAGTGCGCAACAACGTGCCCTCCCTCTCTATGACTGTGCCAACATTTTTCACTCATGCTGTTTTCGTCTCTGCATGATCAGGAGAAAACACGACTGACATAGCTTTCAGCCTTCAAAAAGTTATATGCAAAATAAAAAGACTTTATAGGATGATTACATGGATATTTATTGATACCAGGCAAAAACATGAACACATGATAATGAATACAAAAGATTCTGCATATAGAGAACTAACTTGTTAAACACATTATGTAATATAACAGTACAAGCAAATCAGTGCAGCACAAATAATGTAAAAAGTGAAGGACAAAAATAAGTAAAAAACATCAACAACTAAGAACTACTAACCAAATCAGAAAGGCAAATACATCTGATTTTAGATTTCTTAAAATACAAGGAAGAATACAAAGGAAGAGAAAAGCGCTTGGTAAATCAGACAGTAGGCTGTAAGACGCTACTTCTGGCAGGAACACCAAGTAACATTCACAAACCCAAAATAGCCTAGAAACCACATGTTACAGAATTGACCTTAGTTGATTTAAATTTTGTGAACTTAAAGAATAGTTTAAATGTTTTTGATGAATCGCCAACTCCAGTCTCTGGTGTAAATTCTGATGAGATTTTAAATTTTGAATTAATACTTGGTTTCTCACAGTCCGTGTGGTAAAGACACAGTGTCAAGATGAAACATTACTTTAAAACATTGTGCACTATATAGAACACTATGGCAGAGTATAAAAGAAGAAGGTGTAATTTTACTGAGATCCCGATGGTCCATGGTATCTTTGGAAACTCTTTCACTTGTTTATGGGCTGCTGGTTGTTATCAGTGGCACAGCCACACCCTTGGGTCAGCTGCACAGAGGAAATGACAACAGAGCCAAATTCATCCATGTAGACAATGGGCACCATCTTCTGGGAGGTAGGATGACAGCAGGGAACCTTGAGAAATATAAAGACCAAAGTAAAATACACTGTAAATATTGCTGGTGCAAAACACATAAATCAAGAAAAGAGTTTTAGTTTAACTTGCAATGGCTGTGTAGTTAAGAATACATTTGGTACGCTTTAATGCTGGATTCAAATTTCTGTTATGTCCTATTGAACTGGCTGACCACAGTAGGGAATGTCCTGGCATGAGTTGTGTTGGCAGATGTTGGCAAGGAACATACTTGGTTTATCTGTTGGCAGCTGTTGCATTTTCATAGCACAGCAAGATCAGCGTTGGTCCAGTCAGTAAACTCTTTCTAACAACATTTACATTTTAGAAATTTCCAGTAGAATCAGTATTGATGCATATTCTAACAGACAAATCTGGGTAATCTAACTATAATTTTTACCTGGCCTATCTGTGGATGACCATGGAGACACTGCACAGCGTTCCCTACTCCAGAGCACAGTTTACAGTGAGTAACGGTGAGACTGAGGGGGTGAATCACCCAGTTGTCCCAACCAAGATCTGTAAACACAAAACAAACAAAAAACTGTCTTTGTGCTTCTGCTGCTTTGTAATGTGCTTTGTAATGTGCATCAAACATGAGCATCACACAAACATTTGTACCTTTCATGAAGACTTCAGAAGTCAAGGAACAACACTTCACGCTGTTATTGTTTCCCCCGTCAGAGACAGAGGCAGTGTGAGCCACTGGAACAGAAAACAATACAGTTATTTTAGCTATTCACCAGATGAACTTCTCTATATTAAACATCTTGTTTGCACTGACCTTCGGATCCATGAGCTTGGTTAGACAGTGCACTGAAGGCCATTTTCCATTGTTCATGGACACTGTGCAGTAAGCCCACTGGCACCTGGGGTTCAGTCTGCAGATTCAGAGACTTTAGAAGGTCCCTTTTAATGGTTTGCAGGGACACACCATGGCAACTGCAAAGTCAAAAACACAGGGGCCAGGGCAGATAAAGTATGTCATTTCAACTTGTCAGTAAAGTCAGTGCAAGAAAATGCTACTGTTTACCTTTGGCAAATGAGCCATCTATTACACAACCATAAGTATAATTAAGTTTATGAGATCCTTGCAAAAAAATTCCTCGAAAAAAGCACCAGCGTGAGCCAAGTTGTTAAAATCTGCTGCAGAGTGTGTTTACTTGATGCCAGATTATTAAATACTATAAAGAATTATAATACTTTTAGGTACTAAACAACATGTACAATTACCTAATGCCACATATATGTACATATAGCTCATGTACTAACCTTTGATGAAAACCGGCTGAGGTCATGGAACCATCAGATTCCCCATGCAATGGCTGCAACACAAAAGCAACCACCACTGAAGAACCCAGGAGTACCATCATTAAAACACATGCGAAAGACATGCTGCAGAGGAGCTGCGCTATATAATTCTGTGGTCAAATAGATCAGTATAGAAAATGGCTGTCTATCCGTTTGGGAGACAGATGCAGTGATACTGTTTTTCAGGTCCTGGGAACCTGAGTTTTTATCTTTGCGTACCACAATGTGGCCTTGAGATACTTAACATGGTTGTCTTGTCTTGTGTGAAAAAAGTACCAGGAGGTTGGTCCAAGAAGACCTGCAAAGAGATGAAATGGGAGTTAACTGACAAAAATATAAAGTAAATACAATCTTTCATAGAAATGTTAAGTTTGTTTATTTGGTCCATGTGAATTTATTGTTTTATTTTTATTTTTGGCTAATTATCACTACCAAACAAGTAGAACTGGTTTATTTTAAATTAAATAACTATAAGACCGCACAGAAGTTTTAACAATGACAAAAATAGAATGCATCAAATAGAAGCTCAAATGGATGATCCTTGCAGTAATGTTTTTCATTAAAAGAAATGCCAGTTGTTCAAGCAAATTGGCTTGCATGAAAAAGTATTTGAATAGATGTGGACCCAAATGAGGGGCCATTTGAGGACAAATATTTCTCACTACTCTGCAAAAAGTAATAAACTAGATTTGTTTAAATGTCTCAATTTGAGCATAATAATACAAATAACAGTTGTTTTGACTAGTTCATATTCAGTTGAGCATTTGACCTAGATTATTTCACTTGTTCTGAGATGATTCTGACTTGTTTCAATACGTTTCTTTGCCAATGCGGTAAGAAAATTGGTCTTACATCATAGGCAGTTTTACTCAAGCAAAATTACCTCAGAACCCGTATGAAATGTCTTCAAACTAAAAAAGTAAACTTGGTCAGATCAGGAAAAAAGTCTAAATGAGAAAAATGCTCACAACAAGAGCAAAACAACATTTCCTGAATTCAAGCCATTTAAGTCAATCCTTGATATTCACTTTTTGTAGTGTACTGTATGTGGATGTCACTGAACAGTGCTGGCACATCTTCCTCACAACAATAAACATCACCTGCTGTCCACCTCAGTTGAGTAAAGCTGTCCTTGACTTGTATAATAATATTGTTGCATGGATATCGGTGCAGCATACAGTTTTAAATCTGGGAGAAGAATATCACATCCAACTAAATGAATAGAGGGATTAAGTTTAAAAAAATATCCCCTATGACCTTTTACGTTCATGTGTTGATAACTACGTACAGCATGTACGTGATGTATCTATGTAAAAGTTATCTTATAGACTGCAGAGCTAAAGACGCAATATTTGTGTCTCCATCCATCCATGATGGCCACACCCCCTTTGCTCTGCCCGATCCAGACCTCGGAACCTAAGCAGGGAAGGGCCTGGTCGGTACTTGGATGGGAGACCGTTTGAGAACACAAGGAAGCCTTGTGAATGTAGTGAGTGAGTGAGTGGTTGGTGGTGGTTGGAAGGGTCGATGGCACAGACTGGCTTCCGTCAGTCTACACCAGGGGCAGCTGTGGCTACAATAGTAGCTTACCACTACCAAGTATGGAGTGAATGAATAATGCAATGTAAAGTTTCTTTGAGTGTCCAGAAAAAACCTCCAAACAATCAAATACTTCAGTTTTAGCTTACTAACCCAAGTTGAGAGTGTTATAACAAGCCATGACCCAAATCAAAAGATTTATTCAAACTAAGAACAAATACATTTAATATCAAACAACAAACCTTCTTCGTAGAGTTCTATACGGATTCAATCATTGATTCTACGGCTGACTATAAAGCAACTAATTTTGATTTCCATGACCCATCTATCCAGCCACACAAGATGGCCAACAGATCTAGAAGACAATAATTTAAAATAAAATGTTAAAAACTGAGAAAATAAAATACAAATAAGAATTAATTATTACACTAATGCTCTTTTAAAACTTAATGACCCCACAGAAAAATAACTTTTACTCTGGATTTTCTTAATTTTTTTCCATACACAATGAAGACCTATTTTAAATAGGCTATAAAACACATCTTCATTTTAGCTGGAGAAATAGTGAGATATATTATTCTGATTAGGTGTAAAAGTTATTTCAGCAGAAGATTCAGGTAAAGTTGCATTTTTTGCGCATGTGTTTGACTATGGAGCAACAGTTTGGACCCGGAAGTAGATTATTATTGTGTGTGATGTCACATTTAACAGCCCTATTGAAGGTTTTATTTTGGTGTAGAATTATAATGTGCATACCCTCTATACATTTTGTATGCTTAGTTTTCCACATATATTCCTATATTCCATTTTTTTCCAGAAGCCCCTTATGAGAGACCAACAGGCCCAGTTAGAACCATGAGGCCGTCCTTCTGTGGACCCACCACCTGCAGGAGGAGCCATAGGGGGCTGGTGCAATGTGTTTTGGGCAGCTCCAACAGCTGCCCCCACGACCCGGCAACGGACAAGTGGAAGAAAATGGATGGATGGAGTTTTCCATATAAATGTTTAATTCCAATTCTGTTTTGTCATTACAGTGAGCAACCTAATGCCTGATAAGTTATTATTCCTAATATTTGTGCAATATTTAGAACAACAAATTGACTTTTCACTTTTCTGTGACTCTCACCTCAATGGAAAGAGTAGCTGCAACAGGTTTGTTTTTCTTTACTAATAGTTATTTGTTTGTTATTAGCGTGATTAACACATTCAGCGCTGGTACTGTCAATATGTAGCACGTTTAGAGATGAGACGCAGGTGCACATGGAACATATTTCAGTCTATTGAATTTGCAGGAGAGGTAGACCAGATAAAGGTGAATATTTGCACCTGGAGTTACCAAATCAGATGCTCCTAACTCAATGGTAAATGTGTCCTCTATTCTCAGCTGCTCAAGTTTTTCAGCTGCTTAATGGACCATTTTACACCAACCAGCAAAGAAAGTGAGCCCATCCTAATTAAAACTTACCTTTGAGCATAATTACTTGGTGTGACTGGACCCTTGTGATGTATTTTTTAGCCGTTTTCCTTGAAGGAAGTCTGAGATCCCATCTCTTCCGTAAAAATGACATCTGCCGTGAAACTGAATAGGAAAGGTGCTTCTGCTACAGAAGTTTGATGTACCTGATACCTACGCTGGTCCACATTTGACATTCCCACTGACTTTCTGCGGGGTGTCCCGACTGGTAAAGGCCTTAAAGCATAAGCATGTAAGTGTACACCTTCACAGATCAGACTGTGGCAGAAAAACATGGTCTTAATAGTCACCATATTTATTGCCTGTTTTTTCCCCTAGTAGCAGCTCCATGCTCGATATGTTCTACAGCTTCTTGGAGAAACATGGAGACTTTGAGAATGCTTCCAAATATCACACACGTGACTACAAACCATGCCAAAGAGATCACTATGTGATATACGAGCAGGCCTTTGCTAGACAAAGCCACAGCACATTGAAGTAAACAGGAAACAGCAAATGATCACACTTTTAACTTTCTAGGAGACTTACATGGACACCTGGAGGACCTGCTCTTGATATTCTACAAGGTAAGAGCAATGACCACACAGCTCTTGAACTCAAATAATGTGACCTTGTCCTAATCTATGGACTGAATGTAGAATGGACTGCCATTTCAGAGAGAGAGAATATGTTTTTAATGGAGATTTTGTAGATTGAGGAAAGAACTCTTTAGAGATTCTGCTCATCCTGTTTGGGTTTCTGCTGGTCTATCCGAATGATGTCCATCTGAACAGAGGAAACTACGAAGACCACATATTTTTTTCTCTTTATAATAGATATGGTTTCACCAAAGAAGTCCTGGGAAAGTACAGGGTATGCATATTTTAACAGTGTTTTGCAGCCTGAAGGGTGGGGTTTGCAGGGGGTCCCTGGTGCTTTGTCTCTAATTCTTTCATTTCTAGAGATTTTTTAAAACAAGAGATTCTAGGGCCATAGTTTTGAACTGAAGGGTCAGTGCAAGACTCCAACAACACCTGTCATAAATCTAAGATAGGTAAGACACCATTTGTCATAGAATGAGTAACCGGGATGTTCAGAGTTTTTGGCTTCATGAATGGTGAGACTTAAACACATTGCCACATAATGTCTCACTCCCAGGACATATTTGTGATACTGCCTCAGTTTTATTAAATGTTGTAAATTATTGCCTGTTGAAAGAATTTCTAAGATAAAGGTATCATGTGGGAAACTATGGAGGTTGTAATCTCTATTATGCACATAACTGCAGGTGCACGGCAAGAAGATTCTGAAGCTTATACACAAGATTTTCAGCTGGCTGCCTCTTGCCACAGTTATTGATCATCACAAAGTACTGGTAGTACATGGAGGAATTTCTGACACAACCGATCTTGACACAGTTGTGAAAGTGGATAGACATAAAGTAAGACGTTTGAATATACTAATTCCCATTTAAAAGTATTGTAAGTATTGTGACTATAGTATAGATAAATGGCTGTACTCCGCTGCACAGTCGTTTTAATTATGTCAGAAATAAACAACACAACAAAGCACTAGGCACTGAGTATGGAGCAACTGCGACATCTAGCGGACACTATGCGGTAAAGGCTTTAGTTCTTTCGGTTATCTAGACGCCCAGGCCCATCCCTGGTATGTAGCTTCTTATTGTGATATTATTATATAGTCGCTGTTTTATTACTGAAAGATAGACTTCAACAAGTAAATTACACCACATAGTTCAATACAGGCATATTATACATGTTATCTTACCTTGCAGCTTTAACTTCCTACCATTATGATTATGACTATGATTATTGTGATTATAATTATTATAAACATATTATTATTATTATTAGGTTACCATTGGACCTATATTAAGTGGCGTCACGGAAAGTTTCCACTACGATTCACCTGCCTCAAGAGTTGCGTCACAAGACGGAAACGAAAGCGCATTTTGGTATTTTGTAAAACGTACAGTCAAGATTCAACTAGTGTAACAGAAAATCCTTGTCACATGCCTATAAACTATAAACATACACATTATCCTGACATCCTCATCCTCCTTCCTCTGTGAACAAATGTCAATTATTTTAGCAATAGCTACCCTTTTGAACAATTTACAGTACAGTACAGACGCATTAGCCGAGCTCTCATCCACGGCACGTGCAAGAAGAAGCGCTACCAGCACGTCCTTCATCCCCATCGCCATTCTTCTCCTATTCACTATTAGGCTACTTGTTTGCGCATTAAACTGTTCTTTTTTTGATTGCACCTTTAACACCCCTGACTCCTGAGTGTTCCTGAGAGCTGTTGTAACTGTTGTAAAGCTGTTAATAATATGTCTATGGTTGTAACTCGTGAATTTGTGTGTGAGAAGTTCTAAGGTATCTTATTTTATTTTGAAGGGCTTGGCCGGAAGTGTAACTTGACCTGTTTGCCACGCATTTGACATCATCCCAGTCATCACAGTAAGGACGAGCGACGCATTAATTCAACTCCCATCGTGTCTCCTTTCGCATTAGGAGCAATTCTTTCTGTTTCCCCCACCCCTTGTCGCTGTTTGACAGGTGAGTTTAACATTTTGTGTTATATAAGAGGCAATATGACGCAGTTTAGCTCAGATTTAGTCACTACTTCTTGGCAGCATTGGTTGCCTTTCTGTTTCGGTTAACTTTCTTTTAGTCTTTCTTTCCTTGTCGGGCCCAAGCGATCAAAGTGAAAGACAAAATGTGACTTTATTTTTTTAAACAGCCCACGTAAAAGCTATAGCAACTTAACTGTTTACTTCTGGGATTTCGTGACTCCGCATTTGTAGCTAGGCTTGATGCGACGTTGTTTACAATTTTTTGCAAAGTGCTAGCTAACTAACTATATTTCAACTATGGCGCAGATACAGTGACAAGAAAGCTGAGTAATTTTTTCGAAATTTCTGATGTGTTTAATATTTAAAGTAATACGTTGGTGTGTGTTTTTTGTTGTTTTGTTATTACTTTCAGTTGATAATGTCGTTCAGCTAATTATCAATTTGACGGAGCAAACCTTAGGAACGTATTTTGTGCAGTCATGCTAACCAAAACTGCAATCACACAATATCTTCAATAAAGTAGATCATTTATTATGCAGTATGTTGGCAGATGAGATCTCCTTATTCTCAATCAGTTTGATAGGTTTAATATGCTCTTATCTACAGTCATCTGTTTATAGACACGCTTCAGTGTTGACTTTTGACATAATGGGCTGTGTCTTTAAGGTAGGGAAAGTCCATAGCTTGTTTGTCGTCTTGGCTTCTTATTTTATCTGTCATGTGACTTACTGATGAGATGATTCAGATTACTGCTTCTGTGCTCCTTTTCTGCCTTGTTGCATTATCAGAGCCTGAGTCATCTAACTTACTTGTGGTTATAAATTAACTCGTTTCTTGTAGACACCCAGACAGATTTAAATGGCAAAGCAACCTTTTCTTAAAATCTTTTCGTGTCCTATACATGACCTCAGGAAAAGAGTCAGTTCAAGCTCCTCAAATATTTACATTTGTCAAGCTTGTATTGGCAGTCTTACTACTTCCAATTTGTAATACTTTATATTTATTTGTACAATTAACATGGAACACACTACAACATTTATAGCCTGGTGATAATGTGTTCGGCTCAGCTGGGGGTTAAGAGTAAGGCTGCAACTAACGATTAATCTATTGATTATTTTGCAATTAATCGATTAATCACTTGGCTGTGTGAATAGTAGGAGTGTGACAATATATCGATTTTCCGATATATCGCGATATTTTGCAGGATAATACGATACCTATACTTTTAATTCCGATATCGATACTTTTGATGACGTCATGCATATTAATGAGCAACGTCATACATATTAATGAGGCAGCAGTGCTCCATTGTTTTCACAGTCAATAGAGGCCAATAATGATCAAGAATTCAGTCAGGACAGCAGGGGGCAGCACTACAGTTTTAAGCACTTGGACCAAACACTGTCACACAAATAAATTACTTTTAATGATAGTTTTATAATTATAAAGAAGATTAATTTGGGGTGGATTTATTACTTTTTAAATAGGACTGTGTTTTCTTTCTTTCTTTAAATGTAAATGAAGTCACTGACAGATCTATAGACCCATTTTCAGTGTGTAAGTTAGGGATCATTTATAAAAGTGGTACAAAGCACATGAAAAGAAATGTAAATGATGAATAATAGTAGTATGTTAAAATAAAGGTTAAAAGTAGCATTTTTTTTATCGTGATGTATCGTAGATTATTTTTGTGCAATATATCGATTGTCGCAGTATCGGCGTATCGTGAGATAATCGTTATCGTGAGCCATGTATCGCGTATCGTATCGAATCATGAGGTACCCAGAGGTTCCCACCCCTAGTGAATGGTGTAGGATTTTTTTCATCACATAAAGCTACAGTAAAGCGGCGCCCTTTGAGGACATGTTGATGGAGTAAACTTAGACTAAACTTAAGTAAATGTTTGTTGGAGGCATGAAATTTACAATTTACAAAACATTACAGACCCTAACTATAAAAACAAAGTAGGTTTTCATCAAAATACTACATTTTCATGTCATTTTTGCTCTATTTGAGACTCTGTGTGAACCAAAAAAAAGATTAATCGATTACTAAAATAGTTGTCGACTATTTCAATAATCGATTAGTCGTAGATTAATCGATTTAAGAGGTAAGAATAGAATAAGAAAATACATTTAAATAACATTAATTCTGACATTACGTGAAGGCATTTCAGTGTAATCTAAAAGGTATAGTTAATTTTCAAAAGCTCCTGTCATCAAGCTCCTGTTTCAGCTCAGGAGTTCCACACAGTTTAGTGCCCCGGTCAGTAAAGCCTGACTGTCTTGTCGGATGTAGCCCTTACCGTAAAAGATTTTGAATGTGTCTCTACAAGCTAGTTGACACCTGATCTTGTCGAACAGCATTAGTGAAATACTTAACCATGCAGAAAAAGTCCTCCGTGTTTACATTAGAGGCAGTTTTTGAATAATGGAGAATGACTGACTTGTGTTAAAGTTTGTATTGTAAAGGTTCAATTGTCATCAAGTGGCACTCTCACCGCAAAGACAAAGCCACTCCAGTCAAGTTGATTACTTATAGGCTACGCTTTACAAGTTTGACAAGCTCCTCAAACCACATTAGTAGGGCTGGATACTGTTAAACGATACCAGTCTGGTATCGAATAAAAAGGTTTAGGTTCTACTGGTATCCAAAAAATAAAAGTATTGAAAGCAGGTTCCGAAAATAAATATAAAATCTTTATATTGAAGTGTTGATGCTGTTGGTCATCACAATTTAAAAGAAAGAAAAGGGAAAACAAGAGGAAACATTGTGGTAAATTTGGGGGAAATGTGGGGAAAATTGCAGAAAAAATGGGGGAAATAAATAAGAAAAACTTAAAGTATTTTTTCTGCTCTTTTGTCATTAGAGTTTCTTGGTTGTTTCACCACAAACAAATGCAAAAGAAATTAGATGGAAGAAAAATGAATATATTCACATTATTAATCTGTTATAGTTCTATATGACGAATAATTTAGTATAGGTATCGAAAAAAAGTATCATTCAGGTATCGGTCTCGAAAACCAAGCCCTACAGATTAGTTATTGTTTATTCACTCCACGCTCTGTGGTGGTAAGCCTAAGCTACTTATGTTGTCAATCACCACAGCTGCCTTGAGGCTGACTGACAGAAAGTGACTGTTAATCTGCATATTCACCACCCACTCACTCTCACACCAGCCAGTGTGAGGTGTTTTGTGCAAGGACGTGTGAATGTGTGCCCTGGTCACACTCACAGCTGCCAAACGTCCGGAGATAAAGATGACCACTCTAGTCTGAACATAGTCGCTTGATTTGTCTTCGATTTCTCCTAAAAACGTGCAGAAAAATACCACCGCTTTGCAGTATTTTCCGGCTCAGACCATCGTTGAGTAAACGGCTTACCATAGCTTGTTCTAATATGCTTCCCACAACATGAACCTTTTCTCTGTGTCAGAATGGCGTCTGAAGGTCCTGTGATGAACGGAGATATTTCCCGCTCCCCAGGTCAAACAGCAGCTCTGGAGGACACACTGCAACAGATGAACAACCTCATTCAAGAGAACAGAGATCTGAAAGGTAGGTACACAGTACGCTACAGTAGGTGGTAAAGCAATAAAATGGAAATGGCATGTTAAAAGTGTACTAGTACTAGTGCTGCCAAAATAAGTTTAATAGAGTTTAAAAGAGTTCCGAGATTTAGGTGTGGAACTCAATTTTATCTAACACTTAGAGAAGCTAAATTATATCATTATTAATTATGCCTATAAAACAGCATTTTCTCAGCTGTTTGACAGTCACCGATTTAAGCTTTTAGCGCCCTCTTTAGAAATATAATATCTGGTTTATTATTTGAGTCTTTCCACAGTTAATTATGTTCCTCTTTATAAGAATTATTTAATTTAAAAGTGGTGTTATGCTACATACCTGCAATATCTGCAATCACTGGTTAATCTGTGTGTTTCAGAGGCCTTGCATCAGACCAATGTCTCGATGAAGGAGCGTTTCGAGGGTCTAGCTGCCTGGAAAGAAAAGCAGAAAGAGGAGAGGAACTTTCTGGAGTCCAAACTGACGGAGGCCAAAGTCCGGATCGAGAGTTTAATGGCAGAAAACCAAGACCTCCGCAAGAAACTGGAGACTCAGGGAGGAGAGGCACAGGTAGCACAAGTTAACAGTGTGTGGCAATGGGCATTTAGATTCTCACGTACTACTTAAAGCTATACTGCAGTTAGCGCTCATGCTTCACAACAAGAAGGTCCCCGGGTCCATCCCCTACCGGCGGGGTCGTCATGTCATCGTAGTGCGTAGGTGTCCTATGAGTATATTGGTTTCTCCTACCACTAAAAACATGGTGGTCAGTTTGGCAGCCTTACTTTAGTCGACCCCAGGAGCAGCTGTGGCTACAATAGTACAGTAGCTTACCACCACTGAGTACAGCGGGAATGAAAAATAACTACAGTGTGGCGCTTTGAGAAACTTGGTAACACATGCCTGTAAACCGCAAGTGTAAGCCATCATTATTTTCTGTGAAGCACTTTGGTCTTGGTGCTGTTTGTAAAGGGGTCTATAAATCAACGATTGAGTGAAGTAAGTAGTATACTACCCTGCTCTGATCATAAATTGTGTTTCAGAGTCCAGAGCTGGAGGCCCTGCACGCTCATGTGGCTCGACTACAGGCTGAGAAGAACGATCTGGTAGCTCTGAACTCGGAGCTGCAGCTGAAGGCCGACCACAGCAGCAACGACGACTCCTTTATCGAGATCATCAAAGTCACCGTGAGCAGCTTCACATACAGTTTAGCTAGTTTCTATAATACAATAAAGTATTCAACATCTGCATTCATGTGAATGGGGTAAAATTTGCAGCTTGATAAATGTGGATTAATAATTTTTGGTGAGGGTGGCGCAGTGGGGAATAACAATTCCATGCTTAGTGTACCTGCATATTGAACATTCTCATGACTTGTACAGTAAATATGTTTGAGGCTCGAAAATGTTTCTTCTCTACAGTATATGACCCACCCGTAAAACTGTCTCTGGGCCCATATCTCCAGTCTTTGGGATAGGATTGGTCAAGAGTACATCAGAGGCTTAGTCTGCTGTTAATGTTGATGTTTATGAACTTACTTACCTGGTGTGTTTTGTTTTTCAGGAAAATGCAGGAGCAAATGGTGTGAGTGATGCTTGTGGGGTAGAGCATGTCAAAGCGCCCCGTTGTCCGTCGGTAAACCTGACCATGAGCACCTCCCGACTGGAACAAGAGGATTTGACTGTGAGCCAGCTGCTGCAGAGTCTGAGAGATGAGACGCAGAGAGCCGAGCGGCTGCAGGATGAGCTGCTGCACTCTAAGATCAAGTATGACCATATCCCTGCCATGTACAGCGCGGCACATTTTTAGAAAAAGTATGAAACCTGGACAAAAAATCTCTGCTCTGATAAAAGATGATTTGACAAGCTTCGAATGATGAAAATATTTTTATTATGGAACTAAAGCATATTAAAAATGAAAATGGGTGAACACATTTATTCTGAATGTGTGAACACATCAATATTATACAAAGCTGCGACACGTTCCAGTGAGTTGCATTTTCATAATCATGTAAGTTTATTGTCCTACAAAGTTACAGTAGTTCATCCAGAAATTGTAAATTGTTTTGTGTGCTAGCTGCTAATCTTTAAAATAGACTATCACTCGTGCCACTGTCGTCAACAGTTACAGCAAACTGTCCAACACACTGAAAGAACTGGAGAAAAAGAGCGACATCGAGCAGTCCACACAGACGTCTGAGCCAGAGGAGATCAGACAGCAGGCGGCTAAGGTACTTCCTCAAAAAACGACTGAATTTAATTTATTAATTGAATTTGCCGATGTATAACTGCATTCGACTGCAGGAAATTCTGTGAGTGATAGGGTAGAATCTCTATGTGGGTGCAGTTTTCTTTTATCTATTGAGTTGACTTTACTTTTTTAAATGGATGTCTGTGTGCTGGTCAATTATCTCCAGTTCATTGATCTCATTCTTTCCTGACATACATTTAGGCAGCGTCTGAAGTGGAGAACCTAAAGACTCAGGTGATGACTCTGTACAGAGATTTGCAGCAGACTCAGAGCAAACTGGATGAAGCAGAGAGGGCATGAAGAAAAACCTCACAGACAGGTAAGACTCCAGTATTTATACTATTTAAGGTAATTAATATGGGCAATCAATCAATTTATTTATTAGATGTATATTGTAGGAGCTGTATTCCTATATATTTTACTTCTTTTAATTGCAGATGTGATGCCTGTCCTTTCTTTTGTATTTTATTTTGTCTTGAGACAATGCACTTTTAAATAAGTTGTTGCACATAAATTGTTAATGTAGGCCTAACTGTACTAATGAAGAGTGTAAAAATAGCATTGATTTGTCCTTGACTGACCAGGTGGTGCCTATATCCTGTGTTTTTCTATCCCAGTTTCCGCTGTTTTTGTCTATAGAGCTTGGAATATTTTGGTTTAAATCAACTATGACTACACGCGTTACACAAAGCATGCTTTGATGCGCTTGCCGCATGCTTTGAGCTGCAAAGTGTCTGGGGCCTAAATTTACAAAAAGACCATGTACAAACATGGTGATATTCTGGGGTTATGGATCTACCTGCACTTCTGCATCACCTTGGGTGCCCGCCAGTCTCTTCTCTCACAGTGCATCGGTTTTGTTCTGCATTCCTTTCTCATTATTTGTTTGTCTGTGAAGTCCCCAGTCACTCTAACTATCAGCAGCGTGCATGCTGAGTTCACGGCAATGAAAGTGTAAGATATGTGCGCATGCTCCAAGGAAGCATAGGTGTGCTGGTGCTGGCATCTAGCAAAGCCCCGGTAACGTCAGAGGCAGATTGTGTCTGAGACGGAAAGAGGCAGCTAAAATGTGCGCTTAATTTAGTTATTATCAATTGTAATGAACGCGTTAGAGTTCTAGCCTTTGTATTTTTGACTTTATATTTTGACTTGTCAGTCAAACTCATAATGCCGAGTCCGGCACAGTGCACAGCGAAAGACCCTTAATCACTAGGCTATTGTGCTGTATAAACTTTGAGTTTATTCTTTTTTTAAATGCCTACAAGGGCATTGACAAGATTTCATAAAATTCAACTGTTAAAACATGGCAAGATCAAAGGATCTTGGCTCTTAGTAGAAAGCTTGAAAAAAAAACTGCACTTCCCGGGTCCTTCCATAATAATGATTTGAAATCCTGAACTGATGAAGAATTCCTTAGCAGTGGTATATGGTTCAGTAGGTCTATAGTGAATAGGTGATCTGTCAAACGTTTGTGAAGTTGGATTGGAAAGACCAGGAAGTTTCAGTCTTTGCTGCCGTAGACTGAACACACAAGTTCGGACGACAGAAGCCCTCTTGGCAAAACACCCTGTATCAGTTTGTAGCCATAGCCAGTAAGAGAAAGATTCCTTCCTTGTTGAAGTAGCATTAATGACGGTATTGCTTTATCGTCTCTGTAGTTTTTCTAAGAGTTCAGTTTGGGTCACACTGAGGGAGTATTAGGCAGGGCAGCATATTCAAAATGGGGAAGAATATATTTCTTGTAGACATGAACTCATAAATCCTGTCTCGCACAAAGACCAACAACCTTAGGAGCAAAAATATCTCCTTTGACACATGATCAACCTGTTTGGCATCTTTTAGATTATCGTCGATCTATACTCGAAGATGCCTATATGATTGTACAAACTGTATTGGATAGTTCATAAACATGATTCTACCAGCTGGGTAGTACTGAGTAAATACCTTATACCCTATTTTGAATTTTAAGTTGTGGCTCAGCTGTCTCTCTCCTTTGCAGATGTCGTGAAGTGGAGCAAGATGTGGCCACTCTCAAAGCTCAGTTGGTGGAGAAACAAACGGTTCAGTCTGAAAACGACCGTCTGAAGCTGCAGCTGGACAGTATGCAAGCACAGAGTCTGGTGGAGCAGAGGAAGGCTGGGGAGGAGAGGCGAGTTTATACAGTGCAACTTTATTAATGATCATGTTATTGCTAAGAACTTCCTTGATGAGGCTTAGTCATAAAAAAAAAGACTTAACGTTCTATTCTTTGCAGGACTAACTTTGCTAAGTTGAAGGAAGCCTACACCAAGTTGTTTGAAGATTATGATGAGATGAAGAGGAGAGGAAAAAGCGAGAGGTAAATTTATGGAAAGCAATTTTGTGACTGTTCATGTTCAGGGTTGCTTAGGTGCACCACTGTAGAAAGGCCCCGAAAGCATCCTAAATACAATAAATCGATACTTAAACAATAATGATATCCGGTTATTTGCGTATTAAATTCATCTTCAATGACCAGACACTTTACATTATAATAAATATTACGTGACAGTCGCATTAAAGGGATACTTCGGATTTTTGACATAGGGCCTCATTTCCTAGTTATCCAGAGCGTTGTTGATGTCTGGAGATATTTTTTCTTAAATTCATGCAGTTCTTATATTTGAAGAGTCTAGTTGCGCTAGCCTAGGGCAAGGCTAAAGCATTTCTATGGTAAACGCTAGCCCGCATTAAAAAACAGTCTGACCCACTCCACAGTGCACTTGAGGTAAATCACTTATAACGCCAGACTAACGATATAAATGTCTGTGTCGATAGGTTAATTTTAACCATTTTGCATTTAAAATAACTTTATATTGAGCGGCATCAGCTTCGTGGCTGTAAGCTAAGGCAGCGGCGGAGTGATCTACGAGAAATAGTCCCTCAAAATGCGGTAATTCATGTGATACAAGGTCAGTTTTATTTAAAAAAATATTCTATTAACACAGACATTTATATGGTTAGTCTGGTGTTGTATGTGATTACCTCAGGTGCACTGTGGAGTGAGTCAGACTGTTTTTTAATGCGGGCTAGCGTTTACCATAGAACTGCTTTAGCCTTGCTCTAGGCTAGCGCAACTAGACTCTTCAAATATAAGAACTGCATGAATTTAAGAAAAAAATATCTCCAGACATCAACAACGCTCTGGATAACTAGGAAATGAGGCCCTATGTCAAAAATCCCGAAGTATCCCTTTAAGTTTTAACATACACCGCTCTACAAAAGGAGTACAGAATGTTAAAAAAGCCTCTTTATATTGTTCTTAAAGCATTATTAGTTTGAGACACTGAATTAAGCTTTTGGGAGTAGACATTTTAAAACAAATGTATTAAGATAATAAATTACTTTGAAGATGAAGTAAAATTTGTGTAACGGCTGTTAAATATTAGTGAATTACCCATCACGCTGCAAGAAAATATGACTTGTTTAGTTATGTCGTTTTGTCCTTGGTGTTTTGACCAAGAACATAACGACAATCTACGCTAGTTGGAGCTCACCTTTGGATCAATTAGATGCATTCTATAGTGTTTGTCTAAAAATATTCATACTTAATCAATATTTTAAACCCTGTCCTTTGTCCACAGTCCCAGTTGGTGCAGAAGGCGGCGCTCGAGGATCTCGAGGAGAGACTAAAAGCAGCTGAGGAGGCACTAGCTGCAAAACAAGAACGAATGGATGAGATGAAACATGACCTCTACGAGAAAGAGAAGGAGCTGGAGACTGTCAATGTGTTCAAGGTCCAGGTGTGTGCTACAGCCAACTAACTTGCTAACTGCTTACTGTATTCTTCATCAAGGCAGGGGCCAAAATATGTCCTGAGAACCCAAAAGTTGACTTGAGTAGCTAAATGTAGAAAACTTTAATTTGACATTTTGGACTTACTGCAGATGCACCATATTTTGTAATCTTTTAGGCCGAGGTGTACTCTTCAGACTTCCATGCAGAGCGAGCTGCCAGAGAAAAGATCCACGAGGAGAAGGAGCGTCTCGCTACTCAGCTCGAGTTTGTGAGGCAACAAACACGCAGCTTCAGGAAGAGATGGAGTCACTCGGACGGTAACGATCACAACAGTCGTACCCTTAACCCTTAACATGACTGCCTGTCTGGCAAAATGTATAATGCTATGTGTGACTTTCTCTGCAGACAATCACTAACTGAGATGCAGAGGAGGCATGGCGGAGCGAGTCAACCCTCTTTAGTTGGAAGAGGTATTCATCTTTTTTTTTTCTCTGGTGTTTTTGTTCTTTTGTCCTTGGTTTGTGAATCAGAATGAGAATAGTTTTTATTGCCATTGTTTGAGTACAGTTTCACAAACTAGGAATTTTTCTCAGTGCAGATGTGCAACATAAAACACGTAACACAGAATTTAGCTAAAAAATAATCTATAAAACTTTAAACTATAAAGCTCAACGCACACCAGAAAGCAGCGCTCCGCGGCACGTCCTCTGACGCGCGTCCATGTGGGATTTCAACACACACCGGAGCGCGCCGCGTCACGGCACTTCAGAGGCTTTTCTCAAACCGTGCGGGCCTTTACACACGTGATTTATACATTTATCATAAATAAAAGAAGACACGTATGTCCGTGTTGCAGAGAGAGAGCAAACCTGGCTCTTTTTTTTTTTTTTTGAAAAAAGCTTATAAGTGCCCACCCCAAAATGGTTAATAGCGAGTTGGTGACAGACACGAGTTTAACATGCTTCCCCTGATGCCTGAGCCCAGACGATGGTTTCTCTGTCTCCGCGGCTTCTCTCGTCCCTTCAAACAAAGTTCACGGCGGTCTCCCTGTCTGTCACCGACTGTGCCTCTGCAGGATGGTTAAAAGCCTGTGTTTTCCTCCGCGCCGCCGCGTCTGGATTCAACAAATCTGAATCGTGGCGCGGAGTCCAACGTCGCCGCGCGTCACTGCAACCTCGGTGTGCGTTCTCTCATAGAAAATAAAGGAGGCGGCTCTTTTGCCGCGCGTCAAGGCGTTTCGGTGTGCGTTGGCTTAAGGCTATAGGGGGCTTGCATAAGGAATATGAAAATAAATAAGATAAACCGCAGGAAGAACATCCTCTGCTGGGCCTTCTTGATGAGGGAGCAGATGGTTGGCTCCCATTTGAGGTCCTGGGTGATGGTGGTGCCCAGGAAATGGAAGGAGTCCATGATGGAGATGGGGGTGGGAGAGTCTGTCAGGGCGAGGGGGGACGGTGGGGCTGTGTCTTTCCTGAAGTCCACGATCATCTCCACTGTCTTCTGGGCGTTCAGCTCCAGGTTGTTGTGTCTGCACCAGGACGCCAGCCGGTCCACACCTCTCCTGTAGGCGGACTCATCCCCGATGAGGGTGGTGTCGTCCGCAAACTTGATCAGTTTTACGGACTGGTGACTGGAGCTGCAGCAGTTTGTGCACAGGGAGAAGAGCCAGGGGGAAAGTACACAGCCCTGAGGAGTTCCAATGTTCTTGGAGTTAAGACTGGGATTTTCAGGGTGCACACTGACACTACAGGAATGTTTTTTTCTTTGCCATTTTGATCATGAATATGTTAGTCACAGAAGTAACAATGTAAATCAGCTCAAGATTTTTCTGATAATGATGTGCGAATGTATCTAAATTTGTGTCTAGACCAGTGGTTCACAATTTTCTGAAATTGCTCCCACCAGATCTAAAATGGAACCAAATTATGACTTTAAAAAGAAGACGAAAGCTTAAGTAAAATGTCTTGTTTAAATTCAACAAGTCTAAAGTGCTTGAATGGTTCAGCATAAGTTGTGCTGCAGAGCTGAACCAAGCACATTTTCTTAGTTTGGCTTTACCCAAAATCTAAACGTATTTTTTGAAAAAACTGTCAAAATGGCAGCAAAAATGAGACGAAAATTAGGATGAAAATGCAACAAAAGAGCAACAAAAAACTATGAAAAGAGGCAAAAAAAGCTGCCAAACACAATGAAAAACAAGCCACAAAGAGCAATAGAAAAGTGACCCGAAAAAATGACCAAAAGAGGCAACAGAAAGAGACAAAAACGCATCAAAAAAGAGCAACATAACGCGATGAAAATGTGGCAAAAATGTGTGACAAAAACACAACAAAAAGCAATAAAAATTTCCCAAAAAAAAGTGACGACAATGTGAATAAAAAGATCTGTTTAGACGAGTTTTGTAGGTCTTTCAAATGAGGCGTCACTCTGGCCTATAGGCTGTGACCTTTTAAATTTGGGTAACGCTGAACTGGAGAAAATGCCGGGGGGTTAAGAGGTTAAAACAAATATTGCCATGTTTTTCATATGTGTTTTTAATATGTGTTTTCACATGTGTTTTCACAGGAGCTGAGTGGCAGCAGGGCAACATCCCCCGACCACGCTTGTCCAAAATGCAATGAGATCTTACCGGACCTGGACTCCCTTCAGATCCACATCATGGACTGCATCAACTAAACTCAGTGAAGACATTTGCACCTTTTTCTCCGTCTTCCTCAGCTTCGTCCTGTACCTCCTTCTTCTGACTGTTGTGGTTGCTCTTCAGACCTTCCCTGGAGCATAAAATCGGCAAAAATATACAAATATATATACAGCAGAAGTTATATTTAAAAACTTTATATATTACATGTGCCAGGAATCTGCTGTATTGTGTGTTATGTCTATTCATATAAAGCAATGTGGGGCAAATCCAAAATCTTCCTGTTATCAGTAGTGTAAATGTTTTTGGAAAATTTCATGTGGTAGTTATAGAAGATTAGTCAGAATCGGGTTTTGTATGAGCAGACTGAAGTTTTAGCATCTGCTCTTTGTCATTCAAAAGTTGTATAATGATGTAGCAACAGATAAAGCAGCATTATTTTACGGAAGAGTATGCAACAGGCGTATATAGTCCTTGTTTGTATTGAAAAGGCTGCAGTCTATTCAAATGACCTTACAATCTGTATTACAGTACTGCTATACTAATCAAGTTAAATGCTGTTGATTAAGAATGACAAATTGGTATGTTTAATGGAAATACTGCTGAAAGGTTTATGCATTGTATAAGCACTTTAAAAATACAATAATTTTACCTGAATCTGAATATTTTTGTGTAAAGAACAGTTTATTTTCTGACGCTGTTGGAGGAAATTAGTTTGTTTTTGAGACGTCTGTTCCGTCAATGAGAGAAATAAATTTTGGTATTTCTGAATGCAGTGGTTGAGTGTTATTTTTCTGTGAAACTTTAAAGGTTATTACATTATTATTATGTTATCCAATTGTTATTGTATATTGTTAATGTCATGATATAGCCTACACAATTCTATTATTCTAATTTATATAAAGAATAACGTTTTCCCTCATAACAACTATAGATAACTATTATTACTTTTAAACAAATACATCATGTCCCCATTCAGTTCCCTGGACGGCACTTTGGGATTCACAGAATTGGAAAAAACTCAAACTCTTTTCTAGGAAAAAAAAACGTGGGAAGATATTCTTGTTAGGGTGCTGCGGGACAAAATCTACCCCAAAAACGCTTTTCTGTGCATATTTCCTATTTATTAATATTGCCTGCAGCTTACAAAGTATGTAACACCCTCAGCACCCTGGGTTCCCACGGCCTTAAAAGTTGAGGGCTTTCATTTAAACAAATCCCCCCCCCCCCCAAAATGATACAAATAAATAATCAAATACAACACTTGCATAGTCGATATTAGCTTTTACGTTGTTCTATTCATTTGTCTTATGTCAGAAGAACAGAACGTCTACTTTTACTTGAACTGGAATTTCTTTTTATTCAGGCAGAGCGCTGGCCAACTCATTGCACAGTGACAACACATTGGGGTCCTTCATTTAGCGCCAGTTTAGATTCTGCTCGGATCTCCCACAATTTTTCCTCGGACTTTAAAAGCCTTAACGTCAAACATTTACCCTTAATGGGCATTTACTGACAGGGTTTAAAAATTTTTTTTTTTAAATCTCGAAATCCCTTTAACTAGACGGTCAAGTATCCACTGCTGTCAGAGTTGTCAACACCGAGCTGTTTTGTGGTAAGTTGTTGTCTTCGATCGTTTCTTTTTCTATTCATTACTGTTGTATTGGCCGATTAAATGACGTTTAGTAAATTGCTACACACTGCTAAGGCACGTATCCGTACATTGCTATCTAATTTTTGAAACTCTTCCAATGCTTATAAACTGTTGCATGACTGTGTACTTAGCATGCATTAATTTTCATCCAGAGCAACACAGTCTGGGGTAATTTGAGTTTGACTGGGAAAGATTGACTTTCTAAAAGCTTTATAATTAATTATACACTTCACAACTTTACCCAAGTGCAGTATTATATACCAGAAGAAAGAACTCTGTTGCAATCATAAGATTAGGATGTGATAACAAGTTGGCAGTGTCAGAACCGTCCGACGGCTACAAACTCTTTTGCTATTTTGCGTCTCCTTATGACACCCGCCATTCGACACGGAGTTTACAAACTAACCCTAACCTTACCTTAGCCCTAACCTTAGGGATAGTGAGTTTACAAGCTAACCCTAACCTTACCTTCGCCTAACCTTAAGGATAATGGAGTTTACAAGCTAACCCTAACCTTACCTCGCCCTAACTTAAGAATAGTTTACATAACCTTTACCTTAGCCCTAACCTTAAGGATAATGGAGGTTTACAAGCTAACCCTAACCTTACCTTAGCCCTAACCTTAAGGATAGTGGAGTTTACAACTAACCCTAACCTTACCTTAGCCCTAACCTTAAGGATAGTGGAGTTTACAACTAACCCTTAACCTTACCTTAGCCCTAACCTTAAGGATAGTGAGTTACAATAACCCTAACCTTACATAATAGTGGTTGCCCTAACCTTAATGGTAGGGGAGTTTATAATCACAGGTATCAATGTGTCAGATTGCGGACGGCATGGAGGGGAGTCGAATGCGGGTCACCACCTCCACTTTAATCCAAACCATTTTCTTAACCTTACCTTAATTTTTTCCTGTTCTAAATACGTCCATATCAAACATTGTGACGGCAAATAGCCGGAGTTGCGGAAACCGTCCGACGGCATCGTAGACACTTTGTAACAAGTTGCTAACTTTTTTTCTCTTTTGCATTTACATAACCTACTGACAGATGGCGTTGTCATACTCTGTCTCTTACAGATTAATATTTCCTATTAATATATTATACTATACTTTTTTTCTCCTAGATTTAGTCACAACAAATAAAACAATGGATGGTAAGTCATTATTCTTGCTGGAAATTAATCATTTTACTTGCTTGTTCATGAATGTGTGATTACTTTTACAGGTGAAGACGATTTGGACATTTGACCGCTCTGTTGGAGGAGAGTGAAGGGGTTGGTCAGGAGCAGCAGCCGCAACAGGTAGCTGGTTTCGACGATCTTTTTGATGAGGACACAGATGGAGAGGAGTATAAAGATGGTTCAGAGGAGACAAAGGAGACAGCGGACCAGCTGTCGGAGCTGTTCGGAGATGTGGACGACATCGAGGAAGAAGAGAAAAACAAAGAGGAGGCTCAAGAGACACTCAACAAGTCCAGGAGGATTTACAAGGTTTGTCACTGTCAACTAATATCAGGATGGTAAAAGACACGATTCCTATAGAAATTGTAAATTGGCAAATTGCCAAAAACTGTACATTACCAGGGTAATATGAAGTCCTCCATAAACAATAACATATCTCATGTATGAACCGTGTCCTGAACTACCGTATTTTCCGGACTATAATTTGCACTTTTTTCCATATTTGGCTTGGGACTTATACTCAGGTGCGATTTGTATATCAAAATATATAATCCACAATGTTTGTTATTTTCATACTGACAGCCGCTAGAGGCCGCTCTAGGCTTGTGTACCAGTATCTGCTTCTCCTGTACCACTGAAGATAAAAAAAATAAAAAACGGTAATCGCGCAGCAGAAAGAAAGTTTGGAGTGAGCGAGAGAAACTTGTGAGGGACTGGCGAAAAGCGGAGGTTCTTACTACAATGAAGAAAACATAAAAAGCTAATCGCAGGCTAAAAGCTGGATGGCCACTAGAGGAACGAGTTAGCAAATGAGAGCTTATGATTTGTTTCTTCTTCATTTTGCATTTTTGGCCGTTGCGACTTATACTCCGGAGCGATGTACAGTCCCTAAAATACGGGATGTGGTTCTCCCGTTATTTCTGATAATGGACACCTCGGAGTGCATTATCCCGCTTATACCGTGGTGGTCCGGCAAACTGAAACTGTTCATTGGGGCCTGTTTGCTTATTTTTAAGTCCTGGGCAGAGTTATTTCACTTTTTAATCTGTTTTGCCTGAAGCTAGTTCTAGCTCAATTGTTTATCGTTACTATGGAAACAGCTGCAGTGGAGTGATATAGAACGTTATTTAACTGTTGCTGGACTAGTGGTGCGTTCATGTGGTCCTCGGAACTCGGTGAACGACTTCCCCAGTTGGGGAATTCACGCTCACTCAACTGGGGAAATGACTGGGGAACTCGGATCAAAACGAGCTTCCCGACTTCCGCACCTGACTGCGGAAATCAGCTGATTTGTTCTTTTATCGGCTAATATGAAGCTTTTAAGTTAAACACTGCTACTTTTTTTATTTAGTGTTGGCTGTTGTCATCCTCGTAGTGACAACATTGCGAGTGAAATCCCTGACATCAACGTTATCAAAACGTAAATTTCCCACATAAGAACCATATGAACACAAACCAACTGGGGACATGGTGTCACATCTTATTTCGGAAACACGGAGCTCCCCAGGTCCACATGATGCACCATAGGTGTACATTATCACTTTTTAACGGACACCTTCCAGCCATCAGAATAAAGTATTCACCCAGACCATGGTGTAAATATAAAATAAGCCACGTCAGCTTTTTTATATGTATGATTTTTGTATAGCCAGGTGAAAAAAAGTGTGTGTTGATGGCGCAGTGCGTTACATCATTTTGGACCAGCAACAGTAAAAAGAAACATTCCCGCTTTTGTTTCCATTGTTGCTCTTCATAATAATCCTTTGTGTGTTTTAACTTCAGACGAACTGAAGAGGATGCAGGAGCAAATGAAGAAATTACAACAACAGCTTGAAAAGAGCCAGAGTGGTTCGCCTCACATGTCTGCCTCCCCCAAACCTCCACCCCAACAAAAACCTTCAAAGCCAAACCCGACTAAACCAGCTCCAACACAGAGGGCAAAAGCACTGGGAGGTAAGAACAACCGAATAAATAGTGTATATTCTGTATGTGCGCTGCAGGTTTGTGGGACTGTTTGATAAAAGTGTTTTTGTTTTTGACAGAGGCTCATCCACGTCATCGAAGAAAGTCCAGGAATCTTGTGACTTCACTGAGCAGCTCAATAACGCAGACTCATTCAAACGGACGCCGAGAGTCGCTCACCAAACCAAACATCACCAGGTAAACAAAACAAAAAAGTTTAGTTTTGATTTGACAGAAAAATTACATGCAGTTTAAACTAAAATAAGAAATGGCGAATCCTAAAAGCCGAAGACACCCTGTTCATAATACTAAGAAAACTTCTACAAATCATGAGCGGTTTCCCACATTTATTAAGAAACTGAATCATATTTTGTGCCATTTAGAACCTTGACCTTCAGAGGAAAACTAAAGATGGAGATAATTTTTTTCACTCAAACTTGGCTGTAAACTGTTTAAGTGGCGCTAGCCCGCAGTTAGCTTTGCCCGTTAGCCTGTTAGCTTCTTCTTCGTGATTCCATTAGTGTGTATTGGTGCATCCGACCCGGTGGCATTCAAGTTGCAATTGTGGTTTTCTGGCCAGAGACACCAGAGGGAGATGAAAGACCCTCCAATCATCACATTAACACTTGTATTACCCCCAGAGGGACTACGAAAAGTATTTATTATGGTAAACAAGTTCCTTAGTACTTAAAGTTCTTCACACAACAGCCCAGGGGTCTCATTTATAAAGCCCACGTACGGACAAAATGAGGCCAAAACCTTCCGTACGAACTGTTCTGCGCCAAAGGTGGCATTTATAGAAATCAAACTGAACGTGAAACATTACGCACCGCCACACTAGGTTTGTACCTGGCGTACGCAGTCCGCACTTTTCAGAAACGCTGCAAACACACGAGGAGAGGCGAGGGAAAGCAGCAAGGGGAGGTCGGATTGACGAAATGAAGTCTGGTGCACATTTTAAACTGCTCATTTCTTTATTTTCTACAGAAATGATTAAGATCATTAAAAATAAAATCTAGGAAATCAACCGTTGGCTTTGTGTAGTGTTTCAATCTTTCGTTTATATACTTAATAAAAATATTGTAGTAATGTGTGACACTCAAAGACGTGCACGCTCATGTACGCTCATGCACGGACACCGGAGCGCACTGCCGCCGGCTGCGAGCGAGAAGCAGGAAGGATCCGAGCCGCTCTGTGCTTTAACCAAAGTCTGACCAACTCCTGTGGAGGCCGTGCGGATGGCTGGTTCAAGGCACAAGTCCATTCAGAGACGCTGCGTAATTACGCGCTGCAGCTCCACAACCTCTCTCTTTCTCATACCACCCGACTCTGCTCCTCATTCATGCCCAAAGCGAACCGGTGCCTCATCCCACTGCACGTACAGCGAGCTCAAAAACAATAGACTATCTGAGTGATTCAAAGCCCACCGAGCTTATTCTGTAGTTTCAGGAAATTTGAGCTCCGTGAACAGCACTGGGAAATATCACAATCAGCGTCTAAAAGGCTCTTCTTTACGTTCTAAAAGTGTATTTCCAAAAGTGTTATTGATGAGACTCTGCACTCTGCCAGTAGTTACTTGTGATCAGAGAAACAGCGGTAACATGTCAGTAAAGATCCACCTCGGCCTCTGCCGTCACTGCTGCGGCGTGTGGCCCCTCCCTCTCTGCTCCCGGGGTCTCGGTAAAACCCTCTCATTATCGCCTCATGTTTAGGTAAATCTCATTCATAAGTTACTTTGCATATCCTTATATGGTGACATGGAGGCGTGCAGGGGGCGTGACGTGAGGAGGGGTCATGTGCGCACATTTCTGCTCCAGGTGGAATTTGTGAAGGGAGTTTACGTGGTGCTGCGCGTACGGAGGGTTTCATAAGTCCCAATTTTTTCTCCGTACGTGAAGTTTGGGTTTTGCTCGTATGGACTCTTATAGGCAGATTCTCACGGACAGTTTCATAAATGAGACCCCAGGCCTTTTCCTCTGAGATTATACATTTTTAAAACATGGTGTCAAAAATCTGTTTTCCTAATAAACAAAATAAGATTAAAAGGACGTTGCTGTTATTTTCATTCATCTACATGTATTATTCTTTTCAGAGAGCAGAGGTCCATTGATGGAGATAAAGTTGGGCAGTTCCTTTCAGCCCGTAGAGACTCCTGCCTCCAATCCTCTGCGCTCGCCATCGTTCAACACCAGACCTGGGTCCGTACCGGGCTCAGGATCAGGGTCTGGGACCTCAGGGGGACCGACCAGGCCCTCTCCTCTCCCTGCTCTGCCCAAAGATGTGGCTGTGGAGAAATACTCGGGGCTCAGGTTGAGGTGAGCAAAATACTGAAGCGTTTTTGTGTTTTGTTTGTTCTGTGGTGCCTGAAAGGGTGTGACAATAGGGCTGCACGATTTTGACGACAAAAAAACTTGCATTTTCTCCAGTTCTACTTTACCCAAACCTACAAAACTCATCTAGAAAAAGGTGGAAAAACCCTGCAATAAATCAACTTAAACATGATAACATAAACAAGAAAGAAGCTTAGATAAGTTTTTTAGGTCTTACCTTTCAAATGAGGCGTTACACTGGCCCTATGGGCTGTAAGCTCCAGTCGAGAAGCTTTTCGATTTGGGGAAAACTGGGGAAAATGTGCTCAAATGCATAAACTGCTAAAAGAATAAGTGAAGGAAGTCGTGTGACTTTTAGACTAAAATATTCTTGTTCAAATTGCCCCACAGGGGCACAACAATACACATTAATCTACTTTCAAACTTATTTGGTTTTATGTGGACAGTGCCCTTTCCTGGAGAAGTTTGGCTGCCTTCCACCGTTTTCCAACATTCAGAGTACCTCTGGGGGACAGCCACGTGACTAAAATAAGTTCACGATGGAATCACATGGCATCTGTCTATACACTTTAGAATCTGCTTTATTTAAACTCAGACATTTATATGTTGCAGCTGAACCTGAGATTGCGAGGCTCGACAATTCTGATCGGTGAACATCTATCAGTCAAATGCCAGGAACAGAAAAAACAAAACCTGAGGTTAGCTTATTGCTGTAGTCAAAACCTCCATTGTGATTCAGTATTGATAAACCATGCAGCCCTCAGTGACGTGTGGGTTGAGATATTCATTAAATTGTCAGTGCTGGAAGAGTTTCTGGCATACATGTGCTGCAGCCCTTTAGTAGTCTACAAAGGGTATGCAGTGCACTTACATCATTTATATTTAATAATGTTGTGGAGCATAAAAACAAACAACAAATTTCCCATCTCAACCATGACACTCATTTGCGATGCGTTTAATATGCCTCACATTTTCATTTTGGTGGTAATTTTGTCATTGCATTTTGTTTATGTTCAGGAAGCCGCGCGTGTCCTCCTGTGACATGGACCGTAAAATGGCCGACCGGCGTTTGATCCGTTTGTCACAGGTCCCGGAGTGTTTGAGCCGAGAGAAGCTGGAGGAGAGCGACTGGGTCACGTTTGCTGTGGTGGTCAGTAAGGCCACGCCACAGAGCAGCAGCAGTGTGAGTGTGTCTGCTACAAAGTGCTGCTCTGCTTTTGTGGAAGCTCTCGGTCGGCCAGGTGCTTTCCATCCTAGCAAAGGGTTGTCATCTGGACGGTGTTGTTTAGAGTTGAAGGCGTCTCATACAGGCGACTTAAAACTCATAAGGCTCTATTTAAAGAATGGATCAATTCAAGAAAAAAAAAAACCTGAGGCGGGAAGTACTCTGTTACATTCACTATACTTCAGAGATTAGTTTTATCGCACAGTGCTTTTACTTCTATTACTTTTTACCTTTATCACTCAGTACCTTTTACTAGTACAGTAATATTCATTAGTAATAACCTGACTATTACTCAAATAAAGCATTTGGTTACTCTTTCCACTGTGAGGAAATTTGTAAGCGAGACATATTTAATTTTGACATTAAACTGAACCACATTTTTATACATTTCAACTTGTATTAAAGGCACACTGTAACATTTTGGATTATACGGTTACGAGGAATACAGTCCATGCTCCTAATGACCAGCTCGGCGCAGAAAATGCTGTTTTTGCAGTTGGTGACTAAAGAATGGATTTAGATGAGGATCTAACGTATTTAAATCTAAAGTTTTCCTGCCTTTATTCAATTCAATTCAAGGAGACAATATTTAATAATCTGTTCCTCATACTTTGCAGCGCTTTAAGGTGCATTATGCAACTTTTTATGCAAAAAACAACAACTTCCCATTAGTGTGTATTTGACCTTGTAGTGACCCAGCGGCTTTAGGAGTCAGCATGACGCCTTTACTTTCAATCACGGTCGTCTCAACAAAGCTCCAATACCAGTTGCTTTGTTGGTTTTCTTTGAGAGGGTCCATCGGCAGTGAAAACCTTCCAAACAATTGATACTGGAGCATCTTAGGCCGTTTTCACACATGTTGAAACGCTTTGTAGGTCGCCTCGAGACCGCCTTGGCTCCAACTGTATTTATTCCAAGTTAGTTAAGTCCATGTTCACACGCACTCACACAAAACATCGCAACATCAGCCACGTAGCAACGATCAGCTGTTCAATGAACTTATTCCCATGACAACGGACATTGACCTGTCAATGTGCCGACACTGACACGCGCGCACGTACGTGCACACTTCCCCGATGTTACGCGGTGGTCACTCCTCTCCCTCGAGGTTAAATACACTGAGGCTCATAGACGCGCAGCGCTGAGAAATGTACTTGATCAGCACATGGAGAGGAAAGTTTCAGTGCAGCAGGAAAGGAAAGACAGGAAAGAGGGCGTACCTTGATGATTTAAAGTTAATCCATTTTGCCTCGTCAGAGTAATCCAAACGTCCTCATGCAGCGCATAGTCATTCTTTCTTCGTGCAAAAAAGAGGCATCAAAGCGAGAATAGTTCACCAGAGGTCAGCCATATTCACTCAGGCCGCTCCGAGACCACATGTTTCGACCTAACTAGAGCCTGTGTGAAAACGCATTCAGATACCACCATGATCGAACGTAAAGATCCCATTCTAACCACTCATACGGTCGCCTGGTCACTACAAGGTCAAATATGCACTAATATCAAAGTTTTTTTTGCGCTTAAAAAGTTGCATAATGCACCTTTTAATAAATCTGAATTTTAAATGTATTACTTGTTTCGCTCTGTTCAGGGTAAAACCTTCAGTATTTGGAAGCTAAACGACCTTCACAACATGGAGGTGTTTGTGTCTTTGCTGTTGTTTGGAGAGGTCCATAAAGAACACTGGAAAACTGAGGCAGGGACCGTCATCGGCATCCTCAACCCTAACCCCATGAAACAGAAAGACGGATACGACGGGGTACTTCATTTACACTGTGGACTAACTTAACCCTTTCCGTTTTAGGTTAACACTTTACAGCCCGCAAGTTCCATGTGTAGGTACAAAAAACAAGATGGTAATAATTCCACATGTTGGTACAGGTATTTATTCAGTATAGTGCAAGATTTAATAAAGGTTCACAAAGAGTAATAAAGGTGTACAACATGTAGGTGTATTTGTAATGCAATGTAAAGCGTCTTTGAGTGTCCAGAAAAGCGCTATATAAAACCAATGCATTATTATTATTTATTATGTAGTCATTTCCCCCAATTTATGAACTAGTGCGCCGTTTATAAAGCTGGCACATCTGTATGACGGCCAAAACACCTACAACTACACGTTTGTACACCTTTATTACACATTGTATACAGTTGTTACACTTTGCACTCCTTTATTAAACATTGCACTTAAATGTGTAAATACTGTCTTGTTCTCTGTACCTACACATGGAACTTGCGGGCTGTAATCCAAAGTGTTGCCTATTTTTAGATTGTCCATTTAATTTATGTTTGATAATAATGTATCCATGCTTTGCCTCTGTAGGTGAGTCTGACGGTGGACCACCCTCAGAAGGTGCTGCTGTTGGGAGAAGCGCAGGACTTTGGGACGTGTAAAGGAGTGAAGAAGAACGGAGAACCCTGCTCACAGTTTGTCAATCTAGTACGCACAAAATGTAACCTTCTCAATGCTTCTTTTCCTACTTCTTTTTGTAACCACAGGGAGATCGCAGGTTTTTATTTTTATTTTTTATTTTTACGTTTATTGAAGATAAGATCCTTGTAGAAAGGAATATATTATTATTTTTTTTTTTTTACAAAATCATAAATGTGAATAGATGTATACTGCCTGACCAAAAAGAATTTACCACCTGGATTTAACTGACTGGGGATGCGGCATTTATTGTAGCCACTTGCGATTTGCTCATTGCGAAATTTCATTTCGATAGCAATGAATCTCAACACCTTAACATCTTTTCTTGTGTTCAGTATGAGTGCCAGTATTGTCAGTACCACGTCAAAGCCCAGTACAAGAAGATGAGCTCAAAGAGGGCCGAGCTGCAGTCCACGTTTTCGGGAAAAGCTCCAAACAAATTCAAAGGAAAAGGAGGGAATTTGAGGGGGAAACTGTGTCAGGACGGGTTTTACTACGGAGGGGTGTCGTCTGCCGCCTGCGCCGCCTCGCTGTGAGTCACTGCTCAGATTCTTATAAAAAAAATGTTCAGTTTTTAAGGTGTTTATTTATACACTATGCAATGTAATTCCCGATCACATGTATGCCACTGTTCTTGCTTTTATATTTCTTTCAGTAAGGTACAATTTATGATTTCAGGGGAGCGTCCAAACCAAACAAACCTGGTCAGAAAACACTGGATACGCTTTTTGTGAAAGGAGCAGCTCAACACGTGGCTCAGGCCAAAAGACTGGGTAGGTTTTACTTAGAGAAGTAACACAGTAATTATACACAGTTGTAGAGCAGTGTTAATTTGACAACATATTTTCATTAGTTTTAGTCTTAGTCTTTTGACGAAAATGTAATTCAATTTTAGTCGAGATTTAGTCAAAAATAAATCTTCAATTTTAGTCTAGTTTAGTCGACTAAAATTGCAAGTCAATTTAGTCGACTAAATTTAAGACAAATTTAGTCGACTTTGCATTTATAATATTTATTATAATCATATTTAATCAGCTCCTCTGCTTCATGGAGCTGCTCCCTTAGCAGTGAATTTACATGATCTGAGGCTCTTTCAGACTGTCAATAGAAGTTTGGATGATTTTAGTGTCTCCTTTTCATTTTTATTTAGTCTTATTTTAGTCGACTAAAATATCTGGACATTTAGTCATAGTTTTAGTCTCATGAAAAACGTTTAATTTAGTTTTAGTCCAATTTTAGTCGTCTAAAATTAAGACTAAATATTTTAGTCGACGAAATTAACACTGTTGTAGAGCAGTGTCTTTAAACTCTTCATCAGGGGTCTCAAGCAGTCTCCAAACCAAAGGCTATACGTGTTTGATAAGTCACATTTACAGATGCTTTTTCTCTTAGTGCATCATTGATGGAACAAATGTTCTCTGCAACTATGAAACTAACCCTTTTTATTTTCTTTTTTTTTTAGCCATGAAGTCGGGTGATGTCTCTGGCTGCTCGAATGAATTCAAGGCCTGATGTCGATGCAGACTCCTGGAGCTCTGCAGCTGAAGAGACACTTGACTCAAAACAAACAGGTACCTCATTCTCGCCGGATAAATATTTCTTGATGAAATGAAATAGGGCTGGGTACCGTTACATTTTTTTCGATACCAGTACTAACGATACTTGGTTTTCGATAACAATACTTTTTCCCATACCTATACTAAAATATTAGTGTAGATTCAGAAAACAGAACAATAATGTGTGGAAGATTTGCAAATTTACAATATATTTAGAATAAAAATGGGGGGAAATCGTGAGAAATTGGGGCAAAAATAGAGGGAAACATTTTGAATTTATTTTTGGACCAACAGCATCAAAACTTGGATCTAAAGGTATATGATTTTCTTCGGTACCTGATTTCGATACTTTCATTTTTTCAATACCAGTAGTAAACGTTTTATTCGATACCAAACTGGTATTGTTTAATGGTACCCAGCCCTAAGTTCAATAAACAAATAAATAGTTCTAAATTAAGGCATTCGGTATTTAGAGATTTAGGGTGCACTCACACTTCAATGTAAACCGTCGCCAAATGCAGACTGTCACTAAAGTTTGTTTGTCTAATTTGTTCATCTGATCCAGTTGCTAATGTGCTGCAGAAACGTCATCCTTACACCTGCACTTGTTTACGGCCCCGTGCCCACATGCTTTGTAAATGGCCTTCCCACTAATCTATTATTCCACCTCAGCTGTTAAAACCCCAGAGGGCGCCCCAGTGCAGTCCATCTCCGCCACAGAACTTTTAAAACAACAGAAACAAAAGCAGCGCGAGCTCCTCACTGCGCGCCGCCAACGGAACGCGCTGCTGTCTCCAAAACCCGGCTCTGACGTCCCCAAGTCCACCCAGAGTCCCGCCACGCCCTCCACATCCGCCGCTCCTACACTGGGCCGAGGCTTCTCTGAGGGGACGACATACTGTTTTTTGACCAGAGCCCGCCTCCGGCTCCAGCTCAGACCTCACTGAGCATGTCTGCCGCTAAAATGGCTGCCCTGAAGAAGCTGAGAGCCAAAAGGATGGATCTGGAGAAGGAGGACCCCAACGCAGTGAAGAGGAAACGGAGCAACGACAGTGAGATCAACGCCAGAGTGGAGAAGAACAGGGTGTCACCAAATGGTAATACTGCTTTGTTTTCACACATTTGTTTTGGGTTCAACCTTAACCGGGGGAAACTAGATAATGCTTTGTTTTTCTTAAGGCGAATTGGGTAAAGAGGAGGAGGAGGAGCCAGCTCAGAAGAGGAGGAAAGAGCAGCAGGATTACGTCCAATCGGAGGAGTTTCAGAAGATCCTCAATGCCAAATCTAGACACAACGCTGTCCTCCAGGCTGTATGCTTTCACCTGTTATTTCCATCAAAATTCAAATGCCTTTTCAAAGTCTTTATAAATGTATTGAAAGTGTTATTGTGCCTCAGGCGGAGTACCAGCTGCAGGAGAGGTACTTCGATGTTCTGGTGAAGAAGGAACAGATGGAGGACAAAATGAAGGGCATTAGAGAAATGAAGTGTCGGGCTGTCTCATGTAGAAAGGTTAGTTCTGTGAATACACGAGCTGTACTATGGTATAAATAAATGACTTCATGATGAAATGTTTGCATTGCTTCCTTCCTTAGTGTAAGTACACGTATTTCAAGCCGGCTGACCGCTGTGTGGGAGAGAACCATGACTTGAAGTGGCACGACGCAGTGAAGCGTTTCTTCAAATGTTCCTGTGGTCAGAGGGCCATCGCTCTGGACAGACTGCCCCATAAACACTGCAGGTAAAACTCATTTCTTCCTTCAATCAATCAATCAAACTTTATTTATAAAGCGCTTTTCATACCGAAGGCATCACAAAGTGCTTTACAGATTACAACATTTAAATCAAGTATCCAGGCAAACATAATGTCCAAATGAGCGTCAGCAGTGGCGACGAGCGGCGCGGGTGTCCCCTGTCCTTAGACTCTCCAGCACGGCAAGGAAAAACTCAAAAACCCGGTAGGAGAAACGAGAAACCTCGGGGAGAACCACAGGCTGGAAAGATCCACTCCCATGGACGGACAGGCTATAGAGACCCAGGCCGATGGATCCCCTCAGCAGAAGGGCCAGGATCGAGACCATCCAGTCCTTGTTGTCAATCCAGTGGGCAGGCTTCCTCCGTTCAGCCGGGTTCAGCCTTAAATCTGTATAATACGAATACGAAAACTTATTGTCCACCAAGGTGGAAATGTGTCTTTGGTTTCACCTTTAAGACACATAAAAATACATCAACATCCAGAACATCAGCATGTGGCACCACATTTCCTGTACAATTTGCAGTAAAAGTCTTAAAAATATTGGAATGCTTTATCAGCAAGGACAGCTTCTCTCACAACTTTAAAGAGTTTGCAGCTTTTACTGCTCTCGGCACAAAGGAGTTCTTATAAATGTCTTTGTTTGCGAGTATGACTCTATATCTCCTGACGACAGTAGTTCAAATCATTGTTTAGCGGGTGGGAAGAGTCATTTATGATGCGCACTGCCTTCTGTCCCAATCGCTCCACATATAGGCTCTCCAAAGATCTCTGTGGCTGCCCAATGATCTTTGAGCTCATGTTCACGATCCTCTGGAGTTTGTTCTTATTCTTCATGCTAAGGTTTCCATACCACATCAGCATGTTAAATGTCAGGACACTCTCCACAAGGCTCTTATACACCGTTTCAAGAATAGATTGGCTCACTCCAAAATTATTCAGTTTGCGAAGCTGATACAAACGTTGTGAGCACCTCTTATAAATAAAGTCAGTGTTCTCAAGAAAGGCGAGGGCTCCATCTATGCGTGTGCCGAGATATTTGAATAACATAATCGGTTTATGTTTGGTGCTGTTTGTTTGATAAACCAGATTATAAATTAATCAACCGTTATTTTACAATGCAGTTGATATGAAGGTTACAATTCGCAGCAAGACTTGTTTGATTTAGAAACAGACATTGCCACAACAGGGGTTCCTTCTTCAGGGCTTGGTTGGTGAGTAACAGAGTGACTTAACCTCTTAACCCCCACCTTTAACAGAGTGCATTTTCTCCAGTTCAGCTTTACCCAAATCCATAAGGCCCATAAGTCTATACGCACGCTTATTTGAAAGCTAAGACCCACAAAACTCATCTATTTATATTATATATTTATATATTTATATTTTTCGTTTTTTGTCACTTTTTCGTCGCTTTTTGTATTTTGGCACTTTTTTTCAAGAAGCTTTTAGAGTTGGATGAAAGAGGTTTTATGGAACTTTTTAGTCGGAAAAACCAAACCTTGATATTTGTGCCTAATTAACCTTGTTGTGACCCAATAGCTGTATAGGAGGTCAGCATGGCACTTTTACTTTGATCACAGTGGTCTCTACAACTCTCTAGGACCAATTGTTTTTAGGTTTTCGGTCCGTCAGCAGTGAAAACCTACCAGAAACTCTTAAAAACAATTGATCCTGGAACATCGTAGAGGGCACTGTGTAAGGGTACTATGCTAACCACTCATACAGCCACTGGGTTTGGCATTTATAAAAAGTTACATAATACACCATTAATCAATCAGTGTTGTGTGAACTTTCAAAAGGACCTTTACTTACCTCTTAAAGAAAATGTCAGCTGCAGCATGTAGCTTATCATGCCCAAGTATGGAGTGAATGAAAAGTTGTCCCGTTCGATGTGCTTTGAAATGTGTCGTGGATAAAGCGCTATGCACACACGAGAGTCTCTGAAGGATTTCACAAGTATATCATAAGAGTTCATGTTTCGTCTGTCTCATAAGTTCCTTTTATCTTTTGAATCCAAGTAAAATTCTTAACCTCAATCTTCAGCAACTGCGGCCTCTTCAAATGGGAGCGTGACGGTATGCTAAAGGTAAATCATACTCTCCACATTGCTTTCATAGACTTATTATTGTCTACACAAGGCTAACCAGGTGCGTTATTTGACTGACCCACAGGAGAAAACTGGTCCAAAGATCGGCGGAGAGTTGCTTCAGCCTCGAGGAGAGGAGCACGGAAAATTCCTCAACAGCACGAAATAATGGCAGACTTTATGAACTTTAACTGTATGAAATCAACACTGAAGCGACAGCGATTTTTAAGGTGGATTTTTAATACTTTTTAGGATATTAGCAGCTAAATATCAAATTACTTCCTGCGATTGTTTTTAGGGAGTTCATTGAAATCGCAAACAAACTGGATTAAAGCAAGTGAGAACAAGCTTCATGTTTATTTCTATACCAACAGTTAATCGCATGATCGTTCAGGTTTGGAGTAGCAGACAGGAGCAAGAGACCAAAGTATGCACCAAGCTTATGAAAATGTAACAACTATTACTACAATTTGTAAGTATTTGTGTCAAAAATTACCAAATTTTGGTAATGTTGTGGAGATGAAGTCTTGGGGACGGTAGTTTGGGTACATATATACAGTACATTTCATTCTGACACTATTGGGTTATTTGAGGACAGATACTCATCCAACAGCCATATTTAAAAACATAATAATCGTAGTTTAACGACACTAACCAATCCCATGCCAGATTCACCTCATTATTTTTCTTTGCAACATGAGCCCATTTTCAGTCTAAATTTCCACTCTACGTCCACCCTCACTGTGATGAGTTTGCAGCTCATCTCACTTTTTTCCCCCCTTCAAATAGTCCAAATACCAAAGTGTGTCTGGAGAAAAGCGAAATTAACTTTGAGGTTTCCATTTAGAAAGAGTAATGGATTTTAATAAATGCAAGGTGTTTACAAAAATATACAATTAGAAAATGTACATGTGAACTAAATACAATGAAACAATGTAGGCATGCAAAACGTGTGCAAAATCTGGAAAATTACAGATGCCTTTTACAAAACAGAAAGGTGATAGGTCGAAAGGCTGTTGTACAATTGAATGGTATTTCTGATACATTACTGGCGCTTTGTAAGAAAGTGCTGCTGTGAGCATGCTCAGTGAAACCACTGGATCTTGGATAAATGCCGTCGTAGTGAAACTCACGAATCTGTTCATGCACCTCCCGAGTCCTCTCCAGTTGTTCTGATGAGGGAAAAAAGTCAGATTTACGTTACACTTTTAATGACTGGAGCTGGAGACAAACTCAAGAATAAATCTCTGCCAGAATCAAAGGTAGTGTCCAAACCAGACAAAGTTTTTAGATGCTAAAAAGCTGCTGATGCTGTTGAGTTAATGTGGCTGTTTTAAAGAGCAACTAAACACCAAATCAATATTTTACTTATAAACTGTCTCAATGGGTGTCTCATAGTGTTGTCTACTGGTCCCTGACATTATTCTGACATTATAGCGCAAACATGTGTCAAATCCTAACTTTTGACAAAATTTAAGCTTCGGTTTGTATACGCTCTGGCTGACCATTTGTTTATTACTTGCACAGAATGCTTTTGAAAACACATCTCACCATCTCGATCCTCTTCCAAATAGTTCTCGTGCTCATCCCTCTGCTCCTCGTTGTACTCTCGTCTCCTCTCGCTGTTGGCGATGTGCACTCTCTGCTCAGCTGCACAAAACACATGGAAAAGCAGACCCCGAAAACATCAACCCGACAGTTTAATGATCACTCATTAGTTTATGAAATGGCGCAATCACTCAACCTATACAGAAAATGCAAACTCTAAGCGTAAAGTGTTGTTTAGCATAGTGCTTCAATTATCTGTCACATTTGACACATTGACCTTTTTAAAATGTATTATTTTAGTGGCCAAAAATATTCACTCAAGTAGTAACCCTAATAATTATCCAAAAACGATTTTGCCCCAAATGTATGCTATTATATAAACAAATTTACAAAGATAAAGCACAAAATACTAACTCAGATGTTTCTGTCGTTAACAGATTTTTGAATTGTTATATTGTTTATTGGTCCAAATGATCAAGAATACTCCCTTTATGCCCGTTTTGGATTGGTTGCATTGTTACCAAGAGAAACCAAAACTAAATATCAAAAGTGTCTCTCCAGACTGCCCTGTGACTCCTGCGCCTCTGAGCATGGGAGAGAAAGAGGGTCTCAGCTTCCTCTTTTTTTAAGCTGCTTCTGTAAAAGGAAACACCTGCTTGGCTTTCCACTGACTGACCTATTTACCCTCACTATTTTGTTACACAGAGCAGAAGTCTCCACATTCACACTGGATTAGACGTAAAATAAAATGTCTGTAAAGTATTCTCATGGCATGCACTTTCCTTCCGGGCTATGCCTCTCACCACTGGGTACTACTTGCCAACAGGCCAACTTCTTCTTATATCTTTGGCTGTAATTGAAAGAGATAAGATGAAATACGCAGCTTACTGGACCATTGCAGCTTCACTAAATTATCAAATTGTGCTATTTGACAACCGTCTAGAATATTATGTCAACGATATTATTGCAATATTTGACCAAAGGGCCCTACCTATTTTTTGTATTTATCAGTGGAACATTTGTTTGTCTTCTTCAAATTTGTAAACAAAAAAACAAAAACTTTGCATCTACTATATTTGTGAAGGCTCTCATTCATCCAGGGCAGCTAAATCATCAACTGGACTGAGTTTTGGTAAAGTTGAGGACGTTTCGCTTCTAGTCACAGAAGCTTCTTCAGTGTTTTTGGTCAGTTTACCCAAACTCAAAATTATCAAAATATTTTTAATACTAAGTGATACTGTACTGAGTGATATTGTAAACAACTAAAGTAGGGGTGTTTGGAAGTTTTGGTTCTCTCCTCCTGGGAGCAGCCTGAGTCTTATATAGACCGCTCCAGTTTTTCTGACCAAAGGAAGCGAAACGTCCTCAACTTTACTAAAACCCAGTCCAGTCGATGATTTAGCTTCTCTACTTTGCATCTAATTTAATCATAAAGCATTTGTATCAATTTATGACCCTGCAGGCTAGTTTGTTGGCATTACTGTGACAGTGACCCTGAGAAGGAACACTTCAAGTTGTGAAAAGTGCTTATAAACCATTCCTGTGAAGTATGTGAAAGTTAGGAACGAGTTTAGACCAATGGGCGAGGATAGTGCTGTTCCGTGACTGTCATGGCGGGGGCTGCCATTGCTGCAGATCACCACCTAATGGTTAGGCGCCAACTCAGAAGAGCCAGTTTAATGCAAAAAATCATGGATTCTCTCGAATCCCGTTATTAATGTCAAAGGGGAGAAGTGATCACAAGAGGTCTATCAATATACTGTATAAGACACAACTAACAATTGAGTTTTGGTTTGTAAACAAAAAAATCAGGTACTTGGCCTTTAAAGGGATTATACAGAGTTTAAAAATGTAAAAAGTAAGTATTTTCCTCCCCCTACATGTTCCAGCAATGTCCTAATGTGTAGTAGAATGAGCCCAGACCTGTTCACCACAACTGCCTCTAAAATCCTGCACTGTCACTCAAAAAGGTGTTAATTCGGTCCGAATTGCCGTCATGCACGAGCTTAATATAGAATCCGCAGTTAGGCATAAGACCTGCGGTGGCAGTAGTGAGTATAAAAATAACCAACTTGCATCTAGTCCCTTTTAAGGCTGCAGCACATATGAACAACAGAACTGTGTTCATGGATCTTCATGGAGTTTGGACAATTTGCTGAATGTTTCTCTCCGTTCCTCACCCCCTCTCCCCATGTTCTGTCCTTTAAAAGAAACTAAATCTGGATTCAGGACCAAAATCATGCTAAAATATTTCTAAATTGCGAAAATATGACCAAAACTGAACTCTTGCACATTTACAAGTTCCCATGCGTTGCTCTTTTTTGGCTGAGTTTGCAATAGAATTGTAAATCTCAGTCAGATGAAAGACATTTTCCAACATATTGAAGCTTCTTGCGATACGGATAGTCCTACGATAATTTAGTGTCACATTGTGCATTCATAAAGTTATCCTTATACAAATGACAAGGCCCGTCATCTCAAATCCAGCATCACCTATGCGCTCTGCATAGGTCGAGCGTTTGCTGCGCCGTTTGAAGAAGTTGGAAGCGTCAGATTCGGCCATAAACACCTCCCGCCCTGCCCCTAGAGATCATGGGTCAGAGATGAAAGATTAAAAGTCACACCAGGGGGACAGAAAGAACAAGTAAAGCCAGGAAAATATGAATCCCTCTTATATTACCAGTTTGCTTTTCTGTTTTTGCATCACCGTCCACCGCTGCACTCTCCACCAGCACAATGGAAACTGACAAGAAAGTTACATTAAATTCACTCACATCATACAGTTCATTCATAAACAAAATCCGTTGTCTAAAGTAGAAAGTGGAAATATTTTGTTTAACAGAAACAATATAAATTCTGAGTTATAAATTCAGTAATTTACAACAAAAGTCTCATAAACAAAAATCCGTTGTCTAAAGTAGAAAGTGGAAATATTTTGTTTAACAGAAACACTGAAAAACACTGAAAAATACATTAGAAATATCCATTTGAGACTTTTGTTGTAAATTACTGAAAGAAGTAATACGTGATATAGAGGACATAAAAAGCATTGTCTTTATTTGATATTTCTTGTGAAATAAGATCTTATTTTTCGTCTGTGTGTAAAATTGCAGACATCAAGGGCCAGAATAGAAAAGTATAAAATTCTTGGTATATTTTGACATACTAGATTAAAAAAAAAGTATTGAGAGGACCCAAGTCAGTAGTCAATAACATTTTACAAACAAAAAAAACAGTAAAAATGTGCCTAGTCTTTTTTTTTTTTTTTAAAGAAAGATTATGAACTAAATAAACCAGGGTAGGAGGTGAGTCAACCAATCTTTGTCACGTACAAGACCGGACAATTCGTAGATGCTACTTTAAATGGAGATACAATAACATTTTGTCGTATTCACTAGTGTAAAGCTTGGTTAAAATGAACTAAAAGTGTGTATTACTTAAAATGGTGTGTAAGAACAAAACATTTCTAACAGCAGTACATAAACAAAAGTAAACACTTACTTGACAGAATGATAAAGCTTACGAGGAAAGATCCTGCAAGGGCTTTAGTCCAAACCATCTTGAGAAGCTGAAACTGCAGTCATATATTGGAGGAGCTGGACCTTTTCTAAAGTGAGACGCAGATGAGAGGTGCAGCCTGAGAAGGGAGGAGAGAGAGAGAGAGAGAATCCAGGGCTGGGAACTGAATTATCCCGGCACTAAGGCATAAGTGTTGCTGAAAAGTCTCAGAAGAAACAGCTGAAAATATAACCGGTCCTATATGTCATTTTCCCCCCTTCTTTTTGGCTATTGAAGAATATGCTTGAAGTTTCCCCCATCAAACCAAAACTCAGATCCCCACGACGTTACCCCAGTGTTATTGGACGATGGCTCAACTGCAGAGCATACATTTCCCACAGGAATAAAAAAGTACACCTTAACATGTCCAAATAAATAAAAGACCATTTATTGTAACACCCTTTGTAGCTCAGAGGGGATTGGATTTGGAACGTCTGGAAGTGCTGCAGTATTTCGTCTGCTACATAGTTCATTGTCTGCCTCTGTTTCTAATTGTCTGCTCGGTGTGGAACATGTCCCCAGGAAGCTGTCTGTCGTCTGTGAGTTTAAATGGTCTTTTCTACATAGACTGGTCGTGCTTCTTATTTTATAAATTTGTTTACTCTCACTTACACTTGAGCAGAGGAGTATATGGGTTACATAATGCATTTTCTCAGGTATGCGCGGATTGCGCGCTGTAAAAAGTGGAACAAACTGCTGCAAAGGTTGCCCTTTTCGTCTCTATCAACTCTACACCGCGATACTGCAGGAAATATTGATTTCAAGTCAAAAGAGCAAAACGTGAAAAATCCAATACTATGTTTAATTAAATATCTACCAGCCCGAGTTGCCAGGTCTGCTTTTTAACTGCAGAATTGGGCAGCTTTTTAAGCCTTGTTGCAGGTGAAAACACTGTTGATGTTTTTGCAATGCTGTTCTCAGTGCAAGATAGGCTACTTTTAGCTTATTTCTTGATTTAAAAAATACCAAAAAACACTATTACGAATGACAAAATATCAAATCCCAGACTTCCAGAGCTGCTTTTTCACTGAGAGGGAGAAAGGGCCAGTTTCTCATCATTACAGGAGCACATGGGCTCCGTAAACTATAAAGAAAATCATTGAAAATTCCAGTTGTGCTGCTCGTCCACAGATTTTGGGCAGGTCATATATTTTTGGGCAGGTTTGGGTGCCAAGACCTGGCAACCCTGACCCCCCCTGGCAACTCAAAGCAGTTTACATCAAAGGATCTTTGAGTTGGTTTGCAAACGTCTCAACGCAATGAGCTATGACATAAAAAATAAAAATAAATAGTAATTGTTCCCATACTGATTTGTGCATATTGTTCAAATAGATATGTAAATCCAACATTATTAGTAAAGCTGTTTAAGTCTTATATCATCTGGTGTAAATGCAGATTGGGTACTTTGTTGAGCAAAAATCTACTCCTTTGGCAGACTCCTTTATTTATGCAAGATCAGATGCCTGAAGATGAGACAGGAAAGAACATGTCCTCAGTTAAAAAAAACAAACAATCAAATCCCAGACGACCAGCACGCTGCGGACCATCAACCCAACTATGTCAACAACCTTAACATCAACGCAAACCTCACGTAATTGAAGTCTCTAAAGCGCATTAGTGACCAGTGGATTTCCCCACAGGAATAAAAAAGTACACCTTAACATGTCCAAATAAATAAAAGACCATTTATTGTAACACCCTTTGTAGCTCAGAGGGGATTGGATTTGGAACGTCTGGAAGTGCTGCAGTATTTCGTCTGCTACATAGTTCATTGTCTGCCTCTGTTTCTAATTGTGTGCTTGGTGTGGAACATGTCCCAGGAAGCTGTCTGTCGTCTGTGAGTTTAAATGGTCTTTTCTACATAGACTGGTCGTGCTTCTTATTTTATTAATTTTTTACTCTCGCTTACACTTGAGTAGAGGAGTATATGGGTTACATAATGTATTTTCTCAGGTATGCGCGGATTGCGCGCTGTAAAAAGTGGAAAAAACGACTGCAAAGGTTGCCCTTTTCGTCTCTATCTACTCTACACCGCGATACTGCAGGAGATATTGATTTCAAGTCAAAAGAGCAAAACGTGAAAAATCCAATACTATGTTTAATTAAATATCTACCAGCCCGAGTTGCCAGGTCTGCTTTTTAACTGCAGAATTGGGCAGCTTTTTAAGCCTTGTTGCAGGTGAAAACACTGTTGATGTTTTTGCAATGCTGTTCTCAGTGCAAGATAGGCTACTTTTAGCTTATTTCTTGATTTAAAAAATACCAAAAACACTATTACGAATGACAAAATATCAAATCCCAGACTTCCAGAGCTGCTTTTTCACTGAGAGGGAGAAAGGGCCAGTTTCTCATCATTACAGGAGCACATGGGCTCCGTAAACTATAAAGAAAATCATTGAAAATTCCAGTTGTGCTGCTCGTCCACAGATTTTGGGCAGGTCATATATTTTTGGGCAGGTTTGGGTGCCAAGACCTGGCAACCCTGACCCCCCCTGGCAACTCAAAGCAGTTTACATCAAAGGATCTTTGAGTTGGTTTGCAAACGTCTCAACGCAATGAGCTATGACATAAAAAATAAAAAATAAATAGTAATTGTTCCCATACTGATTTGTGCATATTGTTCAAATAGATATGTAAATCCAACATTATTAGTAAAGCTGTTTAAGTCTTATATCATCTGGTGTAAATGCAGATTGGGTACTTTGTTGAGCAAAAATCTACTCCTTTGGCAGACTCCTTTATTTATGCAAGATCAGATGCCTGAAGATGAGACAGGAAAGAACATGTCCTCAGTTAAAAAAACAAACAATCAAATCCCAGACGACCAGCACGCTGCGCACCATCAACCCAACTATGTCAACAACCTTAACATCAACGCAAACCTCACGTAATTGAAGTCTCTAAAGCGCATTAGTGACCAGTGGATTTCCCCACAGGAATAAAAAGTACACCTTAACATGTCCAAATAAATAAAAGACCATTTATTGTAACACCCTTTGTAGCTCAGAGGGGATTGGATTTGGAACGTCTGGAAGTGCTGCAGTATTTCGTCTGCTACATAGTTCATTGTCTGCCTCTGTTTCTAATTGTGTGCTTGGTGTGGAACATGTCCCCAGGAAGCTGTCTGTCGTCTGTGAGTTTAAATGGTCTTTTCTACATAGACTGGTCGTGCTTCTTATTTTATTAATTTTTTTACTCTCGCTTACACTTGAGTAGAGGAGTATATGGGTTACATAATGTATTTTCTCAGGTATGCGCGGATTGCGCGCTGTAAAAAGTGGAAAAAACGACTGCAAAGGTTGCCCTTTTCGTCTCTATCTACTCTACACCGCGATACTGCAGGAGATATTGATTTCAAGTCAAAAGAGCAAAACGTGAAAAATCCAATACTATGTTTAATTAAATATCTACCAGCCCGAGTTGCCAGGTCTGCTTTTTAACTGCAGAATTGGGCAGCTTTTTAAGCCTTGTTGCAGGTGAAAACACTGTTGATGTTTTTGCAATGCTGTTCTCAGTGCAAGATAGGCTACTTTTAGCTTATTTCTTGATTTAAAAAATACCAAAAAACACTATTACGAATGACAAAATATCAAATCCCAGACTTCCAGAGCTGCTTTTTCACTGAGAGGGAGAAAGGGCCAGTTTCTCATCATTACAGGAGCACATGGGCTCCGTAAACTATAAAGAAAATCATTGAAAATTCCAGTTGTGCTGCTCGTCCACAGATTTTGGGCAGGTCATATATTTTTGGGCAGGTTTGGGTGCCAAGACCTGGCAACCCTGACCCCCCCTGGCAACTCAAAGCAGTTTACATCAAAGGATCTTTGAGTTGGTTTGCAAACGTCTCAACGCAATGAGCTATGACATAAAAAATAAAAAATAAATAGTAATTGTTCCCATACTGATTTGTGCATATTGTTCAAATAGATATGTAAATCCAACATTATTAGTAAAGCTGTTTAAGTCTTATATCATCTGGTGTAAATGCAGATTGGGTACTTTGTTGAGCAAAAATCTACTCCTTTGGCAGACTCCTTTATTTATGCAAGATCAGATGCCTGAAGATGAGACAGGAAAGAACATGTCCTCAGTTAAAAAAAACAAACAATCAAATCCCAGACGACCAGCACGCTGCGCACCATCAACCCAACTATGTCAACAACCTTAACATCAACGCAAACCTCACGTAATTGAAGTCTCTAAAGCGCATTAGTGACCAGTGGATTTCCCCACAGGAATAAAAAAGTACACCTTAACATGTCCAAATAAATAAAAGACCATTTATTGTAACACCCTTTGTAGCTCAGAGGGGATTGGATTTGGAACGTCTGGAAGTGCTGCAGTATTTCGTCTGCTACATAGTTCATTGTCTGCCTCTGTTTCTAATTGTGTGCTTGGTGTGGAACATGTCCCCAGGAAGCTGTCTGTCGTCTGTGAGTTTAAATGGTCTTTTCTACATAGACTGGTCGTGCTTCTTATTTTATTAATTTTTTTACTCTCGCTTACACTTGAGTAGAGGAGTATATGGGTTACATAATGTATTTTCTCAGGTATGCGCGGATTGCGCGCTGTAAAAAGTGGAAAAAACGACTGCAAAGGTTGCCCTTTTCGTCTCTATCTACTCTACACCGCGATACTGCAGGAGATATTGATTTCAAGTCAAAAGAGCAAAACGTGAAAATCCAATACTATGTTTAATTAAATATCTACCAGCCCGAGTTGCCAGGTCTGCTTTTTAACTGCAGAATTGGGCAGCTTTTTAAGCCTTGTTGCAGGTGAAAACACTGTTGATGTTTTTGCAATGCTGTTCTCAGTGCAAGATAGGCTACTTTTAGCTTATTTCTTGATTTAAAAAATACCAAAAAACACTATTACGAATGACAAAATATCAAATCCCAGACTTCCAGAGCTGCTTTTTCACTGAGAGGGAGAAAGGGCCCGTTTCTCATCATCACAGGAGCACATGGGCTCCGTTAACTATAAAAAAACATTGAAAATTCCAGATGTGCAGCTCGTCCACGGATTTTGGACAGGTCATATATTTTTGGGCAGGTTTGGCTGCTAAGACCTGGCAACCCTGACCTCCCCTGGCAACTCAAAGCAGTTTACATCAAAGGATCTTTGAGTTGGTTTGCAAACACCTCAGTGCAATGAGCTACTGGGACCTTAATTCATACTTTCTGTTAGCAGTTCAGGTTAAACGATTGCTAAAAATAATGAGTGACATAATAAAAACTTAAAAATAGTAATTGTTCCCATACTGATTTGAGCATATTGTTCAAATAGATATGTAAATCCAACATTATTAGTAAAGCTGTTTAAGTCTTATATCATCTGGTGTAAATGCAGATTGGGTACTTTGTTGAGCAAAAATCTACTCCTTTGGCAGACTCCTTTATGTATGCAAGATCAGATGCCTGAAGATGAGACAGGAAAGAACATGTCCTCAGTTAAAAAAAAAAAAAAAAATCCCAGAAGACCAGCACGCTGCGGACCATCAACCCAACTATGTCAACAACCTTAACATCAACGCAAACCTCACGTAATTGAAGTCTCTAAAGCGCATTAGTGACCAGTGGTACAGCCAGATCACATATCATTTCACCTAAATCAAAACAAAAACAAAACTTACAAACTTGTGTTAGAGTTCTCACAATGTTATTTAATTAACATTCCTTTCTTCATAGTGTACATTGTCATTACAAAAAACATACTACACATTTTGTTTTGTTTTTTCACAATAAAATGTATTACCAAAATTGACTTACATTTATGAAGAGCACATACCGGTAATTACATAAATAAAAAGATTAAGGCCCCTTTACAACTTGCTAATACATTTTTGCTTCACTCATTTCTCATTCAGTCATAAGTCTCTCTTTATCAATGTGCATTAAAACATTTTTTTTTTTATATATAATATCTTATTGCTATATTATTGCTAAGTAAAAATGGCTTTTAAAAACAAACCATTCTCACAACAATTTCTTGTGAACAAAATTATGTTTATATTTCCTTATAGAAATACTTTCAAAACTAAAGGTTGTACAAATTGCTTAAATCCCTTAAATTCACAGTAAGTGGAGTAAGTATTGGTTTTCTGTTCACGTGTTTTGATTTGCAGTACTGTGGTCAGTCGTCTAAAAACGTGGATTATTAGTAGATGGATCACAAAGAGATTCTGTTTCCTTGCACCAGCCGTCCTCTGAAAGCCCAAGTGTCCTGTAAAACATATAACAATACTTACTGTATTAATCGAACTGAAATCAAAACTTAAAAGTCATAAACTAACAGCTTTCAATCTTTGTGAAATGAATCCACAAATCCAAACCAGTGTTCCAATGGCAATTAAAACAGGTCTTCAAAAAGCACAATAATTGGATATATTTGAATAACAAGGGAGACAAAAATATCTATATGAGCAAAAGCTATGTGCAAACCAAGTTGGCAACAGTGATATTCTCCAAAGCTATTATTGACATTGATAATAGTATGTTTACATGCATTAAGTCTGTTATTGGTAAGTATTCTGTGAAGTCATCTCTCTCTGTCTCTCTCTCTACTGTTATTGCACTGAGGTACAATTATATATCAAGAAATACAGTGGTCTAATGAACAAATTAGTAGTAAAAGTGTTTAGTAACTTTTGTAACCATGGGCTAATTTCCATCTGTTGTCCCACACTCGCACTTTCAAACGCACTCTCGTTCATTCTGGCCTATTTTACATGTTTTTAGTTGTAACATGGAACATGCAAAATCCACACAGAAAGGCCCCATCTGGCCCGAGAGTCGAACCCTATATGCTAACAGTTATTTGCCTCAGAAGTAGTGGGGCCATTGTCCAAATTCTGAAGTGGATCTTGATCAGAAGAACCAAAAGCTGAAACATGTTTTCAGATTGTTGATTGACACACACACACAAAAAAGAAAAAATCAATCAATCTACAAGTTTCGGGATTCACAATAAATACAACTGCGTGCATGGGCTAAGCTTCTAAGTATCCTTCGAGGTGAGTCAAATTTAGAAACTACAAGCTCAATGTCAACAGAGCGCATGCACTAATTAATTTAAAGGAGCTGTTTGCCACTCACATGTGACTACTGGTGAACTTTAAAATACGATTGCTACTTTCTTCTCCCTGGACTGGAGATGCCCTGCTTTTAAACACTGTGCATGTAGTGACATCTGACCTGGAAGGTAACGCCGTCCACTCTGAACTTCTTCTGTGCGATCTCGTTCACTTCCTGCTCGATGTTTTCCTGTGTGGTTCCCTTCACGTCGATGTAATAGCAGTCAGCAGCGGCGTAGTGGCAGGAGATGGCCTGAATAGTAACACAAAGAAATACAGCAATGCGATAAAATAGTAGGGTCTGCAATGTGCCTATAGGGGGCAGTATGGTGTAAAGAGCTGCGATCCTTTGTGTCTCAGTACATTCATAATTCCCAAACAATCCAACAATACATTTAGTTCATTGTGTTTCCCAAGTAAATGTATTTTATAATGCTGTAATAGTGACCGTACTTGACTCACAAACCACTTTCTTTGGAATACTTTACTAATTTAGAGCAACAGTAGAAATGCTTTTCCTTCATTGATGCACTGGGACAGCAGATGGATTGTGGGTAATGTTGTAGCTTACCTTGCGGAAGCCCTGGGTCTGGTTCATGCCCGAGCCGTGGATAAGAAGCGGGTGGAAGAACACAGTGTCTCCTCTCTCCATCTCCAGGTGCACTCTGGGATGGTCTGGGTTGTAGTCCCTCACTCCGTGGTACATCTTGTTCACACCGCCCTGAAATCAAGTAAAGATGAGTGGCTTTGGACATAATTAACTAGAATTGCACGTTTATTTGGGGAGTTACTGAGGGCTTTCAAGTGGGAAGCACAAGCGCTGTCTTTTACTTAATGTCTGCAAATCACACAAATATTTGACTTTCAAAATACCAACGCTGGAATTCTTAGTCCACAATTAAAATAGGACTAAAACTGGATGAAAAAATAAACAAAGGAAGATGATGAAGCTGAAGTTTACTTAAAGGCACCATACCTTTTTTCATAGTAGTGGAACAAAATTAGTTTGGTCCCCTTTAGTATATTGTTTCATCGCAAAAATAGAATAGATTATATGTCTACCGAGGTAGAAATTAATCTTTGGCTTTCTGACACATGAAAACACAAGACTAGGACAATACAAGCAGGCCCAGGAGAAAAATACATTAAAAAAATTGTTTGTGAAAAATAATAAGAAATATTACAGAACAGTTCAGTCCATTTCTGCAGCGATTGTGTTCAGGTTGCTTCATTCAGAATTCCCACAGCACTAGGGACAAAAGATTTCTTAAAAGCAGCCTTTGTAGCCAGTGGAACATGAAATGTTTTAAATAATTAAAAAAAGCATTTCATAAAGCATTTCATGAACATGCAGGCTAGTTTTCTAGCATGTGAAAGTGACCCGGTAAGTTGTGAAATGCGCTTATAAACTCGCCCATGTGAAGAATTGGGATGTTAAAAAACATGTTGAGTTTTGGATCACAACTAACATTTAAATTTAGCGACTTCCTCTTTCATTGTTTGTTATTTAAAACAATTAATATTCCATATTATATTATTAAGATTTTACAGGAAAAACTGTTTTGAAATATAAATGCTCATACAAAAAAAAGTATGATTTACTTATTTGTGTATGTAATCCATCTACTACAGTTTGCTTGTCCTGTATAAAAGTTTTGGTTGCTATGCTTTGCTAATCCTATGTATTTAAAGCAGCTATACCTGATTTTACTTCTATAGAAATGGAATTAAATGTATTTTGTCCTCCTTTCAGTATACTGTTAACTCAAACGTTAGAGGGGGAAAACAGCATCAAAGTATAAAACATTTGTATCAATTTTATGAACTTTCAGGCTATTTTTCTTGCATTTTTGTGAAAGTGACCCTGCAAGTTGTGAAATGTGCCTATAAACTTCTCCCAGTAAAGAATTTGGATGCTACAAATATATTAGGAAAGTTACAAATGAGTTTTGACTGCCACTAACATTTTAATTTAGTGGCTTCCCCTTTCATTGTTTGCAATAAAAAAAATCAGGTATAGGGCCATTAACCTCTTCTCTACTTTAGACCCACTCTGAGTGAGAGTATCAATCTGACAAGAAGAGTCGATTGTGCAACTTACTGTTTTAGTATGATAGTTTTTCAACACTTACAACACCATTTGTGCTTTAATATTTTCTTGTCAATGGCCTGCTTGTGTCCTCACCTCCCACTCGGGATATTCGTGCTCTTTCAGCGTCCCGGTGTGAGTCCCGGGAAGCACCACCAGACACCCGTTCTGTCTGTTCACTGTCTCCATGGCGGTCCAGGCACAGACGATTCGGTCCGCTGGTCTGAATGGGAAGTAATGCAGATCCTGGTGCATGGGGTGACGAGAGGTCTTCTTACCTGAGACATACACAAGAAACACAGTCTAAAGATATCGCCAAGATATTGACTGGAATGAACTGCTTCAGAAATGTCCAGGTCTACTGTGTGATACCTGCATCTGGCGGCTTGTTGATCAACATGGTGTGCATGGCCATAATGTTGGGTCCAACGAAACTCTCCACATACTTCAGGATCTGGCACAAAACGTGGTAACGGTAACATTATAGTCAATCAATATTTGCATGATCGGTGACTTTATCTTTGGTCGGGCCCTTTTTGGATTGGTAAGTTTCTTCTACACCAGTGGCGTTTCTAGGGGGTGGATTTCTGCTGGGCCACCCCACTCAGGAAGGCTGAGGAAGCATGAGGAAGAATATTTGTGGCAGTGTTTTCTCATTAGCACACCCCTCCCCACCTGCACAATCATCAGAAGAAGTCTTTTGTTATGCAGTGCTAATTGCGCTGATTGTTAAGACTATAGCTTCCATATAGAATACAAAATAAAATGAACATTAATGCTATAATGCACATTACTATTACTAAGCAAAATGCTGATTGGCCTTTTGTAGGTAACAAAATCCAACCCATTTTATTATGGTGATAGCATTAATTAGTGGTGGCACAGCCTGGATTTTTGTTAGTTGGTTCAGCAAGAAGATTTTACCTCACTAATATTAATAATTAATTCAAAAATGTGTTGTGCTGCTTTTGCCTGCTTGTTGTTTTAATTTTTTATTCAGCACATAACATACAATTAATTAAATTAGACCCCCCCACCCCCGAAAAAACAAGTGCCACTCCAGAAAAAAAAAGTCTGGACACGCCACTGTTCTACACAGAGCAACTCAGTACTGCCTGATAGTAAAGGTGCTCTACCTGCGGCAAAGCGCAGAATCTGAACAGCTCCGGGTCCTCCTGAAAGTCCTGAAGCTTCGACACGGCCCTTTGATCCGGAACAAACTCGGACTTAGCGATGGCCACATCCCTCATCACTATCAGCCCAGGGATGTCGACCTCGCGCCTGCAGATGCGCTCAAATTCTTGCCTGAAAAATAGAAATACAAGTAACGACTACTAAAGTGTTAATTTAAAAAGTAATAAAACATATGATTGATCATTTATAATAACCCCCACAGGGATGTTAACTGTGCATAAACTCTTAATCATTGGGTCAACCACAGAGAAAACAATCTTCTTAAGTATTTAATGGTAATTGTCAATTCATAAATCTCCCAAATGCAGTTTAAGTCTGTGGTAGTAAAAGCTTAGTTTCTTTTATCTATTTACAAGTGATTTAGAAGGTAAATGTGTTTGTTGTTTTGGCGTTTTAACATTTGGATCAGTTTTATGTATATAACATAATTTTCAACAATAGGCAGAAGAGCAAAGTGTATTTCCTTGTCCTACATTGATTTGGCATATTATTTACCTGAATTTGTCAATGTCCTCGGGCGACACTAGATTCTTGATGAGAAGGAAGCCATTTTCTTCATAGAACAGTCTCTGCTCTGGGCTCAGCAGGTTGTTGTCCAGGGAGTATCTATGAAGTTCAACATAACAGTGAGTAAGTAACATGTTTTAGCTGCAGTATTAGCCTATGTTATGCGTGTTTGTTTTTTTTGTTGACAAGAGAAACCCATCCCGAAAGCAGGAATCACACTACCTGACGAGGGAATCAAACCTTAGTAACTGTAAGGTGAGAGTACTAGGATTAGGTCATTAATTACGGCATACTATATAAGACAAGGACTCTGGTAATGCCAATAGGGCAAAAGCAGGCACATTGGGATCCAGGAAGAGAGACTGCTGTGTAAACTATGCAACAGCGGCAACCTTTGCTCCCTTGAACAGTTGATATGGCCCTAAAATTGCCTGGAACTAAAGGCAATGTACTAGACACAGTAGACTTAAAATCTTTACCTCAATTTCAGTGGTTGCGTGGGGGTCGAAAGTCCAACACTTGTTGGTGAGGCTCTCTGTTAGTGTCCAGTCAAGGTATAAAACAACCACTTTTTTATGTTCCAGTTCATAAAAGTCTCATCTTTATGAAATTGGGCTCAACAGGTATAAGATTTCTAACATATTCACCAAAATACGAAAATCATGCACTTAAACGCATTGTTATATAAACATCTTTTTGCAGTAAAACTGTCACACAAAAAAAAACAGTTTATTTTCTTTTAATTGTAAAAACAAATTATTGTTTTGTAGCAGATTTTAGCCATACAATAACATACATTTTAATGTCCGCTTTTAATCAAACTTCTTTGCTGATGTTTTTTTAGTGTACTTGTGATAGTGCAACATACTTGTTTATTCTTTCAGTTGTATTGTAACATTTGTGTGTAAATAGAACATGAACTTGCACCTACCGCTACTGTAAATAGTCTCTTGTTGTTTGCATTGCCGTGGCAGTATGCGCCCTGAAAACTGTACCCATAAACTTATCCATGTAAAGAATCGAGATGTTAGAAATGTTTGGCAAATGTCTTAAAGTTGAAAGTGTTAAAAATGAGTTTAAAGTTCATAAGACCCCTTTGATTGTCTTTGAAAAATAACACCAGCCATAGCTCAAAAGTCAAGTCCTGTGCTTATGGGCAGGACTATGAAAATAACGGTGCGTAAATACAAAGAGGAGATGTTCACAAATCGTTCATAAGCACGCGAACATTGTAATAACACCACGTAAAAGAGCAGCACAACGAGGCCTGCTGTGACTCCAAGACCCCGGGCTAGACAGCGCCGAAAATCCGCTGATACGCTCATTTTCGGGGAAGGGCTAACCCTCTACCCCCGCCCAGCCTCTCCGTAAGATGTTCAAAGGATACAATAGTCGCAGGAGGACGATCGAGATGCCCCATGAGATGTTTGAGTCTGCCCGCTGACCGAGACATCTTGATCGCGTAGTGGCACAGAGCTTCGCAGTCCTGGCTGGTTCCTCCGCTGCACAGACTGCAGCCTGTGAGCGTATAGGCTGAGAGCAGCGAGCAAAAAAAAGTAGGTCAAAGAGTAAGGTGAGGTGATAGCAGGTACTAAGCACCGACCAGATAGCACGACAATTATGGTTGAATAGTTTAAAATGTATCTGGAAAAAAAAAAGATGAGAGCGATAAAATGAAGATGTTGAAGACACAGACATATGGGTTTAGATATAGTATATGACACATAAAGCAAATACCCCAGGCTGCACTTACCTTTATTAGCCAGACGAGGGCGCTGCGTAAGCACTAACATAAATACATTTTCCTTGAGGATTTTTGATCTGTCCTATTTTTCCCCAAACAATATAGAATGCAATTTTTAGCTAAATAAAATAAAAGTTGTATTTTCATTTTGCATGAACCAATGACCACATTATAATCTCGTCTACATATTGAGGTGGTGGACAGTTTCAAGTACCTGGGTGTTACCTCAACAATAAACTGGACTGGTCTCACAACACCTACACCCTGTACAAGAAGGGGCAAAGTCGCCTCCACCTTCTGGGGAGACTGAGGTCCTTCGGAGTGAACAGGCCTCTGCTCAGGACTTTTTATGACTCTGCGGTAGCCTCTGCTATCCACTACGCTGCCGTGTGCTGGGCCCCGGGCAGCACAGAGCGGGACAAGGACAGACTGAACAAGCTGGTCAGGAGGGCCAGCTCCGTCCTGGGCCCTGGACTCCGTGGAGGAGGTGAGGGACAGGAGGGTATTAGACAAGCTCACCTCCATCATGGACAACACCTCCCACCCACTGCACAGGACTGTAGAGGAGCAGCTCTTTCAGTGGTAGACTGAGACACCCTCAGTGCAAGACGGAGCACAAGGCCTTCATCCCCACTGCTGTCAGACTGTACAAGACTGTGCAATGAGCCCCTTTGCAAAACTACGTGCAATATTCTTTTTGCAGCGACATTTTAATCCCTGTACCAGCATCACTTATTCACTTATTGACAACCTGCACTAGGACTGTAAACTTTGCACTGCCGATGTCGACCTTAATATTCTACTCTTTATAGTCTGTTTGAATTTTTATTATATTTTTATTTTATTCTTTATTGCCTTATTGTTTATATTTCTGCCCCTTAAGATTTTTGCTTTTACTCATTGTACATAAGATACCTCTTTTTTCACTACTTAACTGTTTGCACATTTCTATTTTGCACACCCTGGGTGATCTTATTAAGTGCCGAATGTAACAAGTGAATTTCTCCATTGTGAGATCAATAAAGGATTATCGTATCTTATTTTATCTTATCTTATCTTACATAGAATGAATGGTAATCTTTAGATTTAAACTAAAATAAGGCTCGGAAAAAGGTGGCTTCCCCTCTCCGGGTTGGTGAAGAGTCCATGCCTCAAGTGGAGGAGTTCAAGTATCTCAGGGTCTTGTTCACGAGTGAGGGACGGATGGAGCGTGAGATTGATAGACGGATCGGCGTGGTGGCAGCAGTGATGCGGTCGCTGTATCGGACTGTTGTGGTGAAGAGGGAGCTGAGTCAGGGAGCAAAGCTCTCGATTTACCGATCGATCTATGTTCCCACCCTCACCTATGGTCATGAGATCTGGGTAATGACTGAAAGGACAAGATCGCAGGAGGAGCTTGGTGTAGAGTCACTGCTCCTTCACGTCGAACGGAGCAGCTGAGGTGGCTCCTGGTCGCCTCGTGTTCCGGGCATGTCCTTTCCAGGCATGTCCAGGCTTTCATGCCTCACCATACTTAGGCCTATGTGTAGTGTTCCTTTTCTATCGTGTATTTCCCCGACGTAATGTAATGTGACTTGTATGTGTATTGTTTTTACAGTAGGTTTTTATGGGAAGCGCTTTGTGACCCTGGTCTGTGAAAGGCGCTATATAAATAAACTTTACTTACTTACTTACTTACTATTGAACAGCTGGAGGAAGTGCGCGTGGTTTGGGAAGTCTGGGCATCTCTGCTCAGACTTCTGCCTCCGCGACCCGGCCTCGGATAAAGCGGAAGAAAATGGATGGATGGATAAAATAAGGCAAAAAGCATTGAGTAGGCCGTGTGTTGCCCATTATGGTTTCACATCAAAGGAAGGTGTCTGGTTATTTGCTATTTCTTTTCATGGAATCATTTTACTCATCGGGCAGTGATTCTCAAACTTTTTCACCACATTATAAAATATAAGCCTTCCAAGTGGCATCTGGATGAAGATTTAATCAACACTATAAAGGCGTTTAAAATCTACCTACATTTGGACAAAAATGTGTCTAATCTAATCATAAATTAAAGGATCTCTGATCAAAATGAAGGGGTAAAAAATAATGTCATCACTACCATCTGAAGAAGGCCGTACCACCAAGCTCCACTGTACCACTGGCATATGGATAAAACAAGGGAACATTTAATATAATTTGTGTATATTCTTTTTTATGTGTAATTGATTTCACATTTTGAAATGAATGGCAGGAAATGTGCATAATGTGTGCGTTTATTTCGAAACGTATACGCACACACGCTATAGAGTGTCGCTATGCTACTTTTATTTTGAAAGAGTAAAACCGGACGCGCTTATTTATCGTATCTCTAACTTGACAGTAGCAGCTCTCCTCTTGTTGCAGGCAGGCACCCTCCCATACAAGAGAGCCCTCCTCCAGCCTCTTTAAACTGCTCTCACCGCCACACCAGCGACATTTTGGGGGCACGTTCTCCACCCCTCTACCTGCGTACTGCCCGTATCTTTTACCGACGTTTAACTAAAGAGGATCGTTTCTTTCTCTTCCGGTACGCGGCTGTCTTCGGGACCTGGGCGCACACGGGGAGAGCTTGTTGAGTCGAGGCTGGGTTGCTGCCTTCTTCTGCTGCTGTGGGCGGATAACGAGAGGGGCATCCGGGCCTGGGAGCTCCACTAAATTCTCTCTAATAGTCGGTGGTGGGAGCGAGGGAATTCAACATCTTCAGGTACGCTCGAACCATTATTAAAAGTAGACGTCTTCAAATTCATTCTTCTCTAAATAATCACACCCAGTTGGAAATTTAGCAGCATCCGCGTGCACAAATAAAACACAGGAAACGACCAGAAGAATGCTTTTGCCTGCATGTCATACTTGTGTGCTCTATTTTCCTCTTGTAACCTGGGAGTTATGCCCCATTGTTTGAAACCTTGCTTTCATTACATGTTTTTGTTGTTGTTGATTGTAGCTTTCAGGGGTGAATTTTATCATTACATAAGCTTTGTCATTCAGAGTAGCTCAAAAGTGCCACCATGGGTTTTCCTGAATTGCCTAATGACATAATTCCAATTCCTTGCTGCCCGCGCTTCTAATGTGAGTCGTATTAGCATTAGTTGTGATGGTCAGTTGCTGTTTTGGTGCTTGAAAGGCTTGACATTTCCACTTGAAAGCATTCCTCAGCTGTACAAATCTGCATCAAAGGATGTGCACAAATCATGGAACTGACGGGTGCTGATGGTGGTGTCTTCTGTTCTGATGTGAGGTTACTCGAATGAAATATGTCATCATCAGTCTATTTTACACTGGAGGAAAGTCATGAATATTTAATTAACTATTGATTGCTATTTTGATTATGATTCTAGTTCTAGTATCTTGTGTTTACCCTGAGATTGGTAAGATTTTAAGGAAGTGAGCCTATGGTGGTCTTTTTTCTTAGCCTTACTGAAAAGGAATACAAATGTCTGATCAGTGTAAGGGGCTGGTTGAAGGAAAGTGTTGGAAGAAAAGTTGAAAACATTTTTGTGCCGTGAGTGTAAAAAAACTGAGCAAGGCGGGTTAAAGATAAAGCCTGACACTAGTCTTTTAAAAGTAGGGGGAAAAAGGAAGTGTGACTCAATCAAATCAATATTTTTCATCTAATTCTAATATCTTGACCTCCCCATTATTGCTGCAGAGACGACCGCCTCTCATGCCTTTATATCAACTTGTGTCTTTATGTTTGCATCTGACCCACATTTGGATACAGGCTGCTGGTGTGGTGGGAGCTATACCCCCCACCCCTCCCCATAGGTCAGGGTAATTAGCCCCCTCCTCATGTCCAGGGGCTGCGCTGCATTTAGCTTGTATTGACTCGTCCCTGCATTATGTAGCCCACAACAGCAACCTAAGAGGCGTGTGCATGTACCGTGAAATGTGCGCACATGCATGCCATCCATACATAAACTCCTGGGCTATATAATGACAATAAATAATATATAAGAAATGTTTAATATTCAGTAAAAAAAAAAAAAAAAAATCTTAATAACCCAGGCCAGATGAGTACCTTTTTGAAAACGTTTATTTCAATGTATCGTAATAATAATTTGGCATTTTTCTTGAAGACAAAGTACAGTGTTGGCTCTTGTTATAGACGTGATAAGACCCCATGGAGAGAGGATATTTGTAAAATTGTTGTCTGCAAAGGATAATGACTGCTGCGTGGCGTGCATGATGTGATCATTTAAAACCATTCAATTTGCAATTTTACATTTTAATCCCATTAGGCATATAAATTCATATTAACATGACCTTCTATGTTTGATCATGCAAAAATTGAAACTTCACTACAGCTGAACCAAAGACACTACCCAAGCAAAGTTTGGACTGAATTAAGGAGATCAGATCCCAAATAAAAAGTGACTTTTTGATTATTTCAAGTCGGGAGGAGTTGCAAACGTCTGTCAAATTGTGACACTGGCGTTATTTGTTTATTTTGAAGGGAACATATTAAATGGGAACACCGTATTAGTTTGCCCTCATTCAAGACATTACATATACATCTTGCGGGACTGTTTCCTTTTGCTTGTAGCCTATTCGTCCATAATGGTTTGAAACGTGACTGTTGCCATCGAACAGTAAAATATTTTGTCGCTTTAGAAAGATATAGATTGGTGGAGGCAGCCGTAAACCGGCCTGAAAAGTCCATTCATTGACTAGAGGTACATAAAATCCAGTACAACAAGAGGTAGGTTTCCCACACTTCTTTGCTGCGTAGCTCAGGGAGGGATGCTAATGCTGTAGCTATTAAAAACAAACAAGGTCCTTCCCCATAATCTGATACTGTACTTCAGCTCAGGTGGGTCAGTTAGTTACTTGGACCTTCTGAACATGTCTGAATGGTAATGTTTTCGCTAAAGTTTCACAATATCCTATGCTAACAACAAAATATCCGGTCAAGTTCAATCCTTATCACTAAATCAATACTAGACTTGTCAGGAAATAGCCTCAGATATTTTTCCAAAACGGTGATGACGTACTATAGCTTGCCTTGAAGAAAGAATGTCTCAAGTTTGAGATCCTTTCTCTGTTGAGTTTGCAGTGCATGTTTTTCCTGTGTCTGAGTGGTCTTCCATCCATCTAACAAACATCCTTCTAAGTAGTTCATTCAATCCCATAGGTTTAAAAACTAAATAAGTGGGCTCACGTTTTTAGGTAGATGCCAATGCTTCACCCTCCATTAGGTCAAGCAAGGCAGTCCTCAGTCACGGTCCAGATGTAGGCGTGGTGGGCAATGGGCATTGATGGTGGTCTTCCAGCCTTAGACGATGTCCATATTGATGGCCGGGCGCACTGATGTCTCATAAATGGCCTGCTTTCCCCCTCTCTGCTGCTCATTGTCCACCAGGCAAAAGTGTGTCCCTTCTCACATTGTTCATAATGAAAGTGAAAAAGAAATTCACAAAAAGTGATGCAAATCATTTATAAGTCTATCACAGTCTTATGAGTCATCCATCCTTATTCGACATCATGCCGCACACTGCATTTTGTCCTTGGATTTACGAATGCCAAGCAAAAGTTTCTCATCATTATGTTCCAAACAGAGTCTTTAACAATGACTGTGGAGAAGCGTGGGAACCAACCTTACTGCAGGTTTAAAATGTCGTTGCCATTGACGACCAACTCTGGCTTTGACTTCCTCTGCAATGTTTTCTGTTGTTTCAGCGCTTGTCCATTCATTTCTTGGCAAAATCATTTGAGGGACGTGTTCCCCAAATGGAAAGGTATGTTATCTCATTGACAAACCTGATATGTTTACAAATGGATACAGTACAGGTGAAACTCAGAAAATTAGAATATCGTGAAAAAGTTCATTTATTTCTGTATTACAACTTTAAATGTGAAACTAATATATGATATAGACTCATGGCATGCAAAGTGACATGTCAAGCCTTTGTTTTAATGTTGTTGATTTTGACTCACAGCTTGTAAAAACCCCAAAATCAAAATTTCAGAAAATTAGAATTTTATATGAAATCAATACAAAAAATGTTTTAAACAGAGAAATGTGGGCCCTCTGAAAACTATAATCATGCACATGTACTTAGTTTGGGCCCCTTTTGCTTGAATGACTGCCTTAATACGGCGTGGCATGGATGCTATCAGCCTGTGGCACTGCTGAGGTGTTATGGAAGACCAGGATGCTTCAATAAGCGGCCTTAAGTTCCTCTGTATTGTTCGGTCTCATGTCTCTCATCTTTCTTTTGGCAATGCCCCGTAGATTCTCTATGGGGTTCAGGTCAGGTGAGTTTGCTGGCCAATCAAGCACCGTAATCTGATGGTCATCATTTAGCAAGGTTTTGGTACTTTTTGCAGTGTGGGCAGGTGCCAAGTCCTGCTGGAAAATGAAGTCGGCGTCTTCATAAAGCTTGTCTGCTGAAGGAAGCATGAAGTCTCTAAAATTTCCTGGTAGACGGTTGCGTTGACTCTGTACTTAATAAAGCACAGTGGACCAACACCAGCAGAAGACATGGCTCCCCAAATCATCACAGACTGTGGACACTTCACACAGGACTTCAAGCGTCTTGGATTGTGTGCTTCTCCTTTCATCCTCCAGACTCTCGCACTTTGGTTTTCAAATGAGATGCAAAATTTGATCGCATCAGAAAAGAGAACTTTGACATCTGAAGCCCATGTCCAGGATCCGTCTGTGTGTGGTGGCTCTTGATGCACTGACTCCAGCCTCAGTCCACTCCACTTTTAAATGGCCTTTTCCTGACAGTCCGCTCCAGACTGTGGTCATCCCTGCGGCTTGTGCACCGTTTTCTTCCACACTTTTTCCTTCCACTTAACTTTCTATTAATGTGCTTTGATACAGCACTTTGAGAACATCCAACTTCTTTTGCTATGACCTTTTGAGCCTTTCCCTCCGAGGGTGTCAATGATGGTTTTCTGCACAACTGTCAGGTCAGCAGTCTTCCCCATGATGGTGAATTCTACTGAACCACTGAGAGACCATTTAAAGTCTCAGGGGCCTTTGCAGGCGTTTTGGATTCATTAGCTGACGACACGGTGACACTTTGAGCTACAATATAGTCCCTTTTCACAATATTCTAATCTTCTGAAATTTAGATTTTGGGGTTTTTACAAGCTGTGAGCCAAAATCATCAACATTAAAACAAACAAAGGCTTGATATATGTCACTTTGCATGCCATAAGTCTATATCATATATTAGTTTCACATTTTAAGTTGAATTACAGAAAAAAATGAACTTTTTCACGATATTCTAATTTTCCGAGTTTCACCTGTATATGGGTGACACAAAGAGCCATAGAATATTAAATAATAAATTATCATGATAAATTATAATTTAATGATATATTAAATGATAATATAAAACATGCAAACTAGAGTAAAACAAAAATGATAAAATAATATGATTTTGATCAAATAAAATGTAGATATAATATAGGAATAACAAAATTATACAACATTTCCAAATATTTTGAATAAAAACAGAACAGCTATAATTACACACACACAAATGCTGGATTTAATTGCAATTGTATAAAATGCACAAGTTTACTTCCTCTAATCCCTTTGCATTGCTTCCTATACATTTTCTTCCCCCATTAAAGTCCAAGATTGCATAAAAAGTGCCAAAAGCACGTTGCTCCATAGCCAACATCTCTCTCGAGGTGGTTTTGAGCTGTCAGTTTACTGCCGAGAGTTGGGTGTGCGGCGGTGGGGGTGAAGTGGCAATTACTGGGGTTTTCTGGGGTCTAATTCTAGGCCTGCGTACAGTTTTAGCGTGGGATGACTTCAACTTCACAGTTCAACGCTGTGATGAGGGAAAGCTATGCTAGCCATGCAAAGAATGTAGAGTGGTGTGAGCCCATTGTCTCGTTCGCACTCTGCAATATTGTGTTTTTTATTTTTTTTATGGGGAGACATGCAGAGCTTCCTTCTCCAAAATTTAGGTCAAAGCGCTTCAAGTGAACACGTACTGTCAGGCTTGGAGGAGCTGCTGCTTGGAGCTTGGCGGAATAAAAAACAGAAACGAGTCTGTCATATACGGAGTCTGCTGTGGAGCTGTTGTTGTGGGTGGTAAAGAGTACGTGAAGGATTCTCTAAAGAATGGAAAGTGTCTATGCTTAGATTTCACCATGACTGTTTATTGAGAGCTAGTTGTTGTGATATGGCTAGGGCTAGGTACCAGTATGGTATCGGAAAAAAGGTTTAGGTACTACGGGTATTAAAAAAAATACAAATATTGAAAGCAGGAACCGAAAAAAATATATCTTTAGAAATCAAGTTGTGAGGACTGTTGGTCCAGGGACAGCATTGAAGGAAATTAACTTGGTGGTTTCAGCTGAAATAAATGATACAAATTTAAAAGAAATGGCCTTTTATGGAATAAATTAACATTGTTGTTTCATTATTATGTTTTGTAGTTCTAGATGACAAATATTTTTAATGTAGGTATCGGGGAAAAAGTCATGTTCAGGTATCGATATCGAAAGGCAAGTATCGCTAATGTACTTGTATCTAAAGAAAAAATGTAACTGTACCCACCCCTGGGTCTGATATAGTCTAGGGTTGCACAATAGAACATATCTAATTGTGATTTGCAACTTTTGTGTTAATGATAATAACACGTTTAATGATAATAATAAGTCACCAAGTTTCTCAAAGCGCCACACTGTAGTCATTATTACTATTGTAGCCACAGCTGCCTCTTGGGGTACACTGAAGAAAGCGACTCACTCACACACTACATTCATTTTGGCCTACTGTACATGTTTTTAGTACAAAAGGCCAGATTACCCAGAGGAAACCTTTTGCACACGAGGAGAACATGCGAACTCCGCACAGAAAGGCCCCGTCCAGGCGGGAACTGAACCCGGGACCCCGCTGCACTGTCGCTGACTATGGATGCAAACTAGCTATAGTTATAATTACTTGAGCAATGTTTTTTGACCAACAGCTTTTTCTGTAAAGCTACTTAACTAACCATTTTTTTTAAGTGGTTCTCTTTCTTGTGTAGTAGTGGTTCTTCTGGGTTTATGTCTCTACTTGGGTCAATAAATCAATTCTGTCCCATATGACCAATTAAACAGTCCTTGCCAAGTTTTTGTTATAGGTTTTTTTGGATGAGCTGATACATCATGTTGGCATGCATCATGTTTCCAGCTCACCTGGGCATTACATTCATTGTTATAGTAAAGGTTTTAATCATAGAAATATATAGGTTAACTGATTACTACTAAGAATCTCTCGTCTATAATCCATATGATGCTTCTTAACTGAAAAACGCGTCGGTGTTGAACTGTGACAGCGCTGTGAGGGGTATAAAGCTGATTTATTCAGAACATTCATGATTACTTCAGAAGGAGTTTGTTTTGAAAGACAAAAATCGTCAGATTCCAAAACAAAACACGGCAAGTCTCCATCGCGTATTGTTCTGAAACTAGTATATGCAAAAGTCTACAACATCATAAAATATTTGAAATAGGTGGACAAACTTGTGACCAATTTTCACCGCAATGTTCCACTGCTCCCCTGAGGCCTAGGAAGTGTGTCACATTTTAAGGCCCAAATATCAGCCCGCCAATATATCGGTTGGGCCCTAGTCCTGACTGTGTTCATTTAGTCAATGAATACACCAAAAACGATTGCCCTGGCTTGTTTATTGTAGAATACAGGCACAACAATGGCACTTGACAACAATTTGTAGCCAGCATTATGGAATCAACCATGTCAATTTAATTTAGTTCTTATAATACACTCAGAAGCTGATCAAAGTACATCAACAACAGGCCGTAGATCCCCCTGTGCTGTGGACCCTGTCATCGTCTTAGCAACATTTGAAAAACAAAGTGTCTCTCCTTGTCCAATCTCCTCTCATCATTTTGGTCATGGCACACTCTGTCTTGTTCCCAATCTACCACACGGCAGAAAAAGCAATGCCTACATAAGTTAAAAGGGTTTAAGTTAATGACTTTTGTCTCAATTTGACGAGTTTAGACAATAGATTAATATGGCTGGTTTAACTTGTTCATTTAAGGATTTTTCTTACATTCTAACCTAAAATATCTCCAGTTGGTTGGTTCAAATGAATATGAATAAATCTAATCTGTATCTGTAGACTCTGTTCATTCTTTGTGCTGAAATAGCAATTTGTCCTCTGCATTTGACCCATCCTTCAGGCTCAGGGCATCCTGTCAGGAGACCCAGATCCAGAACATTTTATGTGTCCGACTCCTTAATGAGGGGTGAATTTAGGCCTGCCCCGATGATGTCTTATCGTTCAATAAATGACAGAAAAAACAATACATTTTAGGGCTCAATATATATCGTACACGCCCTCGTTGGCACGCACAATCTAATAGAAATTGACTCGATAAAACCGCCACACGGGGAACGCGCTTATGCAGGCGGAAGTTCAGATGTGGATATGCTTGTTCTGGAAAACGTAAAACTCTTTAAAGTTTAACATGAACAGCGCAAAAGTTTGATCAAGTTGCGATGTCTTTGCTACCTGTCAGATAAAGAGAGGAGGCAGTGTGCGCCGTCCGAGTAATTGGAGACTTCGATTTGCAACCTGAGTTTTCCACTCATTCGGATCCGATGAGCGAGGCAAAAGAGAAACGTCTGCTCAACCCGTGGCTTTGTATCGGTCACATACATCAAATTTACAAGTTTGATGTGCTATAAGCTTGTTATGTCCTGCGTATAAATTATCTGCACATTAATGAGAGCTTAAACCAGTGAATTTGGATCTGCATCTACCAGCAGTTTGACACGGTGAGGGAGACGCTCTTGTAAAGCAGAGGGGGCGGGGCCAGCTCCAAACCTGTGTCCGATATTCAGAATGAGCTGATCCACTGGGAAAAAGCAAAACACTCAGCTTTACTCCTTCACACACAGCCTCCTTTTCAAAATAATACAAAATCAAAACTGACATTTTCTTTTAATATTTTTACAGGCTATTTAATTAGGTCAACATACTTTTTTAATAACTTATCACCCAGACATGCCAAAAGTGTTTAAATGTTGAAAATGTGCTTGCGTTCACTGTAATACTGCATGAAGTACAGTGGGAGGGGAAAAGTGAGTACACAGTGTGGAATTTCTCACATTTCTGCCTCAATTTGTCATAAAATGTGGTCTGATCTTTATTAAAATCACAAGAATGATTAAACAGTGGCTGCTTGAACTATACAATCCAAACATTTACATGTTATCATATTTTTAATGGCCATAACATGTAAACATTCACAGGACAGGGAGGAATAAGTAAGTACACCGCCTGAATCTCACTGAACTGCAGCAGTTTTGTAAAGAGGAATGGTCCAAGATTCATCCTGATCGAAAAGCAGTTATTGCTACAAAACAAGGGTCAGCCAGCTGTTTAATACAGGGGTTTACTTACTTATTCACATGCTGTTGTGATTGTCTCAGGTTTTTCTGCAAAATATCTTAATAAACTTGTGAATACATTTTTCTATTGATGATAGTACGTTGTCCAGGCCCTGAGGCAACAAAACAGCCCCTCACCATGATGTCCCATGCCCCATACTTCACAGTGAGGAGAGGGTTTTGATGTTGATGTGCTGTTACATTTGTCCTCCACACATGACGTTGTGTGTTCCTCCCAACTTTGGTTTGCGAAAGAGCACTTGGATGCTCCACAGCACTACTGGCAAAATATGCAGTGGACTGATGAACCCAAAGTTGAATAGTTTGGGAGGAACACACAACGTCATGTGTGGGGGAAAAAATGTAACAGCACATCAACATCAAAACCCTATCCTCACTGAGAAGTATGGGGCATGGGACATCATGGTGAGGGGCTGTTTTCACAAGTTTATCAAGATATTTTGCAGAAAGACCTGAGACATTCACAGCAGCGTGGAATAAGTAAGTGATCCCCTGTATTAAATAGCTGCTGAGCCTTCTTTTGTAGCAATAACTGCTTTTCTGTATTTTCATTTTTTCATGATTAGACGTTCACAACGATCAGGATGAATTTTGGACCATTCCTCTTTACAATAGTTGTAGTTTGTAGTGAGATTCAGGCGGTGTACTTACTTATCTCACGCTGTCCTGTGAATGTTTACATGTTTTGGCCATTAAAAATGTGATAAAATGTAAATGTTTGGGTAGTATTAGTTCAAGCAGACTGTTTAATCATTCTTGTGATTTTATTAAAGATCAGACCACATTTTATGACCAATTTAAGGCAGAAATGTAAGAAATTCCACACAGTGTACTCACTTATTCCTCCCACTGTAGATATTTGTATGTGTGCTATGTTCTCAGCGCAACTGGTCACCCAAAGTTTCAGGGGTACACGGCTCCAAAAGATTGGAAATCACTTGTTTATCACAATATTTTAATGCCTTAATATATTGAAAAGTGGTCGACTGATATATATATATATATCGGCCGCCCGATATATCAGGCTGATATTTGTGTATTTTTCAATTTCGGCCGATAAAAGGCAGATATCTCCGAAATGGTTAGAGCTTTAGGATGCGCCCACCCATAACATATTTTTTTATTTTGCAGACTTTTACGTATAACTTCCGAACCATAAGAGATAGAGACTTACCTGTTTTTGTCTTTCAAACATACGAAACATAAATATATCAGCCCTATGCCCCAATAAAGCGCCCTCTGCTGTCACAGTTCAACACTGACACATTTTACACTTTAGGAGCATCATACACAGGATTACACGGCATCGGCCAATAAATATCCCCAGAAATCTTCTTCGTTCACATTGGCCCTATGACTCAGACCTGTCCATGTAATCTTCCGGAGATTAGGCTGCTCCAGTGTAGACGCTGCAGAACTTAATGCGCTCAGACAAACGCACAGAGGTTAAGCTTTGTAATAAAAGCCCCCCAGAGGTTTTTCATAAAGTTTCCCTCGATATTGGGGAGTGCAGTGCTGTGGTGTCATCGGAGTGAGCCGAGCTGCTAAAATATTCAGCGCGCTCTCTCTCCTTCTCTCACTCACTCTTCATACGCACGGGCACAATAGAGGATTATTTCAACACAATGGACAAATCGGATAGAATTTTACTGTGCGTGCTTTGTTGTCGTGAACATAGAAACGTTGTGAGGTTAAGGAAGGGTGAGGAGTTTGACTGGTATGGACATATTTGGAAATACAGCGGATAATGTGATGTAGATTTATCGAATAGTCGTGTTATAAAATGGATGCAATTACTGTAATTCATTAGAGAAAATGATTATGATGCGGGAAGTTAGCTCATGGTAAATTATCACTGTTCAAGATGCCTCGTCCAGTCACATTTAGAAGTGCTACCGTAAGTCCTTGCCAAGTACACGCAGCTTCTGTTCGTCCTACAAACATCTGACCATCTGCCTGCTTTTGTATGATAAACATGTCTTGCTTTATAAATCCAAAGAAAAAGATGAAACCCTTTTTATTTAGTTATTTTGTCAAATTGGTACCTCTGTACATTCAACTCAACCGCTTATCATGCTGCCTCTTCATCAAATTCCTCAGTCTACAATAAAGTTTTTAATCTCGCTCTGAAATCTCTAATTACTGCCTTTCTTTCTGCCCGCTTCATCACTGGCTCGCGTTTATTATCGGCAATTGCTGCCAACTAAGTGCATCAAAAGTTCGGCCAAAAATGAGGCAAAATGATCGAGGGAAATTTGAGTTTGGATCAGCAAATGACGTACCTCTTAAGAGATGAACTAATTATTTGGTGTTTAGGTTGTCACGGTGCCACAAATTAGCGTTTAAAAGTATTGAACACACTTTATTCACTATCATGGAAAGAAATGATCACTTTCAGTAACATTGTTGACTACAGTTCCTAAAGTTCTTACTGAACACACAAATACTTGCTTGGAGTTAAGGTTGCATATATAGGGAGTGCTTCAAAGGGGGAGAGGGGAACTGCTCTGATGTCGGAATAGGCCACAACACACACGCACTGTTTGTAATTATCATATTTATTCCTTTTCCTGGTGAGTCAATGGGCTTCTTGCTCTATGCAGGCGACAGGATCTATTGGATTCATCGATTTATGAATGTGTTTGTGGCAGATACAAGCTTGTTTTCACTCCATTTCAGTCCATAAGGGCTGGTTAATGTGACGATAAAAATGTGTCTATATCTGATCCTTGCGATGATGGGGATAACTAGGCCTGTCATGATGATATTTTTTAAGGACGATATTGCGGCATCTCATCATCATTGTGCTGGGAGAATCTTTCTTGACAAAGGCTCAATTCTGTGTTAACGTAAACCTGGTTAGAATGAAATTTATGGATAGCACTTTGCAGTTAGAGCAGATATAGGGGATGTTTTGTTTTTGTTTAAAATAACATCTCCTGGACAAGTTGCTGTCGTAAGCAGCTCTTCAGGAGCAACTGGTTGCCTGTGTCAAACCGCTGCAGCATTTTTCTAGACACAAAGGTAACATGTCTGTACTGAGTAAATTATCAATCAGGGACTATCGTGAACCGTTTTTGAGGGCTCTCTCTGTCCATCAGTGGCTCTCGCTAACATTAGCTCTGATGCACTGACCCCTCTGGTGCTTTAGTTTTTTGCATTTCCAGGCTTTATAGTGACGTTTCTCACAAACGTTGGACATACCTGCAGTGCTCATTAAAGTTGTTGTTCTCTCCGTGATGCATTAGTTTGGCTGAAATCCCAGATGTTCTCACACGGAGGTGCTGAGTGTCGTGTTTTATTAGGTTCTTCTTGCTCTGCCATCAAGTTCACAAAGTGTCGGGGGAAGCTCTGTAGCATGCTGTTTTGTTTACACCCTGCCACTCTCTGAAAGCGGCACTGATGCGGCTGATATGTTCAATGCTGCCTTCCCTTTAAGAAGGTGGGCTTATGGGTAATTTGTGTGACAATGTTTTTGTGGGGTCTGGTTTTACGGACAGAGAGACTACACTGGCAGATGGATGCTCCACTCACTCCGTGTTATGACAGCGTTCATTCCTCTGTATAAGCAGCACATGCATTTATCGAGTCTGAAAATGTTGTCAACCTTCATTTTACTTACTGAGCATTAAGTCGATATAGTCATTTGTAGGGCTGGGACAAAATATCGGATCGCAATAGTTTTTGCTGCAATACCAAGTATTGATACGTTGTCAAGTATCGCATCACTCTCAATACTTGTGTTTTGAGGCATTTTTAACATGCACTCCTTTTGTTTTCCAGTAACAGTTACAGCACTTTGTTACATTTGGTGTTAAATGCACTTTTAAATCTTAACACTTCAATAAATGTCAAGTGGAATTTGATTCATAAACTTTGGACACATGTTTTCTTTTTACACATTTTAAGGTAAACTTATTACTTACTGTATCGCAATATGTATCAAATCGCCCCCTGAGTATCGCGACAGGCCTAGTGATATCGTCATATTGTGATTCTGTTAGTTGTGAAAAAGATGGACTTTGTGGTATGAGATGAGTGTTTACAGGGTTTCTGTGGGGCATTAAAAATGATTGAAGTCATTAAATGAATTGTGACAAAACTAAGGCCATTTAAAAGCATTAAATGCAACTCGAATTGGCTTAAATAATTTTTTGAGGGGAAATAATAGCATTGCTCAGTTATTATTATTACATAAGTTTGTTGAAAATTCAGCTGCAGTTTTGCCAGAAATTGTCTAAAATGTTATGCTCAAAAGTTGGGTCCAATTTTCTTTTGATTGAATGTTTGCAAATTTGAGAAATTAAATATGAACTGATTTTCTTTTCCTTTTTTTGTGTGGGATTTTGGCGTGAAATATATAGTACTTGGGAATTAAAAATGGCAATAAAACATTAAATTTGACTTGCTGCCTGTAGAAACTCTGGTTTCGCTCTATTCAAATTTTCTTTTTCTTTTTTACTTCAAGTTTATTTAAATCAAGTATGAATGTAGACATGTTTAAATACAGCTTTGACAAAGGGTTGTACATTCATATTTTCAAATGTGTCACTGGGGTCCATCTTTGTGAAAACAAGTTTTGCAGTCAGCTGTTCCATTATGTAGACTTGTTTAAGTCTCCGTGTCCATTCTGTCGTTGTTGGAGGAGAAGGTTTCCTCCAATTAACAGTAATCGTCTTCCGTGCGATCAGCAAAAGGATGCGGAGTATGTACCGGTGGTCTTTATCATGAATATTTGCAGGTGCAATTCGAAATCATTGGGGCCATTGGATTTTGACAGTCAAGATATTTTCTATCTCCAGTTGAAAATCCTGCCAATATTTAATAAGTACTGGGAAGTCCCAGAGTATATGTGAGTGATCAGCCACTTTGCCACAGTTCTCTAAGACAACGGGGGTATGTTTTTGTAAAATTTAGAAATGATTAGAGGGTTCTGAAATATCTAATTTTAATTGTCCATTCCGCTCTGTTTCATTGCATACTTGTAAACATGCAGAGTAGATTAAAAGGATATTTCAGGATTTTGACATTGGGCCTCATTTACTAGTTATCCAGTGTTGTTTATGTCTGGAGATATATTTTTTCTTAAATTCATGCAGTTCTTATATTTGAAGAGTCTAGTGGCGCTAGGCTAAAGCATTTCTATGGTATCAGTTAGCCTGCATTAAAAACAGTCTGACCTACTCCACAGTGCACCTGAGGTAAATCACTTATAACACCAGACTAACAATATAAATGTCTGTGTCGATAGAATAATTTTAACCATTTAGCATTTAAAATAACTTGTATTTGAACAGCATCAGCTTCGTGGCTGTAAGCTAACGCAGCGGTGGAGTGATCTGCGAGAAAATAGTCCCTCAAAATGCGGTAATTCATGTGACACAAGGTCAGTTATATTTCAAAAATTATTCTAAGCTAAGCTAAACTTCTAAACTAAGCTCTTCAAATATAAGAACTGCATGAATTTAAGAAAAAAATATCTCCAGACATCAACAACACTCTGGAAATGAGGCCCTATGTCAAAAATCCTGAAATATCCCTTTAAATGATGCGACCAAATGTAAACAAGCACAAGACTGTAAACAACTATCCCTCGTGATTACTGCAGTCGTAATTAAGCAAGGAATGGACTGTGTGCTCGTGTTGAACAAGCCCTAAGCCTTGCACTGGACACAAAAGAAGCTTTATCTTTTCAACTGTTTATGAAGGAACGTCAGTTATTAATGTAAAAAAAAACTGTTATTGAGAAATGATCTTGCATTGTCAGAAAAAAGTGGCCTCTAAAGATGAGTAGTAAAATCCTGGGACGGACGTAAACCACAGGGGAGGAGTGAACAGAAGAAGATGAAACAGTCAAAGGAAAAATCATTTAGTTTGAAGTTTAGTTCTGTTTTGTTTTTGTGGTGTCGGGCGTTACTGATGCAGTTTCCAGCTAATTACAAACCGAGACCACAACTAGGAGTTCAAAAGACTTTTTTTTTTTTAATTTGGGAATATGGGGAAATGCTGTCTACATGCTGTCTCAAGATAATTAAAAGTAATGATTTACTTTGAAACGCTTATCAAACGCATGAAATAATGTTTAGCGTTTCTTATGAAAGCTAATTAACGCAGTCCACTGAACAAAAGTAACGTAATATGCATAAAGCTTTCTAATTGACCCAAACAGGGTGTGATTAGTATTACCTATTTTTAGGTCTGGGCAATTATGAAAAAAAAAAATCACGATTATTTCCCCCATATTGATCGATCTCGATTTTCGATTAGATTTTTTTTGTTTAAAACAAAAAACAAAAACAATAAATGTGGTCTTTCCTGGACGAGCAAGTAAACAGATGCTGCGGCCAAACTGAAAACTCCAGCTAACTCGGCAGCAAAAACAAACTCCACACTTCTAGCGTCACAGTACAACATCCCCTCACAACAACACACAAGCATCTGCAAAGGAGACGCAAAAACGTTTAATGTTTGAAGAATGTCAGAAGCAGACAACGAGGGCATGTTTGTTTGACCGCGGAGCCTTAAAAGGCCACGACGTCACGGAGTGAAGCGCTAACAACTTAATAAAGAAAAACATAAGGAAATACGAGTAAACAGCGCATTTATTAGTAAAACAGACGATCAACCTTACAATTCACTGTTAGAAGTCCAGTTAATCCACTGCTGCAGCCTCACAGCAAATCCACATGGTCCAAATAGCAATCCATAGTTTTCCTCGCGTATTTTCATTTTGTCCATTAGACGAGTTAGCTCAACTTTGTAGCTGATTTTACATTTAGCGAACTTTTAGCAGATGTAGCGCACTCATTCTGCTGGCGCTTCGGACCTACACTGACCTACTTTCTGCGCGTCTTTGAGCTAACGCTGGAGTGATTTTTTTTAAATACATTTTTTATTTATGGTTTTAATTTTGAAAGTAAAATAAACGCCTGTAAAAGTGCCAAAACTGTTGTCCTGTTTCATAAAATTAATGTTTGTAACAATACATTAATTCTGATTTAAAAAAAAAAAACTGCACCCTGCATGACGTCACAGCGAGGAGAAACTAGTGGCTTCTGTTTGAATCGCCAACAGAATCAGTGGACTATATATATTAGAGACGCTCTACTTCAAAGGTTGAGAGTAGCTGTGATTAGAGGGGAGGAGGCGGGCCTTCCCCAACTCCTCCCCATGGTCTTTATCTACGCTGCGTGCTGAGCGGGATTTTGTCCACTGTCGAAGCCTTTTGGATGAGAGGCAAAACGTTTGGAGACTTCAACTAACACCGAGTACAGAAGATGACTCAAGTACCTTCATTGAAGTGGAGTATATAGTTTACTATAGTCTTCTATATAGTGCGGGCCTATGTAGTGAATGAGGGGTTAGGGACTAGGGTGGACATTCGGACACAGCCCTTGATTTAGCCAAAACAGGAAGTGATGTAGCTGTGCATCTAGCTAAATCGTCAGACCAGAAACAAACCAAAAATTACTTGGCCTAACAAAATAAAATTTTTAACACTTTACAAATATTTTATAAACATCACAATGGTTCTGTCGTCTCGTTTTACAACTTTTATACTGTCATGCCTTTACATACACTGATTAGGGCCCGACTGATATATTGGCCGGCTGATATATTGAATGTGATAGCCACTTCCTAGGCTTCAGGGGGGCGGAGAAACATCGAGGTGAAAATCGGTCACAAGTTTGTACTATTTATATATTTTATGTATTGCTTATAATTTTGGAACCATAAGAGACAGAGACTTGCTGTTTTTTGTTTTGGAATCTGCTTATTTTTGACACAGTGGAGTAGCAATGCACCTTAATGTCTGTACCTGAATACAATTAAACACAACCCCCAATAGAGTATGTAGAATGTGATGACGGAACATTACAGCGGAGTGGAAGTAGGCCAAGTAGTTTTAACTTGGTGTCTTATATTACATCAATAAAAGAGCATGTTTTTTGCACTGTTAGTGTTTAGTAGCAAATGGTTTCCTTCTCCATATGAGTGTGCAATCTCAAACCGCGTGGTTGAATCCACAGATCGAACATTCACAGCTACTCACTCATGAGAGAAAACGAGAGAGAGCAGAAACAACTCATTACCCCTGGTTGGTCGGCACCAGTGTAGCGCTTCGCTGTTATGTAAGCAGAGGTTAGAAGGTGTAGGTTTCACAAAAGCACTATCGGAGACTGTACCTCGTCTGTGTACAGTAGCAGAGATGCACATTAAAGCTAATTTGTGCAACTCCAGGCCAAACAATAAACAACCACAGCTTTTTATTCATAAGCATGGCATATTGCTTACTTCTGTTTAGCCATATTGTAAAGGTCTAATATTTCACAATAAAAAGAGTAATTTACAAACGCCTATCTAGCTACGGATCATTTCATTGGTAAAAATTACCTCAAAAGAGCATTTCTTTACTGTGAGCAAGCTCACCACTACTCAGACTAGAGCCAGGGACACGCTAGAGGAGATTTGGTGGATTTTGAGCCTGATTTGCAGAGTTCGGGTAGACGTGGCAGAATAAGCTCGCCTTGCAGGGAGGGCTTTTTTTTTGTGGCCCGAGCTAGATCCATAAACCTTTTTTGTAGATCTAAATCAGAGGTGCCCAAAATGCATCTCAGAACTGTGGCCAATACCGCCTTTGCTCTGCCCGATCCCGTCAGATCTCAGAAACTAAGCAAGGTAGGTGTGTGTGTGTGAGAGGTTGGTGGTGGTCGTGAGTGAAAAATGCAATGTAAAGCGCCTTTGAGTGTCCAGAAAAGTGCTATATAAACCCAATGCATTTTTATTATTAACAATTTTTGGTGGCCCATAGGCTTCCTGTTTTAATGGTACATATCGCCAGAGATGGTACGTTTTACTGAAATCTTAATAATTCCACACAATTAAAACCTCAAAAAGTAACATTTATTGTGAGGCAAAGCTAGAAGTATGGTTATGGCCTAAATAACGGTGTAGGGAATGGTTTAAACCACTCTTAAAAAGCAACTAAAGACCAAACCAACTTTTGCTGATAAAAGTAGAAGTTCACGTCATGAGCACACGGTAGGGGTGGCACGGTGGCACAGGGGTTAGCGCTCTTCATTCACAGCTATAAGGTCCAGGATTCGATGCCCACCTGGATAGGGCTTTTCTGTGTGGAGTTTTGTATGTTCTCCCCGTGCCTGCGTAGGTTTTTTTCTGGGCACTCCGGTTTTCCCTACCACTAAAAACATGTACAATAGGCCATGATAAATGAGAGTGTGAGCGTGCGATTGAGGGACAACGGATGGAAATTAGCCCAAGTCTGGCATGAGACCCCTGTACTGTATGTTCATTAACATGCACTGTCCCTACCAAATAAACAAATAACTAAAAATAAATAAAGCACACAGCGATCTGATGTGTCATCCATAGTTAGCGCACCATCCCTTTAGTGCATGTTTTAGTTTTATAGCAATTTTCTTGACACTCATAGGCAAGGCAAGTTTATTTTTACTGTGCATTTCACAGACAAGGCATCTCAATGCGCCTAGGCTAGCTGCAGTCAAATGTGGCCTTTTCACCACTACTTAAGTACCACATAATGCTTATTATTGCTTTGCTGACCATCATCAGTGGCACAGTTACATGCATACAGTCAAGGTGGGTAAATTGTCTTCTGTAAGGACCATAAGGACATGAAAAATGTGCTGGTTGCAGACATTGAAGCACTACCAGCCCAATGCTGTCAGAAAACACGCTCTCCCTCTATATTATCAAGTTTTTTTAACACTTTTGTCTTCATCCATCCTCGAAACAGTCTTTGAGCCTTCTTGTACTTGAGCGTCATTACCTGTGGGTTGCTTTTGATTAAAAAGGAAAAGCGTGGGCCGCTTGTTTTGAAGGTTACCCTGTTCCTCTGTTGGCGTGTGTGCAGGGGCTGTTGTGTTCTCATTCAGGCCATGCCTTGCACAACAACATGCTAGCCCACGCGACTCCATTAGCCTAGATTAGAGGCTCTCTCCTCCTCAGAGCGGCAGAGGTGAGCCAGTGGATCGATTACAACGCTGGTGTGAACTATAAGAGAACCATCTAACCTGCACACAGCCGTTCATGTGGGGAAAACAAAAAAACACCTTAGGAGCACTTTGACGTCCGCGCAGTAGAGTGAAGATATTACTGCGTCCACGTGCTCCTAAGAGCGAACTAATCAAAATAGTGCTAGTTAATGTATTAAGCTGAAAATTTAGCACATCCAGTTACAGATGCTTTTTCTCAAAGCTTTGTTTATTGATTTGCAATAGGCCTGTGTTTATGTGCTGCTGTGTTTTTGGAGGCATTTTTTTTTTTTATCTTGCACTCCTTTATGTTTCAGGAACAGTTACACAGCACTTTGTTACATTTTGTTGTGGAAACATGACCATTTTCTCTTTACATTGCAAGGTAAATTTATTACTTATCATAATTACTCACTGTTTTGCAATACGTATCGGATCAGCCCCTAAGTTTTGTGGTCAGTACTGGATCGTGACAAAAGTGTATCTCCCCAGCTCTAATAAGCAGGCCTGTCACAATAATTACTATATCAACGTATCTTTCAATATATGACAGACAAGCAATATTTGGGCTCAGCATTTATCGAAAGTACATTTATTGTATTTAGTAACACTTTGTAATACTGGAACAAGGAAATTGTGTGTGTTCTTTTTTGCAACTTTTGTGTTATTGAAGATATATTACATACCTACATCAGTTTATTTGACGCCTCTTGATTGCATTAGACAACCTTTTGAGAGACTATTTTGTCCTGCGCATGCATTTGTTAAAAGTCTGTATTTGACCTACAGCTCTCCCTGTTTGTTACCACCTCCCTCTGTGTATCCCATTGCTAAGCAGATGACACGGTGGCGTTCAAGCGCGTGTCTGTCCTCCCTGGTTGCGGTGTTCTAACACTGAGGTTTGTGATGTGGCAAAGTGAGAACTGACTGAAGCCAACTCCACAACATGTGCCCTGTTTTTACATTTGTGCTGCTGCATGTATTGAGCTCCGCTGAAGGGAATAAAATGGGTTATGGTGGACTGTTGGATGTGGGTGTGCTTGTGATTAAATCAGCATTGCAAATGTTGACATTTCAGCAAGTTTACCTCAATAACTGGGGGCACAGATTGGTAATGTTTAAGAAATAGAAATGTGACGATGTGGTAAAATTCAAAGGACACATTATTTCCTTGTCCATGTTGAGAAAAAATCCTATTTACTTTTAACATGCACTGTCCCGACCAAATAAACCAATAAATAAAAAATAAAAAATAAAATTTTGGCACAAACAGGGATCTTAGCAGTTGAAGCTTAAAGACTTTACACAGGGATTCAAAACGATGTCACAGTGTTTATGTCGAGTGGATAGGACCCACATTGAGATACTTGTCAGGTTTAGGTGTTTTTTCTGCCAAATATCTAATTTACTTTTACAATAACCTGAAGGACAGAAAATAAGCCATTACAAGTAACAACAAAAAATCTGCTGGGCCATTAAGAGTTTTCTACAACGACTGCATATCCTCTTAACTCTGTCTAAACTCAATAAAACAAGTAATCATTGATACGTTCCCCTCCCTGAGTTCAGTCATGCTGCCTCCTGCTAACAGAGCGGACACACACACACACACACAGGGAGAAGATGACTGCAGCGCAGAGGCCTGGGACAGTGGGAGGATGCGCTGAAAGAGAGCCTTTGTGTTTTGAGAGGAGCAGGGTTGACCTGGAGGCAGAGCCGGAATTACCCTGTGCTCAGTGGCACAAGACCAGGGTGACGGGACATGGCAGGAGCCATGGGTGTCAGAAAAGTATGTGCAGAGTTCAGCATGACGGGATGTTGATGACACTCCCAGTGCTGCATCAGACGTAAATCCATTCAAGATAAAACAGGCAAAAAGGGCATTGTATGATTTGAACATGGGACAGATTTTGAACTCATGGGATTGGCGCTCAAACTTGGCGGTGTTGTTGCTATCATCAGGTGAGATATTTGTGTGATCTGTTTGTGTGAGAGCAGGGAGTTCCTTCTGGTCAGTCATTTCCTAATAATTGTTGGTGATAAAGATGACAACTGCTTTTACTTATGGAAACCTTTCTAACCCTACGACAGAAATAACTTGCTAAGCCCTTCAATGGGAGTTTTACCTCCAGGATTGGGAAGAGTGTTGAGCTCCTTTTCATAGAGTACGGCCAATCTGTGATCTCATTTTAATTGTCCCATTAAACAAGTAGGCATGATGAATGATCAATTTTCTGTGTCTAGCCAACCAGTTTCATGTGAGGGGAAATGAAACACTCAAAGATGTATCCATACACAGTTGTCAAATTACTGTTATGTGGCCGCAATATGAGTCATTAGGCAACCCAGGATGAGTTTGTTGTTTTGCCTTTCTAAAATGACTAAGAGTACAGTACATACCACACACCCTACACTTAATACAATAAAATACTTATCTCATTTGCTCTAGTCACTTCGCTCTGATATCTTTGCAGCCTGGAGGCTCTTGTAAGGTGACAGTTTTTGGCCTTTGAAGTCCACGAGGGTCCTCTGGTTTGGGGCGTTGGGGCTTCGATTTGTAAGGTACACCGTGATGTTGGGGAAACTCCCTTTGCTCCACTCAGATCTCTAACCTCGGGGGCAAAGGCACCAAACGCCAGCGGATGAGGCGTCTACAGAAGCCAGCACCTGTGGAAGTTCAAATTTCTCTTTGAGAGAAACCACACTAAAGGATTGTGCCTTTTTGTATGAGAAAGGTTTACAAAACACTGTCTGTGGACTGGTTAAGACTGTTGAGACTCGACAATGAAATGGACAGGGCCCAGGGTTCGACCGGCTTTTCTGCAACAGAGCGGACAAGGTTATCTCAAAGGGAGACACCGCGCCCCTCTCACAGCCTCTTCCGTCCTGCTGTCGGGTCAGGGAGAAGACGACTGCGAAGTCTCGGTTTGTTCGGCTGTTTTGGGTTCACAAACTGAACATCGTTTGGACATTTCATGGTAGATATTTTGGAGATTAACATAAGTGTTTCTCAATTCATATTGAGCTTGGACATGTCCAAAGAAGTGGATGTACAGTATACAGATGCTTATGGAGGAAGCTCTAAATGCATTGGTAAATTTAAACCATTTCCAAATGTGCTTTATTGGTGCAGTTGGGTTTTTTCTGCTTTTGTTTTCATTGCGTAGCACCTTGGTGAGTTTTTTCTGGGTGCTGGTGTTTCCCCGTCAACCTCGAAGAGACTAATCCTCCAGCCTCCTGCTAAGTACTCCAGACCTCCTGTAGCTCAAGATCTGGAAAAGTGTTGTAGCAGTGTCCTGTCTGGTGTGGGAAATATGGTCAAAGTGCAGTGGACAGTTAACTTGTCCTTAACTTTGATTCGAAGAAGCTTTGCACTGCTGACGAAGTTCAGGCAGTACATTGATTTCAAAATTGTCCAACAGGATGTTGCGCTTCATTTTGGCATTTACTTTTCTGTTGTTGTGCTCAAAATAATCACTGCTCACGTAGCCGGTCTCCAGAACCACACGCCGAACTTCCATCCATCCATCCATTTTCTTCCACTTGTCCGTTGCCGGGTCGTGGGGGCAGCCGCCGGAGCTGCCCATATCACATTGCACCAGCCCCCCATGGCTCCTTCTGCAGGTGGTGGGTCCACGGAAGGACGGCCTCACGGTTCAAACCGGGCCTGTTGGTCTCTCCTAGGGGCTACCAGTGTAGGCAGACACTGGAGGCAATGTGGGTGAAGTGCCTTGCCCAAGGACACAACGACAATGTGCACAGTCAGGAGGCGGGATTCGAACCCACGACCTTCCGATCATGAGACGACCCGCTCTACCATCTGCGCCACTGTCGCCCCCACACGCCGAACTTGATCACATGAAACCGTAAGCACAAAACGATTGAATAACTGTTACTCAATAAGTCTAAAAGCAGAATCTGGATTTTTTTCTTATGCTCTTATTCCAGCTGCTCATTGCTGTCCTGAAGCAAAGTGCTGAGTCTCATATGAGCAGGATATTTACAGCCTCATCACTGCTCGCCTTTTGGAGACGTTGAGAGGCTTTGTATTCAGCCAGTGTTTTTGCTCTGATTGTGTCACTTTTACTCGGTATAAAAGCAGTGGAGGGAGGCAGACTCCTTTTGACGTCTGTTGGAACTATTTAAAACGCACCTTGACAGAGGCTATTATTATATTGTACTTGTAAGAAAGTTCAATACACAAAATGCAGACGCAGATCATCAAGTCGTTTGCTCATGACGTAGCCACAGTTGCCCTGGGGCAGCATGATGGACCTGGAAGCGTGTCATTTGTGCTCTACACTATACTTGACATGATTTGCTTCTATGACCATAATCTTGCAAAATGATTCACACAGGCAGGGTGTCATGTCCAAGGGCACATCGTGAAATATAATGTATACTCGACTAGTTTAGTACCTCGGCTAGAGTTTGCGTGGTCAAATTATTAAGTGAAAGTATTTGCTGTAGAAAAAAGTATTTCAAGTGGAAAGTACAAATCTGTTTAAACCAGTGTTATGAATAATATCTGCGGCTTCAAAACATGAATATTGAGCCCGAATTCCCATAAATTCCCGTACAACAATATATCGGAGACAAACCACCTTCTTTGTTGTGAATCAACAACTTTCTCAGTCATATTTGATATTTTTTGGACCTCCCCTGCAATCAGGTCCCCTCCACCAGATCAGAAACACTTATCTAAGGCATATCCACAATTTCCTCCTCACTCATGTGGCCATCACAGTGCGTTCCTGACTTTTTACACAATGACTGTGGCTGGCTTCTGGCTGACTACAATCCTAGTACTTTCCGCTCTCTTTCTCTCTTCTGTCCCCTTGTCTTTACATCAGCAGCCTCATGACCCAACACAGAGCCACATTTTCCATTGTGTTATCTCATCCTTTTCTTACATTGTTGGAAACTGACTTATGCCCGTTGTACATTGCAAGGTTTTTTTTTCGTCTTATAAGATTTTTAGACGTCACATTGTAAGATGTGGGGATTGTAAAATCGAGGGCCTGCTCTCATCTTCACTGTTCGCTCAAAGAGAGAACTGTAGCTTCGACCAAAGTTTTGTAGCAGCAGTTTCAGGAGCAGACGGCGTGTGTTTAGCCGGGGCAAGTGCCGCTAGCGTGCAGTGTTTATTTCGTGGAAAAGTGCAGGGAAAGTAAAATGCGGTCCCTTCCATGCCTGGCCTGTGTTGCTTGTGACTCTGGCGGGGCTGCGGCGTGTGCTGATGTTGTATTTCTCTTGACAGAGATCCGAGTTGTAGCTAGAAGATGCCTCTATCTACGACTAGTGTTACCAAATATCAGACACTGCCAGATGTCAGTCGCAGCTCATCTTTGGTCATACAATGGCTCCGTTTAAAAGCAGAACTAAGTAACTTGTGTCCCTAGAGGCCATAAGCACCACTGCAGGTGTCGTAGCATGTTGCGTTTTTATTACTTATTCATTGTCCGTGAGAGTAAATACTACGCTGACAGTTTTTACAGAGGGATATTGTACCACAACCCATTTACACAATGGAGATATTATTCTTTTTTCACTCAAACTTGGCTGTAAAAACTGTTTAAGTGTCGCTAGCCGACAGTTAGCTTTGCCCGTTGGCATGTTAGCTTCTTCTTCGTGATTCCATTAGTGTGTATAGCGTCTCCGAGTCGGAGCAGGGAAAGTTGCAAGAGTGGTTTTCTGGCCAGAGACACCAGGGGGAGATGAATGACCCCCCCCCCCAATTAGTGCTGGGCGATATGGAAAAAACTTATATCACGATATGGATTATTTTATATCACGATAACGATACATATCACGATATACCACAATAAAGTCAGTTTTCAGTTATTCTTTGAAAAGTTTGACAAAAATATCATTGCTTTATTTTGAAGCAGTGGTTTTGCTATGGATAATTTACATAGCATATATTGTTAATGTCAGGAAAAATGTGAGACTGCAGGATAAATGGGCTAAACATGATCTGACCAGAGTCAACACGAATTTAACAACAGAAATGTGTAAACTCGTCCGTAGAGAACGACTTACTCAGAGCATCATCTGCTCCTCAATATCAAGGCTCATATTACACTAAAACAAATGTAAATTGGAGCTTATTATCGCCATTTTCTCAACTTTAATGTAATGTTTAAGAAACAGTGGGCGAGCAGTTTGTATTGTACGTCTTTAGCTGCTCTACGCGCTGCCCGATCCGTCTCTTACCTCCTGCACCACGCCTCTCCTCTCTCCTCTCTCGTGTGTTTAATCCAGATCCACGCGCTAAAAAGATCCATCACTAAAAAGCTGTTTAGTTGCCGTGCGTAAAGCAGTGAAACCACGCGGTGTTTAACAGGGAGAGAGAGCCCCGCGTGTACGTCCATTAGATGTCGCCGTTGCTACAGCAGGTGTGGTGGCGGACAGAGATATCGTAAAGCAGGGTGGTGTCGCAAAACCACAAGGCAGAGTTTCTTTGCGAAAAAGTTCTTTTTTATTCTTGTTTATAATCACTTAATATAAACTTAGAGGATGCATAGTGACAAGACAACATTAATACATTCTTGTGGCCTATTTAATGAAATATTTGCTTTAATAATTGATTAAATTAGGTTAGAAACGATAGAAACGATAGAAGAGAAATGGCACGATAGACACTTTTCTATCGTCCCCACGATATGTATCGTCATATCGCCCAGCACTACCCCCAATCATCCCATTACTTGTATTACCCCCAGGTGGACTACGAAAAGGATTTATTAAGGTAAACACGTTACTTAGTTCTGCCTTAAATATTTATCCATGTCTCACTGTACGAGACAAAGACCTGCAACTTTGAGCTACAATCTAAGATTGTCCCCATGTCGCGTGATCGTTTGTCGCAGAGCCTGAACTTATTCTCATAAATGGAACGGATACTGCTGTTCGATGCATCATTAGAACATTTTCACCAGATATTTTTTGGCTGCGATTGTTTGTTTGTTTTTTGTTCTTGTTTGGGCTTTATAGTTATTTTGCCATAATGAATGTTCTTTCAAATGTAATATGTTATTTGCGTTGATAAAGAATGCATTGAAATTATATCTGTTTAGCGCCCAATCGATCCAAAGCAGCGTGTTTAAAGCGGTAGGGATTTTTGATATGTGGCTGTATCGATTCAAACAGCTGCCGTTTCTGCTGCTGTGGTCTGAACTCTTGTCATGTGGCTCCCTTTTGTTTTGTTTGAGAGAGCAGATAAAACCCAGCTCTGTTACGATCCAACAAAGGCTGATTATTACTCTCACAACACAACGCGTGCTAGTCGTCAATGTAATCTGCAGCATCTGTATTATCATCATCGTTATCATTATTACACAGAAGTTGATGTCTTTTTCAAGTGTAAAGCTTCCCAAACATAAAACGAACAAGGACTTCAGCTTGTGGTGGTTATGAGTGTTTTGATGTGAAAACTGCTACTAACTGTTTAGGTTTTGTTAAGGGATGCTCATTCCTATCCTAGTAGTGGTTTAGTCCCTGTTCCACACTTGAGTACTCCTGAGCTTTAATTTTTTATTCATTTTGGCCTGTGGTCATTATTGGGCAGGACAGCTCATGGGTGAAAGGCGGTGCGGAGCGGGAAGAGAGACATTCAGCAAATTGTTGGACCCAGCTGGTACTCAAACCCTTGGGGCTCAGGCTGAAACAGTGTTCAAAATAGGCTATCAGGGCACACACTTCTGACCTTCTCATGTGTTTCACTCTCATTACTTTTTGGACAGTTCAAAAATAGGATGTTTTGTTTTTCAAGTTTAACAGTTATGTCAATAGTGCTATTTTTTGTATTACTTGAGGCATGACAGACAATCCCTCTTTAGTCAGTTTTGCATCTACATTGCTCCGTTTTGTCTTTGTTATTATAATGACAGTTGCGAGTGATCGGTTCAACCATTTCCCTATATTAATAATGTTGTCTGTCCTCGCTGTACAGTATATACACATGCACTGTCTCATTAGATCTGCGCAGTGATTTAGCCGCTGGGGCAGTCCTGACACACTTCCTCCTCAGAAGTGGGCTAAACATGTTGCCAGGCAGAACCCCCGAAGACATCAGGGAAACTATGACCCACTGAACTCAAATCACTGCCTTTTAGCATCTTCTCATGCTGTAGAATTCAGAAAATTACACATTGGTTTTGCATTGGGCCAGTTGTGCCCTAAATATGAAAGACATTTTAATATAATAACTGTGTGCCTTAAGGCGATTGATTTGGTAGCACTTAATTTTACTCTACCCATGATACATGGTTCCTGCCAAATTAAGTACAGTGTGATGTGCTTCGTATACAGTGTGTAAAAACTTGTGCCTATGGGTTACATACACAATGGAATGATATGTATTTGTAGTTTGGAGGCACATAATGTAATGAGGCATAACTCTAACCCAGTGTTAGGTGGTCCAGGAGGACATATTGGTCTATAGCCTACAGCCTATAGGTTCCCACTTAAGTCATTCTAAAGAGCCAATAGTTTAAAACTGAGGCTGTGGTAGGAAGTCTATGGTTGTAACTAGGGGTGTGTATCGCCTAGTCTCAGGCGATACGATACGTATCCCGATACAAGGGTCACGATGCGATACGATATATCCCGATATTGAAGAATTAGACGATTATTGCGATTATTTTTTTACTACTTTGGAAACAACTATTCAATAAACTAGTCCACCTTCATTAGATTTGTATCAAATACATTTGATCTATCCATCTTATGATATAAATGCTTTTCACTAATGTGCTTGTGACTGTGGTGTTTATGGTGATTATGTAACTTTGAACGGAAAACAGATTTCTTGGAAACCTAGTAATTAAACCAATTACTGGGGATGCACGTTTTCTAGTATTTCTATAGTTGGGAGTCCTTGGCGATCAGTAACTATTATGGGTTTCATCCATTAAAATATACAATAACTCAGACGGGGCATTTAAAATCGTGTCTACTCCACAACGGGTGTCACTCGTAGATCAGGGACATAATGACACGGGCATCACGCGCAGCAGTAGCACACAACTGAAGCAGAGGGGAAACTACAGCAGGCTCTTTTTAAACTTGTGTCGTAGTACTGCAGTGGCGAGACACAGGTTTAACATGAGCATGCTGTATTTAGTTTCCCCTCGGCTTCGTTTAATTCCGTAATAAAATGCTACGAAGAAATCCATGCTACGAAGATAAATCCTCTCCAAACGCAGCGGCGACGCACTCAGCAATATGCACAAAGCTGGTGGCTCTCGTAATAATCCAGGTCTCTGTCTTTGCTGTAAAAGCCAACGCCAAATGTAGAGTTTTAAAGAGCCCCGTAGCGTCTCATAGCTCATTCTTTTCCATGCTAAACTCTTCCTGTGTTTCTCTAATTCTCACTAAATTCTAGTGTTACTCAAGCGAGCTGCGCGGTGCGCTGCCATCTAGCGGGCGGGAGTAAACGTGCAGGACCAAAGAGAGATGCTGCAATGAATATTTCCCCAAAAATAGATGTTTAAATATCGATACGGGCGCTTTTTGTATCGATACGAGAATCGCGCGACGTAATATCGCGATATATCGGCGAATCGATATTTTCAACACCCCTAGTTGTAACTATGGTAACAATAAAATGCTGGGGGGAAAATGTTCCCCTTAATGTCCAATATCACTGAAACTACTGGGATTTTACACATGAAACAAAAACTATACATTACAAAACTAATGGATCTGTGGATTTTACATTTTGAGATTTCCATCAAAAACTCAACGTGAATGTTGAGATGAGTGGTGCTGCTTATCACACATCAGTTTCTGAATGTTTGGCTCTAAAGAGGAGAATTTCAGTCTCACACTGGAAAACCCAACTTCAACACCTGCTGTAAAGATGATGGAATGAGTCTTGGCTGCATACAGTGGACAGCAGGCCGGGATTGTTCGACCCGCCACAATCGATCAAAGGAGAATTTTATGACCCCGATCCGCGGCCGGGCATGGCTGCGGAGACCTGCGGGGGAACCTGCAACCCGCGAATTCCGTGCACTAATGCCCCCAGCCATTGAAATCCTGCGCGTTTTACAACAGCTACATATTGACAAACAGGATGAGGAAAGATTACGCACGGTTCTGAGAAGTGCCCGCTGTGTGCATTCATAACACTTCCAGCTCTGTCCCTCAAAAAGGAAAGACGCCCTGGTCACAGTACACTATGCTGGTTATTCTTAAAGTTTAATCAACGGTGCAACGTGCGCCAGGGGAAAAGGGGTTCACACTTTAAGAATTACTGCTCTAACCTTAAGCCTTAATCTTATGTCTTATTACATTATGTACCTCCAAAGTACTAATACACATCATTCCATATGCACTACATAAAACAAGTACAAGTTATAACAGATTGTTACAACACCAGTGTTAATTTGCCTAAGAAGTCAATTTGGACAATTACAAATCCCCAGGACAATAATTGACACTCATAATTGATTATTGATCATTCCATTCATTGAGTTTTATAGTTGATGGTTTATACAGATAAATATCTGTTAGCATCTCATTTTGAGAACAAAATTAAAAACACAATGCCACAATCTCAAAGAAAGATTTGAACATAAAAGTTACAATTACATTTTATTGCTGTATGAATCTATTTTCCTCAAAGCAATTCAGAAAGGGAAAACATTTGCAGCAGTGATGATGCAGGTTGTGTCTTCACAGGTTGTACATGTTTCCTGTTTGGTCTCCGTCACCCATGATGAATGAGAGAGGGACGAGTAAGAGCAGACAGATGGAATCTCTTAGAAAACCGGGGACTATGACCTTCAGAGAGAGAGAGAGAGAGAGAGAGGAGGACGATGAGAGATGGGGCGATTTAAGAAAACTAAAATGAACAAAAAAAATGACTGCTTGGAAGCTATGACCACAGAATGTAGTCTGAGCAATACATCTATTTTATTGTGTTCCAAATTTGAAATCACTGGTCCAAAGTAGCTGGGGGTTAAGCCAATTGGGACTGGGGTTAGGGCCTCCTTTCTGTGAGGTTACTACAAGTAGCAGAGCTGGAGATGTTGTTTCTCTTTGTTCATGCCTATGGACTAAGGGAGTCAATCTGGACGTTTGATGAGTCAGATTTTTCTAGAGGGTTTGGGCATTTACAGAGGAAGAAGAGGGAATATACATGGGTCAAACAAATACACAGGTTAATAGCTAACAAACTCGAGACCTAGAGGTAACCAAGAGTAGACTTATGGATGCAGCAGAAGACGTTGGGTACAGCCAAGTGATTCATTGTATTTGTCCAGTGGCCAAAAGGCGAAGGCATGAACCCATAAAGCCTGACGTCAGGGGTGGACCACACTGTACAGCTTTGGGCCGACCATAGCGCCACAGTCATTGAAATCAGTGTTGAGCTACGAACAGTTGTCTTCAAAGCAACAGAAGAGAAAAAAAACATCTCAATCAACTCACAGAAGTGACGGGATCTTGATTCTGCCTTGAAATGACAAAGAGCGTTCTCATTAGCGAAGATGAGAAGAACAATCACATGCATTTGTTGTACATATGTTTGTAGAGATAAGCACAGATTTAGCAGGTTTTATACATAATTAGACAACATGGAGACGGGATATTTTGTTGTTTACAAAGGAGATGGCATTGCTGTCTTTGCAATTGCTGTAGTAATTAATCATTTATTTTTCAAGCCAACTACATCAATCCCTTTCTTGGCATTAGATACAGTAGATCCAACTGGTGAAAGACTTGGAGGAAAGCAGATGGTTTGCAGAATTTCATTTTACGTGAGCAACTTTTAAATGCCTTGTGAATAGATGTCTCTCCACGCTATTTGACCTGTACAAGGACTAATTGTTGTGACAAATGAAGAGTCCGCGTCACGAACCAACCTTATCACCCAAACAAAGACTTGGTTCTGAAGTAGCATTTTTTTCTTTTTGAGTGTAAATTAAAGGTAGTATTCTTACTACCGTTTCCGTGTTCTCTGGAGAAAACCCAGGCTCTTTGTTTTGGAGTTTCTATAGTCACGGTTTCTATAGTCTTGTCTTGTCGGGAGGTGCCTTTCTGCTGCCGTCGTTTCCTCAGTGCATTTCCTCCCGTGGCTGAGTGTGAAGCCTCCCTCACACCCACAACACAAACGATCGCACAATATCACGCAAACACAATACTGCACAGTTCAGCTTTTACTACACAATGGCGGTACGACAGAGCAAGGTGTTTCCTGTGCCCAGAGCCCCTTGCCGCGTCAACAAAAATACAAAAGAAACGTCATCTTAGACCGACAGTATTTGATCAGCTTTTACTTATTGGCACACACTTGATCACTAAAGCTGATAAGAAGTTTGCTTGTGTGATTTTTTTTTTTTTTTTTTTTTTTTTTTTTTTTTTTTTTTTTAAGATTAGGAAAGCTACCTATCAAAGTATGGCGTCAAATTAGGGTTTGCTGCAACGTAAACATAAAAGAGGTATTGTAAACGTAGGTTCTAAGTATTTTAAACATAAAGAGAACACTGTAAATGTAACTCTAAAATCATAAACGAAATTGGATCATAAATAGAAAAAAACGTAAAACTTTCATTTTCGCTTCTTTTCATTCTTCACTTCACAAGTGACGTTTACAATTCACAGGCTACGGTTGAGATAAATTTATTTTGGACTTTTTTTTTTTTAATGGGGGTGAGCTCAACGCCCATTGGCTGGAGTGACAGGATGTGACGTCATCACTATAAACTGAAATCAAACGCACACTAAAGGCTCTCTCGGTCAAAAAGGCAATAATCCAAGCTGTTCATTCATGTAAATCCATGTGAGATAAAATCCATCTGACTCATATGTATCTCTAAATATTCCACTGTCTCTCGAGTTTGACATAGTGCACTCATTCTGCCGGCGTTCGGACACCGAGCTGACCTACTTACTGCTCGCCTTTTGTGACTAACGCCGGAGCTGCTCCTGATCCTTTTGTGATCATAGTTTTACAGACGTTATATTTGACATTTAAAATTAAAAAGTGCCTAAACTGTCGATTTGTCTCATAAAATAAATGTTTGTAACAATAAATGAATTCTGATTTTAAAGGGGGGTATTATGTAAAATGTTGCACAGTGTTGTTGTTTAAATGCCACAGCAGTGTGCTGAAGGGGGCGTGTCGGAAAGCTTCTTAAAGAGACAGAGGCCTATTCAAGACGTTCAGTACAGCCATTTTGAGAGAGCAATTTTATTCAAGGCAGTTATTTTAATTTACTGCATATACAGACCAACAGAAGGTTACGTCATCATTGTAGTATGCTATAGACTGGTGCTATGTGATTGAAAAAAGCATAATACCCCTTTTAAAAAAAATTAAAATAAAGTCTACTATAGTGTGGGCCTATGTAGTGAATGAGGGGTTAGAGACTAGGCTGGACATTCAGACGCAGCCTCTGTAGCGCGGTTTGATTTCAGTTTATAGTGATGACGTAACATCCTGTCGCTCCAGTGAAGTGAAGAATGAAAAGAAGAAGCGTAAATGAAAGTTTTACGTTTACAATATTTTTTTTCTATTTATGATTTTAGAGTTACATTTACAGTGTTCTCTTTATGTTTTCAATACTTGCAACCTACGTTTACAATACCTCTTTTACGTTCACGTTGCTGAACACAAAAAGTTGCAGTAGCCAGAAATATACAGAGAACTCGCTGGTTTAGATATCTCTTCTCATCGTAAGCTCTGTGTCATTATGTCAAGACCGATCAAGCGATGAGCGTTACCCTTCTTTACTGTAGCCATCTAAACTGATTTGCTTCTCTCCAATTACTTCCCCTCAGCGGCTAAATGTGTGAAAAGTGCCTTGTTTAAATCCGTGATGGTTATTTTTATTTATGCTTAGCCCATGGTTTATTGATGTGCCGTTTGAGCATTTGCAGAGGGGGTGAATATTGGATTAAAAGCAGTCGTTTGTTTTATTCATGAGTTGTGAGGTATTTCGGATGACTCTGGGGCCGCAGGAATCCCTCGCGAACATGAATTTATGCAGCGCCCGGCCAGCCTCACTGACTTGTGAGGGCTTATCTGTTTGTTTGTTTTTTTATTTTTTATTTTTTTGGAGTGAATAGCGCAGAGTTTTCATGAGTGTCATTTCATCGGCTTATGATTAATTTCTGAGTGGCCACTTTCACTGTTATACTGGACGCGTATTAGAGGTGTCTGATCTGAGAGTATTTGGCATGAGTTTGTGTTTTGAGCATTAAACATGAAAGCCCTGAGATCAGACACTACTACAACCTCAGCAAACGGGCATCTTTTATTGTCCTGTCGATCGTCCACTCCTATGTTGTTGTACTGCTTTGTTTTTAACAAGCTCTTATTCTCTGTGTGTCCTGTAGGCGGCGCAGTGCCCTGTGATGGAGAAGATGAAGCGTTTTAAGAAGCGCTTGTCGCTAACGCTTCGCTCCAGTCAAACCATTGACGAGTCTCTGTCGGAGCTGGCCGAGCAGATGACCCTGGAGGATGGGGGCACAAAGGACAACGGTAGTACTCATCTCATACTCATGCAACTGTCCAATTACTATGTCAAACATTTCTATAGCAGTCGACTAAAAGGGGGCGTGGCATTGCGCCGTGTGACCCAAACTGTATTTATTTATTTATTTATTTGTTTATTTGAGCAGTAGGTTTGCTCAAAAGGAGTGGTCCGAAGCAAATAGCTTATGAGCGCCCACCCCAAAATGAAAAACAATAACATTTACATTAACAATCAAAGCAAGGAACGTAATACAAGATAACAAATCATAAACAAGGGAACATAAGGCAAGGTAACAACACATGATAAGGAACAATAATAAAAAACAACTGCAAAATAAAGAAACAACAGCAAAAGGATATACTACAACACTCACAATAATTGTTCGTATTGAAAAAAAAAAAAAATCTTTGTAAACCGTTTTGAAATGGTCAACAAGTGGACCGAGCCGGTTCAGTATTTTCTGTGCCCCGTTACACCCCTAATAGAAGAACTAGTAAACGGCGCATTTATGTGTAAAAAGACAGATTTGTTTGTTTGTTTATTGTTTATGTTATTTGGTAGGGACAGTGCAAGTTAATGAACAAGCCACACCGGATTGTAGCCTTGAGCTAATTTCCATCCGTCGTCCCCCATGCACACTCTCAAACACACTCTCATTCATCCTGACCTATTGTACATGTTTTTAGTAATTAATCTTGTCGTCAGTCTCGGACTCCTGCTCCCTCACTCCTGCATCTGCTGCTGTACATGTGCTATCCATACATCCATATTATCCATTATTCCTCTTCCATTATCGTCCATGATCTCAAATGTCTCTGGAGTCCCACAGTATCTCCGTCACCACTGTCTGTATACTCGGATATATCTGTTTTTTTATAATGAAATACTGTAAGAGACCACAAGCCTCTGGTGTAAAGTGAGAACCTCTCAATTAATGCAAAAAGTGCAACTAAACGACCACCGGGAGTTAGGCCCTACATTTGTGCCTAATGGCTTTGCAGTGGGCCCTGAGTTTAAGAACCACTTCAATATTAGGCTTTTTGTGAAGACTTTTAATTAAATTATATTTTGTTATTGCCGACTGTAAACAGAGTACCCTTGACCCCACCTGGTAAGCAAAGTGCTCTGTAAGTTTAAAGGGCTGAAGCGGCCTTATTAAATATGAATTTCTTGGTATGGTCCAATGCTTTTAAGGCCACTCACTTATAAGGCCGATTTTCTATTTGTTCACATGCTAGGATTTTTTATTTATTTAACTTCTTTAGAATTTGGCTACACAATATACTATATTGTGATGCCTTAATCCAAATACAAGTCGTCAGCACCACTGCTCTGGACGTGCTTATGCGAGCGCTTTTGATCGTAGTAAATATTTGCAGACAGGAATTCCTCACAGAGACTACCCTGCCAAAGAAATGCCAGTAGTTTTTGTTTTTACATTTTTTGAAACCTCTTCCTATCCTTTTGGCCCCTCTCGCACACCCACGCACACGGCTGACGATGTCTTGGCTGCGTCCCTTGGGTCTTTTAAATTATGAAGATGATGAAAAGCGAGCGAGAGAAGTGCAGCAAACGGCTGTAATGGACTTTGACTGGAGTGAGGAGAGTCTCTCGTGTTATGTAACTAAAGAAAAACTGGCATACACTTAGGCTATTGAGCTGCGAGCCACAACTGCTGGCTTCAGATTGTTGATACGGTGGCTGTTTATCTATACTATCTACTGCAGATTGTCTTTATTATAGGCCTGCTGTGGTGAAATTACTATGTCGACTTAACTTTCAATCATTGATAGATAAACACTGTCTATGTAGGGCTGGACGATATTTCCAAAAAATCAAATCTGTATTATTATTTTTTCTTCTTTCTTACACAGGTTGGACGATTACAATGTTAATCGATTTGATTGGAAATAAACTTAAAAAGGTCAGCTGATCTTTCTTATGAAGAAAACTGCTCAGTCCTGCTCATTCATATTTAGATTCATAATATAGCCGACAATAAGGCCCATTACAATTATTATTTTATTTATATTCTTTGTCTGCTCTCAAAAGTAAATCTTCTTAATAAGCCTTTAATTTTATCATCCTCGAGCTCAGCTGTGATTGACAACCGTCTCCATGGAGACTCTAGGGGAAAGGGGCGGAGTTAAATGCTGCAGCAGCTCAGAGCACGGCTCAGTGTGAGAAGCAGACCGGGGCAAACTTTGTATTAGCGAAGAAAACTCCATTGCGAAAACAGTCGCTACGGAACGTCTGAAACGCTGCTAAATCAGCAGCACGCCGCTCGTCAGGCGGACGGAGCGGCGGATACGATTTAGCCATTTTCCACGTCTGTACTTAAAAGCATGAATTAATTTAATTAATTTGATTTATCGCCCAGCCCTATGTCTGTGCATTTTTTTGTTTTTGTTGTGTTCCATAGTTATATTTAAGCATTTTAGGATGTTTTTTCTGGTATTTAGAACAAAGGTTTATAGTCATTGTTATGCTTTTGGGTTATCGTTTCTGTGGAATTGAATGGTCTTCAATGAGATAGATTGGTGTGATATTTTCCTGCTTCTATATTATTTAAAATTCAACTTTTGTTATGACCTGGAGGAAATCTTTTTCTACAAAGTTGCTCTGAATGTGTGACTGTAATGGTGTATTTTACGCTCACACAGGAGTCCGTTTTGAATGACTGAACACAATAAGACCACGTAGATGTATGAAAAACAATGTCACACACTAAGGGCGATCTTGTGTCTCAAAACGCAGACTATAGCATAACATTTTGCGCTTAGTAGGAGCGCAGTTTGTGATCTTGCCACTCCAGACATGGCGCATTTAAGTGGGAAGTATGTGGGCTTGGAGAGACACTTTTTTCCTCCAACCAGATCGACTCCGCGGCCGGGAAGGGAGAGGGTTGTGAGGGAGTTGGGGGTGAACGTGTGCATTTGTTTTGTTTCGCGTTCACGAACAAGCGAGGGCTGGTCCGCGCCACAGCGGACAGCTGTAGCTCTTTCTCTCGAGACATGAACATTGTTTAGCTCACAATGGATTAATAACATTATTAGTTTGACCTGTGAGAGCCTAAGGCTTAAGAAAGAACACAAGGCAGCACGATGTAAAAGAGGAAATGAATGTCAGCGGTGCTCCCATCAGAGCAGTCACGTCCTCTTGCGACGTCCTCTCGCAGGTGGCGAAGGTGCATTGTGCATAGCTCCGCCACTCGGACGATCTAAATTCACCAGAAGCTCGCGCCCCCCTGTGCGCCAGGCACAAGATCTGGCCCTAAGACTAAGACCTAAGTCCAAGTTAAAAAATGTGGAAAAAGTGGCAATAATGTTTGGGGGATCTGCAAATTTACAATATCGGGTTCATCTCCAATGTCAGGAAATGTGTGAAAAATGGCGAATAATTTGGGAGAGATTGTGTCAAAAAAAGGAAACATTTTGTAAAAAAGTGCAACATTTCAGAGAAAAAAAATGGGGAATTGGAGAAAATGGTGAAAATATTAGTGATGAAAATTGGTAAAAATTAGGGGAAAATTGGGGCAAAAATAAGGAAAACATTTATTTTTTATTTGATCTGAAACCAAGTCACTTTAATGCTATCCCTGGCCTAACAGCATCAAAACTGTTCCCCCCTCCCCCCTTGATACTTACTTTTGTTTTGTATCAGCAGTACCTAAACTTTTTTTCAATACCATACCGGTATCGTTTAATGGCACCCAGCCCTACATTTTAGTAATTATGCATTCTCAGGTTTTCTGTGAGTGAGTCCCCGTCCTGGAAGCTCTGTCCAACTGTCCCATCAACACCCTCTGCATCTAGTGTGCGCTTACTTGATCAGTAGCAGCACCAGGATTTAAAACTTGGCTGGGCAGCAAGAAAACTCTGTAGGCTTGGCTCATTTCAATTGGGCCTCAATATTGGCCTCTGTATGTCTGATCGTAGATTCAATGAGACAGAATCAAATTCAGATCAGATTGAGGGAAGTGGCTGACCACACGACAGGATGGGCGAACTGGACAATAATGCAGGAAACACCGGTATGTTTCTAAAAGGGGCTGCCTAAACGGGCATGCTAAAATTGGGCTGAGAAATGCCTGAAAACACAATTCAAAGTTTAAAAAAAAAAAAAAACTAATGGAAAAAGTGTGTGTGTGTGTGTGTGTGTGTGTGTGTGTGTGTGTGTGTGTTGTGTGTGTGTGTGTGTGTGTGTGTGTGTGTGTGTGTGTGTTGTGTGTGTGTGTGTGTGTGTGTGTGTGTGTGTGTGGTGTGTGTGTGTGTGTGTGTGTGTGTGTGATATTTATTATATTACAGTGAGGAAAATAAGTATTTGAACACCCTGCTATTTTGCAAGTTCTCCCACTTAGAAATCATGGAGGGGTCTGAAATTGTCATCGTAGGTGCATGTCCACTGTGAGAGACATAATCTAAAAAAAAAATCCAGAAATCGCAATGTATGATTTTTTAACTATTTATTTGTATGATACAGCTGCAAATAAGTATTTGAACACCTGTCTATCAGCTAGAATTCTGACCCTCAAAGACCTGTTAGTCTGCCTTTAAAATGTCCACCTCCACTCCATTTATTATCCTACATTTAGATGCACCTGTTTGAGGTCTTTAGCTGCATAAAGACACCTGTCCACCCCATACAATCAGTAAGAATCCAACTACTAACATGGCCAAGACCAAAGAGCTGTCCAACGACACTAGAGACAAAATTGTACACCTCCACAAGGTTGGAAAGGGCTACGGGGAAATTGCCAAGCAGCTTGGTGAAAAAAGGTCCACTGTTGGAGCAATCATTAGAAAATGGAAGAAGCTAAACATGACTGTCAATCTCCCTCGGACTGGGGCTCCATGCAAGATCTCACCTCGTGGGGTCTCAATGATCCTAAGAAAGGTGAGAAATCAGCCCAGAACTACACGGGGGGAGCTGGTCAATGACCTGAAAAGAGCTGGGACCACCGTTTCCAAGGTTACTGTTGGTAATACACTAAGACGTCATGGTTTGAAATCATGCATGGCACGGAAGGTTCCCCTGCTTAAACCAGCACATGTCAAGGCCCGTCTTAAGTTTGCCAATGACCATTTGGATGATCCAGAGGAGTCATGGGAGAAAGTCATGTGGTCAGATGAGACCAAAATGGAACGTTTTGGTCATAATTCCACTAAACATGTTTGGAGGAAGGAGAATGATGAGTACCATCCCAAGAACACCATCCCTACTGTGAAGCATGGGGGTGGTAGCATCATGCTTTGGGGGTGTTTTTCTGCACATGGGACAGGGCGACTGCACTGTATTAAGGAGAGGATGACCGGGGCCATGTATTGCGAGATTTTGGGGAACAACCTCCTTCCCTCAGTTAGAGCATTGAAGATGGGTCGAGGCTGGGTCTTCCAACATGACAATGACCCGAAGCACACAGCCAGGATAACCAAGGAGTGGCTCTGTAAGAAGCACATCAAGGTTCTGGCGTGGCCTAGCCAGTCTCCAGACCTAAACCCAATAAAGAATCTTTGGAGGGAGCTCAAACTCCGTGTTTCTCAGCGACAGCCCAGAAACCTGACTGATCTAGAGAAGATCTGTGTGGTGGAGTGGGCCAAAATCCCTCCTGCAGTGTGTGCAAACCTGGTGAAAAACTACAGGAAACGTTTGACCTCTGTAATTGCAAACAAAGGCTACTGTACCAAATATTAACATATCATACAAATAAATAGTTAAAAATCATACATTGTGATTTCTGGATTTTTTTTTTTAGATTATGTCTCTCACAGTGGACATGCACCTACGATGACAATTTCAGACCCCTCCATGATTTCTAAGTGGGAGAACTTGCAAAATAGCAGGGTGTTCAAATACTTATTTTCCTCACTGTATATTATATTATATATGGTTATGATATAACAACATTTTCTGTGGGAGAGCAAACATTGTTGAAAATGAGCAGAAAGCAGAGGGTGGCGTCTGAGGAAAGGGCTGGCAGCCAAAGAGTTAATAATTTCAACATAAAACTGTCTGAAATTTCCTGTCGAAAGGGAAAAAGGTGCTCCCTTAGACTGGCCATTATCGTGCAGAGTGAGAAAATGGTTTTACTACCGCCTTTCTTGTTACTGCAGCCTTTATGCTCCGTGACCTTTTCAACTCGCTGCTCAAAGCCATAAAAGACGGGGACAACGCGGCACTCTGCATTAAAAATTCAAAGACGTGAGAGCAGAGAGATTGTCCATTTAGACATGGTCCCAATCAGAAGTAAATTCCTGAGATAAAATAACAGTGAATCGATATAGCATCCATTACAAATTACAATAATAAATGTGAATTGCCAATGACATTTTTATGTCTAACGGCCCTAATAATTTTCTAATAATGTTCGGATCTGCAAACTCTTTCTTGTGGTACCCTGGAGTCTTTGTCTCACTTAACTTGGTTGAGACGGAGTTTGAGAGCTAGTTGAGGCTATGACCTGTTTTGGTCCTAATCCACTTCACCCAAATTTAGTTCTACTTTAGACCTGGTTTAGTCCCTCCTTTAGTCCTGTTTTTTGGTGTAATGAAATTATTTTATTCAGATTAATTTATTGTTAAACACATAAACACATTACAAAAAAGACACACAAAAAAACACCTACAGTTCTAGTAGAGTAAGCGTAATTTGGCATCATAGATATACATTGTAAATGCAACATTTGTGAAAGAAAAACAGACCATGGGGGTCATTTACTAAGCTAAGCGAGTAGTACAAGTGCTAGTGCTAGTTTGTGGGCATGCTGCACCTGATTTACCATTAGAAACTGTGCCCTTTGGGGCATGCCCAGTAGCCCTTGAGACTTTTTCTAAGGTGTAAAACACTTAATTTTCTTGAATCTGATTCTTAAAAGTAGTTATTTCTGTTCTTGTGACTCAGTACGAGTTTAAAATAAAGCTATTTAGATATAATATGGGGTCAATATCCTATAAGTAAACAGTATAAGTAAACAGTGTACATTTTAAGTCTTTAGGATTTGTTTTTAACTGGTAGCTCTCGAACAACTTAATGCTCTTGAAGTAGCCCTCGGCTGAATAAAGGTTGGTGACCCTGCTATAGATAGTGCCTGTGATTTGTGTCTGTTGCCTTCAATTATTTAATCGTGCACATGCGCATGTACACACGTACACAAAAACAAAACAAAACCTCCAAGCCCTCCACACGCTCATCCTGCATTATCCACGCACTGGTTGGAGTCAGTTGCTGTGTGTACGGAGCGCACAGGCCACAGCCATATCTGGGATGGAAACTACAGGAAAAAGTGATCACCTGCTGAATGTCTGTCTGAAGAGTAGAAGTTTTTTTTTCATGCACTCTTCAAAAGCAGAGAATATTGATCCAGCAGGATGTACGGGCTCGCACTTTGGAGACGCGCGGGATGAGAGGAACAGGTGAACAGCGAACATGCAGCTCGTGCTTCCTCATGTATCATTAGTACGCTGTCGTGCATCATGGACCCCGCAGATTTTGTAAGGATCAAGGACTTTAAAAGGACGTGGTACAAACTCGTGGAGCCTTTTTCATGTACAGCGGCTGTGAATTGCCGCAGTTAAATGCAGAGCAAAGGGAAACAATGTCACAGTTAACGTGTACGGTCTTTATAACCCCGCACACCATCAAAACAACCCAGTTATTATTTTATCTTTGTGAATGAGCCAGATACAAACACTTAAAAACGTTTAAAGAAGCCACATTGGTGCAAACTGCATTATATTGTTCTGCGCAAAAGTATATACCTGCTTCTCCAACGTACTAATAGTAGTAGTAATGGTAAATAGTAGTTGAGGTAATAGTAAATGACCCCTCCAGCTCGAATCAGGAAGTCAAAGACTAAATTAGCACAGGGAAGCATGGTGGAGCAGCGGTTAGCGCTAGTGCTTCACAGCTAGAGCACAACCTGACTGTTTATCCCCGGCCGAAGGCGGCCTTTCTGTGTGGAGATTGCAAGTTCTGAATGAGTGTGTGAGTGAGTGCTGGTGGTTGGAGGAGCCTATGCCGCAGATAGAAAGCCTCACATCCGTGGGTCTACCTCAGAGGTGGCTGTGGCAACAATAGTAGCTTACAAGCTCAGAGTATGTGTGAATGAATAATGACTACAGTGTAGCACTTTGAGTAACTTGGTAACACCGGCTCAAAAAGCGTAATACAAGTGTAAGCCATTATTACTATTATTAGCACAGTGTTGGCATTGGCGATTCGCTCTGTTCATGTCTCACTATGAACTCCTGCTGAGATGTGGTTCTAATTAACTGAAGTAAAGAGTAGGGATGTGCAGGATGGTCTGTGAGAGAGCCAGAAACTCATTTAGGCAACAGCTGAGAGATTTTACTCAACTACCTACGAATTTCACGGTTTGATTCAGTTAGTGCAGGTGAAGCGTGTAGAAAGTAACAGCATGCCTGGAATCAAAACCATGTACAGTAAAGATGACATGCCATTAACATGCTATTATGAAAAAAAGCGGTTATACTTTGAAAGCCAATGTTTTTGAAATCTTCAGAGATGACAATATTGTGCTGATGTTTTGACCTTCTGTTTCAGAACCCTTCATGAGGAACGGCCGGCCGCCCACGTCCCACAGCATGCACTCCTTCCTGCACCAGTACACGGGGTCCTTCAAAAAGCCTCCGCTCCGACGGCCTCACAGTGTCATCGGAGGCACGCTCGGATCATTCATGGCCATGCCCCGAAATGGCAGCCGGTTAGGTAAGGCACTCACTTGGACTAAAGCTTCTGGTTGAACTTTTATATTTCATAAGAAGTCAAGGAAGCGCTTAACACCATAGTGCCATGGTACCTAAAGGTGTAATAACATGGCAATTATTTGAAAATGTATGGGCAGCGCAAAAGTACATTTGGATGCCATTTAAAAAATATTTTTCGAAATGCAGTAGCTCATAGGTAAGTTTTCTGCATCATTGCAATTTCTTATTTTACTATGTTGATCAGAACAATCTTGGATATTTTCTTGTGTATTGCCTCATTTTACATCATCAGACGAGTGTTTGATATCTTTTCAGTCCATATTCTGTGATTCACTGCAGTTCTGTACCTCACTCAACACATGTAGGAAGCGAGTATGGTCACAACAGATGGAGCAGACAGGAAGTGTGACACTGCCCTGAGAGTTCCTCGTTTTTTTTGGCAAATCCCTCTTTTTCTCAGTGATCATCTCATCATGATCCAAATAGGGCTGAATATGTTTTTGGTTGTTTTTTGTTTTTGTTCTTTTACCTATTGCACTCATGCTTTTTATTTTAATCCTAACACACTTTGTCCAAATGTTGCTTTTTATGTTAACAATAATTTCATTTTAAAATCTCCATGGATTTATTGGAATGGAATGGAAGCTTATTTGTATAGCACTTTTCACATGACACAAGTCACACAAAGCGCATCACACATTGTAGGGGATTTGCACGTCACTCCACACACGGTGGTGGTAAGCTACAGTTTCCCTTGGGAAGAGTGACAGAAGCACGACTGCACTTTCTCTGACCACCACCATTCATTCACACAGACACATAATTCATCCTGGCCTATTGTACATGTTTTTAGTGGTAGGGGAAACTGGTGTACACGGAGGCAACCTACGCAGTCACTGGGAGAACATGTAAACTCCACACAGAAAGGCCCCGTCTGGCCTGGGATCGAACCCCCGTGACCTTCTAGCTGTGAAGCACAAGCACTAACCTGAATGTTCTATCCCATACAAATGAATATGGAAGTTGGGCGCAATACTAACGTATGGGGAGGTATGTTTTGTCATTTTAATGGCATTTATATAATTTCTGTAATTTCTTTATCATTAACATCTTCCAAGATGAAGTTTAGTGGCCCCTGGATGTGAATCCAACTCCACAAAAAGCAGAAACTTGACTGAATTTGAGTTAGCATTTAGGTCGCGGGTTCGATCCCAGGCCAGACGGGGCCTTTCTGCTTTGTGGGGTTGGATACACATTCGATACCACTAAACATAATCTTATACCATGTTTAATGATAAAGAAACCACAGAAATCGTATAAATGCCATTATACCATAAAACAGACATCCTTGCCATATTACTTGAGTATTGCCCCTGACATCACTATTCATTTGCATGGGTATGTACCGTATTTCCGGACTACAAGTCGCACTTTTTTTCGTAGTTTGGCTGGGGGTGCGACTTATACTCAGGTGCGACTTGTATATCAAAATATACATTGTGTTATTTTCACACTGACAGCTGCTAGAGGGCGCTCTAGGCTTGTGTATAAATATCTGTTACTCCTGCACAGTTGTACAATGACAAATAAGCACACACTTACTTACTGTACCACTGAAAATAAAAACAGTAACGTTTGCGAGAAACTTGTAAGGGACTGTTGAAAAGCAGAGGTTACTCTTTGCAAATGGTTACTTGAATAATGTGATGCCGGGAGAGGCTTGTAAGGTGCAGTTACTCATGTCTGTAATAAAGTTAAAAAAAAGAAAAAAAGGTTTATTTTTACATGGATAGGCTCCCCTTTTTCTTATTTTCAGAATTCGACTGACATTTTGTTTTTGGTATAAGACAACATATATTACCTAAAGCTCTCGTGTCAAGTATTCTTTCATAACAAATGCCAAGGAAACAGTGAAAGGCATCACGTCTCTGCTGTGATCTAATTCATCGTAGTTGGTTTGTGCCACCGTCAGAAGAAAACCGAGCGAGGTGATAAAGTGTTAAGAAGCAGCTCTTGGGTCGAGAGGGTAAGGGGATAATAAGTTCTCTTTTGAGCAACACATTAATCTGTTCATGTTAGCACATTGTTCAGAATACATTTGAATACGATATTGATGTAGCTCTTAGGGACATGATTTGTGAGCATAGGCAAGAACTTTTAAATTAAAAAAGGTTTTCCACTCCAGTATCATTTAATACACGAAAACCTTCCTTTAATCCTCCAAACTCCAAACCAGAATTGAGTGTAGACATGACGAATATAACTTAAGCACCCTTCTCCATAGAAATATATGTGCTTGATTACGCAAAAGACACACAGAAATTCAGCCCCGCTGCGCTACATCTGAAGGTAACGCGGGTGCTTTGAATAATAGAACAATCAGCGCTGGTTTGCACAGAGATGTGACAAAGAAGCTGTTCGGCATGTTTCAAAAATTATGGAACCGTATCTGCAATGGAGATTATTAAGCTGTAAGACCCTGTTTTGTAACTTAGAAAAGGGTGGTTTTATACTTGTATAGATCCCTTTTTTTATTGATTTCTTTTATCTTATTGGATTAATGCGGCAGTAGCAATAATACACAATTACTAATTTCTAACATTACATTGACACCAGCCAGTGAAAGGAGAGCCATTGAGTAAATTGTTATCCCTTTTTGGTGCATTCTTCAGTGCAGTGCTAGCAGACAATGAAGGCTGGGTTTCTCATTTGTACACAAAACCTCCACCCACCACTTTTTCCCCATCCTTAAGGATTCTAGGGAATACTTCCAGGCCTCTAGTCCGCAGGAGTAGTGAACGTACAGGCTCACCGGGTGAGGTGTGTATCTCTCCCATTCGAGGGAGCTCCACCATGTGCTTTATCAGGGACACGAGGTGAATCATATTATGCGCCTGCGAAGGACTTTGGTCATTTAGCCTCCGCGCTGATTAGTCGACATCCCCGCTCCTTCCTCTCACTCCCTCACATGGAGACGCTCCTCTTTTGTTCATTTGTAAAAAAAAAAGTGGACACGTACTAGCTCTGCCCATTAGCCACAGATTAGTAAAATGCTTTAGTGAGTGATAAAGTCATTTTAAAATGTCAAATTCCAAAGGGCTTAGAAGGTTCTTGTAAAATTGTTCTGTGGTGACGGTAGGGAGCAAAAACTGATGTAAGAAAAAAACAACGCTGCTTTGTTGGCCGCTATGTTTGGGATAAAGTGACACCCCATTTTAAATTAACCAAGCCCCTTAACCTCTTAACCCCCACCTTATTTGAAAAACTAAGACCTACAAAACTCATCTAAATGGATCTTTTCCTTGAGTTGTCACTTTTTCATCGCTTTTTCATAATATTTTCGTCACTCTTTTGTTGCTATTTTGACACTTTTTTTCACAAAGCTTTTGGATTTGGGTAAAGCGGTTAAAATAAAGTTGAGAATCTTGATGCAGAAAGAGTGTCCTGTTTCCTTTCTTTCATAACCATGTCATTTTATTTATTACTCTAAGCCGAAGGAGTCAAATCAAAGGCAGACACAATCCGTCTGTGTTGGGTCAACCCCAAATTTACGTAGTATATCATCAATTGTCTGTCGTCCAATCACACACCCTTCATGACCTTTTTCATAGACTGAACCCTAATCCTGTCCGTAATGACATTGGTGTTCCGTGAACCGATGTCTTGGATGTCCAAACCTGATGGGAGCTTTACTGAAGAAGTGCTAATTTGGCAGTAACTTAAACTAGGGTTCAGCCAATAGACACTGCCCTAATTAGAACGCCTTGGATCTAAAAGCAGGGCTCTTAAATGGGACAGCCGGGATGGAAGTGTTGAAGCCTTTTTAACAGCGCATCTCAAAATGAAAAAGGGATAGAGATAACAGAAGCACTTATCTAAGAAATCATCTCCTGAAATTTGGATACACCAGAAACTGAAATAATTGCAGACTTAATGCATTTGTATTTGACCTAGATAGAACAGTCTGATGGAGTAAATGTGATTATGATTTTAGTGACGAGCACTAACGGTATAATGTAGTTAATGTGTACCTCTAATTGTTAGTAATTGAAAATCAGCAATGCTTACAAACTGGCCCCCATGGTACATAGTGTCCGTATTAAAGGAATAGGCCACAGTTTTTTCATACTGAGATATTTTCTTACCCGAGCTTAGACGAGTCTGTCCTTTTGTGCATGTGCTCAGTCATGCAAAAAGACCAAAGATGTTGTTAGCATTTAGCGCCGCCTCCTCTCCTCTATGGGGCCAAACGGGGATGAAGTTAGAAGCGACCAAGCTCTTGTCAATGTCAACTTTATTTATATAGCACATTTAAAAACGGCTACAACTGCCCAAAGTGCTGTACAACAAACATTATACTGTAGGGTAAAAACAGTCACAAAATATACAGCAAGAAACAATAATAATAAAATACATGGGATCTGCTCAGCTTGTGTTGAAGGCCAAAGCAAAAAGATGGGTTTTCAATGACAACTTAAAAACATGAAAGGACTGGGCCATTTTGACATTCAGCGGAAGGCTGTTCCAGAGTCTCGGAGCCGCTACGGCAAAAGCCCGGTCTCCTTTGGTTTTTTGCTTAGATTTTGGCACCTCCAGAGTAATTTGATTGGAGGATCTCAATGTTCGACCTGGATCACGGATCAACAAAAGCTCCGAAAGGTAGGATGGAGCCAAACCCATTCAGGCATTTAAAAACCATCAACAGTATCTTGAAAGCTCTTCCGCGTTTTCCCCTATTTAAACGCAGTTACACGATCCAAATATAGCTACACAAAATTAAAAAGGGGGTACTATATTGTAAGGCGTAATAACACCTTTGGAGCACTTCGACTTTACTGCGCCAACAACATCTTCGGTAAGAACATATCTCTCGGTATGCAAAAATGGTGGCCTGTTCCTTTTTAAGCTCCAACATCTTACAAAATCGAATCAAATTCAGAGAACGAGAATACCTTGGAAGTTGTCAAAGTTTTCAGGGGAAGAGAACATAACAGCGGCCGCAGCCATCAGAAGGTCAGTGACAATTGTTCAGTGATATTTCCTACAGATAATGATGACGCAAGTTCAGTGTAGGGTAGTGTTTGGCATTTCAGGGTCAGTGGCAGCCCTTAAAGAATGTGTGCATTTACCTGCAATTGAAATGTTCTGTTCGTTTTTTTGTTTTTTTATCGTTCTGAAAGGTTTTGAAAGCAATATGAACCTTGGGGATTAGGGCTGTACAATATCCCACAGCCATTAGATTGTAGCCTGAACTAAAGACCTGAAGGAAGTTGTTTTGAAAATCAACCAAATGTTACGTTTTTTAGAGATACGAAATGCAAGAAAGGGGTGTCATTACGTCATAGGAGTGGAAACTAGGACAGATGAGCTCATGTGGAGGCTGAGAAAGGTAATTAAGGAATGCATGTGCAGGAGCCATGTTGGATCGGGGGCTCAGATGGGCCGCTGCCTACGAAAACACTCCACAACTGGGGCAGGAGATGGAGAATGAGGAAGGAATTTTAATGCAACTGGGTCATAGATAAAGGAATGTTTGACCATTTTTTTTAAGCTAAAAATTCTTCGCTTTTTACTGTAATGATAAAACTAATGGTGGTTTTAAGTTGCTGGCAATTTACTGCATGCCTTGAATAGTCTGAAAAGAGCAACAAATTAGCAGCCAACTCTTTGAACAAACTTTGTATTTTGCTTTGTTCAGTGATGATATGTTTATGTTGCCATAGTTGCCCTGGGGTAGACCGATAGAGGCGAGGCTGCAAGTCTGCTGGTATTTCTTGGTCTCTTCTTGGTATTTGTCTGTTTGGTGGACGACGTGGTGTTCACTCATCGACTGCTCGTGTGAGGAAAAGGGGCTGCAGTTTTGGGTTTTTACTGCAGCGATTTAAAACTTGCACCAGTTTTATGGTTCTCTGCAGAGGAAGTGGTGAGAGCAGCCTCAGGGGTTACCCAGAGCTGGCAGGGGTGCTTTCAGGCCACGTAGGAAAACATGCTGAAATATTTAAAATCTCAACTCCTAAAGTCTTGTGCGGCTTGAAAAGACGGTGACGAAGTACCTCATTCCAAGCGTTATTCAGCAATTTAGCAACGTGTAGCCTTCGAAATGAAAAGGAAATTACGTAATGAAAAGCAACTATTCATGAAGTCATCTGTAATGAAGTAAAAGCAATTCCGCTGCCCTCAGGTTGGCCCTCACACTCCTACAATATGGTTAAGAATCAGTGTGCTCCTATTTGCCTTGCCTTTACACGACACGTTTTCATCTGTTTTTCTTGAAATATTGTTTTCATTGTGTGCGTATCCAGATATCGTCCATGAGAACCTGAAGATGGGCTCAGACGGAGAGAGCGACCAGGCCTCGGGGACCTCTTCAGATGAGGTCCAGTCTCCAACCGGAGTCTGTCTGAGGAACAGGATCCACCGACGCATCTCTATGGAGGTAAATGATAGAAATTGTTTTCGCACTTTACTGTGTTTGAAGCCAATTGTAATTATTATGACGACCTGGTTACATGAGTCTCTATATCTTTCTCTCTAGTGTGCTTAGAGATTATTTGGGTCGTTTCGATAAACTAAAAACTCTAAGTATTTTGATTGTGATTTGATGCCGTCATTTGGTCTATTATAGTGGAAGAAGCAGCAGCATAGACTCACAGTGAACATACTGTTTTGCATATCTAGCCCCTTGTAGTGTTTGGTTTAGCATCTTTATACAGGCCATGCTCTTTTGTATTTCTTCAAAAGCTGAAAAATAGAGTTGCTGTAACCATATCAGCGTCAGTGTCTCTCCTGGCATTTAACCTCATAGGATGAAATGCAAAAATGCTTCCCCCTCCCCCTCACATGAAGGCGGACGAACTTTATAAATGAATAGGCGTAGGATGTATAGAGGGGGCTGGGTTTAGCTTGTTAATGGGCTTTAGAGTCTGGAGCTGATACTGATGGCGTCCACTGGGACTCTCCCGCTGCTGTAAGGAGACGCTCCATCAAAAACTGCTGTATACTTTTGTCTCAGCATCTTTATGTGGAGGGAACAGGCTGGACTATGGGCTACTGCCGGGGGGGAAAAAATATACAATGGAAGCAAAGATGACAAAAACTAAGCAAAAACAGATTCAGAGTGAAAACAGTTCAGATAGGCCGACTTTATGTACAGTACATATTTACTGTTGTGGTAAGTAAATTTTATTTTCAATTGAAACGTTATGGACTGAGCGGCAAAGTCAAATAAATAATGATTTATTAATGAGGGCTGGGTACCGTTAAATTTTTTTCCGATACCGGTACTTAAACAGTACTTTGATACCGATACCTGAGCGATATTTTATCCGATGCCTATACTAAAATATTTGTCATCTAGAACCAGAAAACAGAACAATAATGTGTGGAAGATCTGCAAATTTACATTATCGGATTCAGCTCCTATGTCAAGAAATGTTTTTTTTTAAATAGGGCATAATTTGGAAAAAATTGTGTCAAAAAGCAAAAATTAAGGGGGGAAAAGTGAACAAAAAAAGTGGCAAAAAGAATTTGAAACAAAATTTGGAAAAATGGGACAACACTGGGCAAAAAAGGGGAGGGAGGGGGGTTTAATATAATTTATTTGAGCTAAAACAACCAAGTCTCACTTCCTTTTAATGCTGTCCCAGGACCAACAGCATCCAAACTTGGAACTAAAGATAGAAGATTTTTGTCTGTACCTGAGTTCGATACTTAAATTTTTTCCGATACCAGACTGATATCGTTTAATGGTACTCAGCCCTATTAATAACTCAACAGTAACCTGGCAAAGACCGGATTGACATTACAGTGCGAATGAAGAATCGGTCGCTTCACTTTAAATAGTTCAGGAAGACAGATTTTTGGGGGGATATTTACTGCTGACAAATCTCATATCTCCGAACAACAATCACTACAGCAATTAAATCGTGTTTTAATTACCATTGATAAAAGTGCTTGTCAGCTATGCAAAACCCGCCTTTTCATGGCGGATACCGCCACGATATTGGTCCGAAACACCAGGGGTATTTGAGCCAAACGTTAGAGATTGGAGTCTTTCAAGATGTATGTTTGTGAGCTTGTGAAATCACAAACCTCTCGAGAATTCATCTCGCAGTGTAAGGTTAACTCAACAGTGCCACTCATTCAGACTTTGCCACTCACTGGGAAACATCGTGACATCATGTGCATGCCCCCTGGACTATGGGATACTCTTAAGTAATTTGCTACAGAAACACAACCTAAAACTGTTATACTGCATTTACTTAATGAGGTTTGTATAATTAGCCTTTTATAATATTGGCTCCTTATTTAGTTTCATCGCCAAACAGAAACAAAACAATACTTGACATGGAATAAATAAAATAATTATATTTTATAATGTTAAATTTGACACTCTAACGTGCTAATTCCCTGCTTTGAACCACAAACCAAAACCTCCCCCCGAGGCAATCTCTCGTCCGCACTCGCTGCAAATTTGATAAAGTCCAAAAGTAAGTGCGCTAAAATTTTGCAGAGTTGGAGAAAATAAATTGGCTGAGGCGCCCGAGGATCCAGTAGCTTCCACAAACTCAGCAAATTAAATATGAAACACAGAGCAAAGGACCAGAGTTAGTTCAGTTTTAAGGATTAACGGGTACTGCTGTTGGGAGTCAGAGGAAGCAAAACATTATAACCCCGGTGAAGCGAGTAACACGGACAGATCATCCCCCCTTTTTGACACTGAAAGTGTGTGGGAAATGTTTTGTCAAAGGGAACATTAAGAAGAAAGAACAATTGAGATTTTTTACGAGCTCAACTAAAGCTGTGTATTTTTGGGCAACAGTTGCAGTCTGCAGTGATCAGCTCAGCATCTGTTTATCAAAAGTGGTGCTATTATTGTACATTGATAAAAAATATGACTTCGCGCACACTGCCAACCTTGCAAAAATAGTTTATTAGGATATGGTCAACGTTTCGGTCCTGAGACCTTCATCAGGCTATTATTGTACAAAAAGATTCAATTATGCTTTCCAAAGACATTTTAGAGGCCAAGAATTTTGTCTCCTGAAAGAATTTCTTCCTTTCTGCTAAATATAATTGGCAATCCACTAAAGCAATAGCAATAGTCATATCAAAACCTCTTAGGAGAACTATTCTTAATGACCTTATATTTTTGAAGGAAACTAGTATCTTTTGTCTTCCGCCCTCTGCTGGAAGAGGGGCGTATTAAATAAGAGTGGTACAAATGTAATTAATGAAACCATTTTAGTTTGTTATGTAAAAACCCTTGTCACTACCCAATCTGGATGGCTACTTGATCCCTTCTAAGTGTTGTTTAACTCATTTTACCCTTTGAAAAAAAGCAGTTAACCATGGAAATGTAATAATAATAATAATAATGCATCGGTTTTATATAGCGCTTTTCTGGACACTCAAAGACACTTTACATTGCACTATTCATTCACTCCATACTTGATGGTGGTAAGCTACTATTGTAGCCACAGCTGCCCTGGGTAGACTGACAGAAGCGAGGCTACCAGTTTGCGCCATCGGCCCCTCCGACCACCACCAACCACTCACTCACTCACTACATTCGCTAGGCTTCCTGGTGTTACCAAACGGTCTCCCATCCAAGTACTAACCAGGCCCTTCCCTGCTTAGCTTCCAAGATCTGACGGGATTGGGCATAGCAAAGGCGGTATGTAGTTGCGTTAGGACGATAGGACGATTTTAAAAACTACACCTTTTATCTATCACAGTCATGGTGAAAGTCCACACATTCACAGCTTAAATTGTTATTGATTTGAGGTCAGATTGCCCAGCCGCTCGACAGCCTGTATAATTGCATTGCATTACCTTCATTATTTGTCTGCATCGACTTTGACCCATGGCTCGCTTTACCTTCTTTCACACAGGGCTGCATTAGCGGTGTAGAAACTAGTGAAACACATAATGGGTCTACGGACAGTCTATGGAGGAGCTTAGTTACTGCTGTGTAACTAAAAAGCCCAATCTTGTCTAGGGCACCAAATTGGCTCGGACCTGTTCATAAAGGACCATTTTTATGCTCTCCATACAAGGTGGTGGTAAGGGCCTGTCTCACTGGAAGAAAACCGTATAAACAAGTTCAGGAAGACTTGTACCTGCGTCACCGAACAGTGTTGTGTCGACAGTGATCACATGCCATTATTGACCAATCCGGACACACACGTGTTTCCAATGCACCTGGGGTCAGTTTTTCTCCTCCAAAAAGAGAAATCATGCAGGAGAGAGGACAGAGACGCTGGACGCACTGCTGGATTACAAAATAGCATCAGCTGTTTGACAGACTCTTGTAGTGCGGCCGCTCTTACGATTCTCAATCTATAATCGTGCTAAATTGAGTGTGTAGTGTGAACCCCCGATTCTTCACAAAATCTTTTAAGCCTGTAGCGTGTGCTCAGCTTAAGTCACGGGACGTCCTGAGACGTCTTCTCAGGTGCAGAGATGTCTCCATGACTTCTACGCAACATCACCGTTAAGTCTCTTTAAGATCTCCTTGGACAGATCTCAGAGACGTTGCAGGGACGTCACAGAAACACTCGGAGACTTGAAAAGTCTCAGCGCAGTCTCTGCTGAAATTGAACCTGTCCATTTTCACCGCGTCTCCATGGACGTTACGAAAACATCTCCATGACCAGCGGCGACTCGAGTCGGGTTTCCAGGCCGGTGATGACTTGACTTGCCATATGTAATGACTGACCGGCCACCTGTGCAGGAGCATAAGGCGAGGCAGCTTAGACGCAGATGAGGGAGGAAAGTTGTAAAAAGAGCAGGACTTAGAGTCTGGGATGGAAGGTTTGAATGAGTGCCTACTCTGGGGTTGCGGCACATATCATTTGTTAAAGTCAAATAATCAGCAGCGATATTTTTGACTTAAATGTTAAATGCATTGTTTTTCTTTTTACCAACAGTATATTTAGATCCACAACAATGTGGATGACAAAGACTCACAGACTGGACTAGACAAACAAAGCCCTGTAGCTATTAATATCGATTCTAAACATAATCCCGCTGTTTTTTAAACCTCTTAGCCTTGTTCTGACACATCAGAGGAACAGCTTCACTCCTCTGGGCTCTGCTGCTTTCTTCCTGAAATAGATCTAGCATAACAATGGCATCACATCTCGCTATGAGTGTCAATAACCGTCAACAATATGCTCTGAAATAAACGTGATATGAATGCTTATTTTCATAGTGTTATGCAATAGTTACACACCATGCATTTTTTTTTTTATGTGTCCGTGTGGAGGAGATTGAGATGGTTATTTTAAACAGAGTACATGGGGAGGCGGTGGGAGAATTATAGAATTGCAGTATAGCAGCTCAATATTAAAGCCAAATATCCAATAGAATTGTAATTAATTGAATATCCCGTGGTGCTTGTAAATTGGCAGTTGTAGCAAGGCCAAGCATGTTTGTTTATACCGTGCATTTTTTTTTATTGTGGTCTAATTTTATACCCTTTTATATAGGCTATTTAGGCCTACAGCTTATTTAATAAAGGTCACTTTTTATTATTGGCTTATTTCTTTTTCCCCCTCTTTTTTTATTTAGTAAATGTGATCTTGGATTGGCTATAAGGTTAATGTACTGACAGATTTTTTTAATCTTCCTCATGCGCAAAAATATCATATTTGTTGTGTTAAAAACAACTATTCATCATTTCCTGGTTGGAGAAATTTTCTTTTTGCCGTGTTTCGTGCGTGCGTGGCGTAAAACCCGTGGGTGAGGCCTCCTCATACATGAATATTTTGGGGCGTTTCATTCAAATGATGCTACAGTAGGATTTCTGTGGCATTTACCATCAGCTGCTCTTGCGTACGATAAGATCTGAGCGGAAAGCACAGGTTCATAAATGTCATGCGCCCTCTGGCGTATATCGCAAATACACCTACGCATACACCTTTTTTTTACGCAATGTTGATAAATGAGGGCTATTGTGCTTAAAATGGTGGACTGTACATTTTGACACTAATCTTATAAGCCGTTTCTCGCCTGTGAATTTTAGTTCTTGGTTGAGTCTGCAGAGATGCATTGCCGCTGGGTGCACATTTAATGAGCCGTACCAATGTTCACCCAGGAGGTTCTGCTATTATCCCGGGACTGGCTAAAAGAGGAAAGAGATTCATCCCTCCAAAATCTCCCAAATGACTTCAAACACAATAATGTCATTTTCTTTGGTCAAATTCCCAAATTCTGTTTTATTGCCACACTCACTCTGGCCTTGTGCTCTTACAATTATTAAAACTATGAAATACAGAGCTGTCTATTGCCTTTGTAGGATTTCAGTGGATTAGCTCTTGCGGTTAGCGCTTGTGATTCACAGCTAGAAGGTCCCGGTTTCGATTCCCACCTGGACGGGACCTTTCTGTGTGAAGTTTGCATGTTCTCACCGTGTCTGTGTAGATTTCTTTGGGTACTCCGGTTTCCCCACCACTAAAACATGTACAATAGGTTCAGGACTCCCTGTTCTAATAAAAAATTGTATGGTGTTCTTGCCTGTGCACAGCTGTTGCACTACTAGCGAGAGGACGTCGCTTATATATATAAAAAAGAGTTGTGAGCTGAGACATGGTTTATTACAAGCAGCAGTGAGCGCTGCTCTCCTATGGCAGCCTCATATGCTATTCTCTCGTTTACATTGTGCTGCGTAGTGTTCTTCCTTTAGCATGATAGGCGTTTATAAGCTCTAACGGGTCAAACTAAAAAACTTTATTTATCCCACCATGAGTTAAACACTGTCTGTGTCCGGTGTCCCGAGAGAAAGATGTACAGCCGGTCCTGCTGTGGCGCGGGTCTGCACCTAGACTTTATAGTCTGCACTCGGCCAAAACACCGAAGCAAACAAAGGCACGTGTTCACCCCCACTACCACACCACCCCTCTCTCTTGCCCTGGCCCCTTTCCGGCTGTGGAAAGAGTCTGGTTGGAGGAAAAAGGTTGTTCTACATAACATTGCCAGTGGCCATGGGAGTCTGTCCAGCCTACATACAGCGCCAGGTCTGGAGCTGCGAGATATCACAGTGCTCTCCTATTAAGCGCAAAAAGTTACAATACAGTCTGTGTTTAGAAACACAACATCGGGCCCTCAAAGTTACTTGTACTACTGGATCGACATTTACATTTCTGTCCCTCTGTTTTATGTAGGACCTGAACAAGCGCCTGTCCCTGCCCGCTGACATCCGGATCCCTGACGGATATTTGGAGAAACTTCAGCTGAGCAGCCCTACCTTCGACCAGCCACTGAGCCGACGATCGCGACGAGCTTCTCTGGTCTGTTTCTCCACCGTTTAGTTCTGCATGTCCGGGCCTCACCACATCTACCCGTTACCATGGAAACTGTCTCAGCTTTTAGGAAAAGGAAGGGATGAATGAAAAAATGTAACGCTCAATTCAGGTCCTACATCCGTTTGTTGGGTTGAACATTGTCGACTCGCCTGTCTCGATTTTAAATTCAGTTGTTTAATATATATATTTTATTTTATTTCTTTTTTTGCTGCTGAAAACACTGTGAGAAACGATTACATTTAAGACCTCGTTATGCTGTGGAGGCTGTGAACATAAGACATGGGGTCAACTCTTTTCTAAAGTCGGATGAAATACACTGAGATACTAATTCTACAACTAAACTAGATGGAATGGTGTATTTTACATATGAGAGAATAAGTAACTGCTCGGCTACTCTATGCAATTATGAATAGGCTAATGCACACGCTAAAGAAAACAGGACTTGACTGTATAGAACTACGTCTTAATGTCTTTTATAATGACTCTTCGGTTAGTTAGGTTTATTTGTTGAGCACAATTCGTACACAAAGTCTTTCAAAAAGTGCTTTACCAAACAGGAATGCATCAAATGTTACAAGAAGACACAATAAAACATCACGATTTCTCTTTTAATATTGCAAACACACTATTCTAAATGCATTTAACCATATCTTTAATAGTAATTGAATTGCAAGTAAGGCTGCACAATATTATGTGGTGATTAAATATAGTGATTAAATGAAAATGGCAATCAATTTGTCTTTGCATCGAATTGGGCCAAAACAAGATTTAAAAATACAAAATCAAGATTAAACAAAAGGCTAAACTTATTTATTTATTTATTTTAGGAAAACTGAACTTTTTAATATTTCAGACTTATGTGTTTTAGATTTAGGTAGCTTGTTGGCCAAACGATCACTGTCATAACAATAACATGGAGATATTTTGTACAGCTGCAGCCCTAGTTGCAATACATTTGAATAAACACAATTTATATATTAATGTAAAATGTAAATGTAGAACCCTCTACTGTCTATATTGTGGTGATAGTACTACAGTTAGGAGATCACTGGTTGAAAAGTTCCCCACTAGAGCAAATAACATTGAACATTCTTAATTTGTCATTATCATTTTCCTCTAACAACAAGTGTATATAGCCTGGCTCATCGTGACAAAATATAATATGTACCGGTACATTTCAGTATAAAGGAACTTTCTGTGTTTATTTTTTTATTATGTTTTTTTTTTTATGTATTATTTGCGTTTACATACATACAACATATATGACATTACAAAACAAACATTGAGTTGACAAGACATGTGTGGAGGCGTGGTGTGTAGTGAGGTGTGTGTAGTGTAATTCTGCATATATTTGGGAGTCCTAGGTAATGCAGTTCTTACAGTATGGGCAGCTAGGTGGCTTGTGGGTTGGCAATTTTGAGGCAACATGGTGGGACAAGACAACTGTAAAGAAATGTTAAAGGGAAACAAATGCAGAGATACATAGGTAAATATGTATTTTAAGTAAATTGCCAAGTTACAGAAACGAAAAACATCAAATAAATGATATGGTGGGCAAGTAGATTTAAGATAATATAGGTAGTAATAATAATAATAATAATAATAATAATAATAATAGAGAGAGAGAAATGGTAGAACAACAGAAGAGATAATGAGTGAGTCATGAAGATAAGTGTTTCTGCGATGAATGAGATGGTGGAAGAGTTGTTTATGCTTAGGCAGCAATGGTAGTGCAAATCATTATTATCATTATCTTTCTGTGTTTTTTAGTCAGAGATTGGTTTTGGAAAGTTGGAGACCTACATAAAGCTTGACAAACTGGGAGAGGTAAGTCATCCATGAATCATACCGTTTCCTTTTATGTTCTCCTTTTGCCAAACAACTTATAATCATGTAAATGTATTGTTTTCAGGGCACATATGCCACAGTGTTCAAAGGGCGCAGTAAACTCACAGAAAACCTGGTGGCGCTAAAGGAAATACGGCTGGAGCACGAAGAAGGGGCACCATGCACTGCCATCAGAGAAGGTAGCCTCAAATATGACCATTTCAAAGTACTAGATTTAGGAGGGAATATTCTATGCTATGGTGTGGATATATACTGTATTTCGTGTGTTATTTTATTAATGTTTGTATTTATTTGCATATATTTTTAGTCTCACTACTGAAGGACTTGAAACACGCCAACATCGTGACGCTGCATGACATCGTCCACACAGACAAGAGCCTCACACTGGTCTTTGAATACTTGGTAAGTGGCATGATTATTGAATAACATTGCCAAAGGAAGAGTCGCAAAAGAACCATGTGCCTGTGCAGCCGCCTTTATGTCACAAGAAAGCATATACTATATACACTAAGCAGTAATATGTTTTGCCATTTCAAATAATGTGCATTTAATTGGGTATAACTGAGAATAACATTGCAAATTACTTTTCTGTACTCGTCTTATGCTTAGAGTTTCTGCTGGTTGTTCTTTCTTCAAATGAGGGCTATTATGTGGCTGCATAATCCAGTCTTTAACCAGACACGCTGTACCTTTGCATCAATAACTCAACATTCTTTTTTTCCTCTGTGCTTTTACCTTTTTGCAGGACAAGGATCTGAAGCAGTACATGGACGACTGTGGGAACATAATGAGCATGCACAATGTGAAAGTAAGACCCTCAGCTACCGTTTTCTTATGCAACAACAAACACGATGCATTTCTACCTATGCCATGTTTTTCTCCTCATTTCACTTATTTTCTCCATCTTTTTTTCCCCTTTTAGATTTTCTTGTTTCAGATCTTGCGGGGTCTGTCTTATTGTCACAAAAGGAAAGTCCTACACAGAGACTTAAAGCCACAAAACCTGCTTATTAATGACCGAGGGGAGCTCAAACTGGCTGATTTTGGTGAGATGTGTATTGAAAACAAGTACCGTAATTTTTGGACTATAAGCTGCTACTTTTTTCACATGCCCAGAACCAAAAGATTTTTATGTGCTAACTGCATAGAGTTTAGATGTTATGATATCATGTCATATGAAGGAGTTGGCCCTTTTTCTTACTTTAGCCGCTCCCAGACTGCGCCGTGGGGAGGGGGTGCGGCGGGGGAGCGCACATGCTGAGTGTAGGTCACGTTTCTAAAGCATGAAGTGCTTTGATACCGGTGCACATAACCTGTCCCGCACCGCGCTCAGCTCTCGGCCCCGGTGCAGTGTGTGAGCGCTCTCATGTTACAACATGGACAGGCACCTGCGGCTTATATACAATCAGCCTATCAGTGTACTTTTTCTTTTTCTTTCTGACTTTAGTTGGTTCGGCTTATATTCAGGTGCGCTCAATAGTCCGGAATTTGCAGTAATTCCGCTATTATTTTTGTAGGCTGAGTGTAGCTGTTTAAATACAAACTATAGCAAGGGCTGCTAGCTTCAACGTTTTAAATTTTAGTGCTGATACTTTATTGATATTAATGCTAATGTTGTCTGTCTTTCACTTAAGGTTTGGCCAGGGCAAAATCAGTGCCAACCAAAACCTACTCGAATGAAGTGGTGACACTTTGGTACCGGCCTCCGGACGTTTTGCTGGGGTCTTCAGAGTACTCTACACAGATCGACATGTGGTAAATGTTGTTTTGACACATGATTATGTGGGGTGGGTCAAGTTGGCACTGGTTGGTTATTAGAATAATGTATTTTGTTTGTATTTACCTTACACTATGATAGCATGTTTAGATTCAAAATAAAAAATGGTATTGGCCCTTAAGTTATTGGGAGATTCACAAAAAGTAAAAATGCTGCTTATTCTCTAAAAATGCTTCAGAGGCCATGGGTGCAATCATTATTGTCATCTTTTATAACATTCATATTAAATAATTTCTGCATGTTGGCTGCACTAAATCTCAGAAAAGGTTCATGGTCTGTAGTTCTCTGCACTTTTTATATACAATAATATTGTTGGACTGTTGTTTCATTACTGTTCCCTAGTTCATCATTGTGGATAGTTTATTCATGTTTGGACCATTAATGACCAAAAACCAAAGGGGTTTGGTTCAAAACACTGTTTTTAAATATTAAAATAGTGAAGCAAACAGTGAAACTAATGATCTTTTCCGTTTTTAGGGGCGTTGGTTGTATTTTCTATGAGATGGCTGCAGGTCGGCCGTTGTTCCCTGGCTCGACAGTCGAGGACGAGCTACACCTCATCTTCAGGTTACTGGGTAAGAGATCAGCTTATGCTATTTCATCAAGATTACAGCAATTTATTATCATTTCATATTTATATAGATGCAGTAACAGAACAAAAAGGTTTTTCTCTGGTCTTTAGTTCTTCCGGTCAAACAAAAGCATAAAAAAGGAAATCTCAGACTGCTTTGCCAAAGTAATCTTGTGACCTAGACACTATATTGGACTAATATATTGCCAATCTGTTATTACACAATGCCGTGCGCAAAAGAAAGTAGCATTTTAATGGCGTTTTTTTTTTGACTCAGGCACACCCACAGAGGAGAACTGGCCTGGAATCTCATCTATTGAAGAGTTCAAAACTCACAATTTTCCCAAGTACAAGCCTCAGCTGATCATCAACCACGCACCCCGGTACTGCACTGCTTTCAAGCTCTGTCCTACTCTGAACTTGACAGAAAGCCTTAAATAAGAAATCTTCTAGCATTTTGGATTATGGACACTTTTTATTCCTATATGATGGTCATAGAATATTTTATGTTTTTGTTATTTAGGCTCGATGGTGAAGGCATTGAGCTTCTACTATCTTTCCTCAAAGTAAGCAATAGACTTTGCGCTTACGTTAATCATAAATTAAAGTAATTTGATTAATATTTTTGGCAGTAATTTATGTATAAATTTTGTTTTTAGTATGAATCAAAGAAGAGAATTTCAGCTGAAGACGCCATGAAGCACTCGTACTTTAGACAGCTGGGAATGAGAGTCCACAACCTGCCCGAGAGTGAGCACAACATTGTCAAAACCTATTTTGTACCAAATGTAAATGGTAAGTATTTAAAATAATTGTGTCTGTTTCAGTTGTTTCCATATTCACATTGAAGGAGGTGCAGCTTCAGAGAGACCCAGGATACAGGAACACGGCCTACACAGACTCAAGTAAGTCTCTGTACTAGCTATAAAGGTTTGGCCATTTTCGTGTTTTAGAATTAGTCCTAAAAAAACATGGAGGAAAGATATTCAGTTGCAAGATTTTGTTACAGGGCCAAAATGCAAATAATTTATTACAGGTTGAAATTAATGTTGATCAGAGTTGTGGCTAGCTGCACTGACAATTTTGTACACATTGATTAACCTTTTATCAAATGATACTTTCATCAGACACGATGAGGGACCAAATAACACCCATTGTTTTCTTTTTGCAGACAACAAGATCAACCGACGACAGAGCATGTTGTTTTAGAGGTCTCCGTTCTACATCTCCTGGACCAATCTGTGTCGCATGAGCCCTAATGCCCCCTACTGTTCCCCTCTCAGAACTACACATCAGTACACACAACACAGACACACTTTATTTATTGGGACGGGGTCGAACTGCTGCTAAACTACTACTGTTTGTATTTAACAGACTTTGTGCGTGAATATGATGTGAAAAGTCAGTTTACTATTGTCCTGTTCCTACACTGATTTCTTGAGGTTCATTTTTTGATGTTGACGCTGTGATCCAAGTTGTCGTTTATTGTTGTTGGAAACAGTTTCTCCATTTTGTTAAATATGTACATGGCAATGATATATATATTTGAATTGTGTGTTTTGGTTTTCTCCGAGCTTCCGTGACTGAACTCTGAACCAAGGCAGTTTCAGGTGAAAGATTAAAGAGGACAGGACTCTTCTTCATGTTGTAATTTAAAATGTTATTTTGACTTTATTGATGTTTCATTTGTGTTTAGCATTTCATCAGTAACTTCATACTGGTTTCTGGAGGAGACGCTTCGCAAAGGCAGTAATAACAATTGTACGAAGAGATTTAGAGAAATGTAGGGTTTGTGGTACTTGAATGTAGGTAGCTGTTGTAAGTCTGGAGAGTTATTCATAAGCTAAGAAGCAACATAGGAAATGTATTTACAAACAATCATACACATTCAATTTATTTGCCATCAATAGTATAAAAGCTCAACAAATTTAAATTACATCCTTTTTACTTAAAAAACAATGATTTCTTCATTGGATAACTGAAGGGCTCTCCTTTTGCACAACCTTTTGTCCAGAGTTCAAATATAGTAACTATAGAGATAAACTATATACAAGTACCACATGAAAACCCACTTTTCTCATTGTTTTATTTTTGAAAAATTGCCGAGCACAGTCCATTTTAAAGTTGGAGGACCAGTTTGGACTTTATATTGGACCAGAAAAGGAAACTGGACATTCAAACTGCAGAAACTACCAGGATTTTGTTGCTTTTTTGTAAAAAGAAAAGAAAAAAAATGCAAGAATCTTCATACTGTATTTATTTATTTTTGCCAGATTTCTCACTGCAGTAACTTCTTCGTCTAACTTGCACTTAAGTGTTTTTGTTTATGGGTCAGGGACTAAAGCCACCCTACAGTATTGGATGAGGGGATGAAAAATTATTCAACAAAAATAGAGATTTCAAACATTTCAGATTTAAACGTTGCATTGAACTGATGGTTCTTTCTGACAGAGATTTGGCCCTGTTCAGAAATCTCCCTTCTTAGCCCATGCTTACTGAGATGGAAAATGTCCTCAAATCGTGATAAACATAGTTTATGATTTGTTGTTCTGGCTTTATTTGTAAATGTTTTTGGTGCAAAATTATATGGATTTATGATATGTCCATTGCCTGTTGTATAAGCTAAAATCTATACTATGCAGTTTGAGAGAATGGAAGACCGTTGCTTCACTTGTTTTACATAATAGGCATTTAGACTGATTGAAAACTTCGTTTTAAATTCTCATGTCAAACGTGGGCTTTTAATTTGACTTCTATACTGTCATATTTTGTCAAAAAGCCAGATTAACTTTTCACTATCAAGCTTTAAAGGTGCTTTTGCCATGTAGCCTACTGATCCCCGAAAAGCCTTTTTAAAATAATATGGAAGTTTTGACAGGGAATTTTATATTTTGAAACAACTATTATATAAACCCAAACAGACACATACTGTACAAGTTTGCACAAATATATTTTTGACTTGATGACGAACCAAAATGACAAAAGATTTGAGGAAATTTTTCAATTGTGACATAATCTAACCTCAACAGAAAACAATGCACAAGCCTCTACAAGGACCAGTTCTAACATTTGTAAATATACGTTACAAATTACACAAGTTTTGTCACACATTTTTTCATTGGCAGTAACATGCATAAATGGAGATTTCTGCAGAGGCCTCATGTTTTTCCTTGTAAACAGTATTTTCTTTGAATGTTGAATGAAAGGTTTCGGCGTGAACTCGATGAGAGTGAGTGGTTGTCTCTAATGCATGGGAAGCCTGCTGTTGTGACTATATTGAACACTGAGCTGGTGAAATGTGTGACTCTTTTTACTGGATCTATTTATTTCTCATAACCATCAAAAGTAAATTTAATTCGTTTCATAAAATGACTCGTGTTTTTCTCCTTTTCTTTTTTTTTCTATATAAGGAAATCTTTAATACATATCCGTAATCGGCAGCTAATTGAGACTGGGGTGGGATTTAGATCAAAAGTTTTATTTGAATAATTTTAACATATGGATCATAAATTAAAAAAGAACATGGTAGGTGACCAGTCTTTTGAAGACCACAATGTTTAAATACAACTATAAAATGGAGTTATAAACGATATATTCTTCACCTTTGCTCAATAACATGGGCCTAATGTTTATTTTGACAGCTAGGTTAATCACGTGTGTGTCGCTCTCAGTTCAGAAACTTTGTAGAGCTATAAAGGGACTGGGTTCTTGCTGTAGTTGTCAAAGGTCGGACTGCTATAATCCATCTATTTGTTTTGTAAGAATGGGGAGTTTCACCAATGAACATAGTCTGTGCTAGAGTGAAACTGGGAATTGATGTACCATTTCCATTATCAATTCTGCAACTCGGACTGAGGAACTCAACAAAATAAGTAACACATTTGCCACATTTTGAAATATTTAATATAACACGTAAGATGCATTCTTATTATTAGTCTTTTGCTCAAACATGGGCTTATATTCTTTTTATTACAAAAAATAAATTACAATTTAATTGCATTCTGTACAATTTGGACAGCTAGAGTGACCTGTCCCTCTTTGTTGTTGCATAGAAAATGGCAGTCCTCTTCCAAGTAACTTTCTGAATATTTGCATTTAACCTAGTAGTAGTAGTAGTAGTAGTGTAGTATTTTTTGAGGTGGCATGGATCTCCATCATGGATGATCTCCATCCTTCCGAGTGTTCGCTCGCCTCCATCGGGCATCTCTGCGCTCATGCTCCGCCTCCGTCTTTGAAACCTCTCCAGCGCCAAACTCCCAAACTCCGGGACGGGACTGGTCCAGCCTAGGGGACACGGTAAGATGACCCCCGGTACTGAAGTGCCGATCTGGAGGAGAGTCCAGTCCGTCAGCGGAGTCATCCCACGGTCCAGACACGGCCATCGAGCAGCGGCTATCCGAGAGCTGGTCATTGTTTTCGGCGGAGGAAACGAGGGCATAGCGGAAGACCTCCATGTATACAACACTGGTGAGCTAATGCTAAAGCTAAAGGGGCTAGCGGCTAATGTTTTTAGCATACACCAAAAGTGTAAAAGCTGCAAAAAATAATCTGCTTTTGTGCACCGAAAGTACCGCTGGCGTAATAATGTGCACATTAACATAATAAAAGCATCGTTGGACAGGTAATGTTTAGCTTTAGCTGTCTTGGATGTTGTCATTGATACCCTGCAGTCGCACACCTAATGTTACATCTTTGACAGTAAAAAGCGTGAACTTTCTGTGCCCCATATGTCGTGTTGTTAGAAATTGAGAATGCTCAAAGATCTGCGTGAACATTTTATTAAACGCATCACCTCAGCACATATGTTATAACACCTAAGTAGAAAAAGACATTTAATGTATTGGAATAATTAACTTCTGTCTGATGTAAACAAAACAGAATGCACCAGTGTGCGTTTGTTGGTCGCCTGTCTAGCAGCGCCAACTTTATCCTCTTGAATGATCTTATATTCCCGCATCTCAGTCTGGATACATCAAACATTAGCAATCTCTGTTCCTAATGTATTTTAAAGGGCATAAAGGACGTGATAAAAACATATTGGGTAACAAATTATATTTAATGATTTAGTTTTGTTCAGAATAAAATCATTCCATTTTACTCACTTTATACAACAGAATGAATATGCCATATTTAACTTACTGTGTGGAAATCTGGGGCCCAACCTGTAAAACGTATATACAGCCACTGTTCATTCTAAACGGTCTAATGGATATTAGATGTAGAGTTCGATCACATCCACTATTTGTTAAATGTCACTAAAATTGTGTGATATAGTTGACTATAATATCCTTCAGGTCTTATAAAGCAAATACAAAATATTGCCAATGAACATCTAAGAAAGGTTTGAGCAAAGAGAAAGTCACTAATATAATCTGAAAGGAACAGACATCTTTAAAAAACCCAGGTTCAATTCGAAAGCAATGGATCGAACTGTTACAGTGACAGGAATTAGTTTATGGAATAAACTTCAGAAAGAAGTAAAAGAGTCAGCAACTCTCCTGCAGTTCAAAAAACACATAAAAGCTACATGTAAAAAAAAGAACATTAGACTTGTACATGAATAATGTGACATATTTGATATTAAAAACAAGCATGAATATGATGGTTTTGTATTTTTACTATTTGTAAACATTCATGAATAAACATGAATACAATGTTTCTGTATTTTGAATATTGTACATAACTGAATATAAACAAAACCTCAGTAAATACTGTAAAATATTGTAAATATACTTAAAGAAAAAAGGGTAACATGTAAAGTGTGAAGTAACAAAAGGGGCAGATATTATAAGACTTTATCTTCTCCTCTGCTCTGTTTCATTCACATTGTATTGGCTTGGCGGTGCTGTGTTAGATGTCACTTTTTGAATGAATTAAATAAATAAATGAAATGACAATGAAACAAAAATAATATAATAATTTTCTTGTTTGACATTTTTGTGATTGATACTCCTGGTATACATACAAAGAGGCCGAATTTTCATAAAAAATAGCCCATAACCAGCTATATCAGTGAAAAAAACTAAGTCAGTCAATGGAACTTTCTCTTTTTTTCCATTTGTTACACTTCTCTCACAGCTGTCAATCTATGATTTAATAATTACTACTGGCATAGTAATGTACCATCAAACTAGTTAAAAAAATATATGCACTTGATTACTCATTATCGATGATCAATTCCTTTTTTTTGGCAGTATCAAAACAGTGGTTCCTCCCAGCAGTGAGAGGTGACATTCCCCCCGGCTGTGCTGCCCATGGCTTGGTTTGCGATGGGTCTCGAATACTCATCTTCGGTGGGATGATTGAATTTGGGAAATACTCCAGTAGCCTGTATGAACTACAGGTAGATAACCCTCATGTCAGTTTATCATGGACATTGTTTTGAGGCTTCAGTTGATTTTGCTTTCGTGTCTTTCAGGCAAGTCGATGGCTGTGGAAGAAGTTGAAGCCTAGAGCTCCTAAGACTGGCTCCTCACCCTGCGCGCGAATCGGTCACAGTTTCACTCTTGTGGGAAACAAATGTTACCTTTTTGGAGGGTTGGCCAATGTCAGTGAGGACCCTAATGGCAACACTCCACGGTACAGTGTACATTTATCTTTGCAACTGTTTCACCCTTCTATTAGCAGCTATATTATGCAACACAGTGTGGCTAACTTTTGGATTTGGGATTGTATCATTTTAACACATTTCTCTTAATATTTAAATGCTTTGATCCATGGGAGAAGATTAATGGATATTTTAGAGATATGGACAGGACGGTTCACTTCCATTTTGTAGTATAGTCATGAACACTTTATTATTGCCATAACAAATTACCATATAAAGGATCTTGCTTTGAATCCAACAATTCTCCATTTTATTTATTTATTTAGATACTTGGGAGATTTATTTGAGTTGGAGTTACAGTCCTCATCAGGAGCGAGATGTTGGAGCATCCTAGAGACGAAAGGAGCAGGTCCGTCCCCCCGTGAGTCGCACACTGCGGTGGCTTACACTGGGCTGGGGTCCCCAAAACTCTACATTTTCGGGGGGATGCAAGGCTTGCGGTTAGACGACCTCTGGCAGCTGGACCTAGGTATGTTTTTTATTATTATTCATTTATTACATATTGGCAGCGCAAGCCAATTGCCTATAAGTTACATGATATTCAGTCTAACTTGGATTCTTTATTCAGATACGATGGTGTGGTCAATGCCTGAAACGAGAGGCTGCAAACCATTGCCCAGAAGCTTACACACAGCTAATGTCATGGGGAATAAGTACGACACTTTATTTTTTGACTCTGTGTTGAATGTGAGCATAACTTGTTGTGTACCTCTGTGCAGGATGTTTGTGTTTGGAGGCTGGGTGCCCATCGCTGAGACGGAGAGGGATAAAGCCATAGGAAAAGAGTGGATTTGCACTAACTCTTTGAGTATCCTCAACTTAGGTGATCCAAAGTCTTCGTGTTTCAAATCCCACCAAGTGGAATAAAGTGCTATTGTCTTTGAAAAAAGATGTGGCTAATCAAAGTTTTTTGTATTGTTTAGTTGACAAAATATAGAGTTACAAAAAATGCAAGCTCTCTTTCTTACTTCATTCACAGTGAAATGTTATTTAATTTGTCTCCTGTTGCTTTTTATTTGTTTGAAATTATGCTTTACTTAAACACCACTTTACGTGTGACTTTAGCTCTATGACCACAGCAGTTTATCTCGAGTGTGAAAAAAATTTCTGAAAAATTCTGTTTCCCATTAGTGGAAGAGACGAGAGGCCCATGGTCTAAAAGCAAATTCAACAATAAATTAGGATTAGACAATTATACTGTTTGCTTCACAAATATCACAAACATATATAATATATACATTAACCCAAAAGACCTTTTAAACAGAAGCATTTAGTCACATTTTATTCCAAAATGTATGAGTTGGCTGATAAAACAGTCGGGTGACAAAAAGATTTTGAATAAGCATCGTTTATAGACCAGTTTAAGCCGTCTCCTAACACCTTCTATGCCTTTTCCCAGACACTCTGAGCTGGCAAGACCTGGGCTCGGAGCAGCCTGAGGAGGTTGAGCCTCAGATGGAGAGCGGGGGCCCGCAGGTGGAGGATCCTTACGCCCTGGTGCCCAGAGCCCGAGCAGGACACTGTACGGTGACTGTGGGCTCGCGGTTGTACGTGTGGAGCGGACGGGACGGGTACCGCAAGAGCTGGAGCTATCAGGTCTGCTGCAAGGACCTGTGGTATCTGGAGACAGGTGAGAGAGGAATGAGTCATTTCTGACAACAAAAAACAACACACTGGCAATTTATAAGTGGAAAGCAGAGATTATTCACGAGTACAAATGATCAGAGCCGTGTTTTCCTATATGCAAACTGCGCAAGGTGCGTAGGGCCCCCGCAGCTGCAAGGGCCCCGCATCTCAGTCAAACTATGGTGTTGTTTCACTGATTAATCAACGCGTTGTTACGGGGACAGGCACTCTGACAGCGCTCACTCACTCTCCGCCTACTTTGCCACATAGGCTATAACACCAAAACGGAGCAGTGTGCTGCCTGAAGTGGAGTTTATTCCACAGGAGAGACCTACCACCTTCTCCCCGTCACTTCCAAGGCGCGAGTGCTTCTCCCCTTCGCGTCTCCGCTCGGCTGTCTGTCTCCCGGTGCTCGCTTCGCCTCCTCATTCGCGGCTGCATGTCACCCGTGTCCCGGGTGCTGCTCTCATGTTTTCTCTGCTCGGACTCGGGGCTGCATCGCCACACTCTCATTTAAACTCTCTTCTTATCGTTTCTAGCGGAGTATCAGGACAGTAGTTTGGCGAGTAAAGCCGTTCGCCGTGGCCTTTTTGTCTCAAAGAGGAGTTGAATCCACACGGTTCTCATTAGCACAGTTACTGACAGTAACTCTGGTTCTCTGAATGTGCACAGTCTAAAACAAATTGGGCTACTCACGGGCTAATTCTCAGTGGTGAGACAGAAATAACCGTCAGGTCCAGGTTTCAGTTAGTTTTAAATCAGCGGTTCCCAAACTGTGGGTCAGGAACCAGAGGTGAGAGACTGTGACCATTTGCCCCAGTCTGACAGTGGCTAAGTGGTTAGTGGTTCTCACACAGTGGGGCAGGGCCTGAATTGATCCACTTCTGCCCTAGCCTGGCTAACACCAGACTGCTGTGTGCGCTCGAATCCTTTCGAACTTCACAACAGTCTGGGGACCATGGCCGACATTTTCCATGGATTTGGCACCAATCACAGAACGAGGAGGGACGGTAAGACGATGACGCGCTATTTGACATACGGAAGCTTGTAGTTTGTTTAGGGATAAAAATAATAAATATATATTTACGGATTTAACATGACAGCAGCAGACGCGATGCCATCTTTCGATCAAGCTTTAGAACGTGTTCTAAATAGTTTAGCTCAAAAGTTTACAGCAGGTACGTCATACGTCATCTGATACCATGATACGATTGGCTATGGCTACGTGCAGACCATGAGAGACATTCGTAGCGCCCAATAAACGGCTATGGACAATCGTAAACCACACCTCTCCTACGAGAAATGAATTGGTGGTCCCCAGACTAAATATCACTTGTGATTTAGTCTGGCGTTAGCCAGGCTACTTCTGCCCTGCAGTGGAACTGTTTTTACCGTAAATAGGTTCGCTCTTCGTCAAATAGCCATGGGATGCGTACTGTAGTGCCCCGTGTGGATTTTTGCTTAGGGCCCCAGATGGGCCAGCACCGGCTCTGCAAATGATCAGTTTATTTTTGTACATTACTTTGTAAAAAAAAAGTATTATTATGAATAACTTCTGCTCCCCATCTGAGTGTGTGGCATAATCACTTTGTAGAATCCGAAAATATCCAATAATACACAAGACTGCAGTGGTCCATCAAGTGAAGTACTTGCTAATAGACTGTCCTTTGAAAAGCTTCCGTAGCCCATGTTACCTAAATGTACATTTTATAAAGTATTGCAACAATAGAACAAACTCTGTATATTTTTTCAGAACGTCCAGCCACTCCAGAGCAAGTACTCCTGATCAAATCAACAGTGAATATGCTCCATGTGGCATGGCGCCCTCTAGCTGCAGCTGACTGCTACCTCCTTCAAATTCAGCCTGTGAGTTCTACAGGTAAAGGAGAAATCCAGGACAAACAAGACCCAACGCAAGAACGGACCGAGGAAGACATTGCGGGTAAGTTGGTTGGAGCACTTAAGTAAAGATTAAAAGATTTGGCCCCCAAAAAGAATATTTGTCATATTATTTTTGTAGGCGATAAAGGTCTGTCTCAAAATGAAGACACTACAAATAAAGAGGAGAACACATGCGCTAAGGTAAAAGCAGAGTCTATAGCGTTAGAATTTGTCCAAATAAACTAATTTAGAAACAAGTGCATTTGGTGATACGCGCTAGCTTGTATTTCTCATCTATTTTATTTCCAAATTAATTTTAATGCTTTCCAATTGTCCTGCTTCTTCAGGACTGACAAACTGTTTTCTGATTGTGTCCAGGTAAAAGAGGAGCAAGACACCCAGGTCCCAAACACCAAACACAGCAGTAAGTCAAGTTCCCTGAGCCACATGAAAACTTATGTTGCTGTCAAATAGTAAACAACAACAAAAATGAAACGATTAATGATTTTGTTTTTGCGTGTTTGTGTGTGTGTGCAGCTGAAAAGGAAATGACAGCCCAAGGTGGCGACAGTAAGTGCTCTATACTCATGTGCAGTTATCAGTTGTAATGTATATAGTACTGTATATAATGGTGTTCATACTTTGTCACTGTAGGAGCTGATAAAACCCAACAGGTAGATGGATATTTTCAACCGTAATAATATAATAATATGTTTTTTTTTACTACTAGTATATTTGCATTAGATTTTAACATTGAATTGTCTCTCCCAGTCTGAACAGAGCCCAGTTCAAGGCACGTGGTTCGATGTCGGCGTCTTCAAAACACTTTTCTCTGAGGTCAATCATTATTACCTCCCGTCAGAAAATGGCCAGAGCACTACTACTATATCCTCCAGCAGCCGCAGTTCTAACACCAAAGACGTAAGATGAACAAAACCTTTTACACTTGATAGTCTAGTAGGTATTGTGATGATCCTTTTTTCAAACGATCCTGTAGATAAGAAATGGCAATTAAATTCAACTTGAAACTTTGTGTGCGTGTGTGTGTTCTGGTGCAGAGGACAGTCCCAGGACCTCAGGACTTTCAGGGGCGAGAGAAGAAGGAGCTGTTCCCAGGGCACAGCTACAGGTTCAGAGTGGCTGGACTCAACTGTTTTGGGGCTGGAGACTTCGGTCCAGTCAGTGAGTTCAAGACCTGTCAGCCGGGGTTCCCTGGAGCTCCTTCTGCGGTCAAAATCACAAAGGTAATATATGAATGAATGAATTAAACTTTATTGTCCCTCATGAGGAAATCTGTTCTGGGCTCATAGTGCAGATGCAGCTGACATGTATGGACAGAGACAACAATTAGTGCAGCTTGATAATATATAAAATTGATAATAAATAAGTGCAGACTTGTACAATGCGATGAATAAAAACATTTTAAGAGCAAAAAACTCGACCGACCGTGGGCAGAGAGGTAATACATGTGAGCAGAGCCAAAGGGGTGTTGCGATTCCAGAGCAGCAAATGAAGGATATTTAGAGAGTAATAGATTGTTTCTAGGAGAGGAAGGGAGGGAAGGACAGGGGATCCACAGCTGTAGGCCTCCCCCCTGTGAACTGAACAACCAAGATGAAACCCAAAAAATGCTATTGTTTTTTGTAGTGTAAAATAGTCACATAGTTATTGAAATCCTTTCAATTATTCAAAATGAACTGTTTAAAATACTTATAACTTTATTGTTTACGTATCAATTTTTGCGGTCCAAACCAAAAAAAGTTTGGGAACCCCTGATCTACAGTACCCAGAACCCACCCCACATGCAAACATTTTTTTCTTAGGTGAGTTGGTACATCAACCAATCACAAGTCAGGATAGTTAAACGTCATGTATATCAACCAATCAGCTTAACCGTGACCTAGCCACTAACCTTAAGGATAGTGAGCTGGTGTCTCACCTACGGAAAAAAATGTCGCACCCTACATGCCTAGGGTTGTGGATCCACCGCGGAGGGTCTCCCCAACATATTTGGCATAACGTATTCAGATGTTAGTTTACTTACTGTGTGTTCATGGCAAGAACTGATTGGAGTGAGAATGACAAAAAAGAAATTATAATAGTAACGTAATCTTGAATAAATACACTTTTGGACATTGGCTACTGGAGTGTGCGATGCTGTTTTTTTATTTTTGAATATTTTCCTCAACACCTTCTTGGTGTGCGTTACTCCTCTCCTCTCATGGAGTGGGAATGACGACATCATAGGGAGATAAGAGAAATCAGGTTTTGGCGATAAACTCTGAGAGGCCAAGCTTGTACAAAGGTGAGGAAATGAATAGAGTCGTTCATCGCATCACCAGAAGATATGAAAAATGAAAAGGCATCAAATTATTAGTTACTTAATTCTGACTTTTTTTTTTTTTTTACACTTTGTTAATTAGTTGCCAAACAAGGAATACCCACAACTGCTGCTTATAACATAGAGGACCTCACTACGTACTAGGGTCTTCAACATTTTGCAGGGCAAGGTCCCCAAATTGACCACGGCATAGATCGGCGACCCCCAACTTTCACTTAGTGTATTAAATTTATACAATTTTTCTGGCTTTTTAACGCACCTCACAAATAGGGAAAACAATCAAAAACCACTGACAGAACAATCATGACCAACATTATTACAGTGGAAGCGGGTATGATAGCAATGAGAAACATGATCATTTTGAGTAAAACAATAGAATGGAATAGAATAGAATAGAATTATACACACAAAATAAATAAACAATAATAATAATAACAACAACAACCATAATAATAATTATAATAAATACATTATCAGTAACTACATATTTTCATATTTGGTTCTACGTCTTTCATCCTTGTAGGTTGTCCTGTAACTCTCCTTAGAGTATCTTCTGGCAAAATGTAATTACTTTTCATTACAAATGCTGCTAGCTACGTCTTACATACTTGTAAATTGTCTTTCAAGTCTCATCAGATTTCCATCTTGCAAAATGTAAAAGCTTCTAATTATCAATGCTGCCAATCTTATGGTTAATAATGAAAATTGCACTGTTGAATTTTTTAACAACATTACTGTAATGTAGCCGGAATGTAAATTCATTTTGAATATGGGGGTAGGCACTTATAAGCTTTCTTGCTTCAGCCTACTCCTTTTGAGTTTTTGTTAATTTATTTATTTTCTACTATGTTAAGGTAAATAATCACTCAAATAAATCCAATCAATCAATCAATTTCAAGTAATTGTATTTGGTAGTTTTGTTCAGAGTTAAATGTAAGATTCTGTAAGTAAGATGTTTAAATTTAATGATAAAAAGATTTATGTCAAGCTGGGTGATCACACATTTCTTCTCATATTGATCAATTAAAAAATTGTATTCTATTTTTTATTTTAAAATAGAATAAATAAAGCCAAGATTAGCCTTTTATAGACTTAGACTTTTATACAAACTCAACGCAAACAAAAAAGGCGTCATGACAATAATTGAGATTAACCAAAGTTGAGCTTGTGATAAATTCAATCAATTTCCATTAATTGACAAATTACATTACGTCCCAAAAATATTTATGCCCTCATTTAGAAAATCCTGTACTCATGTTTATTTTATTTGCGCTCCAGCTCAACGACACTGTGCATATTGCCTGGGACGCTCCCTCCTCTCCTTCGGGAAAGATCGTAGAGTACTCCATGTATCTGGCAGTGAAGAAGAGCCGCGCAGGGTCCAGCTCAGAGCGGCCAGGACAGATGGCCTTTATCCGGATCTACAGAGGCACGAAGACGTCCTGCTCGGTCAGCGCGTCCCACCTGGAGAACGCGCACATCGACTGCACCCAGACAAACAGGCCCGCCGTGGTCTTCAGGATCGCAGCCAAGAACGAACAGGGCTACGGGCCGGCCACGCAGATACGCTGGATACAAGGTGGGTTTGGAAAGGAGTACGATGAAATATATTACCCAAACCTTGCATAACACTTGACAATGTAAACATGTGTATATGAGAGCTTACATAAACATTCTGAATATCATTTTTTGTATGTGTAGTTCCCTCTAAAATGCAAGGCTCCACATCCAAACAGAGAGTGGTGCTACAGATCCAGACGCAGCTGACAGGTAAATGCATTTATACCATTGTCAGACATATGTATTTTTCTATTAACGTTATCACTATTAATGCTCTTTTTTTTTTTTTTTATAGCTCAGGTTGAAAACACTTGGTTCAATGGCACTGAAGTTTAGACTCAGGAAGTGGGCAGAATGCCACACTAAAGTTGTACAGTAATAGTATAGTTTTGTTAAGTTATTTTTTTTAAGTATTTAACTGATATATCTGTTCATGGGTTTAACCACTTTTAGAAGGAAACTGAGAATCTTTAAAATGTTTAATAGTTGTATGAATGCGGCTTGTGCCTTAATCGCACTGTTTTGTATGTGTTACGGTATGGAATGAATTAAAGCACATGGTACAATGTAAAAGTAATGGACTGTTTTACACTTCATCCAAATGAATTCACAATGTATCATGTAGCATGTGTTGTTATTGTTACAGTTGTTTTATGAAGATGACAATCACATTTTGGTGGTTAACTTTATAAAAGCTTTTTCCTGTTATTTTATTTCTGCCCAGAAAAATGTAAATACAAGTATATTTCCTATGTTATTGTGCTAGCAATGACAGGAAGTTTAGTTGTTAGTTACTATGATACAGAATTAAATTTAAGGCACTATTATATCTACCACCAAGGCCCTTCTGTGTTTTTATTTTAATTACATATTTAAACAGCTGAACTCTTTTCCTCTCCTTGGAGCATGCATTTTTTTTGTTAGTTTTTTGTCATACATTGAATGCCCTTACTGACCTATATTTCCAGGACTATGACGGAATTTGTTGCCCGGTTCCTTCTTGCACAGCGGAGGTAACGAGGTCATTACCCGCTCTTAACATTTGCTAATAACTTTACTGAAAATTGCATTATAAAGAGAGCAAAAAATCATGTGCATTTGTTGTGAGCGGCTCACCTCTCCTCAGACCTGACTAACTTCACTGGGAGCAGCTCGTCTCCATGGAGATGTTGACTAAAGGCAGCCAAATATTTCTGGGGTGGGCGCTCATAAGCTTTTGCTTCGGCCCACTCCTTTCGAGCAGAACTTCAACTGCTCAAAAAAACAAATAAACTAAACTAAACTAAATATGAGGTTTAAAAGGTTAGGTCCGCATACAAATCCATTCTTAGATTATCCATTGCAAAAAATTGCATTTTCTGTCTAGCTGGTCAATTTGCAGCTTATGGTGTATTGCTAGCATAGATTGAATTGCTGGCAACAGTATAGTCCAAAATGTTACGCAGTTTGCCTTTTAAATCAAATTCTGTAAAACATTTCCCTCTCATGTCTTTGCAATATACACATTTAATTTGAAATCTGCTTACATATTTTGTATACAGGTGCTCGTCATATTAGAATATCGTGAAAAAGTTCATTTATTTCTGTAATTCAACTTAAAATGTGAAACTAATATATGATATACTATAATAATATACTATAATAATATACTCATTACATGCAAAGTGACATATTATGTAAAGCCTTTATTTGTTATTTTAATGATTATGGCTTACAGTCCATTTTCAATATATTCTAATTTTATGAGATTTTTAATTTGGGGTTTTTACAAGCTGAGCCATAATAATCCAAATTATAACAAATAAAGGCTATACATATCTCACTTTGCATGTAATGAGTCTATATCATATATTAGTTTCACAGTTTAAGTTGAACAGAAGTGAATGCACTTTTTAATGATCTTAATTATATGACGAGCACCAGTAGTTTTTCCAAGATAAAAGCTATGCGTGTCCTTGGCTCTGATCTGGTGATGTCACACTGTAATTGTACATTTCAATCGGCAGAGGGCGTCCCATGTGAAAAGTTCACACCTTTAGGATGAGAAGATCATCACTTCAACAAACGATCTTCGGTTTTAAAAGCGTTTCCCGTGATGCACCGGTTTGTAGTCGCCAGATGAGCTAGTTAGCTAACGCTCGGCTAACTTTGCCTGGCAGAAGGTCAATAAAGAGCGCTCCAAGACAAGAAAGAGGTAAGCAAGTGTCCGCAAAGTTGAGTAATAATACACACGCTGGGTTTAAACCGTTTCCAGTGGCTACTATTGCCAATACGAACGTGCTAGCAGTTGTTTACGGAAAAGTCTTGTTGGAAGTGGATCTGTTACTATAATGTCAGCTATTCTATTATTATGTGCGCTATCTTTTGCATTTGCTGCTTCTGTCAATACGCACATGTCATAAAATACTTTTGATAAGATCGTATTCCTGCGGATTATCATCTTGCAGAGTCGTATTGTTAGATCATTGAAGTATTAAAAATGGGCGTCCACTCGGCTAGCGCGACATTTGAAAAGATGTCATGTCGAATAATACTGTACAGGTGAAACTCAGAAAATTAGAATATCGTGAAAAAGTTCATTTATTTTTGTAATTCAGTTTAAAATGTGAAACTAATATATGATATAGACTCACGGCATGCAAAGTGACATGTCAAGCCTTTGTTTTTTTTTTAATTGAGCATTTTGGCTTACAGCTGGTAAAAACCCCAAAATGAAAATTTCAAAAAATTAGATTACATGAATTCAATGAAAAAATGATTTTAAACAAAGAAATGTGGCCCCTCTGAAAACTATAATCCTGCACAATGACTGCCTTAATGCGGTTGCGTGGCATGGATACTATCAGCCTGTGGCACTGAGGTGTTATGGAAGACCAGGATGCTTCAACCAGAGGAATATGACATTTGAAGCCCATGTCCAGGATCAGTCTGTGTGTGGAGGCTCTTGATGCACTGACTCCAGCCTCAGTCCACTCCTTGTGAAGGTCCCCCACACTTTTGAATGGCCTTTTCCTGACAGTCCGCTCCAGATTGCGCTCATCCTGAGATGTTTTATTTGGGGTTTATACAAGCTGTGAGCCATAATTATCAAAAATATATCAAATAAAGGCTTGATATATCTCACTTTGCATGATTATTTTGGCTCACAGCTTGTAAAAAAAACACAAATTCAAAATCTCAGAAAATTTGAATATTGTGAGATTATTGTAGCTCAAAGTGTCTCCTTTCATCAGCTAATGAATCCAAAACACCTGCAAAGGGTCCCTGAGACTTTAAATGGTCTCTCAGTCTGGTTCACTAGAATTCACCATCATGGGGAAGACTGCTGACCTGACAGTGTGCATAAACCATCATTGACACCCTCGGAGGGAAAGGCTCAAAAGGAAATGGCAAAAGAAGTTGGATGTTCTCGAAGTGCTGTATCAAAGCAGAAAGTTAAATGGAAGGGAAAGTTTGGAAGAAAACTGTGCACAAGCTGCAGGGATGAGCACAGTCTGAAGCGGATGTCAGGAAAAGGCCATTCAAAAGTGTAGGGGACCTTCACAAGGAGTGGACTGAGGCTGGAGTCAGTGCATCAAGAGCCACCACACACAGACTGATCCTGGACATGGGCTTCAAATGTCATATTTCTCTGGTTGAAGCATCCTGGTCCTCCATACCACCTCAGCAGTGCCACAGGCTGATAGCATCCATGCCACGCAACCATGACCGCATTAAGGCAGTCATTGTGCATGATTATATTTTTCAGAGGGCCCACATTTCTTTGTTTAAAATCATTTTTCATTGATTTCATGTAATATTCTAATTTTCTGAAATTTCATTTTGGGGTTTTTACAAGCTGTAAGCCAACATTTTCACAAATTAAAACAAACAAAGACTCGACATGTCACTTTGCATGCTGTGAGTCTATACCATATATTAGTTTCACATTTTAAACTGAATTACAGAAATAAATGAACTTTATCACGATATTCTAATTTCTGAGTTTCACCTGTATCATCCAGTAGACTTTTGTAAACAATATTTGCTCTTACGTAAGCTCTGGTTTCTAATATGATTTGCTAAACTGTCACGGGAAACCCCAATGCCCGTTCCTTTGACTTGTAAGTCGCTTGCCTGCAGCTAAGTTCATTCATTGTCTTGATTCTCATTCATTTTCTGATACGTTCATGCTTTGTATTAAAGCACCTCTTAACTCCCACCTGAACCGAGCACTTTTTCCTCCAGTTTGGCTTTACCCAAATCTAAAAGCTTCTCGGAAAAAGCGTCAAAACAGCGACTAAAACGAGGATGAAATGATGATGGGGGGGCAAGATATTAAGCAGCAGTCACTACTCACATACTTCATCTCGGTATCCACAACAGAAGGAGTCTGGAGATGAGAGCTAATCACTTGAGACCCATTCACCTATGTAAATGGATAAACTGATTTCTAAAGTGGCTTGTGGCTTCTTTAGACCACCATGGTAACAAGTTAAACAAAGCTTTAGAGACACAGTGCAATCTGACAGATAAACCAGTGCATTCAGGACACAGAGCTGCATGTTGTTTGGACATTTAGTTGTTTTTTTGTGCCTTATCCATAGGGGGAATGACCACCTCTGCTCTTGGCCAATCTGTCCCTCTTCCCTCGAATATGGAGGCGGGTATTGGGAGGTCGGCGGCGATGCTGGGGCTGTCGGCCAGTTTGGGGGAGCAGAGATGGAGCTGCAGAAGATGCTGATCGATGAAAGGATGAAGAGTGAAAACCACCGGACGAACTACCAGACACTGAAGGCTGAACACACCAGGTAACGTAACACTTTTCTACTCAGTTATTATGTGTCATTCAGTCGTCGTATATGATAGAATAAATGAATGCAACCGAATATTACTTTTTTGTATTACATTTTTTGATTATCACAGTTTGTTTGATTTTGCTTTTGTATATTAGATAAAATAAGAAATTCTATTTGTCACACTTTGTGGAAATTGCAAACAGTAATTGAGAATGGTAAAAAGGAAGCAAAATTCTTAATAATTTGGAATAATATGAAATTTCACACTATTTAACCTCTTAACCCCGACCTGAACCGAGAACATTTTTCTCCAGTTTCCTATTACCCAATTTTTAAACCTTCTTGAAAAAAGCGTCTAAATAGCAACAAAAACGAGACGACCACGAAGATGAAAACGCAACAGCAGCAGCCACAAGAGCAACACAAAATTGACAAACAAGCGATAAAAATGTAACAAAAGAGCAACAAAAAAGTCCCAAAAGTTATGTCATGGGGCATACACACACAACGCCACAAAAAAAAAAAAAGCCACATTTCAAAAAAGCGATGGAAATGTTTGTAGGTCTTAGCTTTCAAATGGTGTGGTATACTATTGTGCATTTGGTGGGGCTTGTTTTCCAGAGATGTGACGCCATTGTCCCCGTTGGGTTTGTGTTCATGTGGTTTTTATGTGGGGAAGTAATAATAATGGTCTTTTATCATTGATTAGCCTAACTGATTAAATGTGTTAGCGTCTCAAAAGCTAAATGTTAATTTACTTTTTGCTAACGTTGATGTCAGACATTTCACTCGCAATTTTGTTACTACGAGGATGACAACAGCTAACGGCTAAAGCTCTGTGGAGCCCTTTGAAAACGGTCTTGTTCAGGAAATGTGTGCATAAATGAGTTGGGGTTTTAATGTTAAGTTAGCACGGCAACTTCATATTGGGCATAAAGTAAAAGAAGAGAGGCATTTTGATTAAGTAGGCAAAGTTCTTTTGTGAACTGTTTTGTTTAGAATATTTTATGAATTTGCTTCTTTTTTTTCTTTTTTTTTTAAGTCTCCAGGATGAATTCACCAGAGCGCAAAATGAACTGAGGAGACTGTTGAGTGACAGACAGACTCAACAGGAGAGGCAGCAGCTGCTTTTGGCCGAGCTCAGGGGAGAGCTGATGGACAAGACCAGGGAGCTGGAGGACCTGAGGCTACAGGTGCAGGGGTTTTTATATAATGTCACTTCTTAAATCAGTATAAAACTGACTGTCCCAATGCCTTCTTATTTTTTAGATCATGACCCCGCAGCGTCTGGAGCTGCTCCGTGCTCAGGTGCAGCAGGAGATGGAGGGTCCCATAAGAGAACGCTTCAACAAACTGGAGGAGGTCAAATTACACTTACAATATAAGAAAACCTATATTTGTCCCATACTGGGGATAGATACAGATGGCATCACGTCTTCGCCGAGGGGAAAACAATCTTTTGGAAAACAGTTTTTCACTCTTTTTAGCCATTTTCTGGTGGAATATGAACTTATTTATCACACATAAATACAGTCAAGTCTAAATCAGGTCCATATGGTTATTTTTCACAGCAGATTGTTCAGTAGAAGCGAAAAAACTGCAGTCGTAGCTAGCATTAGCACTATGCTAGCATTCTCTGTTATTTATGTATTTATGGGCTGTTGAACCACTTTGTTCCTCTCCATGTCTTTGTATCTTTATTGGGTAGAAAACTATATCAATAATTCAGCATTTGTTAAAGTAGTTTTTTGAATAATTAGAGAAAGTTTAGATTTTCCTCAATTGTTTTCCCCCTTAGCTGTTTTCAAACATGACCATATTGGGCGACTCCAGAGATGCCGCTGTATCTATTGGGGAAATTGCATTGTAGCAGCAAAAAAGCACAGAAAAACAGCATTGACTATTTTCCTTACACTTCGCTGATGCTTCTGTCTGAGGAGGCGGAGAGATACAGGTCCGAGTACAACAAGCTGCGCTACGAACTCACACTCCTCAAATCCCAGTTCGACCATCAGCGCGAGGAGCACCTCAGGACCCTGGAGGAGAGGAGGATTGTGTACGAGGCAGAGGTGGGGTTGAACACGGTGTATTTTTAGTAAAGTATAATAAAGTTATATGACTATGCTTATGACGAGTGCCGTGAATCTCCTCAGATCTCTCGCCTGGAGAAGGACAGGGAGGAGCTGATGGCGCAGTACCAGGGCTCGGACCCCTTCTGTGACGGGAAACGCGTGGAGGCTCTGCTCAGGGAGAAGACCCAGCTCCTCACACGGCTGAAGGGCTGGAGGCCGAGGTCACCGAGCTCCGAGCGCAGAAGGAGAACTCAGGGCAACAGGCTGAAAATGTGCAGCGCATACAGATCAGGCAGATATCAGAGGCACAGGCTGCTGCCAAGTCGTTAGAGGTGAGACTGGATGGATTAGACCAGTGGTTCTCAACTGGGATGCTGTCAGGGCCCTCATAATCCTGGGAGGCATGCCGTGACCCAAAAAGAATACTTTGTATACAGGTGAAACTCAGAAAATTAGAATATTGTGAAAAAGTTCATTCATTTCTGTAATTCAGTTTAAAATATGAAACGAATATGTAGACTCACGGCATGCAAAGGGACATACAGTGCCTCTCAAAGTACTAATACACCTTGAACCTTTGCACATTTTCATTTTACACCATAAACGTAAGATTTATTTTTACTGAAAGTTCACACACAGGTAACAGACAACTGTGAGCGAAAGCAAATTGATACATGATTCTGTTATTTCAAAAATAGAAACCGAAAAGTCGGGCGTGCATAAGTATTCATACAGCATGAATAATACTTTGTGGAACCCCCTTTTGCTGCAATAACGGCAACAAGTCTTCTGGGGTATGACTACAAGGTTTGCACATCTAGAGACGACATTTTAGCCCATTCCCTTTACAAAACAACTCAGCTCTGTCAAATTAGAAGGAGAGCGTTTGTGAACAGCAGTTTTCAGGTCTTTTCACAGATTTTCAATAGGATTTAGGTCAGGACTTTGACTGGGCCATTCTAACACATTAATATGTTTGTTTTTAAACCATTCCATTGTAGCTTTAGCTTTGTGTTTAGGGTCATTGTCCTGCTGGAAGGTGAATCTCCGCCCCAGCCTCAATTCTCTGACTCCAGCAGGTTTTCCTCCAAAATGTCCTGTATTGGCTCCATCCATCTTCCCAACTATTCTTACAATCTTCCCAGTCCCCGCTGAGGAAAAGCAGCCCCATAGCATGATGCTCCCCCCACCATATTTGACACTGGGGATGGTGCACTCAGGACGATGAGCAGTGTTATGTTTGCGAAATACATAACGTTTTGTTCGTTTTGTCTTATGGCCTCCTTTCAATAATGTCTTTCTTCTTGCCACTCGTCTATGAAGGCCAGATTTGTGTAGAGTACGACTTATAGTTGTCCCATGTACAGATTCCCCCAGCTCAGCGGCAGTACGTCGCAGCTCCTCCAGAGTTATCTTGGGGCACTTGGTTACATTTCTGACCAGTGCTCTCCTTGTTGGTCTGTTAGTTTAGGTGGACGGCCGTGTCTTGGTAAGTTCGCAGTGGTGCTATACTCTTTCCCATTTCAGAATGATGGATTGAACAGTGCTCCGTGAGATGTTCAAATCTTGGGAAATCTTTGTATAACTTAACGCTGCTTTAAACTTCTCCACAGCTTTATCCCTGACCTCTCTGGTGTGCTCCTTGGCCTTCATGATGTTGTTTAGTGACCAATACACTCTGACCATAGCTCTGAGGCCCTCACAGAACAGCTGGAATTATACTGAGAGTAGATTACACACAGGTGGCCTCTATTTAACCGTTAGGGCAAGGTGTGAACATTCTGCAGTCATTAGGAATGTTATAGAGGCAATTTAATGCACTCCGAAAATGCTGTATGAATACTTATGCACGCCCACTTTGCACTTTTCTATTTAAAAAAAAATAACAATCATGTATCATTTTGCTTTCACTTCACAGTTGTCTGTTACTTGTGTGTGAACTTTCAGTAAAAAATTCCAAATAAAATCTTTACGTTTAGGGTTGTAAACATGACAAAAATGTGCAAAAGTTCAAGGTGTATTAGTACTTTCGCAAGGCACTGTATGCTGGGAGAGGCAACAAAAATAGGATGAAAAAGTGACTAAAAAAAAAAAAAAAAAAAAAAAAAAAAAAAAAAAAAAAAAAAAAAAAAAAAAAAAAAAAAAAAAAAAAAAAAAAAAAAAAAAAAAAAAAAAAAAAAAAAAAAAAAAAAAAAAAAAAAAAAAAAAAAAAAAAAAAAAAAAAAAAAAAAAAAAAAAAAAAAAAAGCTAAAATCTATCAGTTTGTAGGCCTTTAAATAAGTGTTACTCCCTAGAGGCTGTAAACTCCATTTGAGAAGCTTTTAGATTTAGGTAAAGCTGAACTGGAGAGAATGTGCTCGGGTAAGGTGGGGGTTAAGAGTTTAACCCTGTACCTAACCCCCAGCTTGTAATAGAAAAAAAAAGTGCCAAAAAGTTTGACCACTGAAAAGCATCTCTCTTGAATAGGATTGTGTTTGTCTACCCATGTGTGTATATATATACTGTATATATCAATATAGCAAAACTCAGCCGTAAGTAGAAAGTTTAACGGTGATATTATTTCCCTTTGTGCTTAGGCGGAGCGTCAGTCGTTGCGTCTGCAGCTGGAGCGGATGGAGGCTGAACTAAAGTTAACTCATGAACAGAACACGGAGCTCACAGCAAAGCTCCACAAAGCCGAGCGGGAGGTCAACTCCCTCAACTGCCAGGTACAACATCAATGTACTTATTATAAAGGAATAAAAAAGTGTGTGAAAATATTTGTGTGAACGCTGTAACTTTTCTTTTGCCATTTTCAGATTGACAGTGTGAAGCACTCGCACAAGCTGGAGCTGGCCACAGTCAAACTTGAATGTGCTCGATCCAAGGCTGAGGTGGAGCGGGAGAGAGAGGCACTTCAGGCCCAGATTGATGGTACCAATAAACAATGATGGTCTGATTAAACACAATTGTTATATGTTTATCTATTTTGTGTCGTATTTCAGGTTTGCAGTCAGACGTGGAGGTGCTGAAAGCTGCAGTGGAGCGACATAAGGAGGCTTTAGTGGAGAAGGAGCGAGAGGCCGTGAGGAGGGTCCAGGCAGCCCGAGAGGAGGAGTTCAGAAAAACGGCTGTTCTACACGAGGACAAGTAAGAAACAACAATGCTCTTTTTGTCTTTCAACTTCTCTGCTCTCTGTATGATTATAAAATACAGTAATATTGTGAGTTATTTAACTTTAAATGATGTATGTGTGGGTAAATTGTTAAAAGTAATAATCCAAAACACAACTAGAGCCAGCTTGGGCTGGAGTGAATCTCTTTAAATGAGACTAAGGCATCCCCCTCCTCTGTTTCGCAGTGGTTTCAAAAAAAGATGTAAAGTGTGGCTGTAGGGAACTATGTTTTTGTTTTGTTTTTACCTGTAATGAAAGGATTAAGCTTAGCAAGAGAGTGTTTGTCAGTGCGAATAGCCACTGGAGATGATGCCAAGATGATTATATGTATTATAATAACTCAAAGATCCTAGTGGGTTGCATTTCGAAACACAGTTCCAGGTATGTTTTTGATTGTACTGATTTTGAACATTGTATCATTGTAAAAAGCTTTAAAAAAAAAGTCGATTTTGCGTAATACCCCTCCTTTTAATATGGATTTGAGCCCTTAAATGATCAGGTACAGGTGTTTGGAGTGGACTTTAAAACACAGAGGAACACTCAGGATCCTTGAGATGGATACTCCCTGGTTATCCAATATGCAGAGGGAGTGAAACATGCTTGAAGGAAGTAACTGCAATATGTTTTGCTTGAGGGAACATCTTTATGTTTAAAATAAAAAATAGATTTAGCAAAACCATAAGTGAATTTTCGTCTGAAACTAAATTGAAGCTGACCATTTGTGCTCTTGTGTTTTTGACGTCACAGACTGGAGCTGGAGAGTCGTCTTGCCACATTGGAGCAGCAGAGGGCGCTACACGACGCTGCAGCTACGGCCCAAAAAGAAGAGTGGGAGGAGCGGATAAGGAGCGCCCAACAGGCGGAGGAGTCTACCAGAAAAGAGCTGCAAAACCTCAGGTAATCCATCAAGTAGTATCTCAATTTTATTTTCCCTTGCAATCTCGTGAGGAATAATGATGATGATAATTATTCATATTTCTTCTTATTGTTAACTGTGTTTTTTTTTTTCTCTTCAGGGCCAAACTTCATCAGCAAAGTTCACAGCTGGATGAACTGGAGCGGCAGAAGACAGAGGTCGATGAACTAAAGCGGGTCTGTGGTCAAACCTCCATTCTATAACATTGTATTGTTAACACGTACATTTACTTATTGTTTGAGTTCTTATAACGGGATGGGTATTTTGAATCTTGTCTTTGCAGCAAAATGAAGAGCTGAATTTGCAGCTGGGCACTTTGTCCCACAGTGAGAGCGACCTGACGGAGACCAACCAGAGGCTCCGGGATGCGCTGGAGAAGGCCCGGGCGGAGCTGAGGGCGGCGCAAGCGGAGACCGAGAGGAGCCAGCACCAATCTGAGAGGTACTGCCGAACAGACATTAAAGAAATGTGAAGAACCTACTTTATGCACTGTCAACATCGGCATATTTTAGATTTGTTACGTTTTGTTTCATTCACTCACACACACGCACTGTCCTCTGCCTTTTTCTGAACTCTTAACCATAGACTGTTAAAAAGAATAGACAGCTCCTCCTCACTCCTCCCCGTTTACCAAAATGACCACGTTCGAGGGGAAATCATGGCGATTTACAGACTCCTCCTCCCCAGCTCTGACGAAGCATGTTCCTAATAAGGGCAAAAGGGCGGGATCTCACTGTAGACTCGGCCCTTGCGTGACGTGTAGCTCGCGCAGCTCCAATGCCAGCAGTCCGACCTCCATTAAGTAGGAGATTAAAAAAATGTATTTCGAAAAACAGCCTGGTTCTATTTTTTTGACTAACCCAGCGTTATCTCAGAGGAATATGTAGCCATAGAAAGTGTTGAAAAAATTGAAACAGGCATTAAAGTTGTTTTTAACGTGTCTAAAGTCCAATGCTTTCAATGGGGCTAGCGGCCAAATGAGGTACTACAGCAATGGAGGAGCAATGGCGGCCTCCAGTGTATGCGGTCACAAAGCAGAGCAGCCAGCAGCCATTGCTCTTAACCCACACATGAACTGAGCACATTTTCTCCAGTTTGGAGTGGCCAAAGTGCGACAAAAACACAATTAAAAAGCAGCAAAAACACACAACTAAAGATGATGAAAAAGTGATAGAAACGTGACGACAACGCGACAAAAAAAGCAACGAAAAATGATTTTTTTTAAACGAGAACATAACAAAAACACTTCCAAAATGTGACAAAAAATGCTGCAAGTGTGCGACAAAAAGGTGACAAAAAACCGCAATGAAAAAGTGACCAAAACACGACAAAAATGCGGCGACAGAGTGACAAAAAGTTACAATCAGTTTTGTAGGTCTTAGCTTTCAAATGAGGCGTTACACTGGCCTATAGGCTGTAAGCTCCAGTCGAGAAGCTTTTAAATTTCGATAAAGCCGAACTAGAGAAAATGTGCTCGGTTAAAGTGAGGGTTAAAGGGATACTTCGGGATTTTTGACATAGGGCCTCATTTCCTAGTTATCCAGAGTGTTGTTGATGTCTGGAGATATTTTTTTCTTAAATTCATGCAGTTCTTATATTTGAAGAGTCTAGTTGCGCTAGGCTAGAGCAAGGCTAAAGCAGTTCTATGGTAAAGTCTAGCCGCATTAAAAACAGTCTGACCCACTCACATATAAACACTGTGTTAATAGAATAATTTTTGAAATATAACTGACCTTGTATCACATGAATTACCGCATTTTGAGGCTATTTTCTCGCAGATGACTCCGCCGCTGCTTAGCTTACAGCCACGAAGCTGATGCTGCTCAAAAAGTTATTTTAAATGTAATAATGTAATAATTATTCTATCGACACAGACATTTATATGGTTAGTCTGGTGTTATATGTGATTTACCTCAGGTGCACTGTGGAGTGGGTCAGACTGTTTTTAATGCAGGCTAGACTTTACCATAGAAATGGTTTAGCCCGAAGTATCCCTTTTAAGAGGCTAAACTTCATATTAAAATCATTATTTTCATATTTCACAAGTCACAGCAACACACTAAGGACTACGTAGCTTTCGCAATACGAACGGTGATTCAGAGGCGATATTTAATCCACAGTCCACATTTGAAACACTCCCAGGGCCATTAATATTTGAGAGAAGGCAGAAATTTGAACATGTATTTCAGAACATGTTTGCGCGTTGGTCTTAATTACAGCTTTCAAATGTTTTGTACACAATTCAACCCCATGGAGGCTGTGTATTGTTTTCTGGCAGCAGATACTTTCTGGCCTAGACAAAAGCAGATATGATTCATTAAAATAACTAATTAGGGGGAAGTGGTTTTGATTGGGTTTAATTGTCCAGCCCTAGTACAAGATCACGTTATGAGACTTGAAGTATCTTTGCTAGCGCCAATACTGAATTTAGTTGTTGTTGTTGTTGAGTAGGACACTGGAGGAGCGTCATGTGGAGTGGCTGGAGGAGAAACACAAGCTGCAGGAGCGAGAGGCCGAGCTGCAGCTGAAATACTCCCAGCTCAGAGACAAGCTCCAGAGGGCGGCCAACGCTCAGAAGAAGGTGTGATTATTATTTTCATCACTGGCATATGAGAGATTAGATTTGCCAGTCTAATATGGTAAAAAAAAAAGTTACGCAAATGTATATTTCCCTAAAATTATTCATATTAAAAAAGATCTCAAAAGTGCATATACATTTGAAAATTTTTGAATGTCAGAGAAGCAGTGTGATTTTGTATGCTTTTTTTTTTTTTTTCACCAATTATTACGTGAAGCCTTAACCTCTTAACACCCGCCTGAACCGAGCACTTTTTCTGCAGTTTCCCAAAAAATCTAGAAGCTTCTCGAAAAAAGCAACAAAAGAGGGAAAGAAACACAAAAAACAAGCGACAAAAACACAATGAAAAAGTGATGAAAAAGCAAAAAAAAAGAGCCACAAAGAAGCAACAATAACACAATTAAAAAAGACAAAATGCAAGGAAAAAAAGCGATCAAAAAACTACGAAAACCCAACAAAAAACTACAAATTGGAACATTTAATTTGCTACTAATATACAAACTAGTTATGACCTTATGTACTTTTACTTCAGAGAAAAACCCTGACGGAGAATAGGGAGCGGAAACTCCAGGACAGGATCCAGCTGTTGGAGGCGAAAATCACGGAGGTGGAGCTGGAGGCTGAGGCTGCTAAAAAGTGAGTGTTTCCGCATTTGAATTTTGTGTTTCCACATTCATTTCACATTAGGAATGCGTAAGTTATCCATATTCAGAAATTCAAAGCCCCTTTTTGTTTTAGTTTTGATTCAGATATATTGAATTTTATAATTGTCAAAGTATCCATTTGGGCTACAGACACACACACACACACACACACACACACACACACTATATATCTCCGAATCTTTGAGGTCGTCCTTTTTTTGCGTGTGTGTAAATTTGTTTCCCTTTTTGGTTTCCTTTTGTTTTTTATTTGATTTGATTAAAATGTTTAAATTTAGTTGTGTGCACTAGGTTGAAATGGTTCTGTAAAATACAGCAAAAATAAATAACTATTACAATATTCAAAACCTGTTTGTCTCAGTCATTGGAATAATGTGGGGAAACAATTTTAGCTTTGTTTAAATGCCAGTCTTTCACTGTGTTCAGACAAGCATCTAATTCGGAGGAGCGAGCCCGACTGAGCCGGCAGCTCAAAGAACTGCAGCGGAGACACAACGAGTTTCGGCAACTGATTCTGGGGGGCAGGGATCGTTGAACATGGGAGTCCCATTCATGACCTCCTCCCCCCGACACCAGTACATGGGGCCAAAGTCTGAGGGAGCCATGCCCAACATCACGGTGAGTAGTACACTTTTTTTTTTTTTTATGGGTAATGCCTCCAATTACTGGATCTATCCACATGAAACAAAACCTGGCACAAAGACTCAACAACATCTATCAGAACAAAGAGGAATTATTTGTTTTCTCTTTGGTAAAAAAATAAATAAGTGGTGATATAGATGGGAGAAACGCCTACGTCACATCAGTGGCACCCCTTTTTTGGGGATAACAGGAGCTTCCGTACATTGGAATGAATGAGGAAAGATCGTCTGAGAACTTTTAATTTACATTTGAAAAAAACTTTTGTTTGTATTTATTTATTGAATGTGAAAAGGAAGCATGGAAGTGACCTGTTGCTTCAGATAATTCAGAGAAGCTGGTTAACGTTTTTAAACCCCACTGTGATCATGACTTGTCAGTGACATGCCTGTGTAACATTTTTACTGGTTTTTTATAATGCCATTACAGCTTCAGCTTTTAGTCTGTCCTTTTTATATTATCATTAAATTAAAATCATACAGCTTACGATGTAGTTTTGTAGCTTATGAGAGCAAATGTTTCCTGGTTCATTCAGCAGCTAACCTACTAGCTGCTAATGCTAACGTTAATGTGCATTTTAAAACCGAGAGAATCATTAATGAGGCACTGTGCACGTTTGATAAGTTTGAATATCGGTAAAAAATTTATGACGTCACATTCGGCCCACAGGAGCGCGCCATTGTGGATGTTGAGTTATTATTTACGTTAGCTATACCGCTAAACAGAAGAGTTTGCAGCAAGAAAAGGGTGAACAGTTGCTGTAGCACTTTGGACCAAAAAATACTCCAAAACCTACGTTTCTCTTTGTTTCCTAGGTGGAAAATATGCCATGGAAGGCAGGTTGAGCAAATTAGCAGAGGACGCCAATCAGCTGTGGGGTGCAATGATTTCCGTGGCTCTCCATGCTGTAGGCCTAAACCAATCAACACAACGATTGACAGGTGTCATATGACCCGCAGCCAAAATGGTGACCTCCAGCGGACTCGTTGGTCACGTGTCTTCATTTGACCGATTTACGATTTAAAGACGTTACAATCTGCTTATACCATGGTCTGGGTGAATACTCGATTCTGATTGGCTGGAAGGTGTCCATTAAAAAGTGATAATGTACACCAGTTAAAAAAACAGTTCAATCACATTCACTCCACTGCAGCTGTTTCCATAGTAACGGTAAACAATTGAGATGGAACTAGTTTCAGGTAAAACAGATTAAAAAGTGAAATAACTCCTGCTCAGGACTTAAAAAAATAAGTAAACAGGTCCCAATGATCAGTTTCAGTTTGCCAGACCATGGTATAAGCGGGATAATGCAGATGGATCCGCTTCGCGTCGGACGGTTCACGCCTCCGCGTCGTCCAGTTATTTCTGATAATGGACACCTTGTCGTGCATTATCCCTTACATAATACACATGCCCGCAAACAGCCACAGTGTGAGCTAAGCCAATTTCCCCTGTATAACGTGTGTTGCTCCAAACTAGGGTTGGTCCCATAGACCATTAAAAAGAATAGACATCTCCTCCTCACTCCTCTTTTACCATAATGACCACGTTCGAGGGGGAAATCATGGCAGATTTACAGACTCCTCCTCCCCAGCTCTGACGAAGCATGTTCCCAAAAACGGCATAAGGGCGGGATCTTCACTGTAGACTCGACGCTAGCGTGACGTGTAGCTCGCGCAGCTCCAATGCTAACAGTCCGACCCTCATTAGTACGAGATTTCCAAAAAAATTCTTTTCTCTAGTGCACAGTAATACCGATAAAGTTTTTGGACACCGTTGTAAACTTTCTTACCGTTGTAGATGATGTAATTTGCATGTGCAGCTGATTTCAGAACCAGGCTGAGATTGCAGCTAATGCGATGCTCAGTCACTCAAAGCAGCAGCATAAACATGACTGTGGAGGCATCAGGGGCAGGCGTTGAATGAATCTAATGATATAATTTAAGTATGTCGCTTGAGTTGCTCATATTTGCGAGGAAACTGCACAAGATTTGCGTCTTGGATGAACTCCGGCAAGTTGTAGGAAAGTTCCAGCATGGTGAAGAAATCTCTCTCTCTCGCTCTCTGTCTGTCTGTCTCTCTCTCTGTCTGTCTGTCTTTCTCTCTCTCTCTCTCTGTGTCTCAACAATTCAATGGTCTCAACGCGGACGCGCAGCAGAGACGCGCCGCGCACCAAACCAGGAATTCAAAGATTAATTCCCTTGGAATCATCCAATCGGAGTAACTTTGCGTGTGGTTCTTAGACCAAGGCAAGGCAAGGCAACTTTATTTATACCGCGCATTTCGTACACAAGGCAACTCAAGGCCTCATCCACTTCACACCGATGATGGACAAAGGACCTAGCTGTTTAGAGTTTCTCCACGCTCAAATATTTGGCCACCCAGAAGAATTTGCCCTAATTATGATTAAATTTTTAGAGTTTAGATGTTTTACTTAATAACAATCAGAAAATGCTTTTTTAATTACTTGCTTTTATTTTCAAGTCGAGTTCGAGAGGAGGAGAAAGCAGCTCCATGGTCCCTGAGCGCAGCTGTGAGGGAAGGGGCTTAGTTACAAAAACATAGTTTATCTTAATATTTTTAAGAAGAAATTTGGCGAGTCTGTAGACATTAGGCTACATTCTTATTTCAACAAAAATAATAAAGTTTTTTTTTTTTTTTTTTACAAAAATACACTAAAAGTCTATAAGTTCAAGTAATTAATAGAGCATTTTAAAAGAAGAAACTGAACATTTCATTTGGTTCCTGTCCTAACGTCAACAATTGTGTATAATTCTAAAATCACAATATTTTCTCTCACAGTAATCGTGACTCAAGCATTTGAATTCATGACATCCTTAGTTTACAAAAAGATCATTGACTGATAAACATCTGACCGACTTGCTTTGATAAAGCTGAAATCCTCATGAAATGTCCATTTGTTTAATAATCCAACATCTACAGGGAGCCGTCAGGTCTTTTTTCTCACCGAGAGCCTGTGAGGCGCTCAAGGGTTGCGGGGGGAGGAAAAGTTCAGCATTTTAAACTTGGTTCTAAATGGAAGTAACATGTTCTAAATAAGCCCAATGCCCATCTCGACTGCGCATGCGTGAGTCAATCAGGCTCCTAATTTCGGCTACCAAACAAACCACTCCGCCATTGAAATGTGTGAGCGAGTTCAGGTAGCGGAGCGTGAACACTGAAGTATATTGAGCCATAACCGTGAACTATAAGGCATACGGGCATTGGCTTACAGACTATAAGTCTCAAGTGACATTTCTTGCAAATATTTAAGTTGTCAATATCTTGAAAGCGAGGGAAAAGTCAGGGCGGCGGCTCCGTAAGCGGGAGCGGACCATCGCGGACAGGGGAACGACAGGACCTGGGCTCAGCCCGACACAGACACCTTCACTTTTTAAATCATTTGAATTCGTCTTGTAATCACAGGGAAAAGTTCCCAAATGGTGTTGATGTTAAATACAGTGGGTAAATTTCCGTCTGTCAAATTAGCGACCGATTAGCTATGTTGTACACCAACAGATCACTCGTAAAAAAAATAAAAATAAAGTACATTTAGATGCATAGCCTATGTGTGTATGTGGATCTCTCTGGTCACAATTAAGAAAAAGATTTCGTCTACTGTCCACCTCCTTATTGACAAAAAAAGAGGGATTCTATGTATTTATTTCTCATTTCAGTTTAAATGTTGTGAATATCGGCGACATGAGGCCACAGTTTCAGAGCCTGGACTTTGTCCAACAGTCGCCTTCAAGGGTCACAAATGTTTTTCTCACATAGTTATTCCAACTATATGAACAAGGACTGGTCGTCACGTTTGAAGCATCTCTTCGTATGAATGGCAGTTTGGTTTCTGTCTATCTCCGTACGCAGCCCCGGTTGTAAAAAATAGACTTTAAGCTAATATTGTAACAGGCTCCATGCCGACAACAAAAACGCTTTAAATCATCAACTTTCCAGCGGTTAAAACGCTCCAAATCAGAGCTTTCTTCATTGCTTTGCGCTAACTATCATTATTGTTTGGTAGCCAAAAGACATTCCATTACCCATAATGCAACGGGCGAGCCGAGATGGGCATTGGGCTTATAAGGGATGCAGCGATCCGATACTGGTATCGGATATCGGAGCCAATACTGGAAAAAATACGATATCGGACATTGGCTACAAATATCCGATACTGAACCGATACCAGTTTTGGCTCTCAACGCGTTAAAACACAACTTTAACCAACTAAATCTATGTGAATATGGGCATGCTGCATATTATTTTAAAGCCAAGAGGAGAATCCAACCGCTGATTTAGTTTTAACTTCCGTAAACGCATGTTTGATCGCTGCGAAAAATACCGCGCTAGCTAAAGCTAGCGGGTGCATGCTAATGCTAATGAAAACTAATCAAGGCTGGGTCAGAAACTATGATAGAAATACCTAAAGAAGCCTAATACAATAAACTAACCACTGCTGAAGCCAAGTGTTTGTATTTTAGTTTAAGAAATCACTGATCTAACATAGTATTTGTAATGATCAGATCACTTCATGTGAATTGTTTATATTAATGTAACCTAAAGCCTGCCATATACCCAAGGTTAATTAGTGTGGAAAAGTCCAGTGATCCTTGTTTAATGTTCATCCATTAGTTCATCAGTAGATATAATTGATCTGTAACATTATGACAATAAAGTATGAATTTATTGATCTCAAAATGGACAAAGGAGTCAATTAAATGTTTCACTCAGAGAAAGCCACTTTTGAGAAACTCTCTTGATATCGGTAAATATCGGATATCGGCAGATACTCAAACCCCAGTATCGGTGTCATATTGGTAGCAAAAAAGCTGGATCGGTGCATCTCTATTCTAAATGCAAAAAAAAAAAAAAAAAAAAGTAGTTCATAAAACTTGCAGTTTAGCAAATAAATGTGTCAAAATGTTTACTTTGCTACACACAAGATTAATGAGATTTCCGTATCTAATTGAAAGCAACCAGAGCAGCGTGTGGTCTATTGTGTGGAGGGGAGTGAGGGGCGTGGGTGATGGGGGCAAAAAAAAAAAAAAAAAAAATGGGGGAAAGCCAGGTGAGGGGAGGGGGGGTTGCAGAGCAGGGTTCACTACTCCACCTACTAACAAAAAAAATTCAAGACGACATTGCTTAGGGCAGCTTTAACTCGATGGCTGAATGTAATATGACCCTTAGTTCTACACTGGCTTAAACAATTACTGAAAGCTTTTCCACACACAAATACTCAAATTTACTTCCATTTCACATGCAACTCATGGTAAAATGGTAAATGGTCTCAACTTATTTAGCGCTTTTCCACCTACGTTAGGCACTCAAAGCGCTTTACAGTAAGGATCCACTCACCCATTCACACTCTCATTCATACACCAATGTACGCAGACACTGGAGGCAAGCTGGGTGAAGTGTCTTGCCCAAGGACACGACGACAGTGTGCACCTTCAGGAGGCGGGATTCGAACCCCCGACCTTCATTCCGATCAAATAAAATGTCTCGCAAATTAATATATATATATTTTTTTTACAAACCCTTTCTGCTCCTTCTCTCCTCAGGACTCGCAGCTCTCCGATCTGTCCGTGCTGCGCCAGAGGCTTCAAGATTTGGAAAATGCACAGCTTCAACAAATGGAAGAACTCGGAAACCAACCCCCAACTCAGGGCGACATTTAAACCAATGCATTTTATACAAACTCTCCTTTAAAAAAAAAACATGAATTTACAACAGACAGTCTTCCTCAGGGTTTTATTAACCACTTTTGCACTATATTTATAAAACTTTTGATATGTTAAATAATTAAAAGTTCATATGTGTTCGTAAGCTTGTCCTGTTTTTTCCGATGTTAAGTCTATGCAGTTAGTTCCGCAAGCAGCTCTTGAGTTCATCAAGAGATGCAGTTGCTCTTTCAGCTCAGAGGCGGCGCCGCCTTGCTCCAGTTTGTCCTGGATCTGTAGGAAAACCGAGAAAAGACACTACAGGTGAAACTCGGAAAATTAGAATATCGTGAAAAAGTTCATTTATTTCTGTAATACAACTTAAAATGTGAAACTAATATATGATAAAGACTCACGACATGCAAAGTGACATGTCAAGCCTTTATTTTAATTGAAGATGTTGGCTTTTTCAAAATATTCAAATTTTCTGAGATGTTTTAGATGGGGTTTTTACAAGCTGAGCCATAATTATCAAAATTATAACAAATAAAGACTTGATATATCTCACTTTGCATGACGATTATGGCTCACAGCTTGTAAAAAACCCAAACTCAAAATCTCAGAAACTTAGAATATTGTGAAAAGGGACTGTATTGTCGGCTCAAAGTGTCACCCTTTCATCAGCTAATGAATCCAAAACGCCTGCAACGGGTCCCTGAGACTTTAAATGGTCTCTCAGTGGTTCAGTAGAATTCACCATCATGGGGGAAGACTGCTGACCTGACAGTTGTGCAGAAAACCATCATTGACACCCTCCATAAGGAGGGAAAGGCTCAAAAGGTAATAGTAAAAGAAGTTGGATGTTCTCAAAGTACTGCCTACACAGATGTGTAGGTGTATCACTTTATACACCTACACATCTGTAAATACAATACAATTCTATGTCAAATTGTTGTCGTCTACCATTATTTTACTTTTTATCTTATTTATTTTAATATTCTCTATGCATGCCCCTATAGCCTCATAGTTTAAAGTTTTATAGCCTAGTTTTATTTGAATTCTGTGTTATGTTTTATGTTGCACGTCTGGACCGAGAAAAATTCCTAGTTTGTGAACCTGTTCTCAAACAATGGCAATAAAAACTATTCTGATTCTGTATCAAAGCACATTAATAGAGTGGAAGGGAAAAGTGTGGAAGAAAAAGATGCACAATTAAGGCAGTAATTCAAGTAAAAGGGGCCCAAACCAAGTACTAAATACATATGCATGATTATAATTTTCAGAAGGCTGACATTTCTCTGTTTAAAATCTTTTTATTTCATGTAATATTTTAATCTGAGATTTTGAATTGGGATTTTTACAAGCTGTAAACCAAAATCATCCAAATTATAACAAAGGCTTGACATGGTAAATAAATGGTCTCAACTTATATAGCGCTTTTCCACCTACATTAGGCACTCAAAGCGCTTTTACAGCAAGGAACCTCTCACCCATTCATACACCAATGTACGCAGACACTGGAGGCAAGGTAGGTGAAGTGTCTTGCCCAAGGACACGACGACAGCGTCGCCCATAATGACATAATGTCATGACTCTATCGTATATTAGTTTCACATTTTAAGTTGAATTACAGAAATAAATGAACTTTTTCACGATATTCTAATTTTCCGAGTTTCACCTGTAATTTGGTGCACTGTTTCTATTTAGTCCATCAATATAATGATAAGGGGTAATAGATCTTTTATTAACACCTGTGTAAAGAAGAAGTCAGCATAACAAGGTAACATAGGCTAAAAAAAAAAAACTGTAATGCAAAACTAATGCATGAATCACATGCATTTGTCAAATACAGGAAGTCACAAACGTAATGACCCAAGTGTTTTTTTTTTCTGAGAAGTGAAGGAGAAGTGAACAGGAAACTGGTACCTAAATGTAACGCTTAAATAATATGTAATAAGGTTAGGACTTAGTATTGCAACGGGATGAATACTGAACAGAAAAATCTGATTTGTTGAAACAGTTAAACACAAGTAGAACATATAAATAAATTGTTTAAAGTGCACACAATCACAATAAGGGAAAAAATATGTGACCTTTGGTCAGTTTGGTTTTGGTTCTTTTTTTAGAGTTCAGTTGATACGTTTCTGCATTCAAATGTTACAAAAAACTGACCTAAAAAAACAAGGTCAGGAAAAAACCCATAAGCATCAAGAGCTTGTCACTGTGTGGAATTTTATTTTGAGAACGACAAATTTCTTCTTACTTAAATTAAAAGGCGTCTGAAAACCTTTTGTAGCCGTTTCCAGTTTAAACGCTTTATAAAATAAACTTTTGCAAACATATTTACTAGATTATATATAGGGAAAACGTCCATATTGTGAGCAGCACACGCAATGCTGAGTTCCCAGAAACCCAGTAACACAAAGCAGAAATTAAGCAACATAAAAACGTCCCTCTTTCACCCCTTAACATTGTGTAGCGTTGTGTTGAGTAATTCTAATGTGGTTATTTTGACTTTAACGTGTCACTTCTCACTAATGGACACAGGTGGTCTGTTGTTCAGCACTTTACCGTCTGAATCATGGTGGCTGTGATGAAACAAAGTGTGACAGTTTTTTCAGTTGCTCGAACTCAAAAAGGGAAGTTGTCTTGTGGTGAAAGACTAAGTTTTAGGAAGTTTCAGCAGTCCACCCTACTTTTCCTCCGTGTGCATGTGACTGCATTCACTTAATCTTCTATTATTGAATGATTTTAAAAATACATTGTCAAAATAGTTGCATTCACTTAACCTCTTGACTCACACCTGAACCGAGTATATTTTCACCAGTTTGGCTTCTTCTAAAAGTTTCTTGAAAATAAGTGCCAAAGAAGCGTTGAAAACGATACGTAAACAAGGATGAAAACGTGACAAAAAAAGTGTCCAAAACATGGCAAAAATGGAACCAAAAAAGTGAAGAAAGAAAAGTTACCAAAACAACGCATTTAAAAACATGACAAAGAAGTGACCACGCAGGAGAAAATGTGTTCAGTTAAGGCAGGGGGTAAGAGATTAATATTTGAAATGAAAATGCAGTATTTCTTTTCAGTTTTGCACATTCAAGCATAAATCATACAGGCGTTATTATCAAAAGTCTCCCATTTCTTACTCAGGGTGCTCTCCTACCTGAGCCACGTGAGGCTGGGTTTGACGTCGGTGCAGGACGGTGAGGAGCGATAGGTGATTTTGGTGTTGCCGTGGCAGCTGTTGTCAGGGAGAACCGCACACACCTGGGCCACGCCTTTGTTGTCTGCGCTCAGGATGTGGAAAGTCAGACTTGCTTCAGCGACATTCCACACAGAGACCTGAGCGGGAAAGAGTGGCTAAAGATATAGGCTAAAGCTGCCTACAGACCTAACCGCACGGACCGCGCTGCTGCTTCTATTTTGATGCTTAAAAGGCTTGGAATCAGATGCTCGTGTGTGTTCACCTCAGGCGGAGCCACTGCCCGATTCTGTAAAAACAAACGATTCTGTAAAAAAAAAAAAAAAAAATTGCGCCGTTGCTGCAAAGCACTAAGATATTAACGAAAACGGTTTCTTGATTCCTTGCATGTACTTTGGTGAAAGTAGAATAATTTTACCAGCCAACATTTCTCTGACGAAAATCTCGACTCGTTCCTCTCTCCCTCTCCTGGATATTATCTCAGTATGTGTGGGTTTGGTTATGTAGTACCTGTCTGTCCAGCGATCATGTCATGATAAAATTCCCGCTTCGTTCGTGACTTTATTCGCTTTGTGCAACAATTAGAACAGTCCATTGCTATAAACGTGTCAGTTCTACGTTTTCGCTTTGCTGCTGCGAACGCTCCGTTTATTCACGCTGTATTGCCTGACTTTGGAGTTTCTTTCCAAACTTTCGATACGTCGCTATTGTCATGACACACGGGGTTCAGTGCCTCGCTGCTGCGCCCGCTGTCTCCCCGTGCCGCTGTGCTCCGAGCCCGCGTCCGAGACCGTCTGTGCTTTTATACAAACTCTACTTTGAAAAGAAAAAGGGAAAAAAAAGGAGACATGAATTTACAACAGTCTTCCTCAGGGTTTTATTAGATACTTTTGCACTATATTTATAAAATTAAAAGTTCATATGTGTTCGTAAGATTGTCCTGGTTTTTCCAATGTTTAGTTCCACGAGCAGCTCTTGAGTTCATCAAACAACTTCTTGACGTGATAAAGTTGCTCTTTCAGCTCAGAGGGGGCGCCGCTTTGCTCCAGTCTGTCCTGAATCTGTAGGAAAACCGAGAAAACACACTAACTTGGTGCATTGTTTCTATTTAGTCCATCATTATATTCATAAGAGGTAAATACTGTAGATCCTTTATTAACATCTGTTTAAAGAAGTCAGCGTAAATACAAAGTTAAAATAGGCTAAAAAAAACACACTAATGAGAAACTAATGCATGAATCACAATACAGGATGTTAAAAACATAGTGTTTTTGTCTGATAGCCTAAGTGAAGGAGAAGTGAACAGGAAACTGGTACCTAAAGAGGAACCTTAAAAAGAACAAGCAGCATTTCCCCTACATATCAGCAACACATTTGCGCTCTTAAGAATTTTTTTTTTTTTTTTTTTATAACTGCAACTCTATTATTATTTTTATTATTTTTTTATAGACTTGTTGTTGATTGGCATATCGGAGAGTTGGATACATGTGTGACGTCAATGATGGCTCCTGTCTCAAATTGTGGCTGCTTAGACAGTTTCTAGTTTTTCTCAGTATAATAATAAAATATTAAAGCAGGAAGGAAATTTGGCAAATTACTGCAGTACATTCAACTGTAGTGCAGTCATTTGCAAAGTTTTTTTTATACTAAGGTAAAACATCTAGTTATAATGAAGGCCTTAACAAGAATAAACCTCGTCTAAACCAGGACTAGCTTAACCGTTGTCCACATCTAACGTCTGCTTAGAACCACCAGAAGATAAATTAAAGCCTCCTGAATAAAGCTTATCAGCTTAAAAACTAACCTAGTTATGCTGACTAGTTTTTAAAACATTTCCCCAGTATTTTGTATGAGAACCACTGTTTTATGGTTCAGACGAGAATCAAAGGAACGGGGACAGTACCCAGGCAAGAGCTGGATTGATATTACAGTGGCAATAATATTAGCACTGATGTCATTTGAAAGTAGATGCGGTTTACATCTGGACGTCACGTGTCACCTTCGCCATAGTACTCACCTATGGTTTGCAGAGACTGTGGGCTGGGAAGTATCACCACTAGGGGGAGCGTTTGATTATAATGTCCTATTTGCAGATTTTGTGCTGGAGTGACATAAAAGTTTTTATTAATCATCCATAGTGGGGGTCGTGTTACAGGCATAGATTTAAGCACCCTTTAAGCACAGTGCATTATGGCTGGTCTTGTCTGTAGGATCTTATATTTACTTCAATGAGTGGGATGTCTGATATCATTTTGAAAGTACTTTTGGAGCGGCATTTACTACTGATCAGTGTTAATTTTGACAACATATTTTTATTTAGTTTTAGTCTTAGTCTTTTGACGAAAATGTAATTCAATTTTAGTCGAGATTTAGCCAAAAAAATATCGTCAGTTTTAGTCTAGTTTTAGTCGACTGCAAAAATGAACAAAAACTCCCGCACACTGTCTCACTCTTATGTTATCTTATCTTAGTTTTAGTCGACTAAAATTGCAAATCAATTTAGTCGACTAAATTTAAGACAACTTCGCATTTATAATATTCATTATAATCATATTTAATCAGGTCCTCTGCTTCATGGAGCTGCTCCACATGAACAAAGCTCAGAGCTGTTCCTTTGGCAGTGAATTTACATGATCTGAGGCTCTTTCAGACGGTCAATAGAAGTTTGGGTGATTTTAGTGTCTCCTTTTCATTTTTATTTAGTCTGATTTTAGTCGACTAAAATATCTGGACATTTTAGTCATAGTTTTAGTCTCTTTTAACTTTTAATTTAGTTTTAGTCCAATTTTAGTCTTCAAAAATATCACTTTGACTAAAATTAAGACTACATATTTTAGTCGACGAAATTAACACTGCTACTGATTAAATCTAGAACACCGCAAAAATATAAACCTAAGTGTTCTCTGTGTTTGCAAGTACAGTGGGAGGAAAAAGTAAGTACACCATGTGGAATTTCTCCAATTCTTCAATTTCTGCCTAAATTAGTCATAAAATGTGGTTCGACTTTGGGTTCATCAGTCCACTGAATATTTTTCTAGTAGCGCTGTGGAGCATCCAAGAGCTCTTTTGCAAAACAAAGTTGAATAGTTTGGGAGGAACACACAACGTCATGTGAGGAGGAAAAATGTAACAGCACACCAACATCAAAACCCTCTCCTCACTGTGAAGTATGGTGCAGGAGAATCATGGTGTGGGGCTGTTTTGTTGCCTCAGGGCCTGAACAACGTGCCATCATCAAAAGAAAAATAAATTCACAAGTTTATTAAGCTATTTTTGCAGAAAAACCTGAAACCATTACAACAGCATCTGAATATGTAAGTGAACCCCTGTATTAAATAGCTGGCTGATCCTTCTTTTGCAGCAATAACTGCTTTTCTGTATTTGCAGGTTTGACGCTCACAACGATCAGGATGAATTTTGGACCATCCTCTTTACAAAACTGCTGCAGTTCAGTGAGAATCAGGCGGCGTACTTACTTATTCCACGTTCTCCTGTGAATGTTTCCATTAAAAATATGATAAAATGTAAATGTTTGGGTAGTATTAGTTTAAGCAGACACTGTTTAATCATTCTTGTGATTTTAATAAAGATCAGACCACATTTTATGACCAACTTAGGCAGAAATGTAAGAAATTCCAGACGTGTACTCACTTTTCCCTCCCACTGTATGTGGCCCAAACCACTTTTGCTTTGGACCAGAACAGATCGTTGGGAGCAGCACAAGATGGATTCTCGAGTGTTTGTCAATTCTCAAATACAACAAGAATTCAGTGTCCATGCAAGGGTACTGGGACAGGAGGAGGAACTAAAATGTTTTATTTTGTTTTGTTTGTATTTCTTTAATTACAGTTACCCCTCCTGGAGCTGCCACCTTAACGTGGTGGAGGGTTTTGAGCATCCGAATGATCCTGGGAGCTCTGTTGTCGGGGGCTTGGTGCCCCTGGTAGGGTCTCCCATGGCAAACAGGTCCTAGGTGACAGGTCAGACAAAGAGCGGTTCAGAAGCCCCTTATGAGAGACCAACAGGCCCGGTTAGAACCATCAGGCCGTCCTTCTGTGGACCCACCACCTGCAGGAGGAGTCATAGGGGCTGGTGCAATGTGATTTGGGCAGCTCCAACAGCTGCCCCCACGACCCGGCAACGGACAAGTGGAAGAAAATGGATGGATGGATAATTACAGTTCTTTGACCCTGTCTTTACCTTAGGGAGAAACTATTATACAGGTTTTGTGGTAAGTCACATGGGAATGGACAAGGAGGACATTCTTTGTGAGACGCTACTGGACCACTCTACAGCCCAACATTGAATGAAGATGGATAGAATGAGTCCATCCTGTTGGCTGTTTTAGAGTTAAACTAGACTGAGATATTTTGGACATGGTACAGAGGAGGGTTAGTGGATATATGGGTGGAAAGAAATTGAGACCAAGAGGAAGAAAAACATGGGGGTTCACAAGTGTTGAGAAAGATGACATGAAGTCTGTTACGTGTGAGAGAAGAGGATGTTGAGGAGAGAGAAAACCTCCTGTACTGACCTCGGTGAAATATCTCTGGATGAATATGTAGATCTCCTTCAGTGCTGCAGCTTCATTAAACTCATTTTCATGTTTCTGAAATTAAAAGAGCATTCATCCAATCACCTTCACAATGATTTACACACATATACTGTAGGTAAATCAAAGTGGACACTCGCCTTCGACTCTTTCTGTAAAAAGTCTCTAAACTCAGAGTCAGATACTGGCGGCTGATCCTGGATCTGTTTGTAGTACAGCCTCACTTCCTGCTTGTACTTGGGCATTTCTTTGCCGTAGAGGAGCTTGTTGGTTGGTGTGTGCTGAAGAAACAACAGAAATAGTTACGTCAAAGCCTCTCTTTGTCGAGACTGCATACTTAAAAACATTCTAATGGGAATCTTAGCTTGATGCAGTATTTTACGTTTTAACATTTGGAATAATGTCTATAAAAAGTAATAATGTCTATAAAAGACAGGAGTGAGAGACTTGGCTAGTCAGGATTTCAAATTGGCCTGGCGCACCATTTGCAGGCAGCAGTGGGAATAACTTGTGTAAATCATTGAAAATGGTCAGGCTAACAAATCAAAGGCGCTGTGATGAACACACTTTGAGAGTGGAACTGCTCAGAATGGGTTAGTTGATGATTTGTGGACTTTCAAAAATGTGGGGGACAGTTTCGTGTTCCCTCTAATATTTAACAAAATCCCCAAAATAAAGATTAGAGTGCTTCCGAAGAAGAAGAAGAACAGGATTAATTAAAACTGAATGAAGTGAAATGTTCTACTCCATTTATGGGGATAATGAAGATGGAATTTTTACTTGTCACTATAACCACTCCTTCCCATGCTTGGGTCCTGGTACACCAAAGCTAGAATTATTATTATTTTTTTGGCCTGTTTGATGATTTGATTTAACTGACCTTCCCGAGCTGCGTGTCGCTAAGTGAGAAAGAGTCCATAAAAGCCTGAGCGATGACCGAGAGGCAGCCGTCCAGATGAGGGCTCTTCTCCAGGTCGAACACAAACTGCGGGTTCTTCAAGATGTTCACCCAGAAACGCAGAGGTAAACTGAGCACACACGGGGAGAAGCAAGAAATGAATGCACTTAATGTCACTCAACTCTCCACCATACATTAGTAAATCACATGTGTTATGCAAATCTTCCAACATTAAATCAAAACAACTGGACTTGAAATTAAATGGTAAGCCAACGTTTCATTCCCCTTAAAGGGAGCTTCCTCAGGGTGGTTTTGCTAACCCACTTGATATACTATATGTGGGTGATGTCACCAAACCATGGCCGGGCATTGTCCACACAATGTCCCACATCTAAGTCTAGATAGTGCGACAGTCACCAAAACCAGCCTTGAGGAAGCACCCGGGATGGGAGGTGAAATATCTGCTTCAAGTCCTGTTGTTTAGTTTTAATGTTGTTTATTTTAACCACCTGGATGATGAGAAACCAGTGTTAATTATTTTTATTTATTTTCCGTTAAGGCTCACTCTGTTGGTAATTGTGGCATTTGTGATATGCTCAGAAATAATTTTAAGCCAAGTTAAAAGAACTAATGCCAAGGTGTCCAAAAGTAGTTTAGAAGAGAGAGACCCACCTGGAACATGGGGAGATTATGTATAATTAATTATACTTCACCTGTTGGTCTTCCAGATGTGCAGAACGTCTGGGTCGGTGATCCTCATTTCTTCGGCCTGAGCGTCCAGGAAATCAAAGAAGTGTTTAACGCTGAGTGGAGCTTTGTTCTGCTGCAGGCCCCAGATACATCTGAACAACTTCTCCACAAACGAGTGCACCGCCACCTACAGGCAAATGGGTACATTACACTTCATTACTGTGTATGTAATAAATGTTTGTTTAAAGAGAGAAAGGCTTATATTCAGTTTGGTGTGCAGAGAGGCAGTCAGTAAGTGCACAGTCGCTCTTTAACGCCATTGCCCACCGTGCATGAGTGATGGCACCCGGTGACCAGGGACCAAAAGAAACCTTTTAAAACAGATTCCAATGGAGACTTTACACCTCCAAAAACAGCTTAAAAGCCTGGCTCTGAAGACTTTTCTTTTATTAAAAAATAACTGTGACCCATGTGACAACACTGGGCAAGGTATCATATTTTTAACCACGCTGGTTTTTGTTCTGTGGAATTAAAACGTTTAAGCCTGAGGCTCTGGAGCACTGTGGAGGCTTGTAGCCAATCGCCTGCTCCGCAGGGGAGGGGCTTCTTGCCTTTTACCTTTTTTAAGATATATACTCTGTAGGAGGAGCAAGGTTTGACTTGATCATTTCACATGCCACATGGCCCCATTAGTATGAATGGGGCTGAATGACTACCATCTTCATCCACTAGGCTGTCAGGAAACTGAACTCTCCCCTTCCCCCACTTGCTGCCCCATGTTGTGTGTACATACAGTGTTTGATATTTCTCTGTATTTTACTGTTGTCATTTCAAGTTGCATTGAGAGCAATGCAACTTTAGATCCACTGTCTGTGCTTTACAAGTCGTAGAATTGGCAATAAAACTTGCCGAACTGATCTGAAATTTACCAGGAACTGATTATGACAACCAATGTACATGCACTATTATTAAATGTAAAGCTTTGAGTTGCATGTGAAGCTTGCAACGCTCGTTTTCATTTCCTCTGTGTGTGTCTGTGGTGTTAGAGCCGGTTCCTCTCACTTTTGTGGAGAGCAACTTCGTGAGGTGCACTTCCTTCAGCTTCAGCTTCTTCCTCTCTAGGGTTTTCAAATCCTCCACAATGTCAGGATCGATCTGACAAAAAACAACAGACAACAGTCTTACAACTTCATAACCATGACATTATGCACAATTTCAGCATGCTCTTACCAAATGAAAATATTTCCCAGAAAAGTCCTGATCATCTGAAGAACAATGAGCGCTTGTCAAAATGGAGTTCTCAGTGATACAGGGACTAAAATGTTTCTGTTTCAAATGAGAAGGTGCAAAATTCGTACCTTTGATGCTCCCCTGAGAACTGAGCGGTGCGTGAGCTTTCCTTGAGAGCACTTTGATTGTGGCTCCGTCTGGGATCTGGAGAAGTTTAGAACAAATCAATGTTTAATAAACAAAAATCTTATGAATACCACAACACGACAATATATTTTGGTGGAACTATACTACTGTACAAAAGGTTACTGAAGTTGATCTCTCTCGGTCCTTTATCTTTCATTATCTCTCATTACAACGAAGAATACAGACTTGCCATAGGTTGCGTTCAAAATAAAGACAGTAGAATATTCACAAAAGCCCATCGATCAATATTGGACAGAACTCACTAAAAGGCCCCATGTGTTGGTATAATATTATGGTACGGTAACTTGATTATTCCCAGGTGAACTTTTAATGCTCAGATAAGTATCATGGTCCTGGTCATACACTGTCAGCCCTGAGGAAAGTCCCATGATGCACTGCTCTGCTCTGATTGTGTTAGACGTGCATTAGAGACCACTCCTCTGCATCACTCCAGCTCTCACTCTGCGCCTGAGAGCAGCACTCAGCATGTTTTCGCCACTCGATTAAGACTTTATCAGAGCGAGGTATCAGACGCCACTGCTAATTGCTCAACAACAGGACGTGACAAGCCTCAACAGGACCGGGGTTTAGAGATGTTGCAGTTTCCTTCCCCAGTATATCTATTTCTTAAATGTTTTTCGATTTGATGGACACACAGCAGTTACAGATGCATAAAAGTCTGTCGGATTTTTTGTTGACCAATTTGGATAAGGGAATACATGAGTGCTGCACACTGGTGAGGGACACTGCACTAGAAAGAGCAAAAGGTGGAAGGTATAAAGAGAACTCTGGTTTTAAGTTTTTTTATTGATTATTTATTGTTTTATTATTCTCATTCATTAACCCTACAAAAACATGACAGAAAAGCACTGAAAACACAACAAAAATGTTACAAAATAGCAACAAAAAACATAACCCGCCCCCCAAAAAACGGAAAAAATGGGACAAAAACGTACTGGAAAAGCATCACAAAAGCGACTAAAAAGCGACAAGAAAGTGACAAAAACGTTGACAAAAAAGCAACAGAAATGTGTCAAAAATGGGACATAAACATGGCAACTGGATAATCTAAAATCTAATCTAAAAAAAATCTAAAAACAGTGTAATGCCGCATTTGAAAGCTGAGATCTCCAAAAAGTGGTCATACCTTTTTTGTCACGTTTTCGCAGCATTTTTGGCCCTTTTTGGTGCTTTTTTTTGTCATTTTTTTGTCTGTATTTTTATTCTTTTGTTTTTAAGCTTTTAGATTTGGGTAAAACTGAACTGGAGAAAATGTGCTCGGTTCAGGTGGGGTTAAGACGTTAAGTGGCATAGCTGTAGTATTAAAGCTATACAGTGTAAAAATTAAACTAAAAAACATGAGCGGTCAGGGCATAGAAAAGGGAGTGCCGAAAAGCCGAACGGAAATGGTGCAAGTCAACGCTCCAGGTTCATTTTGAGGTATACAAAGAAGTGCTATGTGAGTTCAACCAGATTTTGCGTGGAGAAAGGGAGAAGTACTGTACTTCTCTAAAATCATCGCAAACGCAGAAACAATTCTTGTGTTCTGTTTTCCACAGTAAACAGATTAACTAACCTCAAGTTTCAAAACCGCGGTCATTAAGCCTCTTCTAAAGAAGAGCAGCCTTGATCCAAAGGTACTGAACAACTACCGGCCCATATCAAACCTTAGCCTGGCTAACGCCAGACTAAAATCACAAGTGATATTTAGTCTGGGGACCACCAATTCATTTTCTCGTAGGAGATTTGTGGTTTACGATTGTCCATAGCGTCTATTGGGCGCTACGAATGTCTCTCATGCGTCTGCACGTAGCCATAGCCAATCGTATCATCATATCAGGTGACGTATGATGTACCTGCTGTAAACTAAACTATTTAGAACACGTTCTAAAGCTTGATCGAAAGATGGCATCGCGTCTGCTGCTGTCATGTTGGATCCGTAAATATTTTTTTATTTCTTAATCCCTAAACAAACTACAAGCTTCCGTATGTCAAATAGCAACCCGGAATGTTCCACATTGTAGCTTTAAAGGTGCATGATGGAACTTTTTATGTGAAAAACAAAACTTTTTATTTGTGCATATTTGACCTTTTAGCAGCCCAGTGGTTAGCTTGGTGCCTTTATTTTCCATCACAGTGATGGACCCTCTCACCAGATAAACCTACAAAACAATTGATCCTGGAGCGTTGTAGAGGCCACTGTGATGGAAAGTTAAGGCACCATGCTGACCACACATACAGGCACTGTGTCACAAAATGGTTATTTACGCAGTTTGTTTCTTTGCATAAAAGTTCCATAATGCACCTTTAAATTTAGTGTATTAATCAGGAAGAAACCCATTGAACTGGATATTGCACCACAGTAGATTTGGCTGTTGAAAACACTGCTCTGCAAAGGGGAATTTAAACACTCCACAATTGATATTTGTCTTCAGTTGCAAATCTTCTCTCTCAGTGATAATCTGTGGTGTAAGCTATAGCCGCAATTCTACAGACAACCTCAACTAGATTAGAGAATTGTTTCTTTCCAACTGACACTATAATCACATGACTTTCAGAACATGTTTGTAGAGTTTGTAGGTTTCATACATGGCAATTGTGATTACCTTGTAGTGCTTCATGGTGTTGAGCATCGTCACATCTCTAAGTCTCTCCGAGCTCAGATCCACCTCCTCCAGACGAAGAGAGCACCTCCCCTCACATACTCTGGCGGGAAAAATAAATCATCAAGTTAAGGGGACTCAAAGCCGGTGTTATGATTGAAATGTACAGCGGGAGGTTTCATTCCACTTTTAGTTATTTGTACTTTGTCATGTATGGGAACTATATGAGGAAGGAATCAAAATGAAACTTTTTTTTAATGAGCTATTTCAATATCAGACTTTCTTACTTCCTGAAACCACTACAGACAGAATATTGCACACAGCCTCACCGATGGCCAGCTCTCTGATTGGAGCGCTGTATGGGAAGCCAAACTTGTTCCTGAATGTGGTGAGGATCTTGTCTTTGACCTGGTCCACAGTGTCACAGCTCAGAGCGTTCACCTCCAGAGGCTCCGACAACTCCCCGTCACTGCCCACCGCAAACAACACCTTCAGCTTCTGCTCCAAGACACACCATAACACACGCTGTCAGCAAACAGCGCCTAAACGTGAGAGTTTGATCATGTGCATACGGGTAGAAGATAATGTAAGGTATGCTATGCGGTCTCCGTGTGGAAATTTGGCGTCTGCGTTTGACCCATCCTCCAGGGCAGCTGCAAGCTGTCAAGAGCTGTGGGTGACTGTTGTGCAGGACTTTGAGATACATCTTAAGATCTTGAGATGGGTGGAGTGAGGACTACTTGGATTGGCTTACTGTATATATTTGAGGTTACACATACATACACATTTTGAGAATTACTTTACTTAATAAAGTATAGATGCAATAGAAAAAGATAACATGATACCTAAAAGAATAATATAGTAAAGAAGTATTATCCCATCTTATGCTCGGAACCATGTGGTTTCCATCCTATAGAGGTTCAGTTCAGTTTATTAGCCATTTGCCGTATAAAACCCACATTGGAAAAGAGTGTGCAATGAGCTCAAAGTGCACTGTCGACATATAAAAGGACATTACAACAACAAAAAGACATAAGAAACTTAAGGGTAAAATACTGTACAATAAAAAGCCCATAAAAAAAATTAAAGTGCTTTGTTTAAAGTCATCACAGCTTATGGAAAGAAACTGTTAAAATGGCGATCAGTAGAACATTGACAGAGCAATACCTTTTCCCTGAAGGGAAGATCTCAAAGACAATTTGAAAAGCTCGATTTAAGAATCTGGCTTTACTGTATATGTAGCCTCCAGAAGTGGCAGAGTGCAGCCAAAGGTCCTGCTGCTGATTGAACCACTTTGTTCAAAGTCTTCTTTTCTTTCAGAGTGAGATTACCAAACCACAAAGAAAGAATCTTAGTCATCTTGAGCTTAGTATTTTTACGCAAGCTTCAAAAAGAGGCGCTGTCTCACTTTCTTAGCAATATTAGTATTAGAGCGCCAATTCAAGTCATGACAAGGAGTCATGCCCAAGAATTTACATTTCTCAACAATCTGCACCTCAGAATCATGGATAGTAATAGGCAACTGTTTCCTATTGTGACAAAAATCAATAACAAGTTCACATGTTTATGGCATTTCTGTGCAGCAAATTACTACTACTAATAATAATAATGCATTAGTCTAATCTGCTTTCCAGATGCTCAAAGTCGCTTCACAGTTTCGTACATTATTAATTCACACCAAACCTGGTGGTGGTAAGCTACTATTGTAGCTACAGCTGCCCTGGGGTAGACTGACGGAAGCGAGGCTGCCAATCTGCGCCATCAGCCCCTCAGACCACCACCAACCACTCACTACATTCACCCATGTTTCCTGATGTTCCCCAGTGGTCTCCCATCGAAGAACCAACCAGGCCCTGCCTGCTGAGCTTCCCAGATCTGACAGGATCGAGCAGAGCAAAGGCAGTATGCCTATGAAATTATAAATATGTATTGGTAAAAGAGTAAAATGTTTGTACTAACACACACATTTTCTAAAGGAACGTTTAAACATATATTTTTTAAACATAATACATTTGTTTTACATTTTCTGCATTGACATGGTGTTAAAGGCCCTATAACTGAATTTTCTATATCAATGGAACAGAATTGGTTTTGTCCTCCTTCAGTATATTGTAAACTATATACTGTGCATCTAATTAGAAAACGTTTGTATCAATCTTAAGATTGAAGAAGATAAGATATGACAGGAAATGTGCAAACAGTTAAATAGTAAATAGATGTATCTTATGTACAATCAGTAATAACAAAAAGCTTAAAGGGGCAAAAATATAAACAATAAGAAAAAAAAATCTTGAGAACTTGCAGGCTAGTTTAGCATTTCTGTGACACAACTTGCAGTTTTTGCAACGGATGGAAGTTAGACATGTGTTAGGACACAACTAACTATTGAATTTATTCCTTCTTTCATCCCTTTAAAATAAATAAAATGTTTATGTTTTCTGTCACTGTCCATTGTCCTCTGCTCTATTAATGTTATATCTATCATTTGAATGGTTATCAATTAAACAAAATAAAAATCTGGCCTGGAAACAAAAGAAGGGAGCAGACGGAAAAAAACTTGTTCCAACGCACCACTACAACATTCATTTGCACACACAGTCAATTATCAAGTATTGGGACATTTTTATCTCCATCCAGTTGTGTTGCGGGTGTTTGAGAGCTCCATTAGCTCTGTCAGTTTGACAAATCTCTGATGCATTACTGTGTGCGTGCAGCCGTATAATGTGAGCGTGAGGACGCTCTGTGTGGCTGCTGAAAGAGGTTCCCTCTGTGCTCTCTCTGTCATCTGTCTCTCTCTGAGCTGCTGTGGCCAAAGTCAGCTCCTCTAATGGACAACACTGAGGAGCCTGAGATTAGATTCTGTGAAGAGTTTATGGAGCAGAGAAAGAGCAGGAAGTGAAGAGTGACTTTTACAGATAGAAAAAGGTGGAACAAATATCCTTTTCTCAAGCAGTTCATGAAGTGGCAAAGTTATTTTTGATTTAAATATTGTAAAATCTTTTTTATTTCACTTTCAAGTTTTCCACAACTTCACAACTTATTAGTAATTGTAGAAAGAGGAGGATCTTTGCTTGAGTTTGAGTGGCTTGAAGATTTATTTTACCGATGAGCCCCCAATTACTAATACAACAACCAAGTAACTTCTTCACTTCTTTGTTTTACTTCTTAAAGTAACACTGCAGAACATTCCAGATACTCCAGGTAAGTGTAAGGTTATCTTATCTCATCTTATCTTATAACAAACCAGTAAGCACCAAGTTGCACAAAATCTCGCTAAATAGAGTATTGGACATAGGAATTTATGTAAAAAAGGTGGCGACTCGGTGATGTCCCGTCCCAGCAAAGTTACACGTCTGGCCTGAAGAAAACAACACCCATAAATAAAACAGATGCTTTATAAATAAAAAATAAAACGTTTTAAAGAAATGTGTGGCTTTAGCAATACTTGTATGTCTTCCATCTCTGCACACAGTTAAAAAGGTGTGATGTATGGAATATATGTACGGTCTCTTTAAGAGACACCTGCGCAAGGTATTGTGGGATGCGCTTTACCCCATGTAAACGAGTGTTACGCGGCATTCTGTTGAGTAAAAGTACACACAAAGTCTCATCTCCTTATATATGTCGTATAAGCTAATACAGACATTACAGGAATTAAGCTCAGATTGAGAGGCCCCACCCTTCACAGTTAGACCGCACTAATCACACACAAACCAGAAACACACTTTTGTGGTTTTAGCCGCCCACGTATGCTTTCAATGTCAACTGCACTTTTGAGAAAGTAGTACACACTGGGGGACTTTTTATTTGATTAGTGCACTAGATAAAAAGTGAATAAAGTGGTTGTAGGGTTAAGGTTATATAAAAGGATTTGCTTAGATTTAGCTTTAGAAACAATGTATTGATCTATGAAGGGGAAATGGTTGCATTTGAGTATCAGATAAAAAATCAACCTACTGTAAGTGAATGTCCAAAAGTATCCACTTTCAAATATATTTATGTAAAAAGTAAAAGTATTCAACACAGATTTTGAAAAACGAAATGTGTGTCTTCTTCGTGCTCTTAATATACAGAAGAGTCTGAACGTGCCAACCGAGTTTTCAGGGGCTGGTTTCAACAGAACTAATCTTGTAGTTTCAGAAGGTGTGTTCTGCACTTCCTGTCAGATCATGGTGCACATCTTTCGACTTCTCTCTCACTTATAATAGAGAAGAATCATGAGGTTGTGGTCAGATAAGCACATACAGTACTTTCTATCTCTAGTATCAATAACAGTTAACCACTTACTGTACCCCTGACTTAACCAAGTGCATTTTCTCCAGTTCAGCTTTGCCCAAATCTAAAATCTTCTTAACTGGAGCTTAGAGCCTAAAGGCCAGTCTAAAGCCTTATTTGAAAGCTAAGGCCAACAAGACTGAGCAAAGGTTTTCCGTTAAGTTGTTGCCGCGTTGTCACATTTTCATCCTCGTTTATGTCTTCTTTCGTCGCAATTTTGACACTTTTTCAAGACGTTTTTAGGGTTTGGGTAATACCAAATGTAAATGTTGAGTAATTGCGCAGCTGTAGCTCTTTTAGCACATATTTGGCACTCTATTCTTGTATGCCTGTAACTTTCCACATTTTCAAGAGTGTGCCATTTCCTGACATACTGAGTCAAAGTCTGTTTTTAAGTCATCACAATGAAAAAAGAGATAGGAAATGTGCAGTTTCACTTCTACACTGTCTATTAGTTGTTGCAGTGATGTAACACGCCGACCTACTTCAACCACCCACGAGATATCAAGTGAGAACCATATGTTTACATACACTTTATAAAAAGACACATTTGCATTATTGTCTGACATGAAACCAGAATTAACTTGTACTTTTTTTAGAATAAACAAAACAAAATTCTATTTACTAAATGTCAGAAGAAAGACAGATAGAATTGTTTTTGTTACAAAGTCAGTTTACATACACTAAGATTACTATATCTTTTTGGGAAAGCCCAGATGACGATGTTATGTCCTTAGAAGCACAAGTCTGGTTCATCCTTGGGTGCATTTCAAGATACTTAAAGGTGCCACGTTCAGTGGTTAAAACAACAATACAGATCAGAAAGAGGGCGGTTCTGTGTCCCAGAGATGAACGTGCTGTGGTCTGAAATGTGAACATCAACCCAAGAACAAATGCCAGGAAGAAATGGTAAATGGACTCAACTTGTATAGCGCTTTTCTACCTTTATCAGGCCCAAAGCGCTTTACAGTAAGGAACCAGTCACCCATTGACACTCTCATTCATACACCCATGTACGCAGACACTGGAGGCAAGTGGGGGAAGTGTCTTGCCCACAACAACAGTGTGCATTTGCGGGATTCAAAGCCACGACTTTCCGATCACGAGACGACCGCTCTACCAACTGCGCCACCGTCGCCCTAGCCTGGTTTTACCATACCCTCGTACTCATTTCGTTACATACAAGGGTCTGGATCTTCACAATTGAGCTCCGTTATCAGGTGGAGGGGTGAACTCCTTTGAAACGATTGGATCTGAGTTTTGCGAGCGTTTGGTCGTGACGTATGTAATGCGCCCGAGTGAGTGAAGCAGCTTTCATAACTCTATCATAACTCTTGGGAGCATTCCTTGCACATTCCATGGCTTCAATTTTAATTTCTGAATATTTGGAAGCCGAGCCAGAACGGATTGAAGAGCTTCCATTACTTTTGGATCCGCCGCCATTGCCGAACTACAATCGGCAATTGCGGCGCAAATGTTTGACGTCACCTACAACACCCGCCTCCCCCGCTCGCTGAATGGTAGATTGAAATTCAACCGATGTAACGCGGCCACTGAGATCAGCCCAGACGTACATGTAGGGAAATTATAATTGACCGGAATTTACGGATGGCTAAGGCCAGGCTACTGTCGCCCTTAAGAAGCCCTTACTCCAAAAAAATAAAACCATTAAAAAGCCAGTTTGGAGTTTGCAAATAAAAACAAGGATAAAGACGTTAATTTTCGAGACATATCCTGTGGTCTGACGTTTAAAAAAAAATATATATATATATTGTTTGGCCATAATGACCATCGTTTGGAGGAAAAAGGGGAAATCTTGCAAGCCTGAGAAAACCATCCCAACTGTGAAATACAGGGGTAGCAGCATCATGCTGTGGGGTTGTTTTGCTGCGGGGGGGACTGGTGCACTTCACAAAATAGATGACATCATGAAGAAAGAAGACTATGGGGAAATATTGGAGCAACATCTCAAGTCCTGATCTCAATCCAGTTGAAATATGGGCAGATGTGAAAAGACATGCATCTCTCCTTTCTGAGGTTAATGTATATTGTACACTGTCCCTGTTCAAATAAATAAATAAACTAAACTAAACTAAACTACACTAAACATGTGCACGGAAGGTGGCCTACAAATGTGGCTCAGTCACACCAGTTCTGTTTGGACAAATGGACCAAAATGCCTGCGAACTATTGTGAGAAGCTTGCGGAAGGATATCCAAAACCTTTGACCCGAGTTATACAGTTTAAAGCTGGGGTACCTGATTTTTCCTGTTCTAAACAGTGGCATTTTTTGTTTTGGCCCAAACTTGTTTCTAGCTCTCACAGTTCCTCCTGTGTACTGTATTCAAAATGTTCAAAGAATGGAATTACATGCACATTTCACACCCATATACAGCATTGAGTGGTGACAAGTGAAGCAGGGGTGCCACCCCCAAGTTAAATTCTACACATTTAGACTAGACTTCTATCTTCCATTGCTCAATAAAACTTAAGGTGAAGACAATACAACAAGGTCTGTATTTTGCTGTATTTACAACATACTCTGAGGTGGCAAAAATAAATGTATTCTACAACACCAAAAATCAGGTACCCCAGCTTTAAAGCCAATGCTACCAAATAATAATGAAATGTATGTAAACTTTTGGTTTGTAAAAAGTAATAAAAATTGTGTAGAAAATTCTATCTCTCATTCTTCTGGCATTCAGCAAATAGAAATCATTTTGAAAATTCTAATTGACCATAAAAGTAAATTCTGGTTTCATGTCAGACAGTGAGGGGAAAAAAATGCAGTTGTGTCTTTATAACTCATAACACTCATGACGGCAAGGATTGTGTTGTTCTGAATGTGTACACCCCGTTTGAATGTCATCTTAATGAAACTGAATATCTTAATAGGCTTGCTTTTATGAATTCCTTTATCCAGGATAATAAGTGTTCTAATGTGTTTGTTATTGGTGATTTTAATGCAGATATTGCTGATGGAAGGTCACTTTTTGCTAATCACTTAAACCAGTTTTGTGAGGATAATGGGTCATTCTGTCATCCAAAGTCCATCTGCCTGCTGATAGTTTTACATATGTTAGTGAGGCATGGCATACAACCTCTTGGTTGGATCACTGTCTTGCTACAGCTGATGCACACGCCTCACTGACAGACATGAACATTTTTATGAGTTAGCTACAACTGATCATATACCTTTTGGGATTGAAATTAATTTTCATGCTCTGCCTTTGACAGTAAGTCATGACAATCAAAGTAGTTGTTACGTGGACTGGAACTCCCTTACACAAGAGGAAATAGTATCCTATTGTGTCCGTACAGAGAGCCTACTTGGTAACATCTATATGCCTAGAGAAGCAGTCATGTGTAGAGATAGTATGTGCCGGAACCCTGAACATATTTCAGCTATTTGTTCTATATATGATGACATAATGAAAGCACTAATTGTTTCAAGCAAATCCTTTCACACATGTAAAGTTAAAAAGAAAGTAAACCTGGATGGAATGCTCATGTGGCTGAATTTCATACAAAGGCACGTGAGGCATTCTTTGAGTGGACATTGGCAGGAAGACCAAGATTTGGGCCTGTGTTTGAGCACAAAAAAGTCACCAATGCTCAATATAAATATGCTCTTCGTTACATCACAAAAATGAGCAAACAATGAAAGCTGACTCAATGGCCAGAAAACTGCAGTGTAACAATGCATTTGAGTTCTGGAAAGATGTCAGGGCCATGAACACTAAGGTTTCCTTGCCATGCGTGGTTGATGGCATCTCTGGCACTGGTAATATATTGGAACTGTGGCGGCAACATTACGCTATGTTATTTAACTGTGTTCAGAGTGACCCTCATTGTATTGATGATGTTGATAGTTCAGATGCTATCTTATGTCAAGATGTCATCAAAGCTATTTCAAATTTGTCAGATAATAAAGCCAATGGGCAGATGGTGTTTCAGCTGAGCACTTAAAGTTTGCGAGTGCAAGGTTAGCTCCTTTGCTCTCCATCTGCTTCACAGCTTTTTTGCCCATGGGTTTTTGCCTGATTCCATGCTCACTGTCTTGTTAGTTCCTGTTTTAAAAGATAAAGCTGGCAAGATTGGCTGTTCAGACAATTATAGACCAATAGCATTGGCCAGTATTGTGTCTAAAATCGTTGAATCAATTTTGCTGGACAAAATATCTAAGTTTATTTTGTCGTCAGATTGCCAGTTTGGTTTTAAAGCTAAGCTGGGCACAGACATGTGTATATATGCCCTTAAAGAAATTATTGCTAAATATAAGGGTCAAAACTCCTCAGTTTTTATGTGTTTTTTAGATGCCTCTAAGGCTTTTGACAGAGTTAACCACAGGAAATTATTTATTAAACTAATTCAGAAAGGTGTTCCCAAATTCATTGTGCGGATCTTGATCTACTGGTATGCTCAGCAAAAGATGCAGTTAAGTGGGGGAACAGTGTGTCTGCTCCATTTAAGGTCAGCAATGGGGTCAGACAGGGGGCATACTATCCCCGATTCTCTTTAACTTATATCTGGATGATCTGTCTACAAGACTTAAGGCTTGTAATACTGGATGTATAGCTGGTAACCTTGTGTTAAATCATTTGTTGTATGCAGATGATCTTGTTGTGTTCAGTCCAAGCACTGCTGGCTGCAACAGTTACTTAACATTTGTTCAAGCTATGGCCTGGAGCATGACATTAAATATAATGCAGTGAAAAGTTTGGTTATGATCTGTAGAGCCAAGGAGGATAAGAAGACATCATATCCTGATTTTTATTTGTCTAATGCAAGGCTTCATGTTTCAAACAAAATAAAATATCTTGGGCATATATTGACAGAAGACTTGTCTGATGATGCTGACATAAACAGGCAATGTAGAACGTTGTATGCCCAGGCAAACACGCTAGCGCGTAAATTTGGCTTTTGTACGGACAAAGTGAAAATGATGTTGTTCAAATCATATTGTACACCTCTGTACACAGCGCACCTTTGGTCGAACTATAAAAAAGGAACATTGCAAAGGTTGCAGGTGGCCTATAACGACGCTCTGCGTGTGCTTCTCAGGAGGCCGAGATGGACCAGTGCGAGTGAGATGTTTGTCACTGCTGGAATAAACACGCTGCAAGCCACACTGCGGACGCTTATGTACCGTTTCATATGTCGTTTGAATAAGTCTGTTAATACAGTAATTGGTTCATTGGTTGATGTCACCTGTAGTGCCATTCGCTATCAGTCGCTAATGTGGAGCACTGGTATAGCTGTCTTTTTAAAGGGACTGTGTAATTTATTTGTTTGTAGTTTAATGTTGTTTGTGATGTCGCTGTCTTTTTGGACCTTGAGTCCGTAATAAACTTGAATTGAATTGAATTGAATATAAGTTGTATGTAAACATATGGCTCCAGCTGTAAATGCACTCCCTCTCCCTGCATCATCCTGCCATTACTGCTTTCCTCTGCCTCATGTCCACTGCACCTGACAAAATCTACCACGTACTTCTTTATAACTGAGCAGCAAGGTTAATCTTTCAGTGAACTCTACCCGTGTGTTTCTCACCAGGGGTTGGAAGTCTTGCGCCTGCCACAGGAGCCATTCCTCACTCAGAGTGTACAGAGCCTTCTCTGTCACACAGTCCACGGGTCCTTTGGAGATCTGCTGAGAGAGGGCACTGACCAGGAGGAACAGCGGCTGGCCCACGCTCTCCTGTGCACAGAGGAGACCGAAGAAATATTATTCAGAGGTGATTGCAGCTCTACAAGAAACAAACGCAAAAAGACACAAAAAGGTTATGCAACACAGGGGAAGTACAGGGGGCGGGTCAGTACTGGACCAGCATACCAGCATGAACACTAGTCACTAAAAGCCAAAAAACAAAACAAAACTACAGAATTAATTAGTTACAACAACAAAAAAGTGTGAAAGTAAAATGTAATCTAAACAAAAGAAAGAAGCTTTGAACTGACCCTGAGGAAGCCGTAGAGACAGATGGACATCCAGTTAGTGAGCAGTTTCTCCACCGTGGACTCCGTTCGTCTCAATAAGAGTTTGAGCTGAGAGTGTCCTCTTTTTTGCATCAGGTCCTTCAATAAAACCTCCATCACTTCAGTCAGATAAGTCAGGTCACTGTGGAGCGCGACGGTCAACAGGGAGGCTAACGCACACCTGCCACAACAAGGAAGAAAAGAAGTGTGACTCTAACCAACAATCATCTTGTACATGTAGTTACGTAGTTGTAACAAATGATTGTAAATGGAAGGAATTCTTGTGGAAAAATTAAACTTTGTAAATCATTAGCTACTGGCAAAAATGCGCATCTGCACATGTGAGAAAGTTTGACCACAAACTTGATCAGAGCAATTGTGATGAAGGCGTCAGGACCTTCAAATACAGTAGAGTATCATGGATTTCTCTGTATGATGTGTATCGAACGGTGTGCTGGCATTTTAAGTACAAAAGAGTGAGACGGACTAAATATGCCGGATTCCAGTAGGTTTCCCTCTGGACCCAGGACTCCCCTGAAAAGGAGATTCTAAAATCTCAGTGGGATAATAAAAATGGCTTGGACGCTGACACCTTGTTATAATGTTACATTCCCATAAATAATTGAAGGGCTGCTTTGTTTGTGCATGTTTCTGTATTTTTAGTGGCAGGGGAAGCCGGAGCACCAAATTGATATTTGTGTTTACAACAACAGAAATCCCACAAACAACTTTGTAGGAGTTCACCCAACCAGTCCATATGTGTTTTGTGGATCTGGAGAAATCTGCTGTTTGCAGACGATGTTGTTCTGTTGGCTTCATCAAATCAGGACCTTCAGCACTGGGGCGGTTTGCAGCCGAGTGTGGAGCGGCCGGGATGAGGATCAGCACCTCCAAATCCGAGGCCATGGTTCTCCACCGGAAAAAGGTGGCTTCCCCGCTTCAGGTCGGTGGGGAGTCCTTGCCTCAAGTGGAGGAGGCGGCACGGTAGCGCAGCGGTTAGCGCCTCCGCTTCACAGCTAGAAGGTCCCGGGTTCGATTCCCACCTGGACGGGGCCTTTCTGTGTGGAGTTTGCATGTTCTCCCCGTGTCAGCGTAGGTTTCCTCCGGGTACTCCGGTTTCCCCTACCACTAAAAACATGTGCAATAGGTGAATCCTCCAGCCAGGTGATTCTGACCATCAACCTGGCTCCACATCATGGAGATGGGTCCCGGGCGCGGCACTGTCGTCGACCACTGCTCCTTACGGGTTGCCTCAGCAGCATCGAAGGATGGGTTAAATGCAGAGGACAAATTTCCCTACGGGGACAATAAAGTATACAAATACAAAATACAAAAAAATACAAGTATCTCGGGGTCTTGTTCACGAGTGAGGGACGGATGGAGCGTGAGATCGATAGACGGATCGGTGCAGCGTCAGCAGTGATGCGGTCGCTGTATCGGACTGTTGTGGTGAAGAGGGAGCTGAGTCAGGGGGCAAAGCTCTCGATTACCGATCGATCTACGTTCCCACCCTCACCTATGGTCATGAGATCTGGGTAATGACCGAAAGGACAAGATCGCGGATACAAGCGGCCGAAATGAGTTTCCTTCGCAGGGTGGCTGGGCGCACCCTCCGAGATCGGGTGAGGAGCTCAGTTACCCGGGAGGAGCTCGGAGTAGAGTCGCTGCTCCTTCACGTCGAAAGGAGCCAGCTGAGGTGGCTAGGGCATCTGTTCCGGATGCCTCCTGGTCGCCTCCCTCGGGAGGTGTTCCAGGCATGTCCTATTGGGAGGAGGCCTCGTGGAAGGCCCAGGACACGCTGGTGGGACTATGTCTCCGAGCTGGCCTGGTGTCGCCTCGGGGTCCCCCCAGAACAGCTGGAGGAGGTGTGCGTGGATGGAAGTCTGGGCATCTATGCTGCCCCCGCGACCCAGCCCCGATAAAGGAAGAAATGGATGAATGGACAACAGAAATCTCATCCTCTAAGTCCTTTCAATGAGTATTCCAAAGTGTAATTTCTCTCTTCCTCAATTCCTCATGCTAGGAAGCTGATGAGAATTGAAATCTCAAATGGCATGATGTAGGACCTTTAAAACCGCCAGTGGCGTGTAGTTCATCTCTATGGATGATGGTGTTTCTCACAATCATTAAAATTGAGTAAACAGAAAAAAGTTGTTTTTTTTACTTGTCTTTAATGGAGAAAGTTTTCTGCTCCTCTAAAACGTGCACCATGGACGTGAGGAACAGCTGGTCTCGAAGCAGTCTGGACAAGCTCTGACAGCACTCATCAAGTTGGACCATTACCTCGTCCTGAGAAAATGCACAAACTGCAAATTACTGACGACTAAACACTGCGAAATTATTGACCGAAGGATGAAAGGAACCTTACTTGACCAATGTCTTTAACACAAGACTTCATCAGGGCTTCAGTCTGATAGAAAAGGGATGTGATTATTCTATTTTATAGCCATTTATATTCGTGGGTAAGATTGTAGACTGACCGTACCTCGGGAAAAAAGATTCTTGCCGCAAAGTGCTTGTAGTCGAGGAAAGGTATGGTGCCAACATTTTCCAAAAGATCTTCATTTTCAGTCTGCAACTCAACGAAACCTAAGAAAGAAACATGGAAAGGTGCGTGAACAGGTTAAACCAAAGCTGCAAAAAAACATACATTACAGTTGATTTGGTCATCTTTTTCGTGTTTAATATCAACAGCGCACCTGCTAATTTAACTGAATCAGTGAATATATCTTTTAATGACAATAATCACCTTGTCTGATGTCATTCCTGATGTCCATTTCCAAGTTTTCAATCAGACTCTTCATCCGTGTGGTCAGCTGGGTCTGCTTTTTCTTGTACACTACCAGCACCACTGTAAAATGCCAATTACACACTCATTATCAGCCTATCAGCATGAGGGATTTTGCCTTTGGTTTATACCTATAATGATGCACGGTATGAGCAGTAGCACCAGAAAAATCAGCAACAAATATGATGATTTAGGCTTCAAAATGACTGTGGTGGCCCCAACCCGTATCTGCACAAAATATAGTCGATGTTTTACAATAGCAGTCAATAATAGCATGTCTGATATGATATTGTAATATTGTCACGCTGAAATCTAGGCTGAACTTAAAAAAGAGGTGGGCTGGGCGGCTTATCAATCAGATTTTCAACATCACTTCAAGATCATCAAGTTTTATAGAAATTATTTTTGAACGTTATAAAAATGAAGGAAAATGAGTTGGTTTAGCAGAGAATTTTGTTGCTAACATATTGTATAAATGCGATATATGTGCTTGTGTTTTGTAAGAAAGTGGCTATAACCAAAGGAAGTAAACTATTGTATTAAGATTTTGGAAGAGGTGGTGGGAATTGACGTGTTAAACTTCATCCCACTCCTTTTCAAGCAGCGGTGAATTTCTTGTTTGACTATCAGTGTTCGTTGGATTATTGAAATAAAAACTAAACTGAAAACTAAAACTAAACTTTCCCAGAACCCAAGGGAAATGAACTTTGATGGTGCCACAAACACAAAAAGTTACTGAAGTCTGATTTGATCTGATTGTAGTCGGGGCTCATCCAGATAATAAAGATGCCACAGTTTGCCTTACAGGCTTTACCTTCAGGTGTTCAAACTCGGCGATATGAGTGTTCCTGATCTCACAGGTGTAGAAGTCCGTCTCGTTGTTGGACTCTTTGGTCTCCATGACACAGGGGTACTCCACTCCTTTGCTGACCGCCCACACAGTCAGCTCATCTAGCCTTATGTCCATTTTGTCTACCTTTTTCTGGCAGAATAGCAGACACAGAAGATGTGCTTTGATAAACAGGAGCATCCAGAGTAACCAGACACAGGGACAACATGGACACTCCAAACAGACAGGCCCCACCCGGCTCAAAAATCAAGAGCTTGTCGCTGTGCGGAAACGGATCACAGTTCATATTCTAGAACTCTCAAATACTTTTAGAAGGAACTGGAATCCCGATTTTGATTCCTGTCCCATTTAATTTCTATAGGGTTGCGAGATGATAGTGAGATATAAGTTTAGTTTAGTTTATTTATTTATTTGACAGGGACAATGTACAAAATACGTTCATAATAAGTAAATAAAATATGCTTTGTAGCAGATTTAGCTAATTCATTTAGCTAATAAGATCAGTCACAATTATGAAAGAGTTGTGAAATAACTAAAAACAGATAAAAAACAAAACAAAAAAACAACTGTATTAAGGAAATAAGTATTGTTTCTTGCCTGGCCTGCCAAACGACATGCCTTTTCATAGATATTTCAAAGACATATAGTCTGGGAGCAAGCATGATCTCAACAATTTCCCGGTGGGCGTGATTGACAGACAGCATCAACCAATGCAATGCTAGATACGTTGCAGTAACAAGCGGCCTTTCCAAAAACGTCCTTTTTTACGAGGAACGCTTCGAACGCTGTTTCTTGCTCCGGTTTCAGGGATTTCATATTTCCAAATGATTTAAAACAGACGAAAGAGCAGAAGAAAACAGTGTATCGGCCGCCATCTTTAATGTTCTGGAAGAGTGCGTGGTGGTGACAGGTGACGGCTTCCGTCTCTTGGTGCGTGATTGGACCGATGTGGGTAAAATCATGAAATGATTGGCTGCGAGCAGCCGCCCAGACGGTTCTTCTTTTGAACAGAGAGGAGGCGTGTCTGGCAGGCCAGGCAATATTGTTTCCATTTGATTATTGCACTGGGTTAGAAGGGCCAGTCACAAGATGGCCGCCAGGATTGCCGTTCAGTCCAAAGTATGACTATGGCCATGCCCTATCTAGAGTTTTATTAAAGAGCTTTGATTGCTATGCCCTGTGTCACTGCGTGGTCCACATTTATTCATTTCAATAAGCTTGTCCTACCTGTATGGTGATGCTGGCGTCGCCCCCTGTCTTTATGGAGGTGTAACTGGTAAACACGGGGTCTGGGAGGTATGCAAGTTTTTTCGAGCAGTTCAGGGTTTGATTGGCCACTTTCAGAAACACTACACTGGAGAGAGGTTTCTCAGCAGCAGGAGTGGTGTACGTTAAATTCTGTTTGAAATATGACAGTTATCAAAACACAATTTGTTTTGAAGGAGCGTGATTACTTCGATGCACAGACCTGGGGGTTGCGCCGCGTAGGGTGAGCTGTCAGAGGAGAATGGCTGTGGGCAACCGCATCTACAAGATTCATGTGGGATCCAGTCAGAGTGACAGTTCTCCCTCCACTAAGACAAGACGGTAAAAGGAGAAACAATGGAGTGTTACAGATGTGCTAAGAGCTAGCTTGAGCTGAAATTAAGTTATTTATTTTTCTTTGTTTATGATGAGGTTAAATTGATGATTTTAAATATATTTTTAAAAACATTGTTCAAATTCAATTCTTATTATTTTTTACAATTAATTCGTTATTGCAAGGTAATCAATGTAGAGACGTCATAAATAAAGAAGTGAATTACAGACGATGTGTAAACAAAAGGCAACCTCCCTCTCTCTTGGTACAGCTGTGTTTTTTGCCTTTTTCTGCGATGCTTTTGTATGTCTTTGCTGCGTTTTTGTGGGGTTCGGTGGATTTTTGTTTTACTGCAGAGAGTCCATAATAGTCTTCAAGAAAGCAGCTTTTTAAAAGTAAACAAACAGCTAGCTTATGAGCTAAAGACATTTTATTTGAGACCGACAAATGTCTTCTTACTTAAAGGGGCTGTGTGGAGTTTAGCAGTTTTGGGCTCGCAATTGCCCCCTCAGGCCAAACGCGTAACTGCAGCCTCGATGATAAGCTCGTGCATGAGGCGCTCAGGCTTTACGAGCACCAGAAATAACAGTCCCGTCCTGGTCAATTTACAGATTTGCAGGTTTGACTTCAACTGAGGTAAGAAACGTTACTGTTTTGTAAGATATTTAGACCAAATCAGTTTGAGTGAATATTTTCCAAGATAAAATACTTGAGCAAATGCAGCAAAGTGAATCGAGTGAAGAAGCCAAGTAATACATATAAACGAATAATTGACGTTTGAAGGAGGAGAAAAAAAAAACTCGTATACTTTGTATGCATAAACGCAGGCCTAATTGAAATAATAAAATATTTCCACTGGTAGAAATGCTACTGGGAAAAGCCAAAATCGTCTCTTCAATTCCCTGGGCCCAAAGTTAGCGTAGCTAACTCGTAAACTCTATTGTAAACGGCACATGTTCACTTTTTGTAGTCGTTTCACTACTTATAAATCCGTGAACAGTCGTGCTTATTTTGCAGCCAAGAAAAGCTAACATTAGCAACATTATTTTTGCCATTGTAAATACAGCACCATTACCACTGCATTCATTACCATCAACTACACTTTTCTCCCACGTATTTAGTCATAATTTCTTACTTTTCAAGCAAAAATAAGCTGCGGGTCTTTTGAGAGATTCTCAACATTTTCCGATGTTTACTCTGGTTCTTTGCCTACGCCGATCAGACTCGACTTTCGCCTTTTTTGTCACACTCGAATAAACTCTTTGTTTCTTTTCGTTATTTGTGGTCTGGGCTGGAGTTTCGATGGTGCTTGAAGCCGGTCTCCTTTTATTCTCCGCTAAATCCATCCTTCTGAAGTTACCACTCGCGCTGCAGCGTCAGTATAGAGGAGATACAGCTAACGCTACAGCTGAGCGTGAACGCGCATTACGCTGTTTGCTTGTTCGACCCGAGCATAGACTATTTAAGTGACTTTACAGGCATATAGAGGCAATTGCGGTGAAAAGGCCAGGGCTCATTCTACTCACCAGGGCATTGCTGGAGCATGTATGAGAAAGAAATTTTAAATTTGTATACATTTATTTGTGGTTAAACTTATGTATAGTCCCTTTAAATTAAAAGTAGTCTGAAAACCTTTTGTAGCCATTTGCAGCTTGAATGCTTTATGCAGAGTAAAATAAAACTTTTGCAAACATATTTACTAGATTATACAGTGGGAAGAAAAGTACACCGTTTGGAATCTCACATTTCTGCCTAAATTGGTCATAACATGTTTAGTTTAGTTTAGTTTATTAGTTTATTTGAGCAGTAAACATTCTGCTCAAAAGAAGTGGGCTGAAGCAAAAGCTTATAAGCGCCCACCCCCAAAATGTGGTCCGATCTTCATCCAAATCATAAGAATTAATTAACAGTGTCTGCTTAAACTAATACCACCCAAACATTTACATTTGATCATATTTTATTGGCCATAACATTTAACATTTACAGGAGAGCATGGAATAAGTAAGCGCGCAAGATTCATCCTGATCGTTTGAGCGTCTAATCTGCAAATACAGAACAGCAGTCAGTGACGTGCGGTCAGGGGAGGCAGGTGAGGCCAGGCCTCACCAGTCATCATGGAAAAAAACAAAAATTAAAAAATACAATAAACTTTATAAAAACAATTCCCTTCTCTTAAGATGATAGGGATTTTCTACGATTTTAATCAATCTCGTGGTTAAAAAATGCCCAAATGTTTCATCAGTTGTCGATATCGTATAAAGAGGGCGGAGCAGCGGCGAGCCTCCAGCGTCCTGTACACACTTGAGCTCGGCTCATTGATTCAGCGCTCTCTCCCATTTGGGGCTTTTTTCGCCCCCTAAAAGTAAAATACATCTGTAAATGGGTTTTTGATGGGCGCGTTGGTTTTCTATCACCTGGATAAAGAATCAGGCATAAGAACGACTTGTTTAACCTGTTCATTTGACTTTAAACCGCGTTTTGATAGTCCCGAAGTGAGGCTCGCCTCCAATGCACTGCCCTGATGATACGAGGGGGGCGCTGTGTCAGCCCTATACATTTCTACAAAACATTTGGACTACACGTGAAAAAAACAGTCTGTTTTATTATTCTGCACGGTTTAGGAGAGGCGATTTAAACGTAAAGGAGTAAGTAAAAGGAAAAACTAATTAGACTGACATTTTATGGATGAAATGCTGTAGACGAGTCTTTATACTGAACATGTCGACGCTATCACGCACCGCCTGCGTGGCGCATCAGGTTTGTCAATAACTCATAATTTGGACGGGCGGGGTACGAGTCCCGGTCACGTTCATAATGTTGTCTATTAATTTTATTTGCAATATCGTGAGAATGTATTTTATGTTTAAATGTGTTGCTATTGAATGCTATTTAGGCAAGGCAAGGCAATTTTATTTATACTGCGCATTTCATACACAAGGCAACTCAATGCACCTGTAAAAAAGTAAGACAATTCCAGAGACAGCAAGTTGCATTTTTTCCTGCATTTTTTTCCCTGCAGTTTTGTTTACTTTATATTGGAGTCAATAGCATGTGCCTCACCAGCAACAAACCTCACCGCACGTCACTGACAGCAGTTACTGCTACAAAAGAAGGATCAGCCAGCTATTTAATACAGGGGATCGCTTACTTATTCCACACTGTTCTGAATGTCTCAGGTCTTTCTACAAAATATCTTGATAAACCTGCAAATTTTTCTTTTTTTTGATGATAGCAAGTTGTCCAGGCCCTGAGGCAACAAAACAGCCCCACACCATGATTCTCCTTGCACCATACTTCAAAATGAGCAGAGGGTTTTGATGTTGGTGTGCTGTTCCATTTTTCCTCCACATATGACATGTGTGTTCCGCTCAAAAAATTAAACTGTGGGTTAATCAGTCCACAGTATATTTTGCCAGTAGTGCTGGTGTGGAGCATCCAAGTGCTCTTTCGCAAACCAAAGTTGGGAGGAACACACAACGTCATGTGTGGAGGAAAAATGGGTCAGCACATCAACATCAAAACCCTATCCTCACTGTGAAGTATGGTGCAGGGAGAATCATGGTGAGGGGCTGTTTTTTTGCCAAAGGGCCTGGACAATGTGCTATCATTAGAAAAATAAATTCCATGCTCTCCTGTAAATGTTTTCATGTTATGGCCCATAAAAATATGATCAAATGTAAATGTTTGGGTGGTATTAGTCTAAGCAGACACTGTTTACTCATTCTTGTGATTTTGATGAAGATCAGGCCACTTTTAGTGACCAATTTAGGCAGAAATGTGAGAAATTCCAAACAGTGTACTTACTTTTTCTTCCCACTGTATATAAGGAAAACGTCCATATTGTGAGCAGCACATACAAAACTGAGTTCCCAGAAACCCAGTAACACAAAGCAGAAATAAATCAGCATAAACACTTCCCTCTTTCACCCCTTAACATTGTGTAGCGTTGTGTTGAGTAATTCTGTAATGTGGTTATTTTGTATGACTTTAACATGCCACTTCTCAATAATGGACATAAGTGGTCTGTTGTTCAGCACTATACTGTGATCTAAATCAGGCTGGCTGTGATGAAACCAAGGCAGAGGTGGCATTTATTTCAGTTGCACAAACTCTGAAAGGGAAGTTGTCTTGTGGTGAAAGACTTTAAATTTTGAGATGTTTCAGCAGTCCACACTGCTTTTCCTCCGCGTGCTTGTGTGTGTGCGACTGCGTTTATTTCATTATTTTGTATTATGGAATGATTTTCGGGTCGTGTTCACGAGTGAGGGACGGATGGAGCGTGAGATCGATAGACGGATCGGTGCAGCGTCAGCAGTGATGCGGTCGCTGTATCGGACTGTTGTGGTGAAGAGGGAGCTGAGTCAGGGGGCAAAGCTCTCGATTTACTGATCGATCTACGTTCCCACCCTCACCTATGGTCATGAGATCTGGGTAATGACCGAAAGGACAAGATCGCGAATACAAGCGGCTGAAATGAGTTTCCTTCGCAGGGTAACTGAGCTCCTCACCCGATCTCGGGTGAGGAGCTCAGTTACCCGGGAGGAACTCGGTGTAGAGTCGCTGCTCCTTCACGTCGAAAGGAGCCAGCTGAGGTGGCTAGGGCATCTGTTCCGGATGCCTCCTGGTCGCCTCCCTCGGGAGGTGCTCCAGGCGTGTCCTATTGGGAGGAGGCCTCGTGGAAGGCCCAGGACACGCTGGTGGGACTATGTCTCCGAGCTGGCCTGGTGTGGCCTCGGGGTCCCCCAGAACAGCTGGAGGAGGTGTGCGTGGATCGGGAAGTCTGGGCATCTCTGCTGCGATTGCTGCCTCCGCGACCCGGCCCCGGATAAAGCGGAAGAAAATGGATGGATGGATGGATGGATGGAAGCGTATGAAATGATGGATGGATGAATGATTTTCAATATTATACATCGTCAAAACAGTTGCATTCACTTAACCTCTTGACTCCTACTTGAACCAAGTATATTTTCTCCAGTTTGGCGTCTTCCAAAAGTTTCTTGAAGATAAGTAGCGATGAAAACGAGGCGTAAATGTGGATGAAAGCGTGACAAAAAAGCGGCAAAAACGCAACCAAAACATGGCAACAAAAAAGCAACAAAAATGTGAAAAAAGTAACAGAAACATGGTGAAAACATGACAAAAAAAGTGACAATGCGGTTTTAGAAGAAAATGTGCTTGAGATTAATATTTGAAATGAAAATGCAGTATTTCCTTTCAGTTTTGCACATTCAAGCATAAATCATACAGGCGTGATCATCAAAACTCTCCCATTTCACCTCATGTGTCTCAGGGTGCTCTCCTACCTGAGCCACGTGAGGCTGGGTTTGACGTCGGTGCAGGACGGTGAGGAGCGATAGGTGATTTTGGCGTTGCCGTGGCAGCTGTTGTCAGGGAGAACCGCACACACCCAGGCCACGCCTTTGTTGTCTGCGCTCGGGATGTGGAAAGTCAGACTCGCTTCAGTGACATTCCACACGGGAGACCTGAGCGGGAAAGAGTGCGTGTTTTACACATAGACATACTTCATTTACACGCCCCGAGTTATGAATCTGCTTTTTCAACTACTTTTAGACACTTTAAACAAACTAACCAACTAAACTGAGTAACTACTGTAAAACTGAAACAGTAAGGCATGCTCTGTTGTGAGTAAAACCAAACAACTTGCTTACTCTAGTCTGCAGTCTAACTCCCTTTGTATCCGGACGCGGGTCACATGGCTGAAGTTGCGGCCTCTCAGCAGAGCGTGGTTTCTGCCGTAGAAAGACACCACGTTTGGCTCGACCGAAGAGATATTTGGCTTCTGGTGACACAAACAAACAGTCATTGTTTTAACCCCTTAACCGAGCACATTTTCTCCAGTTTGGTTTTCCCAAATCTAAAAGCTTCTCGACTAGAGCTTACAGCCTTTAGGCCAGCGTACACCTCATTTGAAAGCTAAGACCTACACTAAACTGACTGTGACTTTTTGTCGCGTTGTCACCGCGTTTGTCATGTTTTTGTAGTTTGTTGCTTTATTTATCTTCATTTGTTGCTTTTTTGCCTTTCATCACTTTTTCATAGCATTTTTGTCACTTTTCTGTAGTGTTTTTGTTGCTTTTTCATCACTCTTTAGTTGTATTTTTTGTCGCCTTCCCATTGTGTTATTGTTGATTTTCTGGCCAGTTTATAATTTGTTTATATTGTGTTGTACTGTACTATTGTGATATGTGTTTTAACTATGTATTGTTTAATTTTTATGTAAAGGCCCAACTAGGACGGACATTGAGAATTAGCTTTGGCTAAAATGTCGTAGTATGTAACATGAGCTTATATGACATACTTGTCCCTATTCAAATAAACTTAAATAAATAAATACAAGTTTTTGTTGATAATTTGCCGCTTTTTTGGGGTCACTTTTTGTTGCATTTTCATCCTCGTTTTCATTGCCATTTTGACACTTTTTTTCAAGAAGCGTTTAGATTTGGGTAAAACCAAATAGGAGAAAATGGGCTCGGCTCAGATGGGGTTAGAGATTAACTGGGATGAAGGGTCAGAAAAAAGTTGAATACCTCATAATTCATGCTTGAATCCATCTTTTTGCAAACACTTTCCTGTAAACAGAGATTAATATTAATCCTCATACTTTACATAGCTTTACTGTGTAGTGAGACAAAATAAAAAAAAATCACACAATCTAAACAACGTTCATGGCAACTGTAGGAGCAATTGTTTTCAAAAAGGAGTAATCTGGACTTTTAACAACCCATTGAAATTGTTTTTAACATAATGACACACACGCATGCACGCGCGTGCGCGCACACACACACACACACACAGTAGAATGGTACTATTTTAACCCTTCCCCATCCTCACCGCAGCAGCAGAACTCTCAGTCTCCTCCTCTTCATGCATTAATGACCAACCAGAATAACCCATAAAAGCAATGCACTTACATTCACACCGTGTTACCCACAAGATTTATATATCCATGTACTGTGAATTTCCAATTAAGCACACCTTACTAAAAGCCGCGCCAGCTAAATTTGCGGCCTTATACACATACAGGCCGCACTCGAATACAAGCCGCATATGCCATAGTGCTGTGCATCCGCTCAGAGCGGCCCATGGCACATATGAGGAGGAAGAGACACCTCATCCGGAGAAAGGTGCAGTTGCGTGCAGAGGGAGGGTGGCAGGGATGGCAGTGATAAACGCATAAAAAAGGCACGCAGAAATGACCAGTGTAGCCGACCTCAGTGTGGAAGTGTAGAGGCCAACGCGCACCAGAACGCAGCGCGCCGCGTCACGGCACTTCAGAGGCTTTTCTCAAACCATGCGGGGCTTTACACACGTGATTTATACATTTATCATAAATAAAAGAAGACATGTATGTCCATGTTGTAAGAGAGAGAGCAAACCTGGCTCTTTTTTGTAGGTTAATAACGAGTTGGCACGAGTTTAACATGCTTTCCCTGATGCATGAGCCCTGACGATGGTTTCTCTGTCTCCGCGGCTTCTCTCGTCCAACAAACAAAGTTCACGCCGGTCTCACTGTCTGTCATGGCCAGTCCCGTCTCTGTGCCTCTGTAGGAAGTTAAAAGCCTGTGTTTTCCTCCGCGGAGCCGCGCCAGAATTCAGCAGAACCGTGGCGCGGAGTCCAGCGTCGCCGCGCATCACGGCAACCTCGGTGTGCGTTCTCTCATATAAAATAAAGGAGGCGGCTCTTTTGCCGCGCGTCAAGGCGTTTCGGTGCGTTGGGCGAGCAAGCCCTTCGACATTTAGGCTAAGTGAGCCTTCATCATTTTAAAAGTTACTCATCTACCGTTCCTCAGCCAAGAGCAGCGTTGATTAGAAGTCCCATCTCACTTTTGCGTTTACTGCAGAGAGTGCCTCTAGTGCCTGTTGGCGCCTCTATATTGGCCGCATCATCATATCGGCCGCAGGGTTCAAAGCGTGGGAAATAAGTAGCAGCTTATAGGCCGGAAATTACGGTACTCACATTTGCTGAGGCTTCATTTGCCCAGGAACAGCGATCAGAGCTCCATCCGCATCCAGCTGCTATGCACTCCTACACCTGATGGGGGAGCACAGCAAATATATTTCTTGCAGCAGACCATCTACATATCGTCACTTTAATCTTCGAGTTGTACATACAGAGTTGAAGACGGCTGTCCTTGTATGTCTGTGCAATTCCTGAGATTCAATTTCTCGGACAAGACGCTATTCCAAAGTCGCATTTTTACAGTTCCTGCCAACATGACGATAATTCCTTACAAATATACTTTCTTCAACAAATGATTCACCTCTCTTCCTTCCAGGGTCTAAGCGCAAGTTTATCAATGCCTTTAACCTTTTTTGCTCACAATTTGTTAAAAATCTTTATCAGAATCCCCCATCACACTGACCTTGTGTTGGAAAAATGGCGTTGAGGGTCACACAGATGCATAGTGGGAAGTGTGGAGGAGGGCTGTGGCTGCACGGAACAGAGAACTGACAGGCGAAGTTGTCCGGTTTGTTGGGCCCACGCTCACATGTAATTGCACAATAACTGAGACCTGGAAGAGGAAACACTGCGGGTGAGATACTGTCAGGAGGGTTTCAGATGGTCCTAAACTCTCCCAGAATCCAACAAACTGCTCGAGAATTCCATGTTTTTTTTGCACCAGGAATCAAGAAATCTCCATCAATAGGATTAGACATATTGCTCTCATCACCAACAATTATTTTTGAAGATTCACAATGAAGGAAGACCCTGCTTTAAACATGCACAAAATTCTTTAAAAAATGCAAAATGCAAGAAGGTCTCGTGTTCAATCCCAGACCAGATGGGGCCTTTTTTGTGTGGAATTTACATGTTCTCCCCGTGTCTAGGTTTCCTCCAGGTGCTCCGGCTTCCCCTATCACTAATAACACGTCCAAAAGATTCCCCCTGGAGCCAAGACTCCCCTGGAAAAAAGGGATTCAGTGGGACTGTCCTAGTTGAACAAAGATCAAACAAAGATCAAACAAACAAACAAACAAAAATAGTAATGGCCAACATTATCCGAGAGTCAAGACCTTCACCTTCTCACCATACTGTACAATCATTGTAAGTGTGACTCAGGTCATAATTTTAGGTTTTGCACAGGAAAGTGCATCTACCATATTCTGTCATATGAGGGAAACAGGATGTTCAGCTTGTGGTTTGGAGTAGAGCGTCAAACGCATTGGACAAACCGATTCATTTTGGCCATGGTATTCATACTAGACTATTTATCAAAAGTACATATAGTGAAGCATAGGTCAGTGGTTTCTAACCCTTTCCTCTCTAGGGGACGTCAAATTTACAAGCAGACATATAGTGACCCGACCACCCTTCCCCAATTGTGACAAACTCTATTACTTTAGGAAAACTAATAAAACAAGTCAGAGTTCATAGTTCTTCCAAACTCATTCGGGCCTCTTTTTCAGAACCTCAAGAGACCCACTTAGAGGCTTTTGGGTCTCCAAGGTTAGTAGATAACCCCTGTTTCCCTATCTACATGTAAGCTATAGTGCCATACAACAAAAATAGTTTCTGAACCAAATTTTAGTCAGATTGTTTTCTCAATAATCTTGTAACCCTTGTTATAGACCCTTTCCTTATGCTCTTCACTGTCCTGTAGCGTAATTAAGTCTCATCCTGTTACTAACTGACACAACAATTCTAACTGTAGTTCTTCCTCTTTATCAAAAGCTATTACCTTACACAGGGTTATGCTGCAAAGTTGAATCTGTTAGAGGAAATATCAGTATCAAAGCACAATATGGAAAACTCCTTATGTTGGTTTTCACATAAATGAACGGAGAGTAAACAAACTTGAGCCATTAAAACAAACAAAGATCATTAGTGCTGATAAAGCTTCTTGAATGTTTAATGAGAAGCAAAATGTCATTTCAGTGACCCAGTACAGATGACTAGGGCTGGGTACCGCTAAATTTTTTTCGATTCCAGTTCTTTGATGAAACATGGTTTTAGACACTGATACCTGAAATATACTTTTTTTTCCTGATACCTATACTAATATATTTGTGATCTAGAACCAGAACAACAATGTTTGGAAGATCTGTAATTTTACAGTATCGGGGTCGTCTCCAATGTCAACTAATGTGTGATGAATGGGAAATAATTTGAGGAAAATTGGGAGAAATTGTGGCTAAAATAAGAAAAGATCGTGTAAAAAAATATTTGTGAAAAAAGAGAAATGGGTAAATAAAGGGGGGGGGGATTGGAAAAATGGGGGGAAATATTAGTAATAAGAATTGGGAAAACTAGAAAAAATTGGGGCAAAAATAAGAAAAAATGTGACAAAAAAATTCTGTAAAATGTGGGCAAACATTGGGCAAATAAGTTTGAAAAAACAAAGTGAGAAAAAAAATCATTTATTTGAACTGGAACAACCAAGTCACTTCCTTGAATGCTCTCCCTGGACCAACAGCATCAAAACTTGGATCTAAAGATAGAAGTTTTTTCCCCGGTACCCGCTTTTGATGCTTTAATTTTTTCGATACCGGTAGTACCTACACTTTTTCCCGATAAAATACTGGTATCGTTTAACGGTACCCAACCCTACAGATGACGGTTTGAGACAGAACAGTGATTATTCTTGTACCTGACCAGATGCATTGCTTTCTGTTTTGACTGAAACCATCTTCTCGTGTTGGAAATCTTGAGAGATGGACACCCAGCTTGAGTTTTTGCAGTCACTCTCAAAGGCACAACTATAAGGGACACACAAAATCAACTGGATTCGAAGTACCTGAACATATAACCAACCGCATCACAACAGGACCAACCTCTGAGAAGAGTCGCACCAAACACACTGTGGATCTTGTGCAGCCCAGCAGTCATGCAAAGTTGTGTGGGTTGAGCACTCTGACACAGGGATCAGCATGATCTACAGTAACAAATATCATACAGCAGCTCATTAGAATTTGAATGAGGGATAACCACTACGCAAGTCTTTACCTGGTTTGTGAGGCCACATAGGCATGTTTATGGTCCTCGTTCACGTGTAACTTAGGGAAAACAGCTCGATCATCATTTGCTCTGTACAGTACTTTTGGACAAGCTGATTGGTAGTTTTTGTCCACAACAAGCTGAAAATAAAAGAATGACATGAGGCATTTTGTTTACAGGGCGATGCGTTATAAGAAAAGACATTCGTAATGTTCTGCGCTGTACTGATCACATGGCATAATTTGTGTCAAAAGACAAAATAGCCAAATCTCCCAATGGGTATGAATTTTTAAGGCAACACACTGCAGGTGGAAAGGGATTTCAATTTTTTATTTATTTAGAGATATCGATTTAATTACTGACATACACTATGTTAAGAATTATTATGCAAATTCTATTTCAGTGTCATAAAGATAAATAATAATCAATCAATCAATATAACTCATGGATGGCATTGTGTCTCAGGAGTCTTTTAATCACTGACATCAATCTCAGACGCCTGGGATGATTAGTTATCAGGTAAGCCCAGTTAAGGGAAAAACTAGAGCAGAAACGACATGATTCCAGCCCAACACATGACTCCGCCTCCTCCTCGCTGACGTCACAGCCTTGTTGGGACATGGTGGCCATTCACCAAACATCCACTACTCCATCTATCTGACCATCCAGGGTTACACGGCACTCATCAGTGAACAAGACTATTTGAAAATGAGTCTTCATGTATTTCTGGGCCACTGCAGCCGTTTCTGCTCGTCAGCATTCAATTAACAGTTTAGGGAGGCCGGATAGACGGTTTATGCACTACTGCAAGCCTCTGGAGGGTTAATGTTTGGGAGACTCCAGAGGCACCAGCAGCTTCAAATACCTGTGTGCTGCTTTGTAGCAGCTAGTTTCTTAATCTGATGTATTTGTCAGAAACCGTCCACATTGTGCCCTTATCTACACAAACCCGTGTGTGCTCTGAATCAGCCACAAATTACTTAACAGTACGATGATAAAGCTTATTCTTTTGTGAAATATCAAAGGTTTTCATACCTAGTTGAAGGCATTCAATTATTTCACGCTTTTCATCAGCAGAGAGATCCTTTTTCTTTCCCTTATTGCTTGAAAATGGTGGTTTGCTTAATGATGTGGAATGTCCTTTTTCAGTAGTTTTTTTTTTTCTTAACTGGGCTTACCTGACAACTAATCATCCCAGGTTTTACCTTTATGGCACTGAAATACAATTTGCATAATAATTCTTAACATAGTGCAATTATAAGAAAAGAAAAAAATCATATAAAAATAAGGCTTTTTATGAATAAAAATGCCCCAAATTCCAACTATTTTCAGCAACAAAGGCTGAATAATTGATGGAGCCTGGTTTAAATTTATGGTTTTAGGGGATTTTGAATATCTTGTTTAGTTTTAAATAAGGCGTTTGTAGGAGCGCTCGCCGGATCCAACCTTGTGTATAAGCGATCTGGTGCTCTGCAGGATCCTGAGTGGGCAGAGAATAATGTAGCAGCAAAAATAGAAATCCGAGGCACACAAGATCAGCAGTCTAAGGGTCTTTATTAACACCAACGCGTTTCGACTATCACACGAGTCTTCATCAGGGCAGAAGAAGTTTTTAGTTAAAAAATCTGTAAAAATCGACATTTGGCCTTGTTGTTGTGTTTTTATTCAAAACTTAATTAATCAGGGTAGGTAAATATGTTGAGTCCAATACGGAAAGTTGGAAGTCTGTAGATGCTACTGATGTGGAGAGAGATACTGTCGTGCATTTTGAGAAGCTTGCTCTTGAAATTATAATTTTTCATATAAACCTATGGAGAAACATTGAGTCAGTGCAATAATTAAACACGTTATTGTGAAAATTTGTTTTTGTTGTTTTTGTTTTTTTTGTTTCCAGGTGACGATTTATATGTTAAGAGAACGAATAAGCCCAAAAAGAGAGTTTCGCCTGCAGTTTCTTCCTTAAGAAATCCTGGATCCAGATTATGTTACAAACAATGATCAAACATATTATAGTTAACCAAATAACTAGCCAATGTTGTAAGATTTTACATGCTCTGTTTCTTTAGAGTTGAGAGAAATGTATAGCAAACAATAGTTTTTTTCTGAATAGAGAAACTTATTATGAAGCATAAATACAGATGAAACACTACTGACTGTTCCAACACTGAAATGATAGATTAATTACTCCAAATTTAGTTAAATGTAATGTGCTATGTGACAATGTGTAATAACTTGTCAATATGGGCTACATACTCATGGAATAATGTGTTTGAGTTTTATTTGGAGATACATGACATAAGATCCGAACTTTAAACCCTAAGAGTCTTAGGTATTATTTTTCCATTGTGTATGTACAAGTTATTACAGATTGTAAGCACCTTAAATTGTACTAATTTTGATCGGTACAATGTATCAAGGGTAGTGTAAAATAAAGCGTAACCGATTCATTGATATTTATCATGATGGTCACTGAGTGAAGGAGATGTGTTTGGCAAAAGGACAATATCATCATATCTCACCGATAATAGACCTACATGTTGAACCTTATACATCACAAAAAAATAAATCGACGGTTTATTTTTTATCGGCTACTGCTCTGCGGTCTAATAAAGTTCAAACAAAGGAGATATGGACACACCTTGATGACCTGTCCGTCCTCTGTTCCGATGAAGAAGAGCAGCCAGTCCCGGTGTGTGAGAGCCAGCACTGAGCTCATGTGGCTCTGCTTCAGCAGCGAGCTCAGTGGCCTCCGGATGTGCGGCTGCACATAGGTCTTGGACTTGGACACGCTGAAGTGTGGGTCCGTGTCGGCTTTTACATTGGGGTCATGGCTGATGTCAAACAGCAGCAGCTCAGTGTTTGCGCTTGACCCATCCATACTGAACACACCGCACCACGTAAGCGGGTTTGTGCCAGTGATAACGGAGGAGGCCAGGAGCTTCCCGTGTGCGTCCGACTCACCGGTGCTGAGAGTGGCGCCCCGCAGAGACTTCAGGGTATTGGCTTACGCCTACCTTCCGGTGCTCAGCTTCAAGCCAAATCAGCCGTATCGTGTACCCAGGGGGTGAACGCACATTGGAGAACAGGTAGATTATTGACTCCACCTGGAAACCGTCAACGAAGCCCTCACTTTGGTCTTGTTCCTGCTGGTGAAGGTTTCCTCTACTTGTGGATAAGATGCCTCCGTTCTTTTCAACGTCTTCGGTGTTGACTAGATAGAGAATTCCTTCTTGGATACTTCTGGGCGCAGGGCTCTCCGTGGCGGTCAAGATGTACTTTTCTTCTTTCCACCTATGACCTCAGTCACAAGAAAGGCCACTGATGTACTGTGGTGGCTGATGGAACCCAAAAGAATCCTCTCCACGTATATGACCGTAGATACGTTCTGCAGCGACAGAATCTCGCAGTGACCGTCGTTTTCCAAAACGCCACACAAAATCAGGGTTTGTTTGAGACGAAAGGCAGAAGCACGTTAACGGTGAGAGTGGCGTTCCAGGCGACTCCATCAGGGACACGGTAAAACGTTTTCTGCTCTGTGTTGAACACACCTCTCAGGGACACACGCTGCTTCAGACTGAGGTTTGAGTGGAGTTGGTACAGGCTCGCTCCGTAGAAATAAAAACCGCGTCACGGGTCACAGCAATGTGCCGGATATGTCCGTCCAAAGTCAAGGCTGACCCCGCCACTCTGTGAGCCGCTGTGGACCACAGAGCGCACAGCACGCACAGCAGCAGCATCCTTCTCTGATCCAATTCTACATGGCACTGCGCTGTCAACCAGAGGCGCGCTGCGTAAACGCGCACGGAGCGAAAGTGTGAAAGAGGAAGAGGCAGCTACTCTGCACATAGAGTAACGCTTTGAACTGAGCCATGTATAGGCTGTTTCTGAGAGTAGTTTACACTGCTGCTACTTGAATAAGTAGCCAATAGGCCTACTCTTGACAAAAAGCTTTATGGCAAAGTTTCAAAACGAATCAAAGTTTGATTTATTTAAAGTTCAATACATTTTTGGGAATTATATAAGAATGGTTTCTTTGAGGCCTGTATAATATTTATTTGTAAATATGCACAATTAATTCAGAATGTGAAAATATCATACTCCGGTTATTTCATGTTTGTTTGTCCTATAGGCCTGCATACGTAAACACTAAAACATCAACCAGGCTTTTGCTCTAACAAAGTTGCCGATTTTAACTTTGCCTGATCAGCCTATTGTTTGTTCTCTCTACTTTTTTTTTTTTTTTTTTTTTTACTTAGGGTTAAGTGTGTAACATACTTGAGTCACTATTTTGGCAACGTAAACATTTGGTGAGCGTGAGGGCATATGCATGAACATTATGTTGCGTTTTGCCCATCGAACAGAAAGCCACATGGGCCTAAATACAACATTCTTGGCTCCGGTCTCTCTTTCACCTCCTTTAACAGAGGTCAATTGATCAACCTCGCCCATGTTAAAGCGTCAAGGATTTGAAATTTTGACCATATTTTGCACAATTTTTGGAACGATCAGTTGTTGTTATCTAATGTGCCACTAGAGTGCGCTCTCTCCTCGCTTCTGTGCTGTGGAGCATGCAGCAATTATGTCTATGTGCAGCAGCAGCAGTAGCGCAGCGCGAACCGAGGCAGTGCGCGTGGGCTGTGCCGTACGAGGACTCCCTCAGAGTCAGCTCCACTCCCCTCCGTATATTACTCTACCTCTGCCGGAGCTTCAACACTCACTCAGCCCCGCTCTATCTACACCGGACTTGACCGAGTCTCCGACCAACCTCTCGTCTCATGCTCACACGACACGTGCACCGTCTCAGTCTGGGAGCCTTTGTGAAGGTCAGAAGAGTGTTTTTGAGAAGAGGAAGACCTGATTCTTATTTTGGCGCAGCTTGCTCCTCAGCTGGACGTCCGCAGTTATCGGTAAGTCTAGATTTTTTATTCAACAGCTGTGAGGAGACATGCGCGAGTCGTGCACATCACTCGATATATGCTACTTTTATGAGTCTATGTGTCTCTTTTCATTATTATGTTCTCCCTTGCACAGATGCATGTTGTTCCTCTTGGAAACTACTGGTCATTTCGGTTGTATTGACCAATAGCCTACATTAACTAGTTTTCTACGTTGGCATCTAATTCCCATGATTTCCCTCTCACATCCCTGTCCTCTAAGGATTTGCCACCATGAATTAACCTGGTGTTGGACTTTTTTTTTTTTTTGCTATGTTGGGACAGGATGAATTCAAAGTTTGACAGTGGCTGGCTGTCCATTGCAAATTTGGAGTATGTTTGTAGGGCTGCAACGACGAATGGATTCAAAAGCTGAAAGTAATTTAGACATCAGTAAACCAGGCCATGTTATCACAATGATATTACCAGGCACTTACATCAAAGTGACACAAGAATAATGAACATTTTGTGATTTTTACTGAAACAACCACTATACATCCTTAAGTATATTTCCTCTTGATCTTTAACTATGTGAAGCGCTTTGGGTGACTTGTGCCATGTGAAAAGCGCTTTACAAGTGAACTTCCATTCCAATATCTGGCTAAAATTTGGCAAAACCGAATTTGACTAGTCAACTAATTGCAAAAATAATGGCTGACTATTCTCCCTACCGACCTTAAAGGAACAGGCCACCGTTTTTCCATACTGAGATATGTTGTTACCTGAGCTTAGACGATTTGATGTGTAGCTGTCTGCGTGTGCTCAGTCACACATAAAGATCAAAGATGTTGTTAGCGTTTGGCCTCTCCCAGTATATTCCTATGGCTCCAAACGGGGTGAAGTTAGAAGCGACCGCGCTCTTCCACGGGCACGCACAAAGACCAGACAGGTGCGTATCAACTGTCTAAGCTCAGGTAAGAACATATCTCATATGGAAAAACGGTGGCCTGTTCCTTTAAGCATCTAAACGTCAATAATATTTAAAACAAAATGTGTACATTTTCACTGACAGAAATGCACATCCTTTGGTCATTTGCCTCCTCGTTGTCGATCTATTTTTATGACTGATGGAAAACAGATGGGATAGAGATTGTCACAGTGGAACCACATAGTCTTTTCTAGTCATACAAAAGATGAACAGTTGTAGGCATAATGTTGCATTGCTATAGACACATAGGGGGGAAAAAATAGTCGGTGTGTTGTTTTGGTTGATCTCCAAGGGGAGGACAGTGACACTAGAATTGTATTAGTCTTGCGTTTGACATGGAGTATTCCATTTCCCCTGGAGTTAATCGGAGTCACCGATTTGCGTGGACACCTCCTCACTGTCAGTGGCTGTGACGGATATGGTTGCATAACAGGGCTCACCTCGGTCTACTGTACAGGTGGGCGGGAGGAAAAACAAACTGCTGCAGTGTAAAATTAAACAGTTATTTAAGGATATGTCAAAAAGAATGTGTCTGTGAGTCCCAAGTTTCTCTGAAGTCCTCATTGTTCGTGTCAGAGTCCAGGTTCAAGCTTTCAGTTTGCAAGTCCAAGTACTGAATGTGCAAATCCACGCCATAAACATAAAGTCAGAGTTTGAGTCCAAGTCACTATCACCTAAAACCGAATCCAAGTCCAGCCCATTAAAGTTTTCTTATTATTTTTCCAAGCTCTCTTGTAACTATCTTTGCTGCATTTGCTTTTTATTGCATTGGTTACTCTTTGTTCTGGTTGATTTTTCCCATTCATTACAGACCTTTCAGATTATGTCATGGGCTAGTCTGCTGTAACAGTGTAGTAAACAAGTGTAAGTCATAATTTGGAGTTGCTGTGCACTCAAGAGCAAAAGCATCTGAGTAAAGGCCACAGTGATGCTCAAGCTCAAATCTTTCCTTGCAATTAACCTCTCGGAAATATGTGGCTTCCATATGCAATTAGGCATAGGGTTAAAAGGAATCTAAACAAGCCCTATACCAGGACTAGTCCAAAACTATACATACTAGGTCTAAACTTGGACTAAACAAGCAACAAGAATTATATTGAGATTCCCTTATGAAGTGCTTTAGGTTACTTGTGTCATATGAAAAATACTAAATAACTGTTAGAACCCTTGTACCCCAGTTTGAGAAACGTTGACTACACTAAGCCTTCCTGGCAACTGGAACCTGACCAAATACAACAAACGCTATCAGCATTTTAGTTGGTGGCAAATGCACGCAGGCAGGAACATGATAAGAGCTTTATGTGCGTCAGACCAGTGCATGGTGATGAAAGGTGTGGGACTCTATGTTTCCAAATGTAGCTGCTACTTCTGGTGTGAACTGGCAGATGACAAATGAACCCTACAAAAAGAGTAACACAGTATGTTAATCTCAACAGAAACACCATTTTCCTCTTTGTGAAGTTAGTTCATTACCTTTTGTGTATCTTCAAACTTTGAATGTCTCCCAAATGAAAGCGCGCATGCTCTGGATCAATCTCCACCGCGCTCTGTTCCCCCTCGATCTCAGATTAAGATTCGTGACAGCCCATTGTTACATGTGGCTGTGACCAAGATGATGCATATTGGGTTTCCTCGGCTCTTGCTCTGTGTGGCCGACCAACATTAGCATTCAGGAGCGTTTACGTTGTTACATAATACTCCCGTCTTAGCGGACACAGCTCATCCGTGTCGCAGCAGCCAAGTCCTGGGACATTGCAGGGGTCTCCAAGGGCTTTGCTTCCAACTGCAGTCTGGAGTGAAGCGAACAGATATAACATACGGGAATTCATGACGTGTGAAGAGCACGAGACCTGAATATTATAAGGGTCGATATCAGCAAAATCGACTTTTTTGAGCCATGTTCCAATTTTGAATCCTCATTTTGCAGTGGTAAACATAAAAAGTTTAATGTTAAAAGTCCGTACCCTGACATAACTACATTACCCACAATGCATGTGGTACCTTTAGGGCTGCAACTAACGATTATTTTGTAATCGATTAATCTATCGATTATTTTTACGATTAATCAAGTAATCGCTTAGTTGTGAATTGTGTAGAAATATTTTTTTTTTTCATTTTTTTTATCACAAAAAGCTAAAGTGGCACCACTTGAGGACGTATTGATGACGTAAACTTAAATTGTTTGTTGGAGGCTCTTGGTGCTAATTCTGCATTCTGATTGGATGAGACACAGACAGATATTGATGAAATTTACAATGTACAAAACACTACAGACCCTAACTATAAAAACAAAGTAGGTTTTCATCAAAAATATTACATTTTCATGTCATTTTTGCTCCATTTGAGTCTGTGTGAACCAGAAAACGATTAATCGATTACTAAAATAGTTGTCGACTATTTCAATAATCGATTAGTTGTTTCAGCCCTAGTTACCTTGTAGTTCTGCTTGCTCGTGGTTGCGCGAGTTGCTTTCACTTTGGTGTGGTCCGTCCGATTGAGAATGAGGAGTCACGTGCCGAGTTGGGGTGATTTGGGGGGGGCTCTGAGCCTGTCGGACATATTGGCTGCGGATTAGGGGCACGCTCCCAGAATTTCACGCATTCCTCATATTCCAGAGCACTTTAAATTTTGCGCATTTACGTTTTCGGCGAGACAGAGACGGATCTACGAATACGACAACGAAAATTAGGAAAGTAAAGCAATGCAAAGAGATAAGGCGGAAGAAAAGGGACCTTACAGGAACAAGCTCATACCAAGCGCAAAACAGCGTATTTGGAGAAGCTTGCAGACATTCAAAACATCAACACACGAGCTCCCTGCAGCAGAGACCTGGACCATTTACCTCTGTGCACATACATGTGTTACCAGTGGTGTTCGGCTCTGCGTTGTGTATCTTTCACTAATAAATTCTCACTCAGGTTCTCTTTGGAGACGACCAAACTCCATTTATTATCTCAAAAAAACAGTTTTAAGAGGCACAGTCCCTGCTCTCCGGTGGCGGCAGCCGCTCCGCTCTCCCAGACGCAGCCGTCTTCTCTGACCTCCTGAGCTCGTCTGCCTCCCGCCAGGAAACTGGTACAGACGCACATGTGCGTCGCCGGCGAGGCCACAGCGACCCCTGACGGCGCAGCGGTAGCATCACACACCCAATAGCAGGGATTTACCACCGGTCCAATTCAACCCTGCTACATACACCCCCTAAATTCCTGCTCATTGGGGTATACACACATAAAAAAAAATCTTCACAAAACAGAAACAGAAAACAAAATGACCTGGCTGAGCGTCACAGAGCAACTAGTTTAAGTCGGTACACACACCGTCCACAAGGGACCAAGCCACAGAAGGGGTGATCAGGCCCTACAAACAGCACGGACTAAAAAAAATGCCGTTTACATTTTCCACATTCAAACCAGGCTCTCACTCACAAAGTGGCTCAATCACACCAGTCATTCATATTTTCAAAAAAAAACAAAATGGCACCTTATAAGAGAGAATGCATTTTCTACCAGGGAACTACACGTGGAACCAAGTTACCCACTGACCCATCGTGGTAAGAAAATGGCGCCCAAATCTCCCAGACAGACTACAACTACAACTAGACAAACATACCCCCTCACACAACAGGCAGGAAAATAAAAAAAACACAATCAAAACATGTCCAACTTGCCCCAGAACTATGGCATTCAAAAAGTCAAATCGTCCTCGCAACACGGAGGATCCCGCTCAAACGTCCATCTCTGTGGAACAGGCCCAAGGCGGCGGAACACAAATGGCGGGACCAGCGCAGCCATCTCTCCGCAGCACAGGCAGACTCCATCGGCGCACACCGAGATCCACCATCCCGCGACGCCAGAGTCCCAACGGCGGGAAGACGACTCCAACCAGCAACACCATCCCAGACGTCCACCGCACGGAGAGTCGACGACCGGGGCTCCGTGGCGCCATGGCGGCGGGAAAACGATCCCCGTCGACGGGTCTCACTGCTCCACTGTGGCTGATGGTATCCGGACCAGGAAGATCCAGTCGTGGTCCAGTCCGGTCCTAACCGTATGTCACGGCACCAATGTTACCAGTGGTGTTCGGCTCTGCGTTGTGTATCTTTCACTAATAAATTCTCACTCAGGTTCTCTTTGGAGACGACCAAACTCCATTTATTATCTCAAAAAAACAGTTTTAAGAGGCACAGTCCCTGCTCTCCGGTGGCGGCAGCCGCTCCGCTCTCCCAGACGCAGCCGTCTTCTCTGACCTCCTGAGCTCGTCTGCCTCCCGCCAGGAAACTGGTACAGACGCACATGTGCGTCGCCGGCGAGGCCACAGCGACCCCTGACGGCGCAGCGGTAGCATCACACACCCAATAGCAGGGATTTACCACCGGTCCAATTCAACCCTGCTACACATGGACATAGTAAACTACCTTGTATTTGGTGTAAGTTACTACACGATGCTGGAGTTTAAAAGCCACAAGTCTTTGGAAAGTTACGAGACTTTCTGCTGTGGCTGCGTGCAGGACATGGCTCTACAAGCCTCCCGCTGGTGAGAACAGCGTTGTACTGGCAAAAGTAACTTTCCTCACATGCGTTTTAGTGTGTTGTCATTACATTGCATTTAGCGGACACTTCTTGACCAAAATGACAAAGTAATAAAGTGCGTGTTTCGTAAACACTACATTGTTACGGGATGTTCAATGTACACAAACGTTTCCAACATGTTTTGACAGGTCAGACTTGCGCTCTTTGATGCTGTGTCCATTTCTGTAGCCTAAGAAACTGTGTCCCATTGTTCCTACGTTTTCCATGTCTATCGTGTGAGGTATTGGAGCAGTTTTTAACACAGCAGTGACTTACAGGCATGGTAAAACAGTGCGGAATAGCAAGAACCTCCGCTACTACGACGTTAACAACACACGTAAACGATGTGTATTGCCGCCGGAGCGCAGCCAATATGTCGGCGAGGGGGGGATGGGGAGGGGGGCTCTGTGCCGTGACGTCAACTCCTCATTCTCAATATAATGAGAGTAGCATCCACGGAGCAGAGAATGGCCATCCTTTGTCAATCCTGCTCTAATCTTGTGTGTATGAGTGCCGTGTGCGTCCTTAAGATGTAAGTATAGCCCTTTGCATGAATGATGTGTTTATTTCAGAGTTATAAGCCCAGTTGTGGCGAAGTTGTTAGACTCGTGTTATACCCGTACTGCTATACTTTGCGGCCCGCTTCGGTGCTCCACATGCGCTCCGAAATTAGCCATCCGCTGTCTGTACCTTAGTTACTGCCTTGTTAATACCTGTAAATATTATATTTAATGTATATTTCGCCTGTTTGGGCACTTTTCACCATTTATAGATTTAAAGCATTTATGCATGTTAATTTGTAGTGTTAGAGCTCCCACTAGTGGATTCTCGGTGGTACTGCAGGTCATGTTTTCTGTTTGTAACCATACTGCAGCCTGCCTACATGTTTATTAATATACATTTTATTGTTTTTCTGTTTCAGATAACCACACACACACACACACACACACACACACACACACACACACACACACACCACACACACACACACACACACACACACACACAACACACACACACACACACACACACACACCACTCACTCACACATTTGTGTCAAACCATCATCAGTTCCATGTACCTGATCCATCCTCTTCAATAAATAATCTAAACTGCACCATCCAAGTTGCTTATTCCTTCTGACCGAGGAAGACTCAGTTGACGAGCAATCCAAATCAGCATCAGACGCACACGGTCTCTTACATTTAATGTAATTTACCAAAATCACTTGAAAAGACCGCCTTTAAAGATGACTGTACTTGTATCTAAGCTGACATTGTACACCATTTTTGGCCCATGGATTTCCATCACCATAGCTGCCTGAGCAAACAACACTAATCCCGCTTATTCTTATTCTGCTCTGACAAATTGTGTTGATCTTATCTCGCACTTCCAGCAACACATCCCCTTCTGCCAATCAGCCGTACTTTGTCTTTACTGTGATTCACCACTCGATTTGGCCAAGCACTGGGGAGAAAATAGTGCACACTGCCTGCTCTAATAAATGGCTGACGCCTCGTATGATGATATTATCCAGAGATGGGTAATAAGCGATAACATCAGTAGTTCTCAACCGGTGGCTCGGGACTCAAAAGTGGGTCCCATAACTATTTTCAGTAGCCCTGCCTCCTAGAATACAAGCTTTTCTTATTATTTGCAAGGACGCATAGTCTGGGATCGGGGTGATTTTCTTCAAATTCCTGATGGGCCTGTTTGACAAGCATATTAACCAATCAGAAAAGCTGGAAATGCGGCATGTGGCGTATTTTGTAAGTTAATAGTTTTACAATGGCATTGGCCAGGAGAGCGGAAACAAATGTGAATTATCTATATTTTTGCCACAAAAACTGAAGGATACAAGAGAGGAGTCATTAGCAACTCGGTTCAGATTTGAAACATTGGAGAATTTAACACAAATGTGCAATGGATTTTTCAATCAATGTACGTTTGAAACGATGAAGCATCAGCATCTACGTAGGGACATTCTTGTTAAGTACATTAAGGAAAATATTTTACTTGATTAATTCCGTCTTCATACGTCGTGACAACGTAGTCTGTGGTTGGATCGATATCAAACTTTTTGAGATTTGATTGGCTGTTAGCAAAGTTCCAGATGGTCCTCCTTTTGAACAGATACAAAAAGCAGGAGGGATGGCTGGCCAGGCAACATTCTCAATTAGTTGCGAGCTTTTCCCTTTCAATATTTTTTTCTTAAAAGGAATAGGCCACCGTTTTTACATACTGAGATATGTTCTTACCTTAGCTTTGACAAGTTCATTTGTACCTGTCCGGTCTCCACGTGTGCCTTCCGTAACGTAAACACAGCACAGACGGCGTTAGCATTTAGCCTCTCTCTTCTCCTCTATAGCTCCAAACGAGGTGAAGATAGAAGCTACCAAACTCTTCCACGTTTTCCCTATTTAAATATGGTTACGTGAAGTGTTACACTACAAAGTATAATTACACAAAATTAAACAATGTGGATTTTCTAAGCGGATAAAAAGGGGAACTATATTGTAAGGTGTAATAATACCAGGAGTAATTCGGCATCTGCGCAGTGATATCTTCACTTTACTTTGCGGATGCCGTACTGTTCAAAAGCCAGAGAAATGCTGCAGCGGTTTGACAAAGAGTCAACAAGTTTCCCAAAAAAGCTGCTTCACTCCGACAGCCGTGTGTACAGGAGGTTATATTTTAAAAGAAAAGGAAAAAGAACACAACATATGGCTACTCTACTTTAGCAGTGATACAGTATTATCTGAATCCATACATTTAATATACATTTTATTTAACCAGGTTTAATTTTACACAGAAGTGAATTTTGTCAGGAAATATTTAACCAGAATAATGCAGATGAAATATCAGTATTATTGTTATTGGGATATTTTTAAAAGATGATACTGTATATTGACATTTTTTTTTTTTTTATGTCGTGACAGGCCTTGTTGAAACACAGAACCTGGTGAGAGTGTAAGTTATGTAAAAAGGTTGAGAAGCACAGATGGATACAGTGTCCTAGAATATGTCGACCCTTCTAGTTTGCACTTTGTTTGTTATAAGGTGTTAATATTGAATGCCAAAAGTTCAATACATTTCAATTAAAATAGTTGCTTACAGTTTTCTTTTTATTGCCTACAGTATTTGCATTATACTCAATATTATCGTTTATCGCGATATTTTTCGAGACGATATATCGTCCTCAAATTTTTTTTTATCGTGGCAGGCCTAGGTGTGGCCCCAGTTTTGTTCTCCTTTCTTAAATAAGGTTTGCTGCCATAAAAGCATGACTAGCCAGATTTCACATAGTCTTTGAATACCACTGCAGCTCCAGCTCTCTGCAGCCTGCCTTTGCGTGTTCACACAGGTGTAACCGTAACCTGCTGTGTCCTAGTTTCTGCACCCTGGGGACCTTTGCCATTGTGCATTGGTGGAGCCCACCCAAACTCCGGCGGAGAGGAGCGACCTTCATGGCTGAATCTGACACAAAGACTGATTCTTTTAACAAGAAAGTCAAGGGGATACACTGCAGGCAAACATTTGTGTTTTGAGTTTAATTTTCAGGTTTTGGAAACAAATAAATTCCCTGATATTTGCAATCAGGTGTCAAGTTTTTGCACTGCTTCAGCGTTTCTCTATAGATTTATATGTGAAATTGTAAATCCAAGGGCCATTCCTCAAAATGCATTTTTTCTGGTTTTGTTGAAACCAAACTTTCTTTGAAGTTGCACTTACAGACACCAAACTTTCTAACCCTGTCCTTACAGTATTTAGAAGGTTTGCTCTGATGGATTTCTCTCATTTCCAGCCTGATTTATTGAGTTTTGTATGGAGGATTGAAAGTGCCACAATTAAATAAATAAATACACCATTAAATAATTAAATAAATGTGTCATTAATTAATGAAATGTTAATTCATTAATTAAATATGGAATTAAATAAATAAATTCACCATTAAATAATTTAATAAATGTGTCATTAATTAATGAAATGTGTCATTAATTAATTAAATATGGAATAAATAAATAAATGTGTTATTAAATGTTTCATTAATTAATTAAATGACCATGATTCTGTATAAAATGTATATATAATTATTTATCTATTTAATTAATTATTTCATGGTCCTGTGTTGCAGTGTTTCATGAATTAATTTTATCTGTCAAACTCGCCCATCAAAGTTTGAGGGGTTGGTCCTAACACCTGATTGGTCACCCTGCTCATCGAGTCAAGGCAAATCAATTCCAGAATAATGGATTGACTCAGACTAGTGAACTAAACTAAACACAAGCCTCGGGCAAGTAGACCCGGTTCTGTTTGAGCAAAGCATCGGAACCGTACGTCTGCTTCATTATCGATCCCTCTTATCGATGCTCCCGCTCTGAACCACTCTTTTTGTCCCGCAGAGCTAGACGCACATGTGTAATGACATAGCTCTCCGGTCTGTTGACGCTGCTTCGAAGTAAGCAGGGAAATCGGCCCAATCTCAATTCTACTCCTTAGCTCTCCGCTTCGCCTTTCCCCTCCGTTTTGCGCGTTCACTAAAGAGTGTCGTCAATTAAAACAGTTCATTGTTATAAACGTGTCAGTTCTACGTTTTCGCTTTGCTGCTGCGAACGCTCCGTTTGTTTGCGCTGTATTGCTGTTTCTTTCCAAACTTTCGATACGTCGCTATTGACATGATACACGGGGTTCAGTGCCAAATAATTTCAGTGAATTGTTCCGCGGTGCAGAATTTATCTACATTTGGGGCAAAAAACATATGTGAGTTAACGTGTTTGAGTTTTTCCGAAGCGGGCTTGAGGACCTCCTCTCCAGACCCATTTGTTTTCAAAGAAAGGAAGTGGGTATAGCTTGTCATACACTTTTATTTTAAAATGACTTTATTTTCTCTTACAAATAAAACTTAATAATTGTTTTTGTGTTTGGAATAAATACATAATAGACAACTTAGTGCAAAGACATCTTATAACATAATTATTGCATGTTGTAAAGTAAGACCAATAAATATGTCTTACCCGCTTCTCCCCAAGGCTGGCCTTCTCCAATTCATACTTTTCTCCTGGACTAGGGACATTCTTCTGCCGGCGGTCGGCAAGGCAGTAGAACCGATGGGTATATGATCTCCTCTTTCCAGGAACTGGTCCTGGACTTGAGTAAGGCCTTTTATATGGACGAAAAAGGCGCAATACTTCGGCTGCCCAAAGAAAAAATTGTTAATCGAATAAAGCGAATAATGAAGCAAAGTTTTATCATGTCCGATGTGTATGTAAGCTGGTTAATGTAGTAATGATCGCTATGCTGTGATAACAGTCATATCAGTTGTATTACCTAGTTTGCTATCAAATGCTATACATTTTACGTTGCTATTGAAAAGCGCCATTTCACTGGCAGAAATAACCTCCATAAATTAGGCAAATCAATATGAAAAAGTATGTAAATAAATATGACACACTGTAGTGTCCAAATGCTTCAATGTGAATGGAAACTTAATTAATTCACATATAAAATCTTTATTGGCATATGCCATAAGCAAATCTAATGTACCATATTAAACGAATGGCTTAACACATGCGCTAACGTTGCCAAATCTAGTGTTTGACAGTAGCTTGAATGTGTGCGAAATATAAATATTACTCGTGTCCCACCCGTGGTCCCACCGGTACTGCTGGCCGCCGACTGCTGCTGCCTGGACGCCTGGACTGGGAATGGCCCTATCAGGCGTTGGTGCAGGCCCAGGTGCAGGTCTGTCTGGTGCACCAACATGTTGTGCATCCGCGCGAGACTTGCTCTAGGGCCTGTGCAGCCTCACTGAGAAGCTCAGCAACTGATTTGGTCATTTTTAGAAATTAAATGATAGTCTGGAGTCGACCTTGTGCGCCACGGCCAAAGCGATGAAGGTAATGGGAAAAACGCGCGAATGACAGGAAGCGCTCCCATACGTCACGTTGTTCAAAACAGGTTGCAGTCACGTGCCTTTTGGGGGCTGGAGTTTAGACCGAGGATCAGAAAGAAGTAGCTGCCAAGTCTTTTTTTTAAGCAAGTCGGTTATCGTTTAACGTTATATTATTATGCCAAATCAGGCTTTTTCTACAATTGGAGGATTTACTGTAATACCTGCCGTTTGGATACGGGATTTAAGGCGATGGGATCCTACAGCCATCTCACACAAGCCATGGCCGCTGCTAAACATCTAGAAACGCATTACCATAGCTTTGGAGTGACTGGATGAATAAGATCGGATGTAAGTAAGCCTTGCATGGCTGTCAACCAACTGTACTCAAGGTGAGTGACACGTTTTTATAACGTTTTTCCTTAAATGAATGAGGCTAGTGCTAATAATGCTAGCGCCCCTTGTCCATTAGCATGTTAGCACGGGGCTTTCAGAGGTCTCTTATTTACTTATAAATGATCAGAAATAACGTGACTAGAAAATACGTATCACCCTACATCTGTAAAAGGATGAGGCTAAGTACTACTCTGTATTTTAGATCAGAGTTGTGTAACATGAATGTAATACTTTCTAATCTGTTCCTACCGACTTTTGTGCTGATAATGTGAGGATTGCAGTACTAGGACAAAATCAGGCCCCCAAATTAGACCACAACTGTACTGAACCAGGTCTGTATAACCCCGAAAAATATTACTGGGTAAAGAGCTGTAACAGTTAGATTGTGGCTCTGAAACCATTAACTTAGGTCAGCCATTCTCGGAGATACAAGGGCATGCTTGAATTCACAAAAATATATAGAATATACCAAAGCACACACATCACATCGTTTATGTCTTTGTTTAATCATGTATAACCCTCTACATTCCAGATGCCGCTATGAAGAGACCGTACAACATCTGAATATGAAGAGACGGTAGAACATCTTTAGACTGGCCAATAAGATTCTTCTTGTATGGTGGAATCATTCTTCTCTGCAACCCCAAGAAGCAGCTGTGTGGTACAGGAGCGGTCCAGAGGAACGAAGGCCAGGAGAATGTCGCAGAGGAGCTGGGTTGAACCCGTTTGTGTTGTCAGCAGCTTCTTGTAAATAAATATTAAATTGAGAGATGCAAAGATGGTCTGCATTTAATTAATAACTAATTTGTTAGAATTTGTGGAAAAATTATGAATGTGATCATGTCAACAGCGCTGAGGTGACTGGATGAAGATGGCAGCAGGTCTGCACAGGTTTCTCTGGGCCCTAATGAACAAAGGAAGAAAACTAGAGTGACTGACCACAACAAAAAAGGATATCGATTACTGTTGGATGCTAAGGATAGAACAGAATTAGATCGGCATATCTTATCACTATGCGAAATGTTGACAATATTCACACGCTGTTCACATTCATGTACATACAGTCCCCTGACCTCTTGCTACATAGTCATCGCTTTGTTCTAGTTTCATTTAATTTGGTATCTTATATAGTGAAGTACACAGTTTATGTTTGAATAGTTTTTGTTCTTTAGTTAATATTTAGCACAAGGTCTTTTTGACATTTGCTTCCTTATTCAGTTGCTCTTTTGTACTTAGCTATTTCAAACATACCATTTCCCTTGTGTGGGATAAATACAGCCTTCTTATCTTACAACAAACTGAAATAGCAGATCAAACATGTTTGATCTACATGAAATGATTCATATTTAATAATTTCACTGTCAGTAACATAAGTATAAGATAATTTAAAAACAAACTAAAACATTCGCTAGTTATATATATTTTTTAGAAACATTTTTAGCACGTAGGTTATTTACATCGCAATGCATTCTGGGTAGTGATGTCAAATGGTTGCACCACCCACTACCGAAGATACCCGTTAGCAGCCCTACTAAACAGCGGCACCTGGTGGTTTGAAAAATGTATGACACTGGCTTAATTTGTTGTTGTTGCTCTGAAATGTGAACCAAATTGACAGGAATGAGGTTTCACCACGCATAAAGATATAACTGAGTAAGAGGATAACTGCACTGCAGATTGTGAGAACCATAAACCATAAAGTGTACACTCTATGGCTACAACTGAGGGCCACCTTAGCATAACAGTTCACAACCTGTTTTCTCCGCACGGTGCGGACTCGGCTTAACTTTAACTGTGACTGGTGACGACCAAGAGCAGCCCGTTTTTAAAGTAACATTAGCCTACTAGCTCTGGACTTTAACTGGCTAGCCAGCAAGTGTTTTCTAAAAAAATGAAAAAGAATAAACAGTACTGGTATTTTAACAAACACGCTTCTATGGTGTTATTATAGACGGGTTAAAATCCTGGTAATGGGTTTTGAGCGCCACGGTGTGGCATGGTGTGGGAGTGCCCCCGAGTAAGTGTTACTCGGGGCTGTGTACATATTGTCCCACCTTTTGGTTATATATGTTTTATGTACCTGGTTGAGTGTGCGTTAGTTGTCTTGTGTATTTTATTTTGTTGGTCCAACGCTGAAAACATCCGGTCTGGGAGTATATAGGGATGGCTCTCCTCTTCCTCCCTCTCTGATTTCTGTGTCTTGAGAGAAGGTGAGCGTGTTTAGGCATCGTTAGCCATCACATTGTTAGAACTTATATCATAAGGTTTTAACTTGTCTTTTATGTTGTATATATTGTCTTATTATTATTTATGTCGATATTTGTTACTTACGTGTTTTTTGTTTTGTTTTATTCCAAAGACCACGTTGGGTCGACAACCGCATGACAATTGGGCTAACGCCAATTATTGATTTCTGTCACCAGAATAAATGGAGCTGGAGCGTTGCTCACTCCCAATTCAGCCTGGGTCTTCTCCACATTAATGAGAGCACCATACACAACGCAGAGCCATACAACATAGGTCACATATACTTAAATAGAACCTCCTTAGAGTTACTTGGAATTTTCATGAAGGGTGATCTGTTACTTCCAATCCGTCATAACAGCATTTACTTCCAGCAAAAATAAACAACACAGCGCATCTAGCTAGGTCGGATATAGACTCGTCTCTGATTGGCCGCGAGCGGACCACGGCCCGCCTTCCCAGGGGTCAAGAACTGCATATGTTACGTATGTGGTTTAGCCCTTACTCTGCGTTGTGTCTTACTCAAAATAACTAAATTAAATAAAATCTTCCAGACTCAAATTCTCTTTGGAGACGACCAAACTCCATTTATTGTGGACAAAAAGGTTTAAGAGGCTCAGTCCCTTTTGCTCCTCGTGGTAGTAGTTGCTCTCGCTCAGACGCGGCCGTCTCCTCCAACATCCCGAGCCCGTCTGTCTCCCGCCAGGAAACGGTACAGACACACATGTGCCTCGCCGGTGAGGCCACAGCGACCAGTGGCGTAGCAGGGGTACCAAGGGGCCCCAAGCAAGAATGTCGGTTGGGGGCCCTCTGGTGGCCGATCGGTGTACTGCGCACTGGAGAGAGGATGTCATTTGTCACCTGAAAACTCCCATAATGCAGTTCTCTGCAGAAGTTTTCCTCAGAACAGAAGGCTGAGGTTCTTTAGGTCATGAAGAGAGTTACAATAAACTGGTTTCACTATTAGAAATATAATCTGGTGGAGCCATGAGTAAAAAAGTCTGTTCACTTCTCATTAAAAGTTAACATTAGGGAACCATGACTCACTAAAGCATGCAGCAGGATGGGGATAAACAGCGCCACAGAGTTGGTGGAGAGATGATGTAACTACATCACCAAAATCACTAGGAAGGCTTTATATATCAAGCGTTTACTGCAGGTATCTGAAAAACGGGTTGGTGCATGGGGGCCCTTCACAGCTGGGGGCCCCAGGCAGCTGCCTGCCTTGCCTTATGGCAAGCTACGCCTCTGACAGCGACCCCTGGCGGCGCAGCGGTAGCACCACACACCCAATAGCAGGGATTTACCACCGGTCCAATATAACCCTGTTACATACACCCCCAAAATTCCTGCTCATTGGGGTACACACATACACATAAATATATATAAAAAAAAATCTTCACAAAACAGAAACAGAAAACAAAATGACCTGGCTGAGCGTCACAGAGCAACTAGTTTAAGTCGGTACACACACCGTCCACAAGGGACCAAGCCACTAGAAGGGGTGATCAGGCCCTACAAACAGCACGGACTAAAAAAAATGCCGTTTACATTTTCCACATTGAAACCGGCTCTCACTCACAAAGTGGCTCAATCAACCAGTCATTCATATTTTCAAAAAAACAAAATGGCACCTTATAAGAGAGAATGCATTTTCTACCAGGGAACTACACGTGGAACCAAGTTACCCACTGACCCATCGTGGTACGAAAATGGCGCCCAAATCTCCCAGACAGACTACAAACTACAACTAGACAAACATATCCCCTCACACAACAGGCAGGAAAATAAATAAAAAAACACAATCAAAACATGTCCAACTTGCCCCAGAACTATGGCATTCAAAAAGTCAAATCGTCCTCGCAACTCGGAGGATCCCGCTCAAACGTCCATCTCCACGGAACAGGCCCAAGGCGGCGGAACACAAATGGCGGGACCAGCGCAGCCATCTCTCCGCAGCACAGGCAGACTCCATCGGCGCACACCGAGATCCACCATCCCGCGACGCCAGAGTCCCAACGGCGGGAAGACGACTCCAACCAGCAACACCATCCCAGACGTCCACCGCACGGAGAGTCGACGACCGGGGCTCCGTGGCGCCATGGCGGCGGGAAAACGATCCCGTCGGCGGGTCTCACTGCTCCACTGTGGCTGATGATATCCGGACCAGAAAGATCAGTCGTGGTCCAGTCCGGTCCTAACCGTATGTCACGGCACCAATGTTACGTATGTGGTTTAGCCCTTACTCTGCGTTGTGTCTTACTCAAAATAACTAAATTAAATAAAATCTTCCAGACTCAAATTCTCTTTGGAGACGACCAAACTCCATTTATTGTGGACAAAAAGGTTTAAGAGGCTCAGTCCCTTTTGCTCCTCGTGGTAGTAGTTGCTCTCGCTCAGACGCGGCCGTCTCCTCCACATCCCGAGCCCGTCTGTCTCCCGCTAGGAAAACCGGTACAGACACACATGTGCCTCGCCGGTGAGGCCACAGCGACCCCTGGCGGCGCAGCGGTAGCACCACACACCCAATAGCAGGGATTTACCACCGTCAATATAACCCTGTTACACGTAGCATATTGAATTAAGTTGCACTTAGACTGTGTGGCAATGCAATATGCAATATGCAATGCAATCCAGAGGGAGGTGCTGTTTCACAACACATTAAATGAAACTTAAAATACTCAAATGTGGAATAGAACATTACAAGTCAAAATAGATATAACATGCAACTTTGCCAAAAACAACTCCAAACTAAATGCCATTTTAAGAATGAATAGAACAATGAATAAAGAGGCCAAATTCCATGGTAATATGCTATTCTTTCAAAATCTTGTAATTTGAAATATGTAAAGACATTGCATTGACATTTTACACATTGAATTGCCATTAGAACTTTTGGAATAGAACATTACAAGTCAAAATAGGATATAACATGCAACTTTGCCAAAAACCACTCTAAACTAAATGCCATGTTAAGAATGATAGAACAATGAATAAAGAGGCCAATTTCCATGGCAATATGCTATTCATTTCAAAATCTTGTAATTTGAAATATATAAAGACATTGGATTGACACTTACATATTGAATTGCCATTAGAACTTTTGGAATAGAACATTAAATGTCAAAATTGGATATAACATTACACTTTTCCAATACAAATACAAAAAGTGTCTCCTTTCGTCAGCTAATGAATCCAAAACACCTGCAAAGGATCCTGAGACTTTAAATGGTCTCTCAGTCTGGTTCACTAGAATTCACCATCATGGGAAGACTGCTGACCTGACAGTTGTGCATACAACCATCATTGACACCCTCCATAAGGAGGGAAAGGCTCAAAAGGAAATAGCAAAAGAAGTTGGATGTTCTCAAAGTGCTGTATCAAAGCAGAAAGTTAAATGGAAGGGGAAAGTTTGGAAGAAAACGGTGCACAAGCTGCAGGGATGAGCACAGTCTGAAGCGGATTGTCAGGAAAAGGCCTTTCAAAAGTGTGGGGAACTTCACAAGGAGTGGACTGAGGCTGGAGTCAGTGCATCAAGAGCCACCACACACAGACTAATCCTGGACATGGGCTTCAAATGTCATATTTCTCTGGTTGAAGCATCCTGGTCCTCCATACCACCTCAGCAGTGCCACAGGCTGATAGCATCCATGCCACGCAACCATGACCGCATTAAGGCAGTCATTGTGCATGATTATATTTTTCAGAGGGCCACATTTATTTGTTTAAAATAATTTTTTCATTGATTTCATGTAATATTCTAATTTTCTGAAATTTTCATTTTGGGGTTTTTACAAGCTGTAAGCCAAAATTTTCAAAATTAAAACAAACAAAGACTTGACATGTCACTTTGCATGCTGTGAGTCTATATTATATATTAGTTTCACATTTTAAACTGAATTACAGAAATAATTAACTTTATCACGATATTCTAATTTCCTGAGTTTCACCTGTATCATCCAGTAGACTTTTGTAAACAATATTTGCTCTTACGGTAAGCTCTGGTTTCTAATATGATTTGCTAAACTGTCACGGGAAACCCCAATGCCCGTTCCTTTGACTTGTAAGTCGCTTGCCTGCAGCTAAGTTCATTCATTGTCTTGATTCTCATTCTTTTTCTGATACGTTCATGCTTGTATTAAAGCATTTAACCTCTTAACTCCCACCTGAACCGAGCACTTTTTCCTCCAGTTTGGCTTTACCCAAATCTAAAAGCTTCTCGGAAAAAAGCGTCAAAACAGCGACTAAAACGAGGATGAAATGATGATGGGGGGGCAAGACATTAAGCAGCAGTCACTACTCACATACTTCATCTCGGTATCCACAACAGAAGGAGTCTGGAGATGAGAGCTAATCACTTGAGACCCATTCACCTATGTAAATGGATAAAACTGATTTCTAAAGTGGCTTGTGGCTTCTTTAGACCACCATGGTAACAAGTTAAACAAAGCTTTAGAGCAGGGGTCACCAACGTGGTGCCCACGGGCACCCAGGTGCCCTTTGGGGCATGCCCAGTAGCCCTTGAGACTTTTTCTAAGGTGTAAAACACCTAATTTTCTTTAATCTGATTCTTAAAAATACAGTTATTTCTGTTCTTGTGACTCAGTACGAGTTTAAAATAAAGCTATTTTGATATAATATGGGGTCAATATCCTATAAGTAAACAGTGTACGTTCAAGTCTTAGGATTTGTTTTTAACTGGTAGCTCTCGAACAACTTAATGCTCTTGAAGTAGCCCTCGGCTGAAAAAAGGTTGGTGACCCCTGCTTTAGAGACACAGTGCAATCTGACAGATAAACCAGTGCATTCAGGACACAGAGCTGCATGTTGTTTGGACATTTAGTTGTTTTTTTGTGCCTTATCCATAGGGGGAATGACCACCTCTGCTCTTGGCCAGTCCGTCCCTCTTCCCTCGAATATGGAGGCGGGTATTGGGAGGTCGGCGGCGATGCTGGGGCTGTCGGCCAGTTTGGGGGGAGCAGAGATGGAGCTGCAGAAGATGCTGATCGATGAAAGGATGAAGAGTGAAAACCACCGGACGAACTACCAGACACTGAAGGCTGAACACACCAGGTAACGTAACACTTTTCTACTCAGTTATTATGTTTCATTCAGTCGTCGTATATGATAGAATAAATGGAATGCAACCGAATATTACTTTTTTTGCATTACATTTTTTTGATTATCACAGTTTGTTTGATTTTGCTTTTGTATATTAGATAAAATAAGAAATTCTATTTGTTACACTTTGTGGAAATTGCAAACAGTAATTGAGAATGGTAAACAAGGAAGCAAAATTCTTAATAAATTTGGAATAATATGAAATTTCACACTATTTAAACCTCTTAACCCCGACCTGAACCGAGAACATTTTCTCCAGTTTCCTATTACCCAATTTTAAACCTTCTGAAAAAAGCGTCTAAATAGCAACAAAAACGAGACGACCACGAAGATGAAAACGCAACAGCAGCAGCCACAAGAGCAACACAAAATTGACAAACAAGCGATAAAAATGTGACAAAAGAGCAACAAAAAAGTTCCCAAAAGTTATGTTATGGGGCGTACACACAAAAATGCGACAAAACCGCAACAATAAAGCCACAAAAAAGCCTCAAAAAAGTGATGGAAATGTTTTGTAGGTCTTAGCTTTCAAATGGTGTGGTATACTATTGGTGCATTCATGTGGACTGGGAGCTTGTTTTCCCGAGATGTGACGCCATTGTCCCCAGTTGGTTTGTGTTCATGTGGTTTTATGTGGGAAAGTGGGATTTTGATGTCATCAAATAATAATGGTCTTTTATCATTGATTAGCACTTAACTGAGCTAATCATTTAAATGTGTTGGCGTCTCAAAAGCTAAATGTTAATTTACTTTTTGCTAACGTTGATGTCAGGCATTTCACTCGCAATTTTGTTACTACGAGGATGACGACAGCTAACGCTAAACTCAAAGAAGTAGCAGTGTTTAACTTAAAAGCTCCATATTAGACGATAAAAGAACAAATCAGCTGATTTCCGCAGTCAGGTGCGGAAGTCGGGAAGCTTGTTTTGATCCGAGTTCCCCAGTCGTTTTCCCCAGTGGAGTGAGCATTCACGTGAATTCCCCAACAGGGGAAGTCGTTCACCCGAGTTCCCGAGGACCACATGAACACGCCATTTATTGTCCCGCCATGGGGAAATTTGTCTTGGGTACATGGTGCTGCTTCGTACATCCACACAACACAGTCAGACACACAGTAACAATAAAAGTTACAGGAATAATAAAATGTTCCTACACATTCTCATTTACAAACCATATGGCGGACGGTATGAATATGTTTTTAAATCTGTTATATTTGAATTTGGCAGCCTGAACCTCCAGGAAGCATCTCAAACTCACTGAGGTTCTACTCTGGCCAATAGGCTCCAGTCTAGAAGCTTTAAGATTTGGGTAAAGCTGAACTGGAGAAATGCACTTGGTTAAGAGAATAAACACAAGTACCAAATAAAGACTAGACTTTAGAATGAAATGAGCTGAATAAAACATACTTTACTGTTGACTTTATAATGGGTCCATGTGGAGCCCTTTGAAAACGGTCTTGTTCAGGAAATGTGTGCATAAATGAGTTGGGGTTTTAATGTTAAGTTAGCACGGCAACTCATATTGGGCATAAAGTAAAAGAAGAGAGGCATTTGATTAAGTAGGCAAAAGTTCGTTTGTGAACTGTTTTGTTTAGAATTATTTTATGAATTTGCTTCTTTCTGTTTTTTTTTTTGTCTCCAGGATGAATTCACCAGAGCGCAAAATGAACTGAGGAGACTGTTGAGTGACAGACAGACTCAACAGGAGAGGCAGCAGCTGCTTTTGGCCGAGCTCAGGGAGAGCTGATGGACAAGACCAGGGAGCTGGAGGACCTGAGGCTACAGGTGCAGGGTTTTTTATATAATGTCACTTCTTAAATCAGTATAAAACTGACTGTCCCAATGTCTTCTTATTTTTTAGATCATGACCCCGCAGCGTCTGGAGCTGCTCCGTGCTCAGGTGCAGCAGGAGATGGAGGGTCCCATAAGAGAACGCTTCAACAAACTGGAGGAGGTCAAATACACTTACAATAGACCCTTTAACTGCTGACATCATCAGTGACATCAACTGGAGGCAGGAAGTGATCAAGAGAAATAAGATTAAACTAAAACTAGCGATTTAAGTGTAAAACTACAACTGAAAAATGTGGTCCTGTTGTGGCTTAAGGTGCCAGAACAAGAGGAATGACATTTGAGACTATAAAATAAGGTTTATCTGATATTTCCAACAACAGACATTTGTTTATTGTTACTATGACAACAGCTACAATGGAAATAGATAGGAATCTAGCTTCCTGCCTCCAGCTGAGCCCGGAATGTTTACAACAATTAAAGGGTCTATATAAGAAAACCTATATTTGTCCCATACTGGGGATAGATACAGACGGCATCACGTCTTCGCCGAGGGGGAAAACAGAATCTTTTGGAAAACACAGTTTTTCACTCTTTTAGCCATTTTCTGGTGGAATATGAACTTATTTATCACACATAAATACAGTCAAGTCTAAATCAGGTCCATATGGTTATTTTTTCACAGCAGATTGTTCAGTAGAAGCGAAAAAACTGCAGTCGTAGCTAGCATTAGCACTATGCTAGCATTCTCTGTTATTATGTATTTATGGGCTGTTGAACCACTTTGTTCCTCTCCATGTCTTGTATCTTTATTGGGTAGAAAACTATATCAATAATTCAGCATTTGTTAAAGTAGTTTTTTGAATAATTAGAGAAAGTTTAGATTTTCCTCAATTGTTTTCCCCCTTAGCTGTTTTCAAACATGACCATATTTGGGCGACTCCAGAGATGCCGCCTGTATCTATGGGGAAATTGCATTGTAGCAGCAAAAAAGCACAGAAAACAGCATTGACTATTTCCTTACACTTCGCTGATGCTTCTGTCTGAAGGAGGCGGAGAGATACAGGTCCGAGTACAACAAGCTGCGCTACGAACTCACACTCCTCAAATCCCAGTTCGACCATCAGCGCGAGGAGCACCTCAGGACCCTGGAGGAGAGGAGGATTGTGTACGAGGCAGAGGTGGGGTTGAACACGGTGTATTTTTAGTAAAGTATAATAAAGTTATATGACTATGCTTATGACGAGTGCCGTGAATCTCCTCAGATCTCTCGCCTGGAGAAGGACAGGGAGGAGCTGATGGCGCAGTACCAGGGCTCGGACCCCTTCTGTGACGAGAAACGCGTGGAGGCTCTGCTCAGGGAGAAGGCCCAGCTCCTCACACGGCTGAAGGGGCTGGAGGCCGAGGTCACCGAGCTCCGAGCGCAGAAGGAGAACTCGGGCAACAGGCTGAAAATGTGCAGCGCATACAGATCAGGCAGATATCAGAGGCACAGGCTGCTGCCAAGTCGTTAGAGGTGAGACTGGATGGATTAGACCAGGGGTATGACTACAAGATTTGCACATCTAGAGACTGACATTTTAGCCCATTCCTCTTTACAAAACAACTCAAGCTCTGTCAAATTAGAAGGAGAGCGTTTGTGAACAGCAGTTTTCAGGTCTTTCCACAGATTTTCAATAGGATTTAGGTCAGGACTTTGACTGGGCCATTCTAACACATTAATATGTTTGTTTTTAAACCATTGCATTGTAGATTTAGCTTTGTGTTTAGGGTCATTGTTCTGCTGGAAGGTGAATCTCCGCCCAGCCTCAATTCTCTTGCTGACTCCAGCAGGTTTTCCTCCAAAATGTCTCTGTCTTTGGCTCCATCCATCTTCCCAACTATTCTTACAATCTGCCCAGTCCCCGCTGAGGAAAAGCAGCCCCATAGCATGATGCTCCCCCCACCATATTTGACACTGGGGATGGTGCACTCAGGACGATGAGCAGTGTTATGTTTGCGAAATACATAACGTTTTGTTCGTTTTGTCTTATGGCCTCCTTTCAATAATGGCTTTCTTCTTGCCACTCGTCCATGAAGGCCAGATTTGTGTAGAGTACGACTTATAGTTGTCCCATGTACAGATTCCCCAGCTCAGCGGCAGTACGTCGCAGCTCCTCCAGAGTTATCTTAGGGCACTTGGTTGCATTTCTGACCAGTGCTCTCCTTGTTCGGTCTGTTAGTTTAGGTGGACGGCCGTGTCTTGGTAAGTTCGCAGTGGTGCTATACTCTTTCCATTTCAGAATGATGGATTGAACAGTGCTCCGTGAGATGTTCAAATCTTGGGAAATCTTTGTATAACTTAACGCTGCTTTAAACCTCTCCACATCTTTATCCCTGACCTCTCTGGTGTGCTCCTTGGCCTTCATGATGTTGTTTAGTGACCAATACACTCTGACCATAGCTCTGAGGCCCTCACAGAACAGCTGGAATTATACTGAGAGTAGATTACACACAGGTGGCCTCTATTTAACCGTTAGGGCAAGGTGTGAACATTCTGCAGTCATTAGGAATGTTATAGAGGCAATTTAATGCACTCCGAAAATGCTGTATGAATACTTATGCACGCCCCACTTTTCACTTTCTATTTTTTGAAAAATAACAGAATCATGTATCATTTGCTTTCACTTCACAGTTGTCTGTTACTTGTGTGTGAACTTTCAGTAAAAATTCAAAATAAAATCTTTACGTTTAGGGTTGTAAACATGACAAAAAGTGCAAAAGTTCAAGGTGTATTAGTACTTTCGCAAGGCACTGTATGCTGGGAGAGGCTAAATGCTAACAACATTAGCACTTTGTGCGTCTTTGTGCGTGTGACTGAGCGCACGCACAAAGACCAGACAGTTACTCATCAAGTCGTCTAAGGTAAGAACATACTATCTCAGTATGTAAAAACGGTGGCCTATTCCTTTAACCAAGCACATTTTCTCCAGTTCAACTTTACCCAAATCTACAAGCTTTTGAGAAAAGCGTCAAAATAGCGACAAAAACGAGATGTAAATGAGGATGAAAATGCAGCAAAAAAAGCATCAATAAAGCAACAAAAATGCAACAAATGGGTGACAAAAAGGTGATGGAAAAAAATCAATAAACAGGTGGCAAAAACACAGCAGAACAGTTGACAAAAATGAGGAAAAAGCAACAAAACTGGTGGCAAAAAGGCAACAAAATAGGATGAAAAAGTGACGACAACGCAGAGACAGCATGAGCTAAAATCGTATCAGTTTTGTAGGCCTTTAAATTAAGTGTTACTCTCTAGAGGCTGTAAACTCCATTTGAGAAGCTTTTAGATTTAGGTAAAGCTGAACTGGAGAGAATGTGCTCGGGTAAGGTGGGGGTTAAGAGTTTAACCCTGTACCTAACCCCCAGCTTGTAATAGGAAAAAAAGTGCCAAAAAGTTTGACCACTGAAAAGCATCTCTCTTGAATAGGATTGTGTTTGTCTACCCATGTTTCCTGCTCATTGGGCTGTTCAATATAGCAAAACTCAGCCGTAAGTAGAAAGTTGACGGTGATATTATTTCCCTTTGTGCTTAGGCGGAGCGTCAGTCGTTGCGTCTGCAGCTGGAGCGGATGGAGGCTGAACTAAAGTTAACTCATGAACAGAACACGGAGCTCACAGCAAAGCTCCACAAAGCCGAGCGGGAGGTCAACTCCCTCAACTGCCAGGTACAACATCAATGTACTTATTATAAAGGAATAAAAAAGTGTGTGAAAATATTTGTGTGAACGCTGTAACTTTTCTTTTGCCATTTTCAGATTGACAGTGTGAAGCACTCACACAAGCTGGAGCTGGCCACAGTCAAACTTGAATGTGCTCGATCCAAGGCTGAGGTGGAGCGGGAGAGAGAGGCACTTCAGGCCCAGATTGATGGTACCAATAAACAATGATGGTCTGATTAAACACAATTGGTTATATGTTTATTTATTTTGTGTCGTATTTCAGGTTTGCAGTCAGACGTGGAGGTGCTGAAAGCTGCAGTGGAGCGACATAAGGAGGCTTTAGTGGAGAAGGAGCGAGAGGCCGTGAGGAGGGTCCAGGCAGCCCGAGAGGAGGAGTTCAGAAAAACGGCTGTTCTACACGAGGACAAGTAAGAAACAACAATGCTCTTTTGTCTTTCAACTTCTCTGCTCTCTGTATGATTATAAAATACAGTAATATTGTGAGTTATTTAACTTTAAATGATGTATGTGTGGGTAAATTGTTAAAAGTAATAATCCAAAACACAACTAGAGCCAGCTTGTGGCTGGAGTGAATCTCTGTAAATGAGACTAAGGCATCCCCTCCTCTGTTTCGCAGTGGTTTCAAAAAAAGATGTAAAGTGTGGCTGTAGGGAACTATGTTTTTTGCGAAGAATAGCCACTGGAGATGATGCAAAGATGATTATATGTATTATAATAACTCAAAGATCCGCAAGTGGGTTGCATTTCGAAACACAGTTCCAGGTATGTTTTTGATTGTACTGATTTTGAACATTGTATCATTGTAAAAAGCTTTAAAAAAAAGTCGATTTTGCGTAATACCCCTCCTTTTAATATGGATTTGAGCCCTTAAATGATCAGGTACAGGTGTTGGAGTGGACTTTAAAACACAAAGGAACACTCAGGATCCTTGAGATGGATACTCCCTGGTTATCCAATATGCAGAGGGAGTGAAACATGCTGGAAGGAAGTAACTGCAATATGTTTTGCTTGAAGGAACATCTTTATGTTTAAAATAAAAAATAGATTTAGCAAAACCATAAGTGAATTTTCGTCTGAAACTAAATTGAAGCTGACCATTTGTGCTCTTGTGTTTTTGACGTCACAGACTGGAGCTGGAGAGTCGTCTTGCCACATTGGAGCAGCAGAGGGCGCTACACGACGCTGCAGCTACGGCCCAAAAAGAAGAGTGGGAGGAGCGGATAAGGAGCGCCCAACAGGCGGAGGCGTAGCTTGCCATTAGGCAAGGCAGGCAGCTGCCTGGGGCCCAAGCCAGCAGGGGCCCCAGAAGGCCAACAGATTGTAGAGAGGTTATGCTTCTGGCAGCAAAAACGAAAGAAAAGGAGGATAAAGAGGAGGAAGGAGAGCAAGACAGCAGTTGTAGTTGTATGTCTCTGAAGTGCTTTGTTTGTTTGTTTGGCATGTAAATATCATCAACAAGCTAGCGCTCGTCACCGTGAACCCCCGCCCCCTCTCCGTCGCAGAGCACAAACGGCCGCCAGAGGGCCCCCTACTGACATTCCTGCTTGGGGCCCCTTGTACCCTTGCTACGCCACTGCCAACAGGCAGAGGAGTCGACCAGAAAAGAGCTGCAAAACCTCAGGTAATCCATCAAGTAGTATCTCAATTTTATTTTCCCTTGCAATCTCGTGAGGAATAATGATGATGATAATTATTCATATTTCTTCTTATTGTTAACAGTGTTGTTTTTCTGTTTCTCTTCAGGGCCAAACTTCATCAGCAAAGTTCACAGCTGGATGAACTGGAGCGGCAGAAGACAGAGGTCGATGAACTAAAGCGGGTCTGTGGTCAAACCTCCATTCTATAACATTGTATTGTTCAACACGTACATTTACTTATTGTTTGAGTTCTTATAACTTTTCACTGGCTCTTGGTAAGAAGGCTCCACCTTGGACTAAATTGCTTTTTGTTTGTTTGAGTTTTTATTTCGAGCTAAGGCACAAAATCCAAGAAAAAAACAGAAAAATATATATACACAATAAAAGAAAAAACAAAAAAGAAAAAAATAATAATATACATTCTAACTCGAAAAGGAGTGGGAAGAAGACAAGCTTTTTGACTCCCACCCCTGTTCATAAACTTAAATAACAATAACTAACAACACTGCATATTTCTTACCATCTTACAAGACAACTATCAACCGAGTTGGTTACATTTCAACAGATGCCATACTGCATTATACCAGGTCAACACTCACAGTATCTCACACGCTACAACCATTGTATTATTTCTGTTTCCCATACCGAATTCATTACCGTGTTGGCATTATCGTTATTCATCATCACCATTACAACCCATATAACATTACTCTGTATCAAAATGTTTGATACATAACATACTCCACATTTATTCATGAAAGGTACATTAATCGCAGACCGATTGATGCTCATAATAACAAGAATGATCTTAATGATGTGTGTTACAAGGGATTCGTTTTTTTTTGTTTTTTTGTTTGTTTGTTTTTTCTCTGTGACTGGACCTGCTGCCAGAGGGGAGCAGCCCCCGAGTAACCGGACCATCCTTTGTTGAGTGTCCTATACTATGCATTAAAAGAGACAAATGTTTAGGAGTCTGCTGCCAGAAGAGGGTTTCCTCGAGCTGCCGACCCCACCTGTCTGCCCTGTACTACGGGTTATGTTGAATGCGGAGTACATAGATATGTGCATGATTTACTTCTAAGAATTTAATTCCTTTATATTACCATCAGCATCAATAGCAGTACCGCTGTCTGAATCGATTAAGTTGATTCTAAGAATAATCTACAGATTATTAGGTAATAATCCTAGACTGTTACATTTAAAGTTTAAAGTTAAAATAGTGATGATAACAACACAACAGCAACAACAATAACAATGGCAATAACAACTGCAATAGTATATTAGTAACAACCACAATATACTTCATTATTAGTTAGATCTGACCTTTAAAGTATACAGCACTTGTGACACCCATTAGTAAATCAAGTACCCATTTCCTCCTTCTGGTACTTTGACCATACCATTTTTTATATCTTGATTTGAAATGATGAATATTAGGACATTGTTTAAATTCTGCCCCCAATTTGTTCCAGAGTTTAACTCCACATACAGACACACACATACTTTTCCTAGTGGAAGACACTGCTTGAACCTTAAAGTTGTCACACCCCCTCAGGTTATATCTCCCTTCTGTGCGTGCAAAAAGCATTTGTATCCTTGCAGGTAGCGCATTTTTGTTGGCTTTAAACAGCAGTTGGGCAGTAGAGAAATCAACTAAATCATGCATTTTAACAGTTTAGACTGCAGAAATAATATATTAGTGTGATCACAATATCCTACTTTGTGAATAATTCTTACCGCACGTTTTTGGAGTATAACAAGGGGTGTAATGAGCTTTATAGTTATTGCCCCAAACTTCTACACAGTAATTTAGATATGGCAAAACTAATGAACTATATAACAAAAATAATGCATTGTAATTTAAGAAAAACTTTGCTTTATTAATGATTGAGATACTTTTGGAGACTTTACCTTGTATGTGTCTTATGTGTGGTTTCCAGCTTAATTTACTGTCAATGGTGACTCCTAAGAATTTAATTTCTGAGACTGTATCTAAAACTACACCGTCTATAATTACTGGGTCTGGTTTTCCATTATAATTACCGAAAAACATTACTTTTGTTTTATTTAGGTTGAGAGACAATTTGTTAATGTCCATCCATGTTTTTAATTTCCTTAATTCACAGTTTACGTTAGTTACTAAAGTACTATAATTGTCATTGGAATAGAAGACGTTTGTGTCATCTGCGAAAATCACTAATTTTAATAGTTTAGACACGTTAAAAATGTCATTAATATATAAATTGAACAACTTTGGGCCTAAGACAGATCCCTGTGGGACCCCACAACCAATGTCCAAATATCCAGATGTAAACTCCCCCATCTTCACATACTGTTGTCTCCCAGTTAAATAGCTTGAATCCAGCTCAAAGCCACTCCCCTTATGCCATATCTGTCTAATTTTTTTAATAATATAGAGTGATTAAGTGTATCAAATGCTTTTTTCAAGTCAATGAATATTCCAGCTGCATGTTTCTTTCCCTCTAAGCTATTAGTAATCTCTTCTATTGCATCAATGATGGCTTTTTCTGTGGCTTTCACTGGCTCTTGGTAAGAAGGCTCCACCTTGGACTAATTCTGGCTTTTTCTGTGGCTTTTCACTGGCTCTTGGCAAGAAGGCTCCACCTTGGACTAATTCTGGCTTTTTCTGTGGCTTTTCACTGGCTCTTGGCAAGAAGGCTCCACCTTGGACTAATTCTGGCTTTTTCTGTGGCTTTTCACTGGCTCTTGGTAAGAAGGCTCCACCTTGGACTGAATGGCTTTTTCTGTGGCTTTTCACTGGCTCTTGGCAAGAAAGCTCCTTTACTGGACTAACTGGTTGTGTTTCGACTGGCCAACACTTTCATGCTCTACTTTGCATGCTCTACATTCAAACAGACAATGTGGGTGAAGTGTCTTGCCCAAGGTCTGCACCTGTAACCTGCAACCACCATTTAAAAAGGTCCTCTTTTCTGTTGTACATAACTGACGTTATAATCTGGCACGTTTACATTTTTATCAAAACAGGCCACTCAAATTTGCATTGTAATAATACAGTAATGCACCACAAACCTCGCGATCATTGCCGCCCAGGCTGTTGCAAGTGGCAGTTCTCGCGAGGCTATGTTCAGGCTGGAGAGAGCGTTTTGTATTTTTATTTGGTTAAATTACGGGATAATACTAAAATACGAGAAGACGGCGGGGGATAGGGGTGTGTGTGTCTGTATTTGTGTGTATGTAGCTCTAATATATATATATATATATATATATATATATATATATATATATATATATATATTTACACTCAACAAATTATAAACACAACACCTTTGTTTCTGCTCCCATTTTTCATGAGATGGACTTAAAGATCTAAAATTCATTCCAGATACACAATATTACCATTTCTCTCAAACATTGTTCACAAATCAGTCTAAATGTGTGATAGTGAGCACTTCTGCTTTGCTGAGATAATCCATCCCACCTCACAGGTGTGCCACATCAAGATGCTGATCTGACATCATGATTAGTGCACAGGTGTACCTTATACTGCCCACAATAAAAGGCCACCCTGAAATGTGCAGTTTTGTCTCACAGCAAAATGCCACAGATGCCACAAGCATTGAGGGAGTGTGCACTTGGCAAGCTGACAGCAGGAATGTCAACCAGATCTGTTGCTCGTGCATTGAATGTTCATTTCTCCACCATAAGTCGTCTCCAAAGGCGTTTCAGAGAATATGGCAGTACATCCAACCGGCCTCACAACCGCAGACCACGTGTAACCACACCAGCCCAGGACCTCCACATCCAGCAGGTTCACCTCCAAGATCGTCTGAGACCAGCCACTCAGACAGCTGCTGAAACAATTGGTTTGCATAACCAAACAATTTCTGCACAAACTGTCAGAAACCGTCTCAGGGAAGCTCAACTGCATGCTCGTCGTCCTCATCGGGGTCTTGACCTGACTCCAGCTCGTCGCCGTAACAGACTTGAGTGGGCAAATGCTCACATTCGATGGCGTCTGGCACGTTGGAGAGGTGTTCTCTTCACGGATGAATCTCGGTTTACATTGTTCAGGGCAGATGGCAGACAGCGTGTGTGGCGTCGTGTGGGTGAGCGCTTTGCTGATGTCAATGTTGTGGATCGAGCGGCCCATGGTGGTGGTGGGGTTATGGTATGGGCAGGCATCTGTTATGGACGAAGAACACAGGTGCATTTTATTGATGGCATTTTGAATGCACAGAGATACCGTGATGAGATCCTGAGGCCCATTGTTGTGCCATACATCCATGAACATCACCTCATGTTTCAGCAAGATGATGCACGGCCCATGTTGCAAGGATCTGTACACAATTCTTGGAAGCTGAAAATGTCCCAGTTCTTGCATGGCCAGCATACTCACCGGACATGTCACCCATTGAGCATGTTTGGGATGTGCTTGACCGGCGAATACGACAGCGTGTACCAGTTCCCACTAATATCCAGCAACTTCGCACAGCCATTGAAGAGGAGTGGACCAACATTCCACAGGCCACAATTGACAATCTGATAAACTCTATGCGAAGAAGATGTGTTGCACTGCATGAGGCAAATGGTGGTCACACCAGATACTGACTGGTTCTGAGTCCCCAGACCCCCAATAAAGCAAAAAACTGCACATTTCAGGGTGGCCTTTTATTGTGGGCAGTATAAGGTACACCTGTGCACTAATCATGATGTCAGATCAGCATCTTGATGTGGCACACCTGTGAGGTGGGATGGATTATCTCAGCAAAGCAGAAGTGCTCACTATCACACATTAGACTGATTTGTGAACAATGTTTGAGAGAAATGGTAATATTGTGTATCTGGAATGAATTTTAGATCTTTACGTCCATCTCATGAAAAATGGGAGCAGAAACAAAGGTGTTGCGTTTATATTTTTGTTGAGTGTGTATATATATATATATATATTAGGGCTACCATCATAATACTTAGTTTCCGTTATTAATTGATAACATATCATTGTTGATGCAGGCCCTTCAAAGCGCAACCATAAACTCAACCATAAGCCTGTAGTGTCGCTTGGCAGCGAAAGGGGGAGCTCTCTGACTGGCCTTCCACGAAAAAGCCAGTTGAAGCCAATGACAGGCCATTTCAGGAGCCAAAAGCCTATTTTCGGGCTCGCCCTCTCCACTAAGGACTATGTAGCTTTCGCAATACGAACGGCGATTTAGAGGCGATATTTAATCCACAGTCCACATTTGAAACACTCCCAGGGCCATTAATATTTGAGAGAAGGCAGAAATTTGAACATGTATTTCAGAACATGTTTGCGCGTTGGTCTTAATTACAGCTTTCAAATGTTTATACACAATTCAACCCCATGGAGGCTGTGTATTGTTTTCTGGCAGCAGATACTTTCTGGCCTAGACAAAAGCAGTTATTAATTCATTAAAATAACTAATTGGGGGGAAGTGGTTTTGATTGGGTTTAATTGTCCAGCCCTAGTACAAGATCACGTTATGAGACTTGAGGTATCTTTGCTAGTGCCAATACTGAATTTAGTTGTTGTTGTTGTTGAGTAGGACACTGGAGGAGCGTCATGTGGAGTGGCTGGAGGAGAAACACAAGCTGCAGGAGCGAGAGGCCGAGCTGCAGCTGAAATACTCCCAGCTCAGAGACAGAGATTTGTCTAATATGGTAAAAAAAAAAAAGTTACGCAAATGTATATTTCCCTAAAATTATTCATATTAAAAAAGATCTCAAAGTACTAAAATCTTAACAGAGATGTAAAAGTGCATATAAATTTGAAAATGCGTTTTGAATGTCAGAGAAGCAGTGTGATTTTGTATGCTTTTTTTCCCCCACCAATTATTACGTGAAGCCTTAACCTCTTAACACCCGCCTGAACCGAACACTTTTTCTGCAGTTCCCAAAACATCTAGAAGCTTCTCGAAAAAAGCAACAAAAGAGGGAAAGAAACACAAAAACAAGCGACAAAACACAATGAAAAAGTGATGAAAAAGCAAAAAAAGAGCCACAAAGAAGCAACAATAACATAATTAAAAAAAGACAAAATGCAAGTGTGACAGGTTAAATGAACCGTTGGGCCACCATAGTGGGAAGGGCGGGGTGTGGCCCTTCACAATCAGGTGTTTCCTATAAAAATCAGGAGTGGCACAGAGGCACTGCTCCATGCCACAGCCTGCACTGCTGGACTGCATTGACACTAGCTGCCCCCCTTTCAATAAGTAAGAGGTCCACTGAAATTGTCGCGGCGTGGATTTTCTGCTGCGTGTGAGAGTGAGTGCATTATTTGAACAGTTAAGCTATTTTTAATGTTAACAGACTCAATTAATTAATGCTTGTTTTTTTTGTAGAATTGATTTGCAACTGCTGTTTGAGTTCTAAAGACAGTTACATTTCAGCCTGCTTAGTTATTCAAGTGTTTGTCCATTAGTATTTATATTTTTCATGGTTCTTCTATTTTGTAAATAAAACTTGTTACATTTTTAGACTGCTCTCTGCCTCTCATGACCACTGTTTTAATCCACATCCTTACCTGTGAGCTTTAAATATTATGAGTTATTTGTTGCAAAATAATAATTAAGTTATATAAGGCTTTGGAACTCTAATAAGGTCCGCTCGGTTACAATTGGCGTTGTCGGCAGTGATGTGGTTGTGGTCAAATGTAGGTCTACGTAAATGCAGTTAAGTTTAGTTACTTTTGGAGACTCAAACAAAACAGCAGTTTGCTCATCGAGGGACTTCCTGGTGGATTGCTGCAGTCCCGGGGCCTGGAGTAAATCACCTGCTGCTGTGTCAAACGACTGTGGTTTGCCCTGGACATGGCAGATGAACTTCAAAAATTGAGAGACTTGGTTAAGATGTTGCAACTGGAAAATGATCAACTCAAGAAGAAAGTGTTAAATGTAACTAATGTGGCCTCTGATGTCCCTAGCCCCGGGATGCAGCTTCTCGTATATCTTTCCCCTCTGAGTGCCTGCTTTATATACCCAGGGAGTGCAAGTGGCTTATCCTTAAGGGAACCCGGGGCTAGCAATGGAGGACTGGGAAGAGGAGAGGTGGGCTACTGTGAAAGCCCGGCTACTTGAGTTGGCGGAGCGAGGTCGGTCTCTATGTAACCATGTTGACCAGGGAGTTATTGACAAAGCTACAGAGAAGCAGAATGGGACCCTGGAGCAAGAGGTGGGTAGGCCTCAAGCCTCTACCTCAAGGTTTGGTGCAAAGTTTTCAGAAAGTGAAATGCAGGGGGCAGCAGCTCATTCGCACAGCATGGAAATAGCAGAGTTGCAACTCTTGGTTCAACGTCAACAAGAGCAGCTTAACAAAGTAGTGCAGAGACTGTTTGCTTTACAGGCACCTACTATAAACCCGCGGCTGGAGCGGGAGGAGGTTAGGAGCCAGCAATGGAGCCCGGGATGTCATAAGGCCCTGCTCAGGCAGCCCTCACTTCATCATGAACAATCTGCATCTAGTAACCCTGGGCTGCTACATTCGAGGGCCAGGTCCGGTCGGTCTGTTGGTGAGTTGAGGTCCCTGCAGCAAAGTGACCTGATCATCGCCTCCGTACTTCCTCTGATTCGACAAAGGCACAGGCCGGGACGGCTAGAGAGACGAAGCCTGCACCCAGAAGCAAGAAGCCTGCTGCGCCAGTGGGATCGGTTTGTGATTAGAGATGGGCTCCTCTACAGGACTATTCGACAGCCAGGAGGAGGGGATCGCATCTTTCAGCTGGTACTGCCGGAGGCCTTAAGGAAGGAGCTGTTTGACCAGGTGCATAACCAGCATGGCCACAAGGGGGACGAGGACATCTTGGCACTTATGCGGGAGAGGTACTACTGGCCCAGTATGAAGGTAATCATTGATCGCTGGTGCCTAGAATGCCCTGAGTGTGGCGTCAAACTGGGCGCTCGGCCACAAATGTGTGGCAAGGACAATGTAAGGACCTCTAATCCTAACAAGGATTGTGGTCCTATGGGGCCTGTAGTGGAACCTGCCTACCGGCCCATTCCAGGAGGTAACCCACGGGAAAGGAACTATGGAGATGAACACCGGAGTCGGCCTGGAGGTTCTGCTGCGCAGCCAAATGTTGGACGGTTTTTGCCCAGCAGAGAACCGCCAGTAGTATTTAGACCGTGGGTTTAGTAATTGTCGGGACGCCAATTCAGAACCCTGGGGTGAATGTGACAGGTTAAATGAACCGTTGGGCCACCATAGTGGGAAGGGGCGGGGTGTGGCCCTTCACAATCAGGTGTTTCCTATAAAAATCAGGAGTGGCACAGAGGCACTGCTCCATGCCACAGCCTGCACTGCTGGACTGCATTGACACTAGCTGCCCCCCTTTCAATAAGTAAGAGGTCCACTGAAATTGTCGCGGCGTGGATTTTCTGCTGCGTGTGAGAGTGAGTGCATTATTTGAACAGTTAAGCTATTTTTAATGTTAACAGACTCAATTAATTAATGCTTGTTTTTTTGTAGAATTGATTTGCAACTGCTGTTTTGAGTTCTAAAGACAGTTACATTTCAGCCTGCTTAGTTATTCAAGTGTTTGTCCCATTAGTATTTATATTTTTCATGGTTCTTCTATTTTGTAAATAAAACTTGTTACATTTTTAGACTGCTCTCTGCCTCTCATGACCACTGTTTTAATCCACATCCTTACCTGTGAGCTTTAAATATTATGAGTTATTTGTTGCAAAAATAATAATTAAGTTATATAAGGCTTTGGAACTCTAATAAGGTCCGCTCGGTTACACAAGGAAAAAAAGCGATCAAAAACGACAAACTACGAAAACCCAACAAAAAACTACAAATTGGAACGTTTAATTTGCTACTAATATACAAACTAGTTGTGACTTTATGTACTTTTACTTCAGAGAAAAACCCTGACGGAGAATAGAGAGCGGAAACTCCAGGACAGGATCCAGCTGTTGGAGGCGAAAATCACAGAGGTGGAGCTGGAGGCTGAGGCTGCTAAAAAGTGAGTGTTTCCGCATTTGAATTTTGTGTTTCCACATTCATATGAAGCTTGAGCGCAAATTCAACCTGGAGACGTACCTGCAGCTTCACTCATCTTTCACGGCTGCTTCACCAGCACTCAATCACGGCCCCATCGCAAGCGCGCTTTCGCATCAGCAATCAGCGCAGCGCTGTCCCGCTCAGCCATTCACAGTCCAGGATCCCCTTCATAAGCTCCCCGGTCAATCACTCGGAGTTTCACAGCGTGCAGCAACCCTCCTCCGCCCCTCCTCCTCCCGGGCTTTGCCCGTCACATCTACGCGCATCGGGTCCCGTTATACCACCACCAGGTCCAGGCTCCGGGGGAAGATGCTGGGCATCATCATCAACACCAGGCAGTCCGTATCATTCGGTCATCTTCCGCCTGGGTCTGAGCCCCAATCTCAATTGAGCCCCAATCTCAATTAAGTTCAATAAAACTGTCTAACGCAACACGTCTCTGTGAGTCTTTTCAGGTTGAATTACTATTAGGAATGCGCAAGTTATCCATATTCAGAAATTCAAAGCCCCTATTTGTTTTAGTTTTGATTCAGATATATTGAATTTTCTAATTGTCAAAGTATCCATTTGGGCTACACACACACACACACACACACACACAATATATCTCCGAATCTTTGAGGTCGTCCTTTTTTTTGCGTGTGTGTAAATTTGTTTCCCTTTTTTGGTTCTCATTTTGTTTTTTATTTGATTTGATTAAAATGTTTAAATTTAGTTGTGTGCACGAGGTTGAAATGGTTCTGTAAAATACAGCAAAAATAAATAAATATTACAATATTCAAAACCTGTTTGTCTCAGTCATTGGAATAATGTGGGGAAACAATTTTAGCTTTGTTTAAATGCCAGTCTTTCACTGTGTTCAGTACAAGCATCTAATTCGGAGGAGCGAGCCCGACTGAGCCGGCAGCTCAAAGAACTGCAGCGGAGACACAACGAGTTTCGGCAACTGATTCTGGGGGGGCAGGGGTCGTTGAACATGGGAGTCCCATTCATGACCTCCTCCCCCCGACACCAGTACATGGGGCCAAAGTCTGAGGGAGCCATGCCCAACATCACGGTGAGTAGTACACTTTTTTTTTTATGGGTAATGCCTCAAATTACTGCATCTATCCACATGAAACAAAACCTGGCACAAAGACTCAACAACATCAGAACAAAGAGGAATTATTTGTTTTCTCTTTGGTAAAAAAAAAAAAGAAGTGGTGATATAGATGGGAGAACGCCTACGTCACATCAATGGCACCCCTTTTTGGGGATAACAGGAGCTTCCGTACATTGGAATGAATGAGGAAAGATCGTCTGAGAACTTTTAAAGGTCCTATATCATGCAAAATCGACTTTTTGGAGCTTTTAGCCATGTTGTTATGCTATTTCCTTATCAAAAACACCTCAAGTCTGATGAAGGGCTGATTTGTGGCCCGAAACGTCACTTACTTTCGTGGTGTGCAAAATAAATTGACTGGGAGCATTTAAGCTGTGCGGATCTTTTTGTCTTTTTTTCTTATCAAAAACACCCCAGAGCGGTTTTTGGCTTCATTCCCGCAGTTCTAAGTAATCCTCCTGAATCCTGCTCTCTGAGCAGCTGTTCACCCTCTCCTGGTAAATGACTGAGCTGTTCAGTTGTGTCGTCACAAAGGAATGGAAGTGCTCTACGTCTATAATGTAATGCCTTACGGCCTGGTTTTAAATTTATAAAACAGCTTTTTCATTTTTGTTGTTGTAAGAGAGAAATAAATAAATAAAAATAAAAAAAGAACTCTCCGATGCGTCTGTGCTGTCCCGCGATGCTAAACAAACGCACCCACGGCCGGAGGATCCATGGATCTGAGCAGAAGTGTTGTTTTTGAAGACTGAGCTCTTCTAACCTACTCTGGACACGCCTGTTCTTTTTTCTTACCCAACGATAATGTCACGGATGCGCGTTTGGCTACGAGAGGAACAGGACTATTCAACCTTCCTAAAGAAGAGTGCACTCGCCAGAAGTTGGAATTTCTTTCCGGGATTCAGCGACTATATCAACCAACCTGATGGATGCTTGGTGAACCTTGTATAGAATCAAAGTGGATTAACTTTTATAACCAACGCATGTCCCATAACCCGATGGGGAGTCCAGACTGAGTGGTGAGTCAATCAAAACGTGCATTAGCATGTGTGTTAGCGTGTGTGTTAGCCATTTATGAAACTGTGTTGCACAAGTCAACTCCTTATAACTGCATTATGTGAAGTATCTTCACTTTTTGCAGCGATATTTATATTTATAATACTGCAAATGTGGAATGAGCGGAGAGAGGGGCGGAGTTAACTGAATCGAAGCGTCTTGTCTTCCGCGTTTGAAAAATACCCCCAGAAAATACTTATATTTCTCTCAAAAATGAGTACTCCATAGTGATAGAGTTACAATATATCATATAAATGATACAGGTCCTTTAATTTACATTTGAAAAAAACTTTTTGTTTGTATTTATTAAATGTGAAAAGCAAGCATGGAAGTGACCTGTTGCTTCAGATAATTCAGAGAAGCTGGTTAACGTTTTTTAAACCCCACTGTGATCATGACTTGTCAGTGACATGCCTGTGTAACATTTTTACTGGTTTCTTTATAATGCCATTACAGCTTTAGCTTTAGTCTGTCCTTTTATATTATCATTAAATTAAAATCATACAGCTTACGATGTAGTTTTGTAGCTTATGAGAGCAAATGTTTCCTGGTTCATTCAGCAGCTAACCTACTAGCTGCTAATGCTAACGTTAATGTGCGTTTTAAAACCGAGAGAATCATTAATGAGGCACACGTTGATAAGTTTGAATATCGGTCAAAAAATTATGACGTCACATTCGGCCCACAGGAGCGCGCCATTGTGGATGTTGAGTTATTATTTACGTTAGCTATACCGCTAAACAGAAGAGTTTGCAGCAAGAAAAGGGTGAACAGTTGTTAGTGAAAAGTTGCTGTAGCACTTTGGACCAAGAAATACTCCAAAACCTACGTTTCTATTGGTTTCCTAGGTGGAAAATATGCCATGGAGGGCAGCAATGATTTCCGTGGCTCTCCGTGCTGTAGGCCTAAACCAATCAACACAACGGTTGACAGGTGTCATATGACCCGCAGCCAAAATAGCGACCTCCAGCGGACTCGTTGGTCACGTGTCTTCATTTGACCGATTTTAAAGACGTTACAATGTGCATAATACACATGCCCGCAAACAGCCACAGTGTGAGCTAAGCTAATTTCCCTTGTATACGTATTCCGTATTATTATTACGTATTATTGTATTCCCTTGTACGTGTGTTGCTCCAAACTAGGGTTGGTCCCATAGACCATTAAAAAGAATAGACATCTCCTCCTCACTCCTCTTTACCATAATGACCACGTTCGAGGGGGAAATCATGGCAGATTTACAGACTCCTCCTCCCCAGCTCTGACGAAGCATGTTCCTAATAAGGGCATAAGTGCAGGATCTTCACTGTAGACTCGGCCCATGCGTGACGTGTAGCTTGCGCAGCTCCAATGCTAACCGTCCGACCCTCATTGGTACGAGATTTCAAAAAAAAAAAATTTCTCTTGTGCACAGTAATACCGATATAGTTTTTGGACACCGGTGTAAACTTTCTTACCGTTGTAGATGATGTAATTTGCATGTGCAGCTGATTTCAGCTTATTTTCAACAAAAATAAGAAAGTGTATTTTGTTAAAAAAAAAAAAAAAAAAAACTAAAAGTTTATAAGTTCAAGTAATTAATAGAGCATTTTAAAAGAAGAAACTGAACATTTCATTTGGTTCCTGTCCTAACGTCAACAATTGTGTATTATTCTAAAATCACAATATTTTCTCTTACAGTAATTGTGACTCAAGCATTTGAATTCATGACATCCTTAGTTTACAAAAAGATCGTTGACTGATAAACATCTGACCGACCTGCTTTGATAAAGCTGAAATCCTCATGAAATGTCCATTTGTTTAATTATCCAACATCTACAGGGAGCCGTCAGGTCTTTTTTCTCACCGAGAGGCTGTGAGGCGTTCAAGGGTTGCGGGGGGGGGGGTTCTGCATTTTAAACTTGATTCTAAATGGAAGTAACATGTTCTAAATTAGGGATGCAGCGATCCGATACTGCATGCTAATGCTAACGAAAACTAATCAAGACTGGGTCAGAAACTATGATGGAAATATCTAAAGAAGCCTAATACAATAAACTAACCACTGCTGAAGCCAAGTGTTTGTATTTTAGTTTAAGAAATCACTGATCTAACATAGTATTTGTAATGATCAGATCACTTCATGTGAATTGTTTATATTAATGTAACCTAAAGCCTATACCCAAGGTTAATTAGTGTGGAAAAGTCCAGTGATCCTTGTTTAATGTTCATCCATTAGTTCATCAGTAGATATAATTGATAATTGATCTGTAACATTATGACAATAAAGTATGAATTTATTGATCTTAAAATGGACAAAAGAGTCAATTAAATGTTTCACTCAGAGAAAGCCACTTTTGAGAAAGTCTCTTGGTATCGGTAAATATCGGATATCGGCAGATACTCAAACCCCAGTATCGGTGTCGTATTGGTAGCAAAAAAGCTGGATCTCTATTCTAAATGCCAAAAAAAAAAAAAGTTCATAGAAGTTGCAGTTTAGCAAATAAATGTCTTAAAATGTTTACTTTGCTACACACAAGATTAATGAGATTTCCGTATCTAATTGAAAGCAACCAGAGCAGCGTGTGGTCTATGTGTGGAGGGGAGTGAGGGCGTGGGTGATGGGGGCAAAAAAAAAAAAAAATAAATGGGGGAAAGCCAGGTGAGGGAGGGTGGTTGCAGAGCAGGGTTCACTACTCCACCTACTGACGAAAAAAATTCAAGACGACATTGCTTAGGGCAGCTTTAAAGGTCCTATATCATGCAAAATCGACTTTTTGGAGTTTTTAGTCATGTTGTTTTGCTATTTCCTTCTCAAAAACACCCCCAGAGCGGTTTTTGGCTTCATTCACGCAGTTCTAAGTAATCCTCCTGAATCCTGCTCTCTGAGCAGCTGCTCCACCCTCTCCTGGTAAACGACTGAGCTGTTCAGTTGTGTCGTCACAGCGGAACGGAAGTGCTCTACGTCTGTAATGTAATGCCTTACGGCCTGATTTGTATTCATAAAACAGCTTTTAAATTTTTTTTTTTTTTTTTTTTGAAAAAAAAAAAAAAGCATCTCTCCAGCGTCTGTGCTGTCCCGCGACACTAATCAAGCGCACCCACGGCCCTGGAGCAGCCATGGATCCGAGCATAAGTGTTGTTTTTGAAGACTGAGCTCTTTCTAACCTACTCTGGACACCGCCTGCTCTTTTTTCTTACCGAACAATAATGCCACGGATGCGCGTTTGGCTACGAGAGGAACAGGACTATTCAACCTTCCTAAAGAAGAGTGCACTCGCCAGAAGTTGGAATTTCTTTCCGGGATTAAGCTAGCTACTATATCAACCAACCTGATGGATGCTTGGTAAACCTTGGCCAGAATCAAAGTGGATTAACTTTTATAACCAACGCGATCTCATGGGGAGTCCAGACTGAGCGGTGAGTCAATCAAAACGTATGTTAGCGTGTGTGTTAGCATGTGTGTTAGCCATTTATGAAACTGCTTTGCACATGTCAACTCCTTATAACTGCATTATGTTAAGTAACTTCACTTTTTGCAGCAATATTTATATTTATAATACTGCAAATGTGGAATGAGGGGAGAGAGGGGCGGAGTTAACTGAATCGAAGCGTTTTGTCTTCCGGGTAGGGAAAATACCCCCCAAAAATACTTATATTTCTCTCAAAAATGAGTACTCTATAGTGATAGAGGTACAATATATCATATATATGCCTATACTTTACTTTGGAATGGCTAAAATAGCATGATACAGCTCCTTTAACTCGATGGCTGGATGTAAAATGACCCTTAGTTCTACATTGGCTTAAACAATTACTGAAAGCTTTTCCACACACAAATACTCAAATTTACTTCCATTTCACGCAACCCATTGTCAAATAAAATGTCTCGCAAATTAATTATTATTTTTACAAACCCTTTCTGCTCCTTCTCTCCTCAGGACTCGCAGCTCTCTGATCTGTCCGTGCTGCGCCAGAGGCTTCAAGATTTGGAAAATGCACAGCTTCAACAAATGGAAGAACTCGGAAACCAACCCCCAACTCAGGGCGACACTTAAAGCAATGCATTTTATACAAACTCTCCTTTAAAAAAAAAACATGAATTTACAACAGACAGTCTTCCTCAGGGTTTTATTAACCACTTTTGCACTATATTTACACAACTTTTGATATGTTAAATAATTAAAAGTTCATATGTGTTCGTAAGCTTGTCCTGTTTTTCCGATGTTAAGTCTATGCAGTTAGTTCCACGAGCAGCTCTTGAGTTCATCAAACAACTTCTTGACGTGATAAAGTTGCTCTTTCAGCTCAGAGGGGGCGCCGCTTTGCTCCAGTTTGTCCTGGATCTGTAGGAAAACCGAGAAAACACACTAACTTGGTGCATTGTTTCTATTTAGTCCATCATTATATTCATAAGAGGTAAATACTGTAGATCCTTTATTAACATCTGTGTAAAGAAGAAGTCAGCGTAACAACAACAAGGTAATATAGGCTAAAAAAAACCCACACTGTAATGAGAAACTAATGCATGAATCACAATACAGGATGTTAAAAACATAGTGTTTTGTCTGATAGCCTAAGTGAAGGAGAAGTGAACAGGAAACTGGTACCTAAAGAGGAACCTTAAAAAGAACAAGCAGCATTTTCCCTACATATCAGCAACACATTTGCGCTCTTAAGAATTTTTTCTTTTTTTTTTATAACTGCAACTTTATTTTTTTATAAACCTGTAGTTGATTGGCATATGGGAGAGTTGGATACATGTGTGACGTCAATGATGGCTCCTGTCTCAAATTGTGGCTGCTTAGACAGTTTCTAGTTTTTCTCAGTATAATAATAAAATATTAAAGCAGGAAGGAAATTTGGCAAATTACTGCAGTACATTCAACTGTATTGCAGTCATTTGCAAAGTTTTTTTTATACTAAGGTAAAACATCTAGTTATAATGAAGGTCTTAACAAGAATAAACCTCGTCTAAACCAGGACTAGGTTAACCGTTGTCCACATCTAACGTCTGCTTAGAACCACCAGAAGATAAATTAAAGCCTCCTGAATAAAGTTTATCAGCTTAAAAACTAACCTAGTTATGCTGACTAGTATTTAAAACCTTTCCCCAGTATCTTTGTATGAGAACCACTGTTTTATGGTTCAGACGAGAATCAAAGGAACGGGGACAGTACCCAGGCAAGAGCTGGATTGATATTACAGTGGCAATAATATTAGCACTGATGTCATTTTGAAAGTAGATGCGGTTTACATCTGGACGTCACGTGTCACCTTCGCCATAGTACTCACCTATGGTTTGCAGAGACTGTGGGCTGGGAAGTATCACCACTAGGGGGAGCGTTTGATTATAATGTCCTATTTGCAGATTTTGTGCTGGAGTGACATAAAAGTTTTTATTAATCATCCATAGTGGGGGTCGTGTTACAGGCATAGATTTAAGCACCCTTTAAGGCCCTTTAAGCACAGTGCATTATGGGTGGTCTTGTCTGTAGGATCTTATATTTACTTCAATGAGTGGGATGTCTGATATCATTTTGAAAGTACTTTTGGAGCGGCATTTACTACTGATTAAATCTAGAACATACAAAAACAAACAAACAAAAATATAAACAAAAGTGGGAGGAACAGTGGGAGGAAAAAGTAAATACACCGTGTGGAATTTCTTTAATTTCTGCCTAAATTGGTCATAAAATGTGGTTCGACTTTGGGTTCATCAGTCCACTGAATATTTTGCCAATAGTGCTGTGGAGCATCCAAGAGCTCTTTTGCAAAACAAAGTTGAATAGTTTGGGAGGAACACACAACGTCATGTGTGGAGGAAAAATGGAACCGCAAATCAACATCAAAACCCTCTCCTCACTGTGAAGTATGGGGCAGGAGAATCATGGTGTGGGCTGTTTTGTTGCCTCAGGGCCTGGACAACGTGCCATCATCAATAGAAAAATAAATTCACAAGTTTATTAAGATATTTTGCAGAAAAACCTGAAACCATTACAACAGCATCTGAATATGTAAGTGAACCCCTGTATTAAATAGCTGGCTGATCCTTCTTTTGCAGCAATAACTGCTTTTCTGTATTTGCAGGTTTGACGCTCACAACGATCAGGATGAATCTTGGACCATTCCTCTTTACAAAACTGCTGCAGTTCAGTGAGAATCAGGCGGCGTACTTACTTATTCCACGTTCTCCTGTGAATCTTTCCATTAAAAATATGATAAAATGTAAATGTTTGGGTAGTATTAGTTTAAGCAGACAATGTTTAATCATTCTTGTGATTTTATTAAAGATCAGACCACATTTTATGACCAATTTAGGCAGAAATGTAAGAAATTCCAGACGTGTACTCACTTTTTCCTCCCACTGTATGTGGCCCAAACCACTTTTGCTTTGGACCAGAACAGATCGTTGGGAGCAGCACAAGATCGATTCTTGAGTGTTTGTCAATTCTCAAATACAACAAGAATTTCCATGCAAGGGTACTGGGACAAGAGGAGGAACTAAAATGTTTTATTTCGTTTTGTTTGTATTTCTTTAATTACAGTTACCCCTCCTGGAACTGCCACCTTAACGTGGTGGAGGGTTTTGAGCATCCGAATGATCCTGGGGGCTCTGTTGTCGGGGGCTTCGTGCCCTGGTAGGGTCTCCCATGGCAAACAGGTCCTGGGTGACGGGTCAGACAAAGAGCGGTTCAGAAGCCCCTTATAAGAGACCAACAGGCCCGGTTAGAACCATGAGGCCGTCCTTCTGTGGACCCACCACCTGCAGGAGGAGTCATAGGGGCTGGTGCAATGTGATTTGGGCAGCTCCAACAGCTGCCCCCACGACCCGGCAACGGACAAGTGGAAGAATATGGATGGATGGATAATTACAGTTCTTTGACCCTGTCTTTACCTTAGGGAGGACCTATTATACACGTTTTGTGGTAAGTCACATGAGAATGTACAGGGAGGACATTCTTTGTGAGACGCTAACTACTGGACCACTCTACAGCCCAACATTGAATGAAGATGGATAGAATGAGTCCATCCTGTTGGCTGTTTTAGAGTTAAACTAGACTGAGATATTTTGGACATGGTACAGAGGAGGGTTAGTGGATATATGGGTGGAAAGAAATTGAGACCAAGAGGAAGAAAAACATGGGGGTTCACAAGTGTTGAGAAAGATAACATGAAGTCTGTTACGTGTGAGAGAAGAGGATGTTGAGGAGAGTTCTCCTCAACATCCTCAACCTCCTGTACTGACCTCGGTGAAATATCTCTGGATGAATATGTAGAGCTCCTTCAGTGCTGCAGCTTCATTAAACTCATTTTCATGTTTCTGAAATAAAAAGAGCATTCATCCAATGACCTTCACAATGATTTACACACATATACTGTAGGTAAATCAAAGTGGACACTCGCCTTCGACTCTTTCTGTAAAAAGTCTCTAAACTCAGAGTCAGATACTGGCGGCTGATCCTGGATCTGTTTGTAGTACAGCCTCACTTCCTGCTTGTACTTGGGCATTTCTTGCCGTAGAGGAGCTTGTTGGTTGGTGTGTGCTGAAGAAACAACAGAAATAGTTACGCCAAAGCCTCTCTTTGTCAAGACTGCGTACTTAAAAACATTCTAATGGGAATCTTAGCATTGATGCAGTATTTTACGTTTTAACATTTGAAATAATGTCTATAAAAAGTAAAGACAGGAGTGAGAGACTTGGCTAGTCAGGATTTCAAATTGGCCTGGCGCACCATCTGCAGGCAGCAGTGGGAATAACTTGTGTAAATCATTGAAAATGGTCAGGCTAACAAATCAAAGGCGCTGTGATGAACACACTTTGAGAGTGGAACTGCTCAGAATGGGTTAGTTGATGATTTGTGGACTTTCAAAAATGTGGGGGACAGTTTCGTGTTCCCTCTAATATTATAAAATCCCCAAAATAAAGATTAGAGTGCTTCCGAAGAAGAAGAAGAACAGGATTAATTAAAACTGAATGAAGTGAAATGTTCTACTCCATTTATGGGGATAATGAAGATGGAATTTTTACTTGTCACTATAACCACTCCTTCCCATGCTTGGGTCCTGGTACACCAAAGCTAGAATTATTATTATTTTTTTGGCCTGTTTGATGATTTGATTTAACTGACCTTCCCGAGCTGCGTGTCGCTAAGTGAGAAAGAGTCCATAAAAGCCTGAGCGATGACCGAGAGGCAGCCGTCCAGATGAGGGCTCTTCTCCAGGTCGAACACAAACTGCGGGTTCTTCAAGATGTTCACCCAGAAACGCAGAGGTAAACTGAGCACACACGGGGAGAATGTCATGAGATTTGTGATATTATCATATTGTATTGCAATGAATTTGTGTGCGATTGCAAAGTATTGTTAAATGTACTCGTAAGCTGTGACCTGCTGAACTAAGGATGTGTTATAAGTGTGACTTCCTTAGGAAGTCAGACCCTTTGTTTTAATTAAGACCTGTGAGATAAGACAATGCTGGTTGATGTTTACACAAAGGGGAATGCTAGCTGTGAAAGTGTGACTTTTGGTTTACGAGGGGCTGTTAGCCCCTGAGAATTATTCTGGAGAGGGGTTCACGCGACCTGTGTTAACCTGTCATCCTTGGTTCAAGGAAGCAGGGGAGGGGTCGTGAGTATGCCCCAACAGAGAAGAACCAGCCCCAACCTGAAAAGGGGCATGGCTATATTTTGTTTAAAGTCTGTAACATGTCTGTATTCTGGGGGTTTTTGCGAGCTGAGGCCCGAAAGGAGCCCGATGGCTCTGGCTTCATGCTCGGCCTCCTTGCAAGTAAAGACGGCTTCTGGTGTGATCTGGTGTTTTTAATCTGGTTATTTCTATGACAGAAGATAACAGAGCGTTTGCAGGACGTTGTGTGTTACAATCAGGGGTAAATTCCCTGACAGAGAAGCAAGAAATGAATGCACTTAATGTCACTCAACTCTCCACCATACATTAGTAAATCACATGTGTTATGCAAATCTTCCAACATTAAATCAAAACAACTGGACTTGAAATTAAATGGTAAGCCAACGTTTCATTCCCCTTAAAGGGAGCTTCCTCAGGGTGGTTTTGCTAACCCACTTGATATACTATATGTGGGTGATGTCACCAAACCATGGCCGAGCATTGTCCACACAATGTCCCACATCTAAGTCTAGATAGTGCGACAGTCACCAAAACCAGCCTTGAGGAAGCACCCGGGATGGGAGGTGAAATATCTGCTTGAAGTCCTGTTGTTTAGTTTTAATGTTGTTTATTTTAACCACCTGGATGATGAGAAACCAGTGTTAATTATTTTTATTTATTTTCCGTTAAGGCTCACTCTGTTGGTAATTGTGGCATTTGTGATATGCTCAGAAATAATTTTAAGCTAAGTAGTTTAGAAGAGAGAGACCCACCTGGAACATGGGGAGATTATGTATAATTAATTATACTCAGGGGTTAAAGTGGGATTTGGGAGGTGGGGGAACTCTAACCTTTAACAAGCAGTAGGATACGCGCTACATTTTATATATTTTTGGTACTAACATGTGGTTATTGGTTCTGAACAGTATATATTCATACTGCACAATACAAGGTATTTGATACTTAATTATTTTATTTTCCAATATTTTTTAAGACCTTGAATTTGTTTCAGATATCCTTTAGCAGGTTTTAGCAATCATAAATAGAGGGTCTATGTGATTTACTAAATGAACAAATTCTGCTTTTGCCAGATCCACTCACTGTAGTAAATAATATCACCAGGATACAAAATTATTATTTTTTATTTGTTTTTTTTATTTGTTATTAAGCTCATTACAACTACCACATTTCTTCAAAACAATTTCCAAATAGGGCTATATGCTGAACTGTATTCTTCCTCAACTTTCCTCTCTGGCAGGCATGGTGGTCTGCAGTCCTACGTCTAAGAAGAACCCATTTCTTGACATATTTGTCAGGATCCCACTTATTCAAAGGAGGCCCAACCAAAGAAATGAACATGAGTGCTGAAACATTACTTATTAACAATTTTGATCCCAGGCTTGTTATTATGTTGTTCATTTGAGAAAATCCTCTTTCACAGTCAGCATTGCTTACAGCAATAGTTTTTACAGCTTGCTGTAGTTTGAGCAGTCCATCAGTTAAAGGCACTTGTGAATGTTCTTTGAAGTCTCTGTACAGTTGCCTGACCCCAGCAAAGTTGATGCTAAAAAAGTTACACAGATCTCTTATTTCTTCTTCACCATAAAACACTGGTAAAGGTGACGGCCAAGTGTTTGGGTTGAGGACACAGATTTTTTCAAACAATGAGGCTTCATTTTGTGTCACCATTCGAGTCTGCATGCTCTTTGCTAGTGCCTCATAGAATTTCTGGGGAATAATTAACTGCTGCCTTGAGCTGTTATGCAATGTAACCTGACCAAAACTTTCATTTTTAATTGCTTCAATAGCCATTCTGTAGTGTGGGCCTGGATTATGTTCTCGTGCATGAAAAACATCAATTTGTCTCTTTATCATTTCCACAGCACGTGATACCGTTATCTCCCTGCACTGCAAACTTTCAGAGAGATCTTTAAGCTCCTCCAGAGCATCAAGCATCAAACCCAAATTCTGCAAAAAGTATATTGATGACATTTTACTTGCAAGTCCCTGAAACAAACATCTGTCATTTAAACTACGTTCACCATCTTCACTTGCTGTGCAAAAATGTGAGTAGAGGGCACTGTACATTGACCAGACTGCTTTCACTGCTCTGTATGAAGAGGCAACCCATCTCACACCCAGAACACGGCCAATATTTTTCATTAAAATGCCCAATTCTGAGGCTGCAGAGCTCAGTTCTCTAGCATTTTTTGGAGATTGGTGGTACAGACAGTAGAGTTTGTCCATAAAACTGGAGAAATGGTTTACTTCTGTGCATTGCTTTACAGCATCACCAACAGACAGCTCTAATCTATGATTTAAACAGTGCCAGCCAACCAAATGAGGAAACATATTTTTAAGCTTTGTGAAGACTCCAGCTTTTCTACCTAACATAACAGATGCTCCATCTGAGCAAAAACTAACCAAACATTCATTCAAAAAGGCTTCATCAAGACCATAACTTTTTAAACAATTTAAAAGAGCTTGGATAATGCCTTCAGCATTAGTTGACGTCAGTTCCACTAAATCTAAAAAAAAAAGTAGTAGGTTTGGAATTATTCACAGAACACCTCAAATACACAACCAGGCATGATTTCTTACTCAAAGTAGTACTTTCATCAATAAGAACAGCAAGTTTAGGTCGTGTCATTTTTATGCTGGTCATTAAAGCATGTCTCATTTCTTTTGAAATAAAATGAATGATGTCTGCACACACAACATTGGAGTGCAGTACCCTGCCTACATTAAGACCATTCACCTTTTGCAGCTGTAGAAGAACAGGATGATCAGAATATGGCCTGTTATGTTTCGCTATGTGATATGCTGTTCTAAATACTATTTTTGTAGTAGCTGTTAAATCTTCACATACTTTGAGAAAACTTGATTGCACCGCTTCTTCTGATTGTTTTTTAAGTATTTTGGCAGCTTGTTTGTGACTTTTTGAACTGTTATGCTGATGTAATTTTTTCCGTAAAGATGTCAATTGCTTGGCTCTAGTTGAGCCATAAGGGGTGATTTTACAGTCTTTCCATTCACTGGAAAGGGAACACCTTTGTGACCCTTGCCTGTGAACTCCAAGAGATTACACTGTTTTGCATGTAGAACAACCAATTTTTTTGCTGGAGACATGAAGAAAGGTATAGGCTTTTTTGAAATAGTCATAATTTGAAATCGTCCAGCAGTCTGGCAAATCATGGATCTGCGCTGCCTGGCTCTGGGCTGCCTGGATCTGCGCTGCCTGGGATCTGCGCTGCCTGGATCTGGGCTGCCTGGCTCTGGGCTGCCTGGATCTGCGCTGCCTGGATCTGGGCTGCCTGGCTCTGGGCTGCTTGGATCTGGGCTGCCTGGCTCTGGGCTGCCTGGCTCTGGGCTGCATGGATCTGGGCTGCATGGATCTGGGCTGCCTGGCTCTGGGCTGCTTGGATCTGGGCTGCCTGGCTCTGGGCTGCCTGGCTCTGGGCTGCCTGGCTCTGGGCTGTCTGGCTCTGGGCTGCCTGGCTCTGCGCTGCCTGGGTCTGTGCTAGTACTGCCTGGACTGGCTTGCTCTAAGAACATAATGAGCAATAGGTCGCAATAATAGTTTATAAAGGCACAAGAAGAATTAACAACTTCCACAAAAAGAGTGAACTGAGAACTGTTTATTTGTCAAAGGCTAGGATATTGCATACCTTTATCTGGGAAGGCTGACACCTGGCTGGTTGTATACGGGCTTGCTGGATCTGAGCAGACTGTTTTTTGGCTACATTGCGCCTCGCTACCTTGCTCTTTTCTGGGGGTCTTTTAGGCGACTGGCATTAAAAGATAGTAAAGTGTAGCAATAATATCATTAACCACAACCATATTTGAATACAGCCTCCCCCAATATCACACATGGCCCCAATATACCTGGCCCTTGACTGTTCCGATATGTGCTCCCTGGTTCTGGGCTGCTTGGCTCTGGGCTGCTTGGCTCTGGGCTGCTTGGCTCTGGGCTGTCTGGCTCTGGGCTGCATGGATCTGGGCTGCATGGATCTGGGCTGCCTGGCTCTGGGCTGCCTGGCTCTGGGCTGCCTGGCTTTGGGCTGCCTGGCTCTGGGCTGCATGGATCTGGGCTGCCTGGCTCTGGGCTGCCTGGCTCTGGGCTGCATGGATCTGGGCTGCATGGCTCTGGGCTGTCTGGCTCTGGGCTGCCTGGATCTGGGCTGTCTGGATCTGGGCTGTCTGGATCTGGGCTGTCTGGATCTGGGCTGCCTGGCTCTGGGCTGCATGGATCTGGGCTGCATGGCTCTGGGCTGCCTGGCTCTGCGCTGCCTGGGTCTGTGCTAGTACTGCCTGGACTGGCTTGCTCTAAGAACATAATGAGCAATAGGTCGCAATAATAGTTTATAAAAGGCACAAGAAGAATTAACAACTTCCACAAAAAGAGTGAACTGAGAAATGTTTATTTGTCAAAGGCTAGGATATTGCATACCTTTATCTGGGAAGGCTGACACCTGGCTGGTTGTATACGGGCTTGCTGGATCTGAGCAGACTGTTTTTTGGCTACATTGCGCCTCGCTACCTTGCTCTTTCTGGGGGTCTTTTAGGCGACTGGCATTAAAAGATAGTAAAGTGTAGCAATAATATCATTAACCACAACAATATTTGAATACAGCCTCCCCCAATATCACACATGGCCCCAATATACCTGGCCCTTGACTGTTCCGATATGTGCTCCCTGGTTCTGGGCTGCTTGGCTCTGGGCTGTCTGGCTCTGGGCTGTCTGGCTCTGGGCTGTCTGGATCTGGGCTGTCTGGATCTGGGCTGCCTGGCTCTGGGCTGCCTGGCTCTGGGCTGCCTGGCTCTGGGCTGTCTGGCTCTGGGCTGCCTGGATCTGGGCTGCCTGGATCTGGGCTGTCTGGATCTGGGCTGTCTGGATCTGGGCTGTCTGGATCTGGGCTGTCTGGATCTGGGCTGTCTGGATCTGGGATGCATTGTTTTGGAGCTTTTTGGAAACTCTGCATTAATAAAGTTGTTAATATACAGTGTAATGTAACATTTACACCTTTTTTTCCTTATCAATTTTTATTCTGTTTTATTGTTGTTGTTTTTTTTTACAATTATTCAAATAATTTCAGCTAAGCAAAGTGAATAAAAATGAGGGTTGTAACTATAAAACTTTAAAATAAATAGAATTTTTCAGAGCAAGAACTGCCCCTTATTGCTCTGAATCTGACTAGTTATAGACAACACAAGCTTTGGGGCTTCACAAAACACCACACCTCACAAAGGTTAATCTGGACATTGATTAATTAAAAGTTTATGGGACTAATACATCGCTGCACTGTGCGCACCTCAGTAGCAAAGCACTCCTGGCAGAATCACATTGAAATTAAAAGTCTTTAGCCGGTGATGTGAACTTCAGTAAAACTCCGTGAGCATTGTTATCGCAAAACGCAAAAAAGTATCTTTAAACACTGCTTGACTGGCTCATCGTGCTTTCGTCCATATTTCGCTCTATCGTCTGGCTGTCTCTGCCACACACTTGAGCGAACATGAGGACACGGGTGCTCCGTAAACACACAATGACTGAAGTTAGCTAGTGCAATTCGGCTTTATCCAAATGAAATCATCCATCCGCAACTTTAGCACTGAAGCAAATACCACTGTGTGTGCATTCACATGTGTGCTGGATTGTCAATGCTAAGTCAAATGGCGTGGGGTGTCCACCAAAGACATTTGTCAATCGTCATCTAAGGACTTGGAAATTAACTTTCATGGTTTCAATCACGTTTCAATGCTTGCACAGTAATGTGCTTAACATATGAATTTAATCATTCCTTAGTCCTTACCCTTGAAAATAATCTGTTAGTTTCCGCTTCTGCCCTCTCTTCTCCATTGCAGGCACCACCACCCATATTCAGGTGTGGAACTGTGGTGAGCGCGGGTTGCTGACTCCCGCTTACGGATGCTTAGGCTCCCGCCTTCAAGTTCCAGCGGACTCGAGCATGCGTTAAGAAGAGGAGGGGAGGGAGGGGCAGGGAGGGGGGATTTGTGGGGGGGTGGCGGCCTTCAAGCACCTAGTATTTTTACTGCATTGATTTTTCTCACAGTTGTATGTGCGCGAAAATGACAAAGTCGCAGTAACTCGTTTTTTTTTCTTTTCTTTTTTTTTTTTTTGCCATGGGAAGGTGGGGGAACGCCGTTCCCGACCGTTCCCGCCCACTTTAACCCCTGATTATACTTCACCTGTTGGTCTTCCAGATGTGCAGAACGTCTGGGTCGGTGATCCTCATTTCTTCGGCCTGAGCGTCCAGGAAATCAAAGAAGTGTTTAACGCTGAGTGGAGCTTTGTTCTGCTGCAGGCCCCAGATACATCTGAACAACTTCTCCACAAACGAGTACACCGCCACCTACAGGAAAATGGGTACATTACACTTCATTACTGTGTATGTAATAAATGTTTGTTTAAAGAGAGAAAGGCTTATATTCAGTTTGGTGTGCAGAGAGGCAGTCAGTAAGTGCACAGTCGCTCTTTAACGCCATTGCCCACCGTGCATGAGTGATGGCACCCGGTGACCAGGGACCAAAAGAAACCTTTTAAAACAGATTTACACCTCCAAAAACAGCTTAAAAGCCTGGCTCTGAAGACTTTTCTTTTATTAAAAATAACTGTGACCCATGTGACAACACTGGGCAAGGTATCATATTTTTAACCACGCTGGGTTTTTGTTCTGTGGAATTAAAACGTTTAAGCCTGAGGCTCTGGAGCACTGTGGAGGCTTGTAGCCAATCGCCTGCTCCGCATGGGAGGGGCTTCTTGCCTTTTACCCTTTTTTAAGATATATACTCTGTAGGAGGAGCAAGGTTTGACTTGATCATTTCACATGCCACATGGCCCCATTAGTATGAATGGGGCTGAATGACTACCATCTTCATCCACTAGGCTGTCAGGAAACTGAACTCTCCCCTTCCCCCACTTGCTGCCCCATGTTGTGTGTACATACAGTGTTTGATATTTCTCTGTATTTTACTGTTGTCATTTCACATCAAGTTGCATTGAGAGCAATGCAACTTTAGATCCACTGTCTGTGCTTTACAAGTCGTAGAATTGGCAATAAAACTTGCCGAACTGATCTGAAATTTGCCAGGAACTGATTATGACAACCAATGTACATGCACTATTATTAAATGTAAAGCTTTGAGTTGCATGTGAAGCTTGCCATGCTCGTTTTCATTTCCTCTGTGTGTGTCTGTGGTGTTAGAGCCGGTTCCTCTCACTTTTGTGGGGAGCAACATCGTGAGGTGCACTTCCTTCAGCTTCAGCTTCTTCCTCTCTAGGGTTTTCAAATCCTCCACAATGTCAGGATCGATCTGACAAAAAACAAAACAACAACAGACAACAGTCTTACAACTTCATAACCATGACATTATGCACAATTTCAGCATGCTCTTACCAAATGAAAATATTTCCCAGAATATTTTCCCTGATCATCTGAAGAACAATGAGCGCTTGTCAAAATGGAGTTCTCAGTGATATAGGGACTAAAATGTTTCAAATGAGAAGGTGCAAAATTCGTACCTTTGACGCTCCCCTGAGAACTGAGCGATGCGTGAGCTTTCCTTGAGAGCACTTTGATTGTGGCTCCGTCTGGGATCTGGAGAAGTTTAGAACAAATCAATGTTTAATAAACAAAAATCTTATGAATACCACAACACGACAATATATTTTGGTACACATGCTACTGTACAAAAGGTTACTGAAGTTGATCTCTCTCGGTGTCCTTTATCTTTCATCATATCTGATTACAACGAAGAATACAGACTTGCCATAGGTTGCGTTCAAAATAAAGACAGTAGAATATTCACAAAAGCCCATCGATCAATATTGGACAGAACTCACTAAAAGGCCCCATGTAAGGGTTGTAGCAAATCTGAACAAAGTCCTGAATCACGCTTTGCTCACACGCTACAGAACAAGAAGACCATGTCAGTGAGATTAGCTGATAGACAACGGTCGACACCATAATCATTCTGAACATAACGGGAAGTACAGATAATATACAAACACATAGACACAAACAACTGACTCACTGATAGGCAGTCACCCTTTCTGCGGAGAGGAGTGCAAGACTAGGATAAAAGATAACTGTCGACGGAGGTCTGGACTTCACTTCTTCTCTTTCTCTGAAGTCACCAGCTGGTTATACTGCTTTGTAACACGGCAATAAAAGCCTTTTCTTTGAGACGACTTCCATCTCCAGTGTATGCTTTCGCCATATCCAAATAACTGTTCTCGGCGTGATACAAAAGAACCAAGTCCTTACAATTGGTGCCAAACCCGGGATATCTTCGCGAGAATAATAATTAAAAAAAAAATTCTTTCCTCATCAGCGCTTTGAACGAGACAACATGGTGATCTCCTAATTGGACAGGCCAACCAGTAGCAGACGTGGGAGCCGCAGCCTGAGGACGGGACCACTCAAAGGGGAAAGAGGCCTCAGAATAAGGTAAGCAGAAAACCTTTTCTAAATTTCTGCCACGCTCTTGCGTGTTATTTCCCTATATTTGAGTGGCCTCGCTCTTAAGGTTTGGTACATCCCTATGTTTAAATTGTTGACATACACTGATCAAAGGCAAGAGAAAGTGGGGAAAAAAAGTTGTTTGCCGTTCCTTCTTACAAGGACTCTTTTAGATAAGTTAAATCCGCAGGGGTCAGAGAGTACCACTATATAAACTTGCGGCGGCTAGTGAGAGGACCCGGTCAGGGGTCCAAGAAGTCGTGAACGTTGAGAGAGGCCTGAGTTTTTTAATAATATAAAATAAAAGATAAAAAAATATATATATTTAATACAATAATTAAATAAAAAGGAAAAACATTATAATAAGTAAAAGATAAATAAAAATGAAGTGTTACAAAATGGATAAGAAAGAAATAGGGCAAGGTGCAGCCCAAAATAATGAAATATTGGAACAAGTGTGCCCAAAATGGGTCGCAGCTGAGGACCTGTCTGGTGGCTGCTTTAGCCACAATGGCAAAGCAAACATTAAAAAAAAATATTTTGAAAAGAACGTATACAGAGTAACTAAAACTGATACTACTACATACTTAAGCACAACTACTGCTTGTGAGGGGACCTTTTAACACTGTGGAGAAAGAATTAGGGGAATAAAATATGGCAAATAAACAAACCTAAACAAGAAATTCCAAGAGCAGAGTGACGACAGAGGAATCTGGAGACACCTTACAATATTAGTAAAACAGGGGGCGAGGATCACATGCAGATTAAAGTTACAGGAAAAATGATAAGATTATAGTTATGACTAATCAGGGACCACAGGAGGGTTTAGAATTAAGAGGGGGTATGTAGATAAACAGGGGGTGCCCACTATAGAACTAATATGACCTTAATAGAGGCATTAGTGAAAATCGGAGATATATATACAGTACATAAAAGGAAGCAAAAATAAAATGGATAGATAATATAATAAACAATAACATGCATACTAACAGAAATAGATAAAATGCAACAAGTTAAATAAGATAATTTTTTTTTTGTAATTAGAGAGATATGATTTGTTATATGTTATAATTATAGTTTTATTGCAGTGAAGCAGCAGTCTAATAAAGAAAAAGTGGGAATAAAAGTTATTTGTATTTAAAATTTAGAGTTAATAACAGAAGGATAGTCCCATAGAAGTTGAGTTAAGTTACACATTAATCCTCGTAGAATAGAATTTCAAGTCACTGATTTCTTATTGAGGTAGCATCCGTTTAAATTTTACTTTTAAAATCACATTGTAGCAACATGCAGTGTTCCCCTAACATTATTTAACAAGTAGAACAGAATAAATAGAGTACGACATTGGTGAGATATGGTGCGTGTGTGTGACTAGGTGGTGTAAGTGTCTGGATTTGTAGAGTGGCAGGGAGTCTATGGTACGTTGGTCAGGGGGGAGAGCATTGCAGAGCGAGGGAGCAGAGCGAGGGAGCAGAGCGACTGAATGCTCTGTGCCCCCTGGTGGCAGAGAGGGAGAGTGGAGGAGGAGCAGAGTGTGTGAGCACGAGGTCAGATATGTACAGAGGGGACAGGTTTGAAGTGCTTTGAATGAAAGGAGTATTTTGGAGTTGATTCTTTGTTGTGTGTGAAGCCAGTGAAATTGTTGTAGGACGGGAATGATGTGGTGAGAGTTAGGGGTCCGTGTGATGATGTGTGTGCTGTATGGTATTGGAGGATTTGCAGTTTCTGTAGGGTCTTGAAGGACAAAGAGAAGTGCGTTGCAGTAAATAAATATGATTGTTAAGTGTAGGCAAAGAACTTAGCCTTAAATGCTGATTTGGCTCGTCTTGTTTTAAGCAAAACACAGGCCTATTAGATGTGTTCTATTTGATTATAATGTATGTAAAAGTCACTGTTAGTAATTGAAAATGTATTATGCAGGAATTGCAGAAATAAATTGTTGCAATATTTTCTACAGCCTAGATACTTGCCCCGGCAGTGCACATACTGTGCACAAGCACATTTGGTCTTAACTTGGAGTTTAGGATAAAATACATGACATATTGGCCAGGAAAATTAAATGGACTGACTGAAATGGACTGATCAAAAGATAACATAGAGATACTGTAGACTAAAATGCAGTGTTGCCAACATGTGAATATTGTAATGAAGAACCATTCAATGGGGGAAAAATAAATAAATAAAATAAAATAAAACTAAAAAACTTGGAAGATGTTACTCTGTCCATTATCCAAGTATATTCTGTGAATTTCCAGAACGATGAATGACTAAGTCAATTTGAAAAGAAATTCAGCATTATTGCGGTTCCAGAAACATGGGTTAAAGATGATAAGAGTGAGGTGCAGATAGAGGGACATGATTAAGAATTGAAGAATCTGAAAGGCAAACGGTTTATAAGATTACTGTAATGTGAAAATAATACCATAGAAATAAAATTACAACATAAATTATATAGGTGAGTGCAAGTGTACTTGTTAGTGAATAAAACAACCAACTGATCTGAGAGGACAAAAATAAGAGGCAAATTATATGCAGAGATTATAACATCAATTTGAAAAAGTTGAATGAATGGAAAACAATTGACACCTTAACCTAAATGAACAACATGGGCCTAATACCTCTGATAACAATTCCACCCAGAAGCACGTCACAATGTGCTGCTGTAAAAGACAATATGTTTACAAATATAAATGAAAAATGTTAGAGCAGGATTTCAAAGGACAGATATTTGTGAGCGTCTAACCTTTTAAACTGTATTTAGATATAGTCCTAAAATAAACCAAAACCACATGACAAAGGAAAGAAATAATAATAATGCATTAGTCTTATATAGCGCTTTTCCAGACGCTCAAAGTCGCTTTACAATTTGGTGCATTATTCATTCACTCCATACTCAGTGATGATAAGCGAGGCAACCAGTCTGCGCACATCAGCCACCACCACCAACCACTCACTCACTCACTACATTCGCTAGGCTTCCTGGTGTTACTGAACGGTCTCCCATCCAAGTACTAACCAGGCCCTACCCTGCTTAGCTTCCAAGGTCTGACGGGATTGGGCATCACAAAGGCGGTATGGCCACAAATAAACCATTAGCCTTTGAGACACTAGATGAAGACTTTAAAACTGAGATCAGATGAAGTCAATGTAAATAATATCAATGAAGCATATAATTTTTTTTATAGAAATAGTGATAGAGTTGTAAAATAAGAACTTTAAAATTATATTTCAAGGGCCAAAACGATAAATCATGAATCACTATAGGGATAAAACAAGCTTGTGAAAAGATTAACCATATCTAACGATGTTAAAAGCTCAAACAAAAGAAACAGACAACTGGTATAGGAAGTATAAAACTGTATGCATCATGAGAACTGGGGTAAAAAGAATATAATGGCAAAAAGCTACATGGGTACAAGAACACTAGACTAATTCTTCCTGTTAAAGCAAACAATATATTTTTCAATGACATGAGAAAAACTGTTGATGGTATCAATACAAATGGGATGGGCATTTGAAGGGTTGAAGAAACAGAGCTGTCATCATCAGAGAAGTCATCATTGATTAGGACCTTAAACAGCCATATGAATTATATGAAAGGAAAATTTACACAATACGTATATGAGCTAGAATTCTAATGAAATATGAACAAAGATGAATATGATGGTTTTGTATTTTTAATATTTGTACATACTGTGCAGAAGATGCAAAAAATAACTGTAAATATTTGAGTACCGGACATGAACCTTGAAATATTCCCAAGAACTGACTGATAATTGTAAATATCATCGGACAAAGACAAACTGACGGACCTGGCGTGTACTACCTGAGGGCACTGAGGGGCAGATCATTAGATTGATCTCCTGATCCCTTGCATTAACACTGTAAATATAAAATATAGTAATAAGGAGGGGGACACTTGAAACGGACCTCCTGAACATTAAGTGGGGGAAAAAGCCGTTCTAGAGACTGGGATGGGGAATGTGGACAGGCCTGATCACCCTGGGCGCAGATCACCATTCTTATTGTCTGACCTATTTAGAAAGGGGTTCTATAAGAAAAAACGTGGGCAAAGATAATGCTAATTGAAAAAAACAAAAAACAACAACAACAAAAAAGAAAGAAAAAAAAGAAAAAGAAAAAATTACAATAAGTAATAAAAAACTGAATAATTGTGCTTGGTGCTGAACCAAGAGCCACAGGCAATTGCGTACTATAAATCTGAACAGGGGGACGGTGTAAATCAACAGGGGTATGTGCACAAACTAAACTTAAATGGCTAACTGCCATGTCAGTGTCATGTTGTGTCTCTCCAGCAGTCCGTTGCTCCAAGGACTGTATCCCGCTGTAGTCTTCGTCTCAATGTTGAATTTTTCTGCCATCTCTCTTATCTCCTCATTGTTGAACTCTCCACCGTTGTCTGTGTATATCCGTTTGGGGGCACCATGAACACTTATCCGCGAGTGAATGAAGGAATTGACGATCTCTGAGGCTTTCTTTGTTCTCACAATGTTTCCAGCGCTGAAACGTGTGAAGTGGTCGATGATGTGGAGGTACCATACGCCAGGTTCCAGCTCATGTAGATCCATTGCCACCGTCTCATTGTACTCTGAGGCTAAGGGTAAACCTACAGCAGGCCTGGGCTTGGTCTTGCTATATCTTTGACATACCTCACAGTCACGAATGATCTCTTGCAGAATGACTGGACAGTCTTTGTCAGTATTTCCGGAGCTGTGGATAAGCCTCTGTAGCCGGTCTGCAGAGGCGTGGCCAAACTGCTTGTGAAGCTTCAGGAGAACTTTACGCTTCTCTTTTGTAATAATAATAATAATAATGCATTAGTCTTATATAGCGCTTTTCCATACGTTCAAAGTCGCTTTACAATTTGGTGCATTATTCATTCACTCCATACTCGGTGATGATAAGCGAGGCAACCAGTCTGCGCACATCAGCCACCACCACCAACCACTCACTCACTCACTACATTCGCTACATTCGCTTCTCTTTTGTAGACATCTCTGCTGTGACGACAAGGACTTCACTTTCAGTGGTGTCCGCTTCATTATTACCATCTCTAATGTCCACACAATAGTGTCCCGAACTAGTGAGCTCAAGAGGCACTGGTTGCTTGAACATGACAGCTCTGTCGTTCTCCATGTCTAAAACAGTTCCTGCTCAGCAGTAAAGGAATATCAGCAGGAACAACTTCAGTTTCAATGTGGCATTTTGTTGACCCGATCTTAGGGGGAAGTTTCACTTTTCTCTTGGCGTGTACCACCTGACCATCACCAAATCTGAAAGGTCTGCAGCTTGAAGATTCTCTTTGCAGCAGTTTGTTTATTTGGCTTTGGCTCAGGTCTTTCATGTAACTATCCAGCCACTTCTCACCACAGACAGTGCATGTGCATGCAGTGTCAATGATAGCTGATCCCAGTGATTCAGTTAGAAAGATCTCCGAGTCCGTCATAACTTTTGTAAATAGTGTAATGTTGCATTCTTCCACATTCTCATCTTCTGTTAGCTTTACTTCGTTTCTCCGATGAGGACAGTCTTTGGCCCAATGGTACGTGCTCTGACAAATGGCACATTTTGTTCGCTTACCATATTTGTCGAGTGGGTTTGTACCTTGCTGTGGCTGGCGCGGTCCGCTCTGTGAAGGGCCGGTGTTACGTCTGAATTTGCCCGGTGGCCTCTGCTCCGTGAAAAATGCCGTATCTTGAGTCTCGCTCCCGCCGCTTGCTCCGCTGGTTTTTCCTCCGAAAATCCGCTTCAACGCTGACTTCATAGATGCAAATGTCAAATCCGCGCACGCTGTAAGTGCTAGCTGCCTACTCTTCTCCTCGAGACAAGCCGTGTCCAGGAGTTTAAACGCTAACACTGCGTCAGGCAGGGTCATGTTGTACTTCTTCATGCGGTTGTATCTCTGCTCAAAGTCTATTATGTAGTCCGCCATTGACACCGCACTGTCTTTTGAAATCGAGTCGAAATGAGAATATGCTTCATAAGCGCGGTCTTTTTCTTCTCTCAAGAATACCGCGTCCAGCTTAGCTAGCAAGGTTTCCATACCATCATCTTTGTTCAGATCGTCCACAGGTATTTCTAAAGCGGTCTCTCTGGCTCGCCCCTCGAGTCCAAGCGCCACAGCGAGTGCCTGCTTCTTCTTGTCCAAGTCCGTAACAAGTCTCCAAATACCAACTTCATTTTTCCAGCCTTGTATGGTCTGGCTTCGTCAAGCTTCGGCGGTACTCTGTAGTTGGAAACCATCCTCTGCTACCATGTAAATAGCCAAAGACACGACGTAGTTCCACAGAAAGTTTATTACCGCGCCATGTTCATTGCCGGGCAAAACAGTATTCAAAGTCTCGCAGACTCTCGCGATTGTACAGGAAGTTAACACTGTACTTTTCTAAAATCATCGCAAACTGCAGAAACAATTCTTGTGTTCTGTTTTCCACAGTAAACAGATTAACTAACCCTCCAGTTTCACTGCCCTTAGAACTAATCTCTACATCTAAGTGCAATGAGTTTGCAATATTTTTTTTATGACAAAGTCCAAGGCATTAAAAATGCCATAATTTCCACAACACGAATGGCAACCCTGACACCAGATAAACACCTTGAGCTGACACATTTCACACCTGTTACTGACAAAACAATCGAAGAGGTTATCTCTGGTCTGAGTTCATGTACATGCTGCCTTGATGAATTACCCACTAGATTTCTGAAGTCTGTGCTGACCAGCTTGTTACCACAATTTGTTCAGTTAGTTAACATCTCATTTGAGACTGGAGCATTTCCAAAGGCCTTGAAAACCACGGTCATTAAGCCTCTTCTAAAGAAGAGCAGCCTTGATCCCAAGGTACTGAACAACTACCGGCCCATATCAAACCTTAGCCTGGCTAACGCCAGACTAAAATCACAAGTGATATTTAGTCTGGGGACTACCAATTCATTTTCTCGTAGGAGATTTGTGGTTTACGATTGTCCATATCCGTTTATTGGGCGCTAAGAATGTCTCTCATGCGTCTGCACGTAGCCATAGCCAATCGTATAATCATATCAGATGACGTATGACGTACCCGCTGTAAACTTTCGAGCTAAACTATTTAGAACACGGTCTAAAGCTTGATTGAAAGATGGCATCGCGTCTGCTGCTGTCATGTTGGATCCGTAAATATTTTTTTATTTTTTTATCCCTAAACAAACTACAAGCTTCCGTATGTCAAATAGCAACCCGGAATGTTCCACATTGTAGCTTTAAAGGTGCATGATGGAACTTTTTATGTGAAAAACAAAACTTTTTATTTGTGCATATTTGACCTTTTAGCAGCCCAGTGGTTAGCTTGGGGCCTTTATTTTCCATCACAGTGATGGACCCTCTCACCAGATAAACCTACAAAACAATTGATCCTGGAGCGTTGTAGAGACCACTGTGATGGAAAGTTAAGGCACCATGCTGACCACACATACAGGCGCTGTGTCACAAAATGGTTATTTACGCAGTTTGTTTCTTTGCATAAAAGTTCCATAATGCACCTTTAAATTTAGTGTATTAATCAGGAAGAAACCCATTGAACTGGATATTGCACCACAGTAGATTTGGCTGTTGAAAACACTGCTCTGCAAAGGGGGAATTTAAACACTCCACAATTGATATTTGTCTTCAGTTGCAAATCTTCTCTCTCAGTGATCTGTGGTGTAAGCTATAGCCGCAATTCTACAGACAACCTCAACTAGATTAGAGAATTGTTTCTTTCCAACTGACACTATAATCACATGACTTTCAGAACATGTTTGTAGAGTTTGTAGGTTTCATACATAATAACCCCCGTTGTCATAGAAGTTAACTTCTTCCTTTCACCCTTTGTGACTTGCTCATCTGATTGTGATTACCTTGTAGTGCTTCATGGTGTTGAGCATCGTCACATCTCCAAGTCTCTCCGAGCTCAGATCCACCTCCTCCAGACGAAGAGACGCACCTCCCCTCACATACTCTGGCGGGAAACATAAATCATCAAGTTAAGTGGACTCAAAGCCGGTGTTATGATTGAAATGTACAGCGGGAGGTTTCATTCCACTTTTAGTTATTTGTACTTTGTCATGTATGGGAACTATATGAGGAAGGAATCAAAATGAAACTTTTTTTTAATGAGCTATTTCAATATCAGACTTTCTTACTTCCTGAAACCACTACAGACAGAATATTGCACACAGCCTCACCGATGGCCAGCTCTCTGATTGGAGCGCTGTATGGGAAGCCAAACTTGTTCCTGAATGTGGTGAGGATCTTGTCTTTGACCTGGTCCACAGTGTCACAGCTCAGAGCGTTCACCTCCAGAGGCTCGGACAACTCCCCGTCACTGCCCACCGCAAACAACACCTTCAGCTTCTGCTCCAAGACACACCATAACACACGCTGTCAGCAAACAGCGCCTAAACGTGAGAGTTTGATCATGTGCATACGGGTAGAAGATAATGTAAGGTATGCTATGCGGTCTCCGTGTGGAAATTTGGCGTCTGCGTTTGACCCATCCTCCAGGGCAGCTGCAAGCTGTCAAGAGCTGTGAGTGACTGTTGTGCAGGACTTTGAGATACATCTTAAGATCTTGAGATGGGTGGAGTGAGGACTACTTGGATTGGCTTACTGTATATATTTGAGGTTACACATACATACACATTTTGAGAATTACTTTACTTAATAAAGTCATAGCATGCAATAGAAAAAAGATAACATGATACCTAAAAGAATAATATAGTAAAGTATTATCCCATCTTATGCTCGGAACCATGTGGTTTCCATCCTATAGAGGTTCAGTTCAGTTTATTAGCCATTTGCCGTATAAAACCCACATTGGAAAAGAGTGTGCAATGAGCTCAAAGTGCACTGTCGACATATAAAAGGACATTACAACAACAAAAAAGACATAAGAAACTTAAGTGTAAAATACTGTACAATAAAAAGCCCATAAAAAAAATTAAAGTGCTTTGTTTAAAGTCATCACAGCTTATGGAAAGAAACTGTTAAAATGGCGATCAGTAGAACATTGACAGAGCAATGTTTGTTTATTGGTTTATTGGTTTATTTGGTTGCCAAGGCTGCCAATCTGCGCCATCAGCCCCTCAGACCACCACCAACCACTCACTACATTCACCCATGTTTCCTGATGTTCCCCAGTGGTCTCCCATCGAAGAACCAACCAGGCCCTGCCTGCTGAGCTTCCCAGATCTGACAGGATCGAGCAGAGCAAAGGCAGTATGCCTATGAAATTATAAATATGTATTGGTAAAAGAGTAAAATGTTTGTAATAACACACACATTTTCTAAAGGAACGTTTAAACATATATTTTTTAAACATAATACATTTGTTTTACATTTTCTGCATTGACATGGTGTTAAAGGCCCTATAACTGAATTTTCTATATCAATGGAACAGAATTGGTTTTGTCCTCCTTCAGTATATTGTAAACTATATACTGTGCATCTAATTAGAAAACGTTTGTATCAATCTTAAGATTGAAGAAGATAAGATATGACAGGAAATGTGCAAACAGTTAAATAGTAAATAGATGTATCTTATGTACAATCAGTAATAACAAAAAGCTTAAAGGGGCAAAAATATAAACAATAAGAAAAAAAAATCTTGAGAACTTGCAGGCTAGTTTAGCATTTCTGTGACACAACTTGCAGTTTTTGCAACGGATGGCCAAAAGTCAGCTCCTCTAATGGACAACACTGAGGAGCCTGAGATTAGATTCTGTGAAGAGTTTATGGAGCAGAGAAAGAGCAGGAAGTGAAGAGTGACTTTTACAGATAGAAAAAGGTGGAAAAATATCCTTTTCTCAAGCAGTTCATGAGGTGGCAAAGTTATTTTTGATTTAAATATTGTAAAATCTTTTTTATTTCATATTTCACTTTCAAGTTTTCCACAACTTCCACAACTTATTAGTAATTGTAGAAAGAGGAGGATCTTTGCTTGAGTTTGAGTGGCTTGAAGATTTATTTTACCGATGAGCCCCCAATTACTAATACAACAACCAAGTAACTTCTTCACTTCTTTGTTTTACTTCTTAAAGTAACACTGCAGAACATTCCAGATACTCCAGGTAAGCGTAAGGTTATCTTATCTCATCTTATCTTATAACAAACCAGTAAGCACCAAGTTGCACAAGATCTCGCTAAATAGAGTATTGGACATAGGAGTTTATGTAAAAAAGGTGGCGACTCGGTGATGTCCCGCTCCCAGCAAAGTTACACGTCTGGCCTGAAGAAAACAACACCCATAAATAAAACAGATGCTTTATAAATAAAAAATAAAACGTTTTAAAGAAATGTGTGGCTTTAGCAATACTAGTATGTCTTCCATCTCTGCACACAGTTAAAAAGGTGTGACAAATTGTGAAACGAACGGGCTGTAAGCAAAAAGAGGAACTGTAATGTATGGAATACATGTACGGTCTCTTTAAGAGACACCTGCGCAAGGTATTGTGGGATGCGCTTTACCCCATGTAAACGAGTGTTACGCGGCATTCTGTTGAGTAAAAGTACACACAAAGTAAGCTCCTCGTCTCATCTCCTTATATATGTCGTATAAGCTAATACAGACATTACAGGAACTAAGCTCAGATTGAGAGGCCCCACGCTTCACAGTTAGACCGCACTAATCACACACAAACCAGAAACACACTTTTGTGGTTTTAGCCGCCCGCGTATGCTTTCAATGTCAACTGCACTTTTGAGAATGTAGTACACACTGGGGACTTTTATTTGATTAGTGCAGTAGATAAAAAGTGAATCAATTGGTTGTAGGGTTAAGGTTATATAAAAGGATTTGCTTAGATTTAGCTTTAGAAACAATGTATTGATCTATGAAGGGGAAATGGTTGCATTTGAGTATCAGATAAAAATCAACCTACTGTAAGTGAATGTACAAAAGTATCCACTTTCAAATATATTTATGTGAAAAGTAAAAGTATTCAACACAGATTTTGAAAAACGAAATGTGAGTCTTCTTCGTGCTCTTAATATACAGAAGAGTCTGAACGTGCCGACCGAGTTTTCAGGGGCTGGAATGGGGCTGGTTTCAACAGAACTAATCTTGTAGTTTCAGAAGGTGTGTTCTGCACTTCCTGTCAGATCATGGTGCACATCTTTCGACTTCTCTCACTTATAATAGAGAAGAATCATGAGTTGTGGTCACACCAAGCACATACAGTACTTTCTATCTCTAGTATCAATAACAGTTAACCACTTACTGTACCCCTGACTTAAAGGAATAGGCCACCGTTTTTACATACTGAGATATGTTCTTACCTTAGCTTTGACGAGTTCATTTGTACCTGTCAGGTCTTCACGTGTGCCTTCTGTAACGTAAACACAGCACAGACGCGTTAGCATTTAGCCTCTCTCTTCTCCTCTATAGCTCCAAACGAGGAGTAGTTCGGCATCCCACAGTAAAGTGAAATATCACTGCGCAGATGCCGAATTACTCCTGGTATTATTACGCCTTACAATATAGTTCCCCTTTTTATCCGCTTAGAAAATCCACATTGTTTAATTGTGTGTAATTATACTTTGTAGTGTAACACTTCACGTAACCATATTTAAATAGGGAAAAGTGGAAGAGTTTGGTAGCTTCTATCTTCACCTCGTTTGGAGCTATAGAGGAGAAGAGAGAGGCTAAATGCTAACGCCGTCTGTGCTGTGTTTACGTTACTGAAGGCACACGTGGAGACCAGACAGATAAAAATGAACTCGTCAAAGGTAAGGTAAGAACATATCTCAGTATGTAAAAACGGTGGCCTATTCCTTTAACCAAGTGCATTTTCTCCAGTTCAGCTTTGCCCAAATCTAAAATCTTCTTAACTGGAGCTTAGAGCCTAAAGGCCAGTCTAAAGCCTTATTTGAAAGCTAAGGCCAACAAGACTGAGCAAAGGTTTTCTGTTAAGTTGTTGCTGCGTTGTCACATTTTCGAACTTTTTTTCTTGTTGCATTTTCATCCTCGTTTATGTCTTCTTTCGTCGCAATTTTGACACTTTTTTCAAGACGTTTTTAGGGTTTGGGTAATACCAAATGTAAATGTTGAGTAATTGCGCAGCTGTAGCTCATTTAGCACATATTTGGCACTCTATTCTTGTATGCCTGTAACTTTCCACATTTTCAAGAGTGTGCCATTTCCTGACATACTGAGTCAAAGTCTGTTTTTAAGTCATCACAATGAAAAAAGAGATATGAAATGTGCAGTTTCACTTCTGTCTATTAGATGTTTACATACACTTTATAAAAAGACACATTTGCATTATTTTCTCACTGTCTGACATGAAACCAGAATTAACTTGTACTTTTTTTTTAGAATAAACAAAACAAAATTCTATTTGCTAAATGTCAGAAGAAAGACAGATAGAATTGTTTTTGTTACAAAGTCAGTTTACATACACTAAGATTACTATATCTTTTTGGGAAAGCCCAGATGACGATGTTATGTCCTTAGAAGCACAAGTCTGGTTCATCCTTGGGTGCATTTCAAGATACTTAAAGGTGCCACGTTCAGTGGTTAAAACAACAATACAGATCAGAAAGAGGGCGGGTTCTGTGTCCCAGAGATGAACGTGCTGTGGTCTGAAATGTGAATAGAACAAATGCTAAAGACCTGGTGAAGATGCTGAACCTGGTAAGAGTTTGTCATCATCCAGAGTGAAACAAGTACAGTACCGACATGGGCTGAGAGGGAACTCTGCCAGGAAGAAATGGTAAATGGACTCAACTTATACAGTATAGCGCTTTTCTACCTTTATCAGGCCCAAAGCGCTTTACAGTAAGGAACCCATTGACACGCTCATTCATACACCAATGTACGCAGACACTGGAGGCAAGTGGGGGAAGTGTCTTGCCCACAACAACAGTGTGCATTTGCGGGATTCAAAGCCACGACCTTCCGATCAGGAGACGACCGCTCTACCAACTGCGCCACCGTCGCCCTAGCCTGGTTTTACCATACCCTCGTGCTCATTTCGTTACATACAAGGGTCTGGATCTTCACAATTGAGCTCCGTTATCAGGTGGAGGGGTGAACTCCTTTGAAACGATTGGATCTGATTTTTGCTAGCGTTTGGTCGTGACGTATGTAATGCGCCCGAGTGAGTGAAGCAGCTTTCATAACTCTATCATAACTCTTGGGAGCATTCCTTGCACATTCCAAGGCTTCAATTTTAATTTCTGAATATTTGGAAGCCGAGCCAGAACGGATTGAAGAGTTTCCATTACTTTCGTATCCGCCGCAATTGCCGAACTACAATCGGCAAATGTGGCGCAAATGCTTGATGTCACCTACAACACCCGCCTCCCCCGCTCGCTGAATGGTAGGTTGAAATTCAACCGATGTAACGCGGCCACTGAGATCAGACCCAGACGTAGATGTGGGAAATTATAATTGACTGGAATTTACGGATGTATCATGCTATTTTAGCCATTCCAAAGTAAAGTATAGGCATTTATATGATATATTGTACCTCTATCACTATGGAGTACTCATTTTTGAGAGAAATATAAGTATTTTGGGGGGTTATTTTCCCTACCCGGAAGACAAGACGCTTCGATTGAGTTAACTCCGCCCCTCCAGGGCTCGAAATTAACTTTTTTTCTTGGTAGCGCTTGTGCTCCTAATTCTGAAATTTAGGAGCACAGTCAAAAATTTAGGAGCGCAACCAAAAAAAACAGGGACGCTTTTAACAGGGATGAAGGGATTTAAACGTATCACATGCCACTTCCAGCCTTCTGTTGCATTTTAGAAGTATTATTTTAGCTGTTTGCAATGATTCAGCAATCTACAAAACTCATTAAGCTAAATTTTAACATTATAAATGGGACACCAGATTTTGTGCCTCCCAACCCCGACTTGCTCCGCCCCTGCTTCACCGCACTTCTACACTCTCCTCACGCAAACTCCTTTGCCAGAACCTTAGAAGACGTGTTAAACATTGCGTTTGTGACTTTACTTTTTGTATTTTGCGAGAGCGGTGATGATTCGCTTTCAGCGCTGCACGAGGGGGCGAGCGGGTTGGATTGAAGTTTGTGCTGCTTCTCCGCACGACATCGATTTGAGCGTCATTGGAGAGATAGTTCCCAGTCCCAATGAGTTTATGAATGACATATATATTCCTCGTTTTTTCATAAAGAGACTATAGTTGCGTAAATACATTGGCTCATTCAATGAAAGCAGGCAGAGATGAGAGCGGTGCACACGCAGAGAACACGGACTGGGCTGGTGCAGGTCGGCCCAGTGCGTGTTACTGAGAGGAATGACAGCGGCGCTGAGCCACAACAGAGGACAGATCGTAGTTTATATGCTCTCGAACTATTTTAGAACAGACAGTTTGCTGTTACTAACAGGAAGCGTTTGTGAAAACAATGACACAAGCCTTTTTAAGGTAGCACGAGAAGGTTTTCTTTTAAGGTGGACCGGAGCATTTGTTTGCAGTCGCAAACATGCGAGTGATTCTATTTTTAGATCGCAAAGGCATAATTTTGGGAGCATTTGCGACCAAAATGGTCGCAGTTTCGAGCCCTGCCCTCTCTCCGCTCATTCCACATTCATAGTATTATAAATATAAATATCGCTGCAAAAAGTGAAGTTACTTCACATAATGCAGTTATAAGGAGTTGACATGTGCAACACAGTTTCATAAATGGCTAACACACACGCTAACACGCGTTTTGATTGACTCACCGCTCAGCCTGGCCTCCCCATCGTCGGGTGTTTACGTTATGGCCCTCATGTTGGTTATAAAAGTTAATCCACTTTGATTCTGGCCAAGGTTCACCAAGCATCCATCAGGTTGGTTGATATAGTAGCTAGCTGAATCCCAGAAAGAAATTCCAACTTCTGGCGAGTGCACTCTTCTTTAGGAAGGTTGAGTAGTCCTCTCTAGCCAAACCATGGATCTAATAGAGCCAAACGCGCATCCGTGACATTATTGTTGGGCAAGCAAAATGAACAGGCGGTGTCCAGAGTAGGTTAGAAAGAGCTCCGTCTTCACAAACAATGCACCCTCCGCCGCGGAGCGTTTGATTACTGTGCGGACAGCACAGACGGTCGGAGACGAAGAGTTTATTTTATTTTTTTTTTCTTTTTTCTTTATTGCTCTCTTACAACAACAACAACAAAAAAGCTGTTTTATAAATAAAAATCAGGCTGTAAGGCATTACATTACAGACGTAGAGCACTTCCGTTCCTTTGTGACGACACAACTGAACAGCTCAGTCGTTTACCAGGAGAGGGCAGAGCAGCTGCTCAGAGAGCAGGATTCAGGAGGATTACTGCGTGAATTAAGCCAAAAACCGCTCTGGGGGTGTTTTTGATAAGGAAATAGCATAACAACATGGTTAAAAACTCCAAAAAGTCGATTTTGCATGATATAGGACCTTTAAGAAGCCCTTACTCCCAAAAAAAACAAGGATAAAGACATTTCGAGACATATCCTGTGGTCTGAAAAAAGAAAAGAAAAAATATATATATATTGTTTGGCCATAATGACCATCGTTTGGAGGAAAAAAGGGAAATCTTGCAAGCCTGAGAAAACCATCCCAACTGTGAAAAGTGGGGTTGTTTTGCTGCGGGAGGGACTGGTGCAAAATAGATGACATCATGAAGAAAGAACACTATGGGGAAATATTGGAGCAACATCTCAAGTCCTGATCTCAATCCAGTTGAAATATGGGCAGATTGAAAAGGCATGTGCACGGAAGGTGGCCTACAAATTTGGCTCAGTTACACCTGTTCTGTTTGGACAAATGGACCAAAATGCCTGCGAACTATTGTGAGAAGCTTGTGGAAGGATATCCAAACCTTTGACCCGAGTTATACAGTTTAAAGCTGGTACTGATTTTTCCTGTTCAAACAGTGGCATTTTTTGTTTTGGCCCAAACTTGTTTCTAGCTCTCACAGTTCCTCCTGTGTACTGTATTCAAAATGTTCAAAGAATGGAATTACATGCACATTTCACACCCATATACAGCATTGAGTGGTGACGAAGTGAAGCAAGGGCGGCCACCCCCAAGATAAATTCCACTAATTTAGACTAGACTATCATCCATTGCTCAATAAAACTTAAGGTGAAGACAATACAACAAGGTCTGTATTTTGCTGTGTTTACAACATACTCTGAGGTGGCAAAAATAAATGTATTCTACAACACCAAAAATCAGGTACCCCAGCTTTAAAGCCAATGCTACCAAATAATAATGAAATGTATGTAAACTTTTGGTTTTGTAAAAGTAATAAAAAAATGTGTAGACAATTCTATCTCTCATTCTTCTGGCATTCAGCAAATAGAAATCATTTGAAAATTCTAATTGACCATAAAAGTAAATTCTGGTTTCATGTCAGACAGTGAGGGGGAAAAAATGCAATTGTGTCTTTTATAAGTTGTATGTAAACATATGGCTCCAGCTGTAAATGCACTCCCTCTCCCTGCATCATGCTGCCATTACTGCTTTCCTCTGCCTCATGTCCATATCCACTGCACCTGACAAAATCTACCACGTACTTCTTTATAACTGAGCAGCAAGGTTAATCTTTCAGTAATCTTCTGTGGTTTTAAACATCGGGGCGCCACAAGGATGCTGTCTTAGCCCCTTATGGTATAGTCTGTATACTTATGACTGTGTGGCAAAACATCCCACAAACAGCATTTTTAAATTTGCAGATGATACCACGATCATAGGTTTGATTTCTGACAACAATGAGCTGCACTACAGGGACGAAGTAAGTTCCCTGATCACATGGTGCAAACATAACAATCTGGCCCTGAATGTAGAAAAAACTAAAGAGCTCATTATAGACTTCAGGAAAAAGAAATCACCTCACATGCCTGTCCAAGTTAATAGCACTCCTGTTGAAATGGTGAGGAATTTTAAGTTTCTGGGCATTCATATTTGTGAAACTCTCTCTTGGTCTCTTCACATCAGCAGTGCAATTAAAAAAGCTCAGCAGAGACTTTATTTTCTAAGGTGTCTCAAGAAATTTGGATTGTCAAAAGATACACTCATCAATTTTTACAGATGTACGATTGAAAGTGTTTTGACAGGAAGTTTGTTGGTGTGGTTTTGGTTAAAACTGCATCTCGGATTATTGGATCTTCTCTGCCTCAGATAAAGGACTTGCACGATAAGCGCTGTGAGAAAAAGGCTCACAGTATTATGGAGGACCCGAGCCATCCCGCACATTCCCTCTTCTCCTACCTACCTTCGGGGAGACGTCTGCGGACCCTCAAAACTCAGAAATCCCGGTTCACAGACAGTTTTTATCCTCAGGCGGTGAGGCTCATGAACATCAGCCTTAAGGAGAGCTGAGGTTTTTGCATTTTATTGCTGGAATGTTTTATTGTGTTGTGTTGTATTGATGTTTTTATATGTAGACTAGTTCTTGTTCAGCGGAGAGAGCGCCAGGGCAAAACTCTTTTCATTGCTTTTTGTACTTTGTACTGAATGCACATGACAAAAAACTTAAACTTAAACTTAACTTAGACTTTCCCGTGTTTCTCACCAGGGGTTGGAAGTCTTGCGCCTGCCACAGGAGCCATTCCTCACTCAGAGTGTAAGAGCCTTCTCTGTCACACAGTCCACGGGTCCTTTGGAGATCTGCTGAGAGAGGGCACTGACCAGGAGGAACAGCGGCTGGCCCACGCTCTCCTGTGCACAGAGGAGACCGAAGAAATATTATTCAGAGGTGATTGCAGCTCTACAAGAAACAAACGCAAAAAGACACAAAAAGGTTATGCAAACACAGGGGAAGTACAGGGGGCGGGTCAGTACTGGACCAGCATACCAGCATGAACACTAGTCACTAAAAGCCAAAAAACAAAACAAAACTACAGAATTAATTAGTTACAACAACAAAAAAGTGTGAAAGTAAAATTAATCTAAACAAAAGAAAGAAGCTTTGAACTGACCCTGAGGAAGCCGTAGAGACAGATGGACATCCAGTTAGTGAGCAGTTTCTCCACCGTGGACTCCGTTCGTCTCAATAAGAGTTTGAGCTGAGAGTGTCCTCTTTTTTGCATCAGGTCCTTCAATAAAACCTCCATCACTTCAGTCAGATAAGTCAGGTCACTGTGGAGCGCGACGGTCAACAGGGAGGCTAACGCACACCTGCCACAACAAGGAAGAAAAGGAGTGTGACTCTAACCAACAATCATCTTGTACATGTAGTTACGTAGTTGTAACAAATGATTGTAAATGGAAGGAATTCTTGTGGAAAAATTAAACTTTGTAAATTATTAGCTACTGGCAAAAATGCTCATCTGCACATGTGATAAAGTTTGACCACAAACTTGATCAGAGCAATTGTGATGAAGGCGTCAGGACCTTCAAATACAGTAGAGTATCATGGATTTCTCTGTATGATGTGTATCATACAGAGAAACAACTTTGTAGGAGTTCACCCAACCAGTCCATATGTGTTTTGTGGATCTGGAGAAAGCTGCTGTTTGCAGACGATGTTGTTCTGTTTGCTTCATCAAATCAGGACCTTCAGTACTGGAGCGGTTTGCAGCCGAGTGTGAAGTGGCTGGGATGAGGATCAGCACCTCCAAATCTGAGGCCATGGTTCTCCACCAGAAAAAGGTGGCTTCCCCTCTTCAGGTCGGTGGGGAGTCCTTGCCTCAAGTGGAGGAGTTCAAGTATCTCGGGGGATGGATGGAGCGTGAGATCGATAGACGGATCGGTGCAGCGTCAGCAGTGATGCGGTCGCTGTATCGGACTGTTGTGGTGAAGAAGGAGCTGAGTCAGGGGGCAAAGCTCTCGATTTACCGACCGATCTACGTTCCCACCCTCACCTATGGTCATGAGATCTGGGTAATGACCGAAAGGACAAGATCGCGGATATAAGCGGCTGAAATGAGTTTCCTTCGCAGGGTGGCTGGGCGCACCCTCCGAGATCGGGTGAGGAGCTCAGTTACCCGGGAGGAGCTCGGGGTAGAGTCGCTGCTCCTTCACGTCGAAAGGAGCCAGCTGAGGTGGCTAGGGCATCTGTTTCCTAGGGCATCTGGTTGCCTCCCTCGGGAGGTGCTCCAGGCGTGTCCTATTGGGAGGAGGCCTCGTGGAAGGCCCAGGACACGCTGGTGGGACTATGTCTCCGAGCTGGCCTGGTGTCGCCTCGGGGTCCCCCCAGAACAGCTGGAGGAGGTGTGCGTGGATCGGGAAGTCTGGGCATCTCTGCTGAGACTGCTGCACCCGCGACCCGGCCCCGGATAAAATGGATGGATGGATGGATGGACAATAGAAATCTCATCCTCTAAGTCCTTTCAATGAGTATTCCAAAGTGTAATTTCTCTCTTCCTCAATTCCTCATGCTAGGAAGCTGATGAGAATTGAAATCTCAAATGGCATGATGTAGGACCTTTAAAACCGCCAGTGGCATGTAGTTCATCTCTATGGATGATGGTGTTTCTCACAATCATTAAAATTGAGTAAACAGAAAAAAGTTGTTTTTTTTACTTGTCTTTAATGGAGAAAGTTTTCTGCTCCTCTAAAACGTGCACCATGGACGTGAGGAACAGCTGGTCTCGAAGCAGTCTGGACAAGCTCTGACAGCACTCATCAAGTTGGACCATTACCTCGTCCTGAGAAAATGCACAAACTGCAAATTACTGACGACTAAACACTGTGAAATTATTGACCGAAGGATGAAAGGAACCTTACTTGACCAATGTCTTTAACACAAGACTTCATCAGGGCTTCACTCTGATAAAAAAGGGATGTGATTATTCTATTTTATATTCGTGGGTAAGATTGTAGACTGACCGTACCTCGGGAAAAAAGATTCTTGCCGCAAAGTGCTTGTAGTCGAGGAAAGGTATGGTGCCAACATTTTCCAAAAGATCTGCATTTTCAGTCTGCAACTCAACGAAACCTAAGAAAGAAACATGGAAAGGTGCGTGAACAGGTTAAACCAATGCTGCAAAAAACATACATTACAGTTGATTTGGTCATCTTTTTCGTGTTTAATATCAACTGCGCACCTGCTAATTTAACTGAATCAGTGAATATATCTTTTAATGACAATAATCACCTTGTCTGATGTCATTCCTGATGTCCATTTCCAAGTTTTCAATCAGACTCTTCATCCGTGTGGTCAGCTGGGTCTGCTTTTTCTTGTACACTACCAGCACCACTGTAAAATGTCAATTACACACTCATTATCAGCCTATCAGCATGAGGGATTTTGCCTTTGGTTCATACCTATAATGATGCACGATATGAGCAGTAGCACCAGCAAAATCAGCAACAAATATGATGATTTAGGCTTCAAAATGACTGTGGTGGCCCCAACCCATATCTGCACAAAATATAGTCGATGTTTTACAATAGCAGTCAATAATAGCATGTCTGATATGATATTGTAATATGTCACGCTGAAATCTAGGCTGAACTTAAAAAAGGAGGTGGGCTGGGCGGTTATCAATCAGATTTTCAACATCACTTCAAGATCATCAAGTTTTATAGAAATTATTTTTGAACATTATAAAAATGAAGGAAAATGAGTTGGTTTAGCCGAGAATTTTGTTGCTAACATATTGTATAAATGCGATATATGTGCTTGTGTTTTGTAAGAAAGTGGCTATAACCAAAGGAAGTAAACTATTGTATTAAGATTTTGGAAGAGGTGGTGGGAATTGACGTGTTAAACTTCATCCCACTCCTTTTCAAGCAGCGGTGAATTTCTTGTTTGACTATCAGTGTTCGTTGGATTATTGAAATAAAAACTAAACTGAAAACTAAAACTAAACTTTCCCAGAACCCAAGGGAAATGAACTTTGATGGTGCCACAAACACAAAAAGTTACTGAAGTCTGATTTGATCTGATTGTAGTCGGGGCTCATCCAGATAATAAAGATGCCACAGTTTGCCTTACAGGCTTTACCTTCAGGTGTTGAAACTCGGCGATACGAGTGTTCCTGATCTCACAGGTGTAGAAGTCCGTCTCGTTGTTGGACTCTTTGGTCTCCATGACACAGGGGTACTCCACTCCTTTGCTGACCGCCCACACAGTCAGCTCGTCTAGCCTTATGTCCATTTTGTCTACCTTTTTCTGGCAGAATAGCAGACACAGAAGATGTGTTTTGATAAACAGGAGCATCCAGAGTAACCAGACACAGGGACAACATGGACACTCCAAACAGACAGGCCCCACCCGGCTCAAAAATCAAGAGCTTGTCGCTGTGTGGAAACGGATCACAGTTCATATTCTAGAACTCTCAAATACTTTTAGAAGGAACTGGAATCCCGATTTTGATTCCTGTCCCATTTAATTTCTATAGGGTTGCGAGATGATAGTGATACAAGTTTAGTTTAGTTTATTAGTTTATTTGACAGGGACAATGTACAAAATCCGTTCATAATAAGTAAATAAAATATGCTTTGTAGCAGATTTAGCTAATTCTAATTTCCATCAAATTTCCAAAAAGGTTGTCAGTGGATAACATTATTTAAACTTGGTATGGAATTAAAAATTTTCACCAGAGGACACTCAAATTGGACAAGGTAAGTAGCTAAATATTTGACCTAAAGCCAAAATAGATATTGAATAACTAAATAAATATTAAAGGGACTAGTCGGAGTTTAAAAATTATGTACTTTCTACCCCCTACTTGCTCCACTAATGTCCTAATCTGTAGAATGATCCCAGACCTGTTCACCAGAAGTGCCGCTAAAATCCTGCACTGTCACTCAAAAAGTTGTAAATTCGGGTCCGAAGTACCGTCATGCACAAGCCTAATATAAAAATTGCAGTTACTGCGTAAGACTCGAGGTGGCAGTAGCGAGTATAAAAATAACAACTTGCATCTAGTCCCTTTAAACTAAAGAAAGGCTGATTATTTCATAATGCAATTTAGTTTGGATTGTGACAATATTTGAACTTTTATTAGGAAAATTCATGAACAAATGTATCTTAAGTCTATTACAGTACATCCTATGCAACTGCAAAACTGCAAAAGGTTATTCTATTGCCAGATATGACATAAGGTCAGTCACAATTATGAAAGAGTGACTGACCTTATGTCAGACCTTGTTTCTTGCCTGGACTGCCAAACTGTAATAGTAGGAGCCGTCTGTGGTATTACTCCACCCGTCAGCTGGGGACGCCGTATAAAAAGGCACAGCCTACCTGCGTTCGACCTCTGACCCCTTGTTCTTCCGTGTCTGCCTGGTGTGGAGGTGGTGTAGCCTCGGACTCTCGTGAGCAGGTAAAACCAGATCAATTCTCGTAACGTTAACCATCTAGATTTGTTAGCCTAATCCGAGCCCTGTTTGGTGCCGCTATTGGTCTGGGGTGCGCTTCAGGCGCAGTGCGAGATGGCGGTGCTGTAGGTGGTAGGTGTGGTTCCCCACGGGCCAGTATGCGAAGCATGACGTCCCCGCGTGAATGAAGGACCCAAACGCGGTATGTGCTCGGCAGTGTGCCAAGTAAACACGGTGTAGGATTAGATGCTAACTCTCTGCTGTTTAGAAAACGAATTGAACCACCAAGAAACTGCGGAAACCACAACCATTGCTGCTTTGTGGTTCCTTACTAAAGTGATGAGTGTCTGAGAATGAAAAACTGTGAAACTACAGGAACGTGATAATTGGTGTGGCCAAGGAATGGACATTTGCCAACCTCTGTAGTTTTCTTGTTTTAAGAATTTGAACTGAAAAGGAATAGACTGAAGGATGGAAACGTAACTTATTCCAAAAATACATTTCATAAAACTAATGGAACGACTTGCCTCTCTCAATGAACGAACCAGTGGTCCTTTCTTTTTAATGTTATCTGGAACTGAGCTAAGCTAAAGCCTTCCACCCGGTCACAAAACGACATGCCTTTTCATAGATATTTCAAAGACATATAGTCTGGGAGCAAGCATGATCTCAACAATTTCCCGGTGGGCGTGATTGACAGACGGCATCAACCAATGCAATGCTAGATACGTTGCAGTAACAAGCGGCAGAAAGCCTTTCCAAAAACGTCCTTTTTTACGAGGAACGCTTCGAACGCTGTTTCTTGCTCCGGTTTTAGGGATTTCATATTTTCCAAATGATTTAAAACAGACGAAAGAGCCGAAGAAAACAGTGTATCGGCCGCCATCTTTAATGTTCTGGATGAGTGCGTGGTGGTGACAGGTGTGACGGCTTCCGTCTCTTGGTGCGTGATTGGACCGATGTGGGTCAAATTGTGAAATGATTGGCTGCGAGCAGCCGCCCAGACGGTTCTTCTTTTGAACAGAGAGGAGGCGTGTCTGGCAGGCCAGGCAATATTGTTTCCATTTGATTATTGCACTGGGTTAGAAGGGCCAGTCACAAGATGGCCGCCAGGATTGCCATTCAATCCAAAGTATGACTATGGCCATGCCCTATCTAGAGTTTTATTAAAGATCTTTGATTGCTATACTCTGTGTCACTGCGTGGTCCACATTTATTAATTTCAATAAGCTTGTCCTACCTGTATGGTGATGCTGGCGTCGCCCCCTGTCTTTATGGAGGTGTAACTGGTAAACACGGGGTCTGGGAGGTATGCAAGTTTTTTCGAGCAGTTCAGGGTTTGATTGGCCACTTTCAGAAACACTGCACTGGAGAGAGGTTTCTCAGCAGCAGGAGTGGTGTACGTTAAATTCTGTTTGAAATATGACAGTTATCAAAACACAATTTGTTTTGAAGGAGCGTGATTACTTCGATGCACAGACCTGGGGGTTGCGCCGCGTAGGGTGAGCTGTCAGAGGAGAATGGCTGTGGGCAACCGCATCTACAAGATTCATGTGGGATCCAGTCAGAGTGACAGTTCTCCCTCCACTAAGACAAGACGGTAAAAGGAGAAACAATGGAGTGTTACAGATGTGCTAAGAGCTAGCTTGAGCTGAAATTAAGTTATTTATTTTTTCTTTGTTTATGATGAGGTTAAATTTGATGATTTTTAAATATATTTTTAAAAACATTGTTCAAATTCAATTCTTATTATTTTTTACAATTAATTTGTTATTGCAAGGTAATCAATGTAGAGACGTCATAAATAAAGAAGTGAAACGATGTGTAAACAAAAGGAAACCTCCCTCTCTCTTGGTACAGCTGTGTTTTTGCCTTTTTCTGCGATGCTTTTGTATGTCTTTGCTGCGTTTTTGTGGGGTTCGGTGGATTTTTGTTTTACTGCAGAGAGTCCATAATAGTCTTCAAGAAAGCAGCTTTTTAAAAGTAAACAAACAGCTAGCTTATGAGCTAAAGACATTTTATTTGAGACTGACAAATGTCTTCTTACTTAAATTAAAAGTAGTCTGAAAACCTTTTGTAGCCATTTGCCGCTTGAATGCTTTATGCAGAGTATAATAAAACTTTTGCAAACATATTTACTAGATTATACAGTGGGAAGAAAAGTACACCGTTTGGAATCTCACATTTCTGCCTAAATTGGTCATAACATGTTTAGTTTAGTTTAGTTTATTAGTTTATTTGAGCAGTAAACATTCTGCTCAAAAGAAGTGGGCTGAAGCAAAAGCTTATAAGCGCCCACCCCAAAAATGTGGTCTGATCTTCATCCAAATCATAAGAATTAATTAACAGTGTCTGCTTAAACTAATACCACCCAAACATTTACATTTGATCATATTTTTATTGGCCATAACATGTAAACATTCACAGGAGAGGGAGGAATAAGTGAGTACACCGCCTGAATCTCACTGAACTGCAGCAGTTTTGTAAAGAAGAATAGTCCAAGATTCATCCTGATCGTTTGAGCGTCTAATCTGCAAATACAGAACAGCAGTTATTGCTACAAAAGAAGGATCAGCCAGCTATTTAATACAGGGGAGCACTTACTTATTCCACACTGTTCTGAATGTCTCAGGTCTTTCTACAAAATATCTTGATAAACCTGCAAATTTTTCTTTTTTTTATTGATGATAGCAAGTTGTCCAGGCCCTGAGGCAACAAAACAGCCCCACACCATGATTCTCCCTGCACCATACTTCAAAATGAGCAGAGGGTTTTGATGTTGGTGTGCTGTTCCATTTTTCCTCCACATATGACATCGTGTGTTCCGCTCAAAAAATTACACTGTGGGTTAATCAGTCCACAGTATATTTTGCCAGTAGTGCTGATGTGGAGCATCCAAGTGGTCTTTCGCAAACCAAAGTTGCGTTGTATGGTGCAGGGAGAATCATGGTGAGGGGCTGTTTTTTTGCCAAAGGGCCTGGACAACGTGCTATCATTAGAAAAATAAATTCACCAGTTTAACTAGATATTTTACAGAAAAACCTGAGAAATTCACAATCGTGTGGAATAAGTAAGTGAACCCCTCTATTAAATAGCTGGCTGATCCTTTACTTCTTTTGCAGCAATAACTGCTTTCCTGTAGTTGCAGATTAGACGCTCACAACAATCAGGATGAATCTTGCGCGCTTACTTATTCCATGCTCTCCTGTAAATGTTTTCATGTTATGGCCCATAAAAATATGATCAAATGTAAATGTTTGGGTGGTATTAGTCTAAGCAGACACTGTTTACTCATTCTTGTGATTTTGATGAAGATCAGGCCACTTTTAGTGACCAATTTAGGCAGAAATGTGAGAAATTCCAAACAGTGTACTTACTTTTTCTTCCCACTGTATATAAGGAAAACGTCCATATTGTGAGCAGCACATACAAAACTGAGTTCCCAGAAACCCAGTAACACAAAGCAGAAATAAATCAGCATAAACACTTCCCTCTTTCACCCCTTAACATTGTGTAGCGTTGTGTTGAGTAATTCTGTAATGTGGTTATTTTTGTATGACTTTAACATGCCACTTCTCAATAATGGACATACTGTAAGTGGTCTGGCAGACCAAGGCAGAGGTGGCATTTTTTCAGTTGCACAAACTCTGAAAGGGAAGTTGTCTTGTGGTGAAAGACTTTAAATTTTGAGATGTTTCAGCAGTCCACACTGCTTTTCCTCCGCGTGCTTGTGTGTGTGCGACTGCGTTTAAGTAAGTAAGTAAGTGCTTTATTGTCATTGTACAAGCGTACAACGAAATAGTGTTCAGGTGTTAGTCCTGAGCTGCTGCGGCTGAGCCACGCTGCCACTGTGTGTCAACCTGACCCGCATGACCTTGGAGGTCGGGGGAACTGTAGCACTCGGAAGAAACCTGGCTGGCTGCCCTCTGATCCTCCTGGGTTTGTCCCTGTTTCAGAGCGTGGTGTCCTGCACTGGTCAGCTCCACCACCTCCTTCCTCTTCCTCCCTCCGCTCCCTCCACTCCCTCCGCTCCACAACAGTCTTTCACCATCTCCTCGTTAGTCCCTTTTTTGTTTCCTGTAGCACCTCTTGTGGCGCCTCGACTGTGCTGCAACTGTGGGGACTCTTGGTGCCTCTTCAGTGTCTCAGAAGAAGAAATTTGTAGGTCTCAAATGGGTTTAGCTGATAAGCTAGCGTTTTGTTTACCTTCAAAAAGCTGCTTTCTTCAGGACCATTTTAGACTCTCAAAGTAAACAAATCCACCAAACCTCCACAAAAATACGGCAAAGATGTACAAAAGTATCCAGAAAAACAATGTGGAACACAGAAACCACAAATGCAGTTCGTAGAAAAAGGCAAAAAACTGCACAAGGAGAGGGAGGTTTATTTCATTATTTTGTATTATGGAATGATTTTCGGGTCGTGTTCACGAGTGAGGGACGGATGGAGCGTGAGATCGATAGACGGATCGGTGCGGCGTCAGCAGTGATGCGGTCGCTGTATCGGACTGTTGTGGTGAAGAGGGAGCTGAGTCAGGGGGCAAAGCTCTCGATTTACCGATCGATCTACGTTCCCACCCTCACCTATGGTCATGAGATCTGGGTAATGACCGAAAGGACAAGATCGCGAATACAAGCGGCTGAAATGAGTTTCCTTCGCAGGGTGGCTGAGCTCAGTTACCCGGGAGGAACTCAGTGTAGAGTCGCTGCTGAGGTGGCTAGGGCATCTGTTCCGGATGCCTCCTGGTCGCCTCCCTCTGGAGGTGCTCCAGGCGTGTCCTATTGGGAGGAGGCCTCGTGGAAGGCCCAGGACACGCTGGTGGGACTATGTCTCCGAGCTGGCCTGGTGTGGCCTCGGGGTCCCCCAGAACAGCTGGAGGAGGTGTGCGTGGATCGGGAAGTCTGGGCATCTCTGCTGCGATTGCTGCCCCCGCGACCCGGCCCCGGATAAAGCGGAAGAAAATGGATGGATGGATGGAATGATTTTCAATATTATACATCGTCAAAACAGGTGCATTCACTTAACCTCTTGACTCCTACTTGAACCGAGTATATTTTCTCCAGTTTGGCGTCTTCCAAAAGTTTCTTGAAGATAAGTAGTGATGAAAACGAGGCGTGAACGTGGATGAAAGCAACAAAAAAGCGGTAAAAACGCAACCAAAACCTGGCAAAAAAGCAACAAAAATGTGAAAAAAGCAACAGAAACATGGTGAAAACATGACAAAAAAAGTGACAATGCGGTTTTAGAAGAAAATGTGCTTGAGATTAATATTTGAAATGAAAATGCAGTATTTCCTTTCAGTTTTGCACATTCAAGCATAAATCATACAGGCGTGATCATCAAAACTCTCCCATTTCACCTCATGTGTCTCAGGGTGCTCTCCTACCTGAGCCACGTGAGGCTGGGTTTGACGTCGGCGCAGGACGGTGAGGAGCGATAGGTGATTTTGGCGTTGCCGTGGCAGCTGTTGTCAGGGAGAACCGCACACACCCAGGCCACGCCTTTGTTGTCTGCGCTCGGGATGTGGAAAGTCAGACTCGCTTCAGTGACATTCCACACGGGAGACCTGAGCGGGAAAGAGTGCGTGTTTTACACATAGACATACTTCATTTACACGCCCGAGTTATGAATCTGCTTTTTCAACTACTTTTAGACACTTTAAACAAACTAGCCAACTAAACTGAGTAACTACTGTAAAACTGAAACAGTAAGGCATGCTCTGTTGTGAGTAAAACCAAACAAACCAATGACATAATGCTGTGCTTACTCTAGTCTGCAGTCTAACTCCCTTTGTATCCGGACGCGGGTCACATGGCTGAAGTTGCGGCCTCTCAGCAGAGCGTGGTTTCTGCCGTAGAAAGACACCACGTTTGGCTCGACCGAAGAGATATTTGGCTTCTGGTGACACAAACAAACATTGTTTTAACCCCTTAACCGAGCACATTTTCTCCAGTTTGGTTTTCCCAAATCTAAAAGCTTCTCGACTAGAGCTTACAGCCTTTAGGCCAGCGTACACCTCATTTGAAAGCTAAGACCTACACTAAACTGACTGTGACTTTTTGTTGCGTTGTCACCGCGTTTGTCATGTTTTTGTAGTTTGTTGCTTTATTTATCTTCATTTGTTGCTTTTTTTGTTGCCTTTCATCACTTTTTCATTGCATTTTGTCACGTTTTTGTTGCATTTTTGTCACTTTTCTGTAGTGTTTTTGTTGCTTTTTCATCACTAGTGATGTGCGAGAGATTCACTGACTCGGGAGTCCTGATTCCCCGCCTCCATTAACTCGTTCACTAACTCGCCCGCCCACTGCTTTCTAAACTGCGATCCCTGGACTGTGTTTTGTAGTCACAATGAATGGCACACTAATATTATGTGTGTGTAGCTCGTTTGAGCACAGAAACCAAAAGCTTATTGTTCACAACTAATAACTATTTCCCCCTAACGTTCTCCTTCCTGCCTGCCCGCGTCTGCTCTATGAGCCATACGAGCAGTGAACGACTCACTGTGGTTCTGGTTCAGCCCCGTCCCGCTCCCCTTCGAGTCGTTCAGCTCTGAACGAATCGTTCATCTCATTCAGCACAGTCTATGATGCTGACTCGTCTCGTAACTCTCGTTCTCCCACGGAGCCGCTAACTGGGTTGAAGAAAGTCGTTTCTTCTGACAAAAAAAGAAACCCTCTACACGTGACCGCCTCGAACATTATTGATGTTAAATGAGGTTGAATATTTCTGTACAAAACTAGAGTTATTGCATTTAGAAGTCCTATGCTGCTCTGTGTGAGTGAGTGACTCGTATGAACTGAACTGGTCTGGGAGAACGAATCACTCTGTGGTTCACGTCAAACAAAGACACTGATACGTATGAATCAAATGAATCAAATGACTCAACTGCTAACTCCCGACTAAGCTAGCCTCGCGCTAAAGTGTAAATAAAGCGGAGTAGTCAATTCAGGCAGAGTATTGGAAAAACAGATAAATATAATTAATAATAATAATAATAATGCCTTACACTTGTATTGCGCTTTACAAGCCTGTATTACCAAGTTTCTCAAAGCGCTACACTGTTGTCATTATTCATTCACTCCATACTTGGTGGTGGTAAGCTACTGTTGTAGCCACAGCTGCCCTGGGGTAGACTGACGGAAGCGAGGCAACCAGTCTGCGCCATCGGCCCCTCCGACCACACCTACCACTCACTCACTCACTACATTCGCTAGGCTTCCTGGTGTTACCAAACGGGCTCCCATCCAGTACTAACCAGGCCTTCCCTGCTTAGCTTCCAAGATCTGACGGGATTGGCATAGCAAAGGCGGTATGACCACGATTGAATGCCAAAATCATGGATTACATAAAATATAACTTTATCCAGTTTTACAGTCTAAAATGGCACCAAATTACAATCAAATCACCATGTATTTTTACTTTTTTTTTATTAAACAACAATTATTAATGGATTTAATTATGTGTGGAGGTTACGTTTTTTGTTCGCTATGATATTTTCCTAACTACTGTAATATTTTAATTGGTTTACATTAGACTGACTCACTGAATCAAACGACTCAAAACACCCGATTCACTTTGGTGAGTGATTCATTTTAACTCGAGTCAGTAAAATGAACCGAACTTCACATCACTATTCATCACTCTTTAGTTGTATTTTTTGTCGCCTTTCCATTGTGTTATTGTTGATTTTCTGGCCAGTTTATAATTTGTTTATATTGTGTTGTACTGTACTATTTTGATATGTGTTTTAACTATGTATTGTTTAATTTTTATGTAAAGACCCAACTAGGGACGGACATTGAGAATTAGCTTTGGCTAAAATGTCGTAGTATGTAACATGAGCTTATATGACATACTTGTCCCTATTCAAATAAACTTAAATAAATAAATACAAGTTTTTGTTGATCATATGCCACTTTTTTGGGGTCACTTTTGTTGCATTTTCATCCTCGTTTTCATTGCCATTTTGACACTTTTTTCAAGAAGCGTTTAGATTTGGGTAAAACCAAATAGGAGAAAATGGGCTCGGCTCAGATTAAATGGGATGAAGGGTCAGAAAAAAGTTGAATACCTCATAATTCATGCTTGAATCCATCTTTTTGCAAACACTTTCCTGTAAACAGTGATTAATATTAATCCTTCCTCATACTTTACATAGTTGTTACTGTATTAGTGTGAGGACAAAATAAAATAAAAATCACACAATCTAAAACAACATTCATGGCAACTGTAATGAGACACACGCACGCACGCGCGCGTGCGCACACACACACAGTAGAATGGTACTATTTGAACCCTTCCCCATCCTCACCGCAGCAGCAGAACTCTCAGTCTCCTCCTCTTCATGCATTAATGACCAACCAGAATAACCCATAAAAGCAATGCACTTACATTCACACCGTGTTACCCACAAGATTTATACTGTATATCCATGTACTGTGAATTTCCAATTAAGCACACCTTACTAAAAGCCGCGCCAGCTAAATTTGCGGCCTTATACACATACAGGCCGCACTCGAATACAAGCCGCATATGTCCATAGTGCTGTGCATCCGCTCAGAGCGGCCATTGGCACATATGAGGAGGAAGAGACACCTCATCCCTGAGAAAGGTGCAGTTGCGTGCAGAGGGAGGGTGGCAGGGATGGCAGTGATAAACGCATAAAAAAGGCATGCAGAAATGACCAGTGTAGCCGACCTCAGTGTGGAAGTGTAGAGGCCAACGCACACCAGAACGCAGCGCGCCGCGTCACGGCACTTCAGAGGCTTTTCTCAAACCATGCGGGGCTTTACACACGTGATTTATACATTTATCATAAATAAAGGAAGACACGTATGTCCATGTTGTAAGAGAGAGAGCAAACCTGGCTCTTTTTTGTAGGTTAATAGCGAGTTGGCACGAGTTTAACATGCTTTCCCTGATGCATGAGCCCTGACGATGGTTTCTCTGTCTCCGCGGCTTCTCTCGTCCCTCCAAACAAAGTTCACGCCGGTCTCACTGTCTGTCATGGCCAGTCCCGCCTCTGTGCCTCTGTAGGAAGTTAAAAGCCTGTGTTTTCCTCCGCGGAGCCACGCCTGAATTCAGCAGAACCGTGGCGCGGGTCCAGCGTCGCCGCGCATCACGGCAACCTCGGTGTGCGTTCTCTCATATAAAATAAAGGAGGCGGCTCTTTTGCTGCACGCCAAGGCTTTTCGGTGAGCCTTCATCATTTTAAAAGTTACTCATCTACCGTTCCTCAGCCAAGAGCAGCGTTGATTAGAAGTCCCATCTCACTTTTGCGTTTACTGCAGAGAGTGCCTCTAGTGCCTGTTGGCGCCTCTATATTGGCCGCATCATCATATCGGCCGCAGGGTTCAAAGCGTGGGATATAAGTAGCAGCTTATAGGCCGGAAATTACGGTACTCACATTTGCTGAGGCTTCATTTGCCCAGGAACAGCGATCAGAGCTCCATCCGCATCCAGCTGCTATGCACTCCCTACACCTGATGGGGGAGCACAGCAAATATATTTCTTGCAGCAGACCATCTACATATCGTCACTTCAATCTTCGAGTTGTACATACAGAGTTTGAGACGGTTGTCCTTCTATGTCTGTGCAATTCCTGAGATTCAATTTCTCGGACAAGACGCTATTCCAAAGTCGTATTTTTACAGTTCCTGCCAACATGATGATAATTCCTTACAAATATACTTTCTTCAACAAATGATTCACCTCTCTTCCTTCCAGGGTCTAAGCGCAAGTTTATCAATGCATTTAACCTTTTTTGCTCACAATTTGTTAAAAATCTTTATCAGAATCCCCCATCACACTGACCTTGTGTTGGAAAAGTGGCGTTGAGGGTCACACAGATGCATAAAGGGAAGTGTGGAGGAGGGCTGTGGCTGCATGGAACAGAGAACTGACAGGCGAAGTTGTCCGGTTTGTTGGGCCCCACGCTCACATGTAATTGCACAATAACTGAGACCTGGAAGAGGAAACACTGCGGGTGAGATACTGTCAGGAGGGTTTCAGATGGTCCTAAACTCTCCCAGAATCCAACAAACTGCTCGAGAATTCCATGTTTTTTTTGCACCAGGAATCAAGAAATCTCCATCAATAGGATTAGACATATTGCTCTCATCACCAACAATTATTTTTGAAGATTCACAATGAAGGAAGACCCTGCTTTAAACATGCACAAAATTCTGGCAAGAAGGTCTCGGGTTCAATCCCAGACCAGATGGGCCTTTTTGTGTGGAATTTACATGTTCTCCCCGTGTCTAGGTTTCCTCCAGGTGCTCCGGCTTCCCCTATCACTAATAACACGTCCAAAAGATTCCCCCTGGAGCCAAGACTCCCCTGGAAAAAAGGGATTCAGTGGGACTGTCCTAGTTGAACAAAGATCAAACAAAGATCAAACAAACAAACAAAAATAGTAATGGCCAACATTATCCGAGAGTCAAGACCTTCACCTTCTCACCATACTGTACAATCATTGTACTGTAAGTGTGACTCAGGTCATAATTTTAGGTTTTGCACAGGAAAGTGCATCTACCATATTCTGTCATATGAGGGAAACAGGATGTTCAGCTTGGGGTTTGGAGTAGAGCGTCAAACGCATTGGACAAACCGATTCATTTTGGCCATGGTATTCATACTAGACTATTTATCAAAAGTACATATAGTGAAGCATAGGTCAGTGGTTTCTAACCCTTTCCTCTCTAGGGGACGTCAAATTTACAAGCAGACATATAGTGACCCGACCACCCTTCCCCAATTGTGACAAACTCTATTACTTTTAGGAAAACTAATAAAACAAGTCAGAGTTCATAGTTCTTCCAAACTCATTCGGGCCTCTTTTTCAGAACCTCAAGAGACCCACTTAGAGGCTTTTGGGGTCTCCAAGGTTAGTATATAACCCGTTTCCCTATCTACATGTAAGCTATAGTGCCATACAACAAAAATAGTTTCTGAACCAAATTTTAGTCAGATTGTTTTCTCAATAATCATGTAACCCTTGTTATAGACCCTTTCCTTATGCTCTTCACTGTCCTGTAGCGTAATTAAGTTTCATCCTGTTACTAACTGACACAACAATTCTAAATGTAGTTCTTCCTCTTTATCAAAAGCTATTAACTTACACAGGGTTGTGCTGCAAAGTTGAATCTGTTAGAGGAAATATCAGTATCAAAGCACAATATGGAAAACTCCTTATGTTGGTTTTCACATAAATGAATGGAGAGTAAACAAACTTGAGCCATTAAAACAAACAAAGATCATTAGTGCTGATAAAGCTTCTTGAATGTTTAATGAGAAGCAAAATGTCATTTCAGTGACCCAGTACAGATGACTAGGGCTGGGTACCGCTAATTCCCGATTCCAGTTCTTTGATGAAACATGGTTTTAGACACTGATACCTGAAAAATACTTTTTTTTCCTGATACCTATACTAAATATTTGTGATCTAGAACCAGAACAACAATGTTTGGAAGATCTGTAATTTTACAGTATCAGGGTCGTCTCCAATGTCAACTAATGTGTGATGAATGGGAAATAATTTGGGGAAAATTGGGAGAAATTGTGGCAAAAATAAGAAAAGATCGTGTAAAAAAATATTTGTGGAAAAAAACGAAATGGGTAAATAAATGGGGGGGAGGATTGGAAAAATGGGGGGAAATATTAGTAATAAGAAATGCGCAAAAAAAAGGGGGAAAAATTGGGAAAACAAAAAAATTCTGTAAAATAGGGCAAACATTGGGCAAATAAGTTTGAAAAAGCAAAGTGAGAAAAATGTTTTATTTGAACTGGAACAACCAAGTCACTTCCTTTAATGCTGTCCCTGGACCAACAGCATCAAAACTTAATTTTTTCGATACCGGTAGTACCTACACTTTTTTCCCGATAAAATACTGGTATCGTTTAACGGTACCCAACCCTACAGATGACGGTTTGAGACAGAACAGTGATTATTCTTGTACCTGACCAGATGCATTGCTTTCTGTTTTGACTGAAACCATCTTCTCGTGTTGGAAATCTTGAGAGATGGACACCCAGCTTGAGTTTTTGCAGTCACTCTCAAAAGCACAACTATAAGGGACACACAAAATCAACTGGATTCGAAGTACCTGAACATATAACCAACTGCATCACCGCAGGACCAACCTCTGAGAAGAGTCGCACCAAACACACTGTGGATCTTGTGCAGACCAACAGTCATGCAAAGTTGTGTGGGTAGAGCACTCTGACACAGGGATCAGCATGATCTACAGTAACAAATATCATACAGCAGCTCATTAGAATTTGAATGAAGGATAACCACTACGCAAGTCTTTACCTGGTTTGTGAGGGCCACATAGGCATGTTTACGGTCGTCGTTCACGTGTAACTTAGGGAAAACAGCCCGATCATCATTTGCTCTGTACAGTACTTTTGGACAAGCTGATTGGTAGTTTTTGTCCACAACAAGCTGAAAATAAAAGAATGACATGAGGCATTTTGTTTACAGGGCAATGCGTTATAAGAAAAGACATTCGTAATGTTCTGCGCTGTACTGATCACATGGCATAATTTGTGTCAAAAGACAAAATAGCCAAATCTCCCAATGGGTATGAATTGTTTAAGGCAACACACAGCAGGTGAAAAGGGATTTAATTTTTTATTTATTTAGAGATATCGATTTAATTACTGACATACACTATGTTAAGAATTATTATGCAAATTCTATTTCAGTGTCATAAAGATAAATAATAATCAATCAATCAATATAACTCATGGATGGCATTGTGTCTCAGGAGTCTTTTAATCACTGACATCAATCTCAGACGCCTGGGATGATTAGTTATCAGGTAAACCCAGTTAAGGGAAAAACTAGAGCAGAAACGACATGATTCCAGCCCAACACATGACTCCGCCTCCTCCTCGCTGACGTCACAGCCTTGTTGGGACATGGTGGCCATTCACCAAACATCCACTACTCCATCTATCTGACCATCCAGGGTTACACGGCACTCATCAGTGAACAAGACTATTTGAAAATGAGTCTTCATGTATTTCTGAGCCCACTGCAGCCGTTTCTGCTCGTCAGCATTCAATTAACAGTTTAGGGAGGCCGGATAGACGGTTTATGCACTACTGCAGGCCTCTGGAGGGTTAATGTTTGGGAGACTCCAGAGGCACCAGCAGCTTCAAATACCTGTTTGCTGCTTTGTAGCAGCTAGTTTCTTAATCTGATGTATTTGTCAGAAACCGTCCACATTGTGCCCTTATCTACACAAACCTGTGTGTGCTCTGAATCAGCCACAAATTACTTAACAGTACGATGATAAAGCTTATTCTTTTGTGAAATATCAAAGGTTTTCATACCTAGTTGAAGGCATTCAATTATTTCACGCTTTTCATCAGCAGAGAGATCCTTTTTCTTTCCCTTATTGCTTGAAAATGGTGGTTTGCTTAATGATGTGGAATGTCCTTTTTCAGTAGTTTTTTTTTCTTAACTGGGCTTACCTGACAACTAATCATCCCAGGTTTTACCTTTATGGCACTGAAATACAATTTGCATAATAATTCTTAACATAGTGCAATTATAAGAAAAGAAAAAATCATATAAAAATAAGGCTTTTTATGAATAAAAATGCCCCAAATTCCAACTATTTTCAGCAACAAAGGCTGAATAATGGATGGAGCCTGGTTAAAATTTATGGTTTTAGGGGATTTTGAATATCTTGTTTAGTTTTAAAATAAGGCGTTTGTAGGAGCGCTCGCCGGATCCAACCTTGTGTATAAGCGATCTGGTGCTCTGCAGGATCCTGAGTGGGCAGAGAATAATGTAGCAGCAAAAATAGAAATCCGAGGCACACAAGATCAGCAGTCTAAGGGTCTTTATTAACACCAACGCGTTTCGACTATCACACGAGTCTTCATCAGGGCAGAAGTTTTTAGTTAAAAAATCTGTAAAAATCGACATTTGGCCTTGTTGTTGTGTTTTTATTCAAAACTTAATTAATCAGGGTAGGTAAATATTGTTGAGTCCAATACTGGAAAGTTGGAAGTCTGTAGATGCTACTGATGTGGAGAGAGATACTGTCGTGCATTTTGAGAAGCTTGCTCTTGAAATTATAATTTTTCATATAAACCTATGGAGAAACATTGAGTCAGTGCAATAATTAAACACGTTATTGTGAAAATTTGTTTTTTTTTTTTTTTTTTGGTTTTGTTTCCAGGTGACGATTTATATGTTAAGAGAACAAATAAGCCCAAAAAGGGAGTTTCGCCTGCAGTTTCTTCCCTTAAGAAATCCTGGATCCAGATTATGTTACAAACAATGATCAAACATATTATAGTTAACCAAATAACTAGCCAATGTTGTAAGATTTTACATGCTCTGTTTCTTTAGAGTTGAGAGAAATGTATAGCAAACAATAGTTTTTCTGAATAGAGAAACTTATTATGAAGCATAAATACAGATGAAACACTACTGACTGTTCCAACACTGAAATGATAGATTAATTACTCCAAATTTAGTTAAATGTAATGTGCTATGTGACAATGTGTAATAACTTGTCAATATGGGCTACATACTCAGTGGAATAATGTGTTTGAGTTTTATTTGGAGATACATGACATAAGATCCGAACTTTAAACCCTAAGAGTCTTAGGTATTATTTTCCATTGTGTATGTACAAGTTATTACAGATTGTAAGCACCTTAAATTGTACTAATTTTGATCGGTACAATGTATCAAGGGTAGTGTAAAATAAAGCGTAACCGATTCATTGATATTTATCATGATGGTCACTGAGTGAAGGAGATGTGTTTGGCAAAAGGACAATATCATCATATCTCACCGATAATAGACCTACATGTTGAACCTTATACATCACAAAAAATAAATCGACGGTTTATTTTTTTATCGGCTACTGCTCTGCGGTCTAATAAAGTTCAAACAAAGGAGATGGACACACCTTGATGACCTGTCCGTCCTCTGTTCCGATGAAGAAGAGCAGCCAGTCCCGGTGTGTGAGAGCCAGCACTGAGCTCATGTGGCTCTGCTTCAGCAGCGAGCTCAGCGGCCTCCGGATGTGCGGCTGCACATAGGTCTTGGACTTGGACACGCTGAAGTGTGGGTCCGTGTCGGCTTTTACATTGGGGTCATGGCTGATGTCAAACAGCAGCAGCTCAGTGTTTGCGCTTGACCCATCCATACTGAACACACCGCACCACGTAAGCGGGTTTGTGCCAGTGATAACGGAGGAGGCCAGGAGCTTCCCGTGTGCGTCCGACTCACCGGTGCTGAGAGTGGCGCCCCGCAGAGACTTCAGGGTATTGGACTTACGCCTACCTTTCGTGTGCTCAGCTTCAAGCCAAATCAGCCGTATCGTGTACCCAGGGGGTGAACGCACATTGGAGAACAGGTAGATTATTGACTCCACCTGGAAACCGTCAACGAAGCCCTCACTTTGGGTCTTGTTCCTGCTGGTGAAGGTTTCCTCTACTTTGGTGGATAAGATGCCTCCGTTCTTTTCAACGTCTTCGGTGTTGACTAGACAGAGAATTCCTTCTTGGATACTTCTGGGCGCAGGGCTCTCCGTGGCGGTCAAGATGTACTTTTCTTCTTTTCCACCTATGACCTCAGTCACAAGAAAGGCCACTGATGTACTGTGGTGGCTGATGGAACCCAAAAGAATCCTCTCCACGTATATGACCGTAGATACGTTCTGCAGCGACAGAATCTCGCAGTGACCGTCGTTTTCCAAAACGCCACACAAAATCAGGGTTTTGTTTGAGACGAAAGGCAGAAGCACGTTAACGGTGAGAGTGGCGTTCCAGGCGACTCCATCAGGGACACGGTAAAACGTTTTCTGCTCTGTGTTGAACACACCTCTCAGGGACACACGCTGCTTCAGACTGAGGTTTGAGTGGAGTTGGTACAGGCTCTGCTCCGTAGAAATAAAAACCGCGTCACGGGTCACAGCAATGTGCCGGATATGTCCGTCCAAAGTCAAGGCTGACCCCGCCACTCTGTGAGCCGCTGTGGACCACAGAGCGCACAGCACGCACAGCAGCAGCATCCTTCTCTGATCCAATTCTACATGGCACTGCGCTGTCAACCAGAGGCGCGCTGCGTAAACGCGCACGGAGCGAAAGTGTGAAAGAGGAAGAGGCAGCTACTCTGCACATAGAGTAACGCTTTGAACTGAGCCATGTATAGGCTGTTTCTGAGAGTAGTTTACACTGCTGCTACTTGAATAAGTAGCCAATAGGCCTACTCTTGACAAAAAGCTTTATGGCAAAGTTTCAAAACGAATCAAAGTTTGATTTATTTAAAGTTCAATACATTTTTGGGAATTATATAAGAATGGTTTCTTTGAGGCCTGTATAATATTTAAAATGTAAATATGCAATCAGATTTTAATTCAGAATGTGAAAATATCATACTCCGGTTATTTCATGTTTGTTTGTCCTATAGGCCTACATACGTAAACACTAAAACATCAACCAGGCTTTTGCTCAAACACACTTCAGAAAGTTGCCGATTTTAACTTTGCCTGATCAGCCTATTGTTTGTTCTCTCTACTTTTTTTTATTTTATTTTGCACGATTTTTGGAACGATCAGTTGTTGTTATCTAATGTGCCACTAGAGTGCGCTCTCTCCTCGCTTCTGTGCTGTGGAGGCATGCAGCAATTATGTCTATGTGCAGCAGCAGCAGTAGCGCAGCGCGAACCGAGGCAGTGCGAGTGGGCTGTGCCGTACGAGGACTCCCTCAGAGTCAGCTCCACTCCCCTCCGTATATTAGTCTACCTCTGCCGGAGCTTCAACACTCACTCAGCCCCGCTCTATCTACACCGGACTTGACCGAGTCTACGACCAACCTCTCGTCTCATGCTCACACGACACGTGCACCGTCTCAGTCTGGGAGCCTTTGTGAAGGTCAGAAGAGTGTTTTTGAGAAGAGGAAGACCTGATTCTTATTTTGGCGCAGCTTGCTCCTCAGCTGGACGTCCGCAGTTATCGGTAAGTCTAGATTTTTAATTCAACAGCTGTGAGGAGACATGCGCTGCCACAGTCTGTGTTGCACATCAGCTCGACTACTTTTTAGCCTTGGAGTCAGAATATCTATATGCTACGTTTATGAGTCTATGTGTCTCTTTTCATTATTATCTTCTCCCTTGCACAGATGCATGTTGTTCCTCTTGGAAACTACTGGTCATTTCGGTTGTATTGACCAATAGCCTACATTAACTAGTTTTCTATGTTGGCATCTAATTCCCATGATTTCCCTCTCACATCCGCTGTCCTCTAAGGACCATGAATTAACCTGGTGTTGGACGTTTTTTTTTGCTATGTTGGGACAGGATGAATTCAAAGTTTGACAGTGGCTGGCTGTCCATTGCAAATTTGGAGTGTGTTTGTAGGGCTGCAACGACGAATGGATTCAAAAGCTGAAAGTAATTTAGACATCAGTAAACCAGGCCATGTTATCACAATGATATTACCAGGCACTTACATCAAAGTGACACAAGACTAATGAACATTTTGTGATTTTTACTTAAACAACCACTATACATCCTTAAGTATATTTCCTCTTGATCTTTAACTATGTGAAGCGCTTTGGGTGACTTGTGCCATGTGAAAAGCGCTATACAAGTGAACTTCCATTCCAATATCTGGCTAAAATTTGGCAAAATTTGGCAAAACCGAATTTGACTAGTCAACTAATTGCAAAAATAATGGCTGACTATTCTCCCTACCGACCTTAAAGGAACAGGCCACCGTTTTTCCATACTGAGATATGTTGTTACCTGAGCTTAGACGAGTTGATGCGTAGCTGTCTGGTCTTTGTGCGTGCGCTCAGTCACACATAAAGATCAAAGATGTTGTTAGCATTTGGCCTCTCCCAGTATATTCCTATGGCTCCAAACAGGGTGAAGTTAGAAGCGACCGCGCTCTTCCACGGGCACGCACAAAGACCAGACAGGTGCGTATCAACTTGTCTAAGCTCAGGTAAGAACATATCTCAGTATGGAAAAACGGTGGCCTGTTCCTTTAAGCATCTAAACGTCAATAATATTTAAAACAAAATGTGTACATTTTAACTGACAGAAATGCACATCCTTTGGTCATTTGCCTCCTCGTTGTCGATCTATTTTTATGACTGATGGAAAACAGATGGCATAGAGATTGTCACAGTGGAACCACATAGTCTTTTCTAGTCATACAAAAGATGAACAGTTGTAGGCATAATGTTGCATTGCTATAGACACATAGGGTGGAAAAAATAGTCGGTGTGTTGTTTTGGTTGATCTCCAAGGGGAGGACAGTGACACTAGAATTGTATTAGTCTTGCGTTTGACATGGAGTATTCCATTTTCCCTGGAGTTAATCGGAGTCACCGATTTGCGTGGACACCTCCTCACTGTCAGTGGCTGTGACGGATATGGTTGCATAACAGGGCTCACCTCAGTCTACTGTACAGGTGGGCGGGAGGAAAAACAAACTGCTGCAGTGTAAAATTAAACAGTTATTTAAGGATATGTCAAAAAGAATGTGTTTGTGAGTCCCATGTTTCTCTGAAGTCCTCATTGTTCGTGTCAGAGTCCAGGTTCAAGCTTTCAGTTTGCAAGTCCAAGTACTGAATGTGCAAATCCACGCCATAAACATAAAGTCAGAGTTTGAGTCCAAGTCACTATCACCTAAAACCGAATCCAAGTCCAGCCCATTTAAGTTTTCTTATTATTTTTCCAAGCTCTCTTGTAACTATCTTTGCTTGCATTTGCTTTTTATTGCATTGGTTACTCTTTGTTCTGGTTGATTTTTCCCATTCATTACAGACCTTTCAGATTATGTCATGGGCTAGTCTGCTGTAACAGTGTAGTAAACAAGTGTAAGTCATAATTTGGAGTTGCTGTGCACTCAAGAGCAAAAGCATCTGAGTAAAGGCCACAGTGATGCTCAAGCTCAAATCTTTCCTTGCAATTAACCTCTCGGAAATATGTGGCTTCCATATGCAGTTAGGCATAGGGTTAAAAGGAATCTAAACAAGCCCTATACCAGGACTAGTCCAAAACTATACATACTAGGTCTAAACTTGGACTAAACAAGCAACAAGAATTATATTGAGATTCCCTTATGAAGTGCTTTAGGTTACTTGTGTCATATGAAAAATACTAAATAACTGTTAGAACCCTTGTACCCCAGTTTGAGAAACGTTGACTACACTAAGCCTTCCTGGCAACTGGAACCTGACCAAATACAACAAACGCTATCAGCATTTTAGTTGGTGGCAAATGCACGCCTTGTAATATGGCTTTCAGGAGGAACATGATAAGAGCTTTATGTGCGTCAGACCAGTGCATGGTGATGAAAAGTGTGGGACTCTATGTTTCCAAATGTAGCTGCTACTTCTGGTGTGAACTGGCAGATGACAAATGAACCCTACAAAAAGAGTAACACAGTATGTTAATCTCAACAGAAACACCATTTTCCTCTTTGTGAAGTTAGTTCATTACCTTTTGTGTATCTTCAAACTTTGAATGTCTCCCAAATGAAAGCGCGCATGCTCTGGATCAATCTCCACCGCGCTCTGTTCCCCCCTCGATCTCAGATTAAGATTCGTGACAGCCCATTGTTACATGTGGCTGTGACCAAGATGATGCATATTGGGTTTCCTCGGCTCTTGCTCTGTGTGGCCGACCAACATTAGCATTCAGGAGCGTTTACGTTGTTACATAATACTCCCGTCTTAGCGGACACAGCTCATCCGTGTCGCAGCAGCCAAGTCCTGGGACATTGCAGGGGTCTCCAAGGGCTTTGCTTCCAACTGCAGTCTGGAGTGAAGCGAACAGATATAACATACGGGAATTCATGACGTGTGAAGAGCACGAGACCTGAATATTATAAGGGTCGATATCATGCAAAAGCGACTTTTTTGAGCCATGTTCCAATTTTGAACCCTCATTTTGCAGTGGTAAACATAAAAAGTTTAATGTAATTTACCAAAATCACTTGAAAAGACCGCCTTTAAAGTTGACTGTACTTGTATCTAAGCTGACCATTGTACACCATTTTTGGCCCATGGATTTCCATCACCATAGCTGCCTGAGCAAACAACACTAATCCCGCTTATTCTTATTCTGCTCTGACAAATTGTGTTGATCTTATCTCGCACTTCCAGCAACACATCCCCTTCTGCCAATCAGCCGTACTTTGTCTTTACTGTGATTCACCACCTGATTTGGCCAAGCACTGGGGAGAAAATAGTGCACACTGCCTGCTCTAATAAATGGCTGACGCCTCGTATGATGATATTATCCAGAGATGGGTAATAAGCGATAACATCAGTAGTTCTCAACCGGTGGCTCGGGACTCAAAAGTGGGTCGCAGAACTATTTTCAGTAGCCCGGCCTCCTAGAATACAAGCTTTTCTTATTATTTGCATAGTCTGGGATCGGGGTGATTTCTTCAAATTCCTGATGGGCCTGATTGACAAGCATACAGTATTAACCAATCAGAAAAGCTGGAAATAACGCGGGCGGCATGTGGCATATTTTGTAAGTCAATAGTTTTACAATGGCATTGGCCAGGAGAGCAGAAACAAATGTGAATTATCTATATTTTTGCCACAAAAACTGAAGGATACAAGAGAGGAGTCATTAGCAACTCGGTTCAGATTTGAAACATTGGAGAATTTAACACAAATGCGCAATGGATTTTTCAATCAATGTACGTTTGAAACGATGAAGCATCAGCATCTACGCAGGGACATTCTTGTTAAGTACATTAAGGAAAATATTTTACTTGATTAATTCCGTCTTCATACGTCGTGACAACGTAGTCTGTGGTTGGATTGATATCAAACCTTTTGAGATTTTGATTGGCTGTTAGCAAAGTTCCAGATGGTCCTCCTTTTGAACAGATACAAAAAGCAGGAGGGATGGCTGGCCAGGCAACATTCTCAATTAGTTGCGAGCTTTCCCTTTCAATATTTTTTTCTTAAAGGAATAGGCCACCGTTTTTACATACTGAGATATGTTCTTACCTTAGCTTTGACGAGTTCATTTGTACCTGTCTGGTCTTCACGTGTGTCTTCCGTAACGTAAACACAGCACAGACTGAGTTAGCATCTAGCCTCTCCCCCTCTCCTCTATAGCTCCAAACGAGGTGAAGATAGAAGCTACCAAACTCTTCCACGTTTCCCTATTTAAATATGGTTATGTGAAGTGTTACACTACAAAGTATAATTACACAAAATTAAACAATGTGGATTTTCTAAGCAGATAAAAAGGGGAACTATATTGTAAGGCGTAATAATACCAGGAGTAATTCGGCATCTGCGCAGTGATATCTTCACTTTACTGTGTGGATGCCGAACTACTCCTCGTTTGGAGCTATAGAGGAGAAGAGAGAGGCTAAATGCTAACGCCGTCTGTGCTGTGTTTACGTTACGGAAGGCACACATGAAGACCAGACCGGTACAAATGAACTTGTCAAAGCTAAGGTAAAAACATATCTCAGTATGTAAAAACGGTGGCCTATTCCTTAAAAAAAGAATAGAAAAATGTTCTAAGTCTGTTTTGATGTTGTTTCATCTTCGGAAGTTCATCTCATGCTTCTTCAATGATAATTACTGAGAAAATATTTTTCTTTCTACAGTATTACAAATGTAATTCTTATTTTAGAGTGATTATGCGTGCTAAAGCTATACCAGTTGAGAACACTGTCACACAGAGTGATATTCCTTTCCTTCCAATTCCAACATATTCTAACTTCTCCTTGAGTTGAAATGACAGCTAACCTTTTGATTAAAATACGTTTTAAGAATAGTTTTAACACTGCAAGGCTTTTACATGCTTTATTGCCCAAATTTGAAATTAATTTGTTGTTGTCAGTGTTGTATGCCTGACTGTAAATGTCTTGGTCACATCACAAGTCACGTCTCTGTCAGTCAGCGCCAGGGCAGCAGTGGCTATAGTTGTGAGTGCATAAATAGACATACAGATCCTAAATTACTATTTCTTCGGACACTTAGCCCGGATAATTGAGGGTTCTGTTTCGAATGAAAATCATGTAAATGCATACACATTCAAACATTACTGAGAACTTGAGCAAATATTTTATCGGGATATTTTTTATTCTCTTTTTGTGACTTTTCACTTCTATTTGACTCTTACATGACTTCATTTGGCAACTTTACTCTCATGGGCAATATCCTTGGCCTAGGAACATGTCCATAAACATCACATGCACTGCAGTTATGAGGCGGCAAGTGTCCAGGGTATTTAGTTTTGTTCACGCTCTTGACCGTATATGGAGACTGCAGTGTGCCATGTCAGATGTAGTGGAGGTCTGCCTCTCAGCAGGGGTCAACATGGAAGCCCAACATGCGGTTAACTGTTTTTTTAATCCACATTTTTATAGGAAATATATGCCAAGAAGGAAACCAATGCAGAGAAAATGCCAGTTGGCGCTTTAAAACATGTGTTCAGAATGTGACATGTGGTATTTTTCAGAAGCTTTTCCAAAAAAGTAATTACATTGGAGCTTATTATATTTACTTTATCATTTTATTTTCCCTTGGCCGTGAAGAAAGACACCTTATTAAGTTACTTATCAACTATTACATGAATGTGAGTGCTTGCCATTAATTTAAAGTTGCCATAAAGTTTGATACAAAGTGACCCGTTTTCTTTCAGCTGCTATAGCTTCAGAAGTGTCTGGACTTCTGAAGAAGGCTGATGAAACTCCTCTCTACACACCGCCCTGAAATGTAAAAATAATGGCCACTTGTTATTTCACATAGCAAAACATTTACGGTGTGGTTTACCTTGATATGTTGTACTTTGCTAATTTCATTAAAACACTTTCCATTTACAACAATAATTAATAGTGGCATTAGTATTACTATTTTTAATGTCATCTCAGTGCCTCCAGTAGCACAACCTTTGGGAGCAGGTGCTGTAAAAATTTTAGAGAGCTAATATATTTCACTCCACCTTGTGTGTACACCTGTGAATTTAACCTTGCCTTTGCAGAATTGTTCAGAATGAGTCAGGCAGCATTCATCTCTTCCTTAGCACATTCAGCTTTAGTCCGCAAAAGCTGTGGTACTTTTTAATCTTGGGTCTTACTCTCTATCCCTCTCTGTCTCTCTGTGTGTGATGTGATATATATATATATATATATATATATATATGTGTCTGTCTGTCTGTCTGTCTCTCTCTCTGTATCTGTCTCTTTCTCGGTCTCTCACTCTCTGTCTCTCTCTTTCTGTCCCTCTCTCTCTGTCTCTTTCTGTCCCTCTCCTCTCTCTCTGTCTGTCTGTCTCTCTTTCGCTCTCTCTCTCTCGCTCTCTGTCTGTCTCTCTCTCGCTCTCTGTCTGTCTGTCTCTCTCTCTCTCTGTCTGTCTGTCTGTCTCTTCCTCAGACACAAGTGCTCATAGGGGCAGTAAATGCAGCGAGGACACAGCAGTAACACAGGCTGCAGTGTCTGACAGGCCCAGTCCTTTGTTGTGTCTTTTATAGAGCTCATTACATCCAGTCATCAGCGCTCAGACGTCACGCACAGATAATAGAGGTCACCTGATACTTTCAGTGAGACTGGAGGAACCTGGGTTTACTGTTGGACAGGATTAGGGGAACAGTGGGGTCATGTAAAACTAACAATGTAATAGGGCTGCATAGTTTCTTTTTGTCTTGATCCAGTACTTTAACGGTACTTGGTACAATACTTTTGTTGGTACCTATTACTATTATTATTATGCTAAATTTCAAAATAAATGTTTAAAATCTATACATTGATAAAATAATATTCTTTTGAGCAAACCAGCACTTTTTTTCCCTTTGCTTGTGCAAATGCAACTTTCTATAGTTTCTATAGTGCTCAGGACCATAGATAATACAGGAGATAGACTGTACACATTCTGCCCCATTCAAGCTCAGGAGCCCATATGGTCTGAAATTAACATGGCGCACCTACAAATCATGTTCCTAAAAGGGGCAAAAAGGCGGGAGCCCTGCCCTCAGAGGATGTGTGGATTGGCAACAAGCCTCCACAGTGCTCCAGAGCTTGTCAATGAAAGCCCCAAGCTAAAACGTTTTAATATATATTATATTCCATATAACAAAAACCAGTGTGGTTAAAAATATGTCACCCTTTCCAGGGTTGTCACATGGGTTACAGTGATTTTTCGAAAAAAGATCTTTGAATCCAGACTTCTAAGCTGTTTTTGGAGGTGTAAAGTCACCATTGGTTTTCGTTTTAAAATCGCCCCGGCACCAAGGGGGTGGTACTGCAGCAATGTCAGTCCTCCCCCACGAGGACCAAAAAGAAGCGCTTTCCTCGCCCATTGCTCGGGACTCACCCATCATCAGCAATGGCACAGTGATACCCAGCACTTAATCACTTAAATGGCAAGTAATATGAAATCCACTGCATAGTATTTTGTATAAATACTTTGGAGTGTAGTAGTGGGTAGAAAAATGTTAAAGAATTATAAATATATATAAACTTAACCTCCTTTTTAAAAGCATGTGGTAACATTTACCTGGAGTTGCTTACTGTTTCATGCGTGCATGCTAGCCCTGCAATTTCTGTCTCCTTAAAAGCTAAAAATGGTTACTTCTCAACCGATCTTTTCAGTGCTCAAATGCCTTCACTTCCTTTAAAATGCTTCCCTCCCTTATGTGCTGTGAGGACAAGTCCAGATCTTTTATGCACCAAATTTGATATTCGATATTATAAAATGTAAAATACTGTGTGGTGGCGCAGCCATTAGCACTTGTGCTTCACAGCTAGATGCTCCCAGGTTTGATCCCCGGCCGGACGGGACCTTTGTGTGGAGTTTGGATCTGGCACATTTTTACTTCAAGTTGATCTTGAGTTGAACCAGGGCTAAACATGCAGTGCTTCACTTGTCAAGAGCTGACTTGAAATAATCTAAGTTTTGTATTGCTGACTTCAGCCTTAAATACTTGTAGCCTATGTCCCTGTTGACCTCTTGAGCAGAAAGCACACATTGTCTTCGTCCCATTGAAATCTGGAGCATTTAAGAATCATATTGGGAGAGTACCCTGTGGAGAAGTATGTCCTTTTCGCTTGGGCAGATGGATCTGGGTGGTGCAGCGGTTGAGGAGATTACAGAGTTTCCAAACCCAGGGAGGAGCCTGAATGCACCACAGGCTAAAAAAGACACCAGCCACAGCCCTGTCATCCAAGAGCAGCATACAATGAACTGCTGCGAAAGACTTTAGAAACACAATGGCACGGGTGGAGCAGTGTTGAACTTTCACACAACAATAATGCAGTAAAGCTTTAAATGGAGGCTAGAAATAAAAATAAAAAGTGGTCAGCAGGGGAGCGTACAAAAACAGTGGGAATATGTGCATCTGCTGTTTCAACTAATGTGCGTCCAATTTTCCCACAACAGCTAACTCCGTGTTCAGAAGCAGCCTTCCTACTTCTTTTTCTAGAATTAATGTGAGAAAATTCTATCATATATTCACTCCGCCTCCAATTTTACAATAAAGTATACAGTAAAGAGACAATAAAGTTGGCCAAATACGGCCCTGCGACCAATTTTGGTGGCCCTCAGGCTTCTTGATTAATCAGCACAAATTGTTTTTTTTTTAAATTTGAAACAATTATAAAAACTAACATTTATTGTGGCACAGAGCTGGCATTAATGTTCCGTGCCTCAATAAAGGTTTAAGGCTCAGCTAAAAAGACCCAGTTGAATGTTTCACTGCATGATCACGCTGCACAGTTGTGTGACCCACAATGAAAAAAAGTTTGGACACTCCTACTTTGTAGCGCATTTCAAGATACCCAAAGCACAATACATAATAATAAGATTAATAATAATACATCGAACTTGTATAGCGCTTTTTTGGACACTCAAAGACGCTTTACATCACACCATTATTCATTCTTTCCCCCATGACAACCTCCAATCGCTTGCACACATACTGCATGCAGGCAACAGGAGCTGTCACAGTGAATGTGTGGCCAGAGCTGGGATCAAATATCCAACCACCAATTTTTAGTGTGAATAGGTTTATAAGAACGTTTCACACCTTTCTGCATCAGGCTAACTGTTCAAACACAGTAGACTACAAGGGTGCAATATGGAATTTTCTCTTCTACACAAAAGGGACAATAAACCGTGGCGTTCAGCATTTCAATTACAGTACTGTACCCATGTTCCATAATAGTATATAATATACTCAGCATATTGCAAAATTCATGTACATCTCCTATTTAGCCTTGCTAGACTTTAAGCTATGTTTATCCCCATATAAGGAATTAAGAAAAGCCATTTCTTTGCCTTTGTACTGTAATCAGCTCACTCTCCACCAGCCTCTTGACCTTTTGCCATGCGGCTGTTTCTGAAAGTCTGTATTGACGTCACCACTTGAGAGAACAATAACTTGCATTTCTATAAGTTCACAAGAATAACTCCGACCACCAGTGTAATTGCTGCGGGGCAATGTAAACAGTACAAATCAAAGACACGTGTGGGCTGAGGAAAACTGACTGAATGCTAATGGTTTAACAGTGAGTGACAGATGTAATAGCCCTGTGCAGATCTCTAGTGTAATGTGTTTAGGGCGTTTGGGCTACATTGATTGGAAGAGCATAAGAGCATACTGTATGACGTAGTGCATTGTACGAGGTTAAAGTCTTCCTGAGCCTCTCTCTATTTGGAGTTTGCATGTTCTCTCTCTGTCTGGGTGCGTTTTACATTGGCACGCAGGTTTCCCCAATTAACCAAAAACCATGTGTAATCCTCCAAAAAGCTCAATGGCTCAATAATATCTGAAGATGGGTGGCCGGGCCCTCGCCATTTGCCTATGACAAACTGATCATAGGAAGGACGGGCCAGCTGCAGACTACAAATATCCCTACAGGGACTCAGTGCAGTTACATTAGCAGGGGGTAAGTTGATTTCCCCGCTTAGTCCAATTTCCGCCGGTTTTCCAGCGATTGGAACTTTCCAACGATTGGCTGGGGCCGACTCTAGGGGTGCTGCGCTTTGGGTGGCATAAGAGCGCACGCTCCCCAGCAGCAACCAACCACAGTTGCAGTTAATATTGTGCAACACATTAGCACATGGGTTTTTCATGGGATAAACAACATTAGTACTCTAATGGTGTTTATCTGTCAATGGCCCATTAACGAAGGCATTCACTGTTCTGTTTGCATACAACAAGTACCAGTTCACACCCCAAGCCTATGTTGCAAAAATTGTTGGACGAAGTCATTATTTTCCATTAAATTGAGAAATAATGCCAGTTTGAATGCAGGCTAATGCCAGCCCAAGATATGACTAATAGGTCACAGTTATACTCCTGCACCTTCATTGTAATACATCTTCATTAAAACAGATCTGACAGAGAATAGCTGCACAAAAGCTGTGCAGTGCAGTGAAAGTCAGTTTGCTCTGCAAGAACTCTCCATCAGAACTTGAGGCCTCCAAAAGCGAGGTCCACTGTGGATTATTGTAACACCTACGAGGGGTAGTACAGGGAAAAGGCTGTATAGTATGTACTAGCATACAACACAGTAGTAGGGTTATCTTCTATGGACCAGATCAGAAACCTAGACTCGGCTACAGGAGGAGTGAAATAAACCTTAAATAAATAAGAGACAGTGACAGTGGCGCAGATGGTAGAGCGGGTCGTCTCATGATCGGAAGGTCGGGGGTTCGAATCCCGCCTCCTGAAGGTGCACATTGTCGTTGTGTCCTTGGGCAAGGCACTTCACCCACATTGCCTCCAGTGTCTGCCAACACTGGTAGCCCCCCTAGGAGAGACCAACAGGCCCGGTTTGAACCGTGAGGCCGTCCTTCCGTGGACCCACCACCTGCAGAAGGAGCCATGGGGGGCTGGTGCAATGTGATTTGGGCAGCTCTGGCGGCTGCCCCCACGACCCGGCAACGGACTAGTGGAAGAAAATGAATGAATGAATGAATAAATAAGAGACCACAGACCAGGGAGTAAAGTCAACTGCCTGCTTCTTATTATTTAAACAAATGGACAAAGGACAAGGACATACATTAACATTAAATGTTGAGAAATCCCTTTTTGTTAAACCTTTTAGTTTACTTTAAAATATTTAAATTTATTTTAAGTTCTATCAATATAGGTTTATTGTAGTAGTAGGTTGCAACCTTTAGTCTTTTTAAATTTCAGTTCAAGTTATTTCTTTACTTGAGTTAACTCTTTGTTTTGAAGTTTAGTTCTATTCCGTTCAAGTTCTTTTATAGTAATAGGTACCTTTTAAGTATAATTTGTTTTGTTGTTTACAACCAAACAGTAGGCTAACAATAATACTGTTATAATACAGTACTTGTGTATGGTCTATAAAATAAAAATATTCAAAACTTCACAAAACTCAAAATATTCAGCAAAAGACTGAACGATCTGTATACCACAGAAAAGTCTTTTGATTCAGAGTGTACTAATCCTTTGCTCTTCTGAATTAGCAGTCCAATGGTGTTATCCTGAATCCACTAGTTTTGGTGGAAAGTGGATAGATCCTACCAGTTCAGATGTAAACCATGCAACGTCCAGTAGATGGCAAATCCTGGCTCACGCACAGTTCACACAAGGTGGCTCCCCATCATGGATCCAGCACGAGTCAAATCTTCAAATCTAGGGCTGAAACAACTAATCGATTAATCGACGACTAATCGATTATTGAAATAGTCGACAACTATTTTAGTAATCGATTAATTGTTTTTTGGTTCACACAGACTCAAATAGAGCAAAAATGACATGAAAATATAGTATTTTGATTAAAATCGACTTTGTTATTATAGTTAGGGTCTGTAGTGTTTTGTACATTGAAAATTTCATACATATCCGTCTTGTGTCTCATCCAATCAGAAATCAGAATTAGCGCTAAGAGCCTCCTACAAACATTTACTTTACGTTTACTCCATCAACACGTCCTCAAGCGACGCCACTTTAGCTTTATGTGAAAAAAAATAAATAAATTCCTACACCATTAACCGCCAAGCGATTAATCGATTAATCGTAAAAATAATCGATAGATTAATCGATTACAAAATAATCGTTAGTTGCAGCCCTATTCAAATCCAGCATCGACAATTCTTCATCCCAACCTAAGTTGGCCTAACGTAAACAACATAAAAAAGTAAAGATACTTAAAACAAAACGCTAGGTAAGTCTAAAACTAAGAAAATGTACATTTCCGGTCCTAAACCGCGCTTGTTAAAATGGTGCCGACATGGCGGACAAGAAAATCAAGACGGAGCATTGACCTACAAGTCAACGCTTGGATTGGCTTAAAATGTACCAAACATTTACCCTTTTCGTATAAAACAACTTAAATTCACTACCTTAGCGTTCAGTTTTCATAAAACAACAATTACTTTGTACAAATATAGTTTACAGAAAAGAAAATACATGGTTTCCACTCACCAAGTCCCGTTAATCCAAGTACACAAACCTCCGAGACCACGACTTGGTTGGAAAACCATCAATACCTTTGTACAAGTGTGAAAAGAACTCTTAGATAACTTTACACTCCTTGCTTTACAAAAAATAAATATATTTCTTAAAACTCACCGAGTCCTGTTGCTTAGCAAGGCACCAGGACAGGTCGGAAAACAAAATACCTTCTTCGAAGTACAAAAATGACTTTTAGATTGGTTTAGACTCATTTTCTGCGCGTGTTTCTCTGCTATTTTCACTGCAGTACTTTGTGTGTTTTGCTGCATCTACTTCGTTTAGCATTGGGGAACATTTTAGCAATCCGATTGGCTGTTGTTTGGTGCAGGGGCGTCACACAACGTGCCCTTCAAAATAAAAGTCTACATGGATTATAACCATTTAAAAAATTATTTAAAAAATGTAAATAATAATGATTTTGCATATTTAGCACGTGTTTAACTCAAATAATATACAATAGAATGAAATATAGCTTTTTAGATGTTTTTAGATAAATTTCACCATATGAACTTATTTATTGGCTTTTTACATTCAAAGTATTTATTGCTGTTTTTATTAACATGCTTTTAATCTGGTAGCTCTGTTAACCTCTGGGTTACATTATCAAACTGCAGTTCATTGATGATCCACAGAACATTATTGCTTGATGGCGGAAGTGCAATATTTTCATGTTTGTCGTCTCAATTGCTGTACATTCTGTTAAGTATTTCTAGGGCCGCTTGTGTTACCGTCTGCAGGTGGTGCATGATAGCATATTACAGCGTACCTCTAATCAGGGTCCATCTCTCCACAAAAAAAAAGAAGAAATCTGTTCACAGCAGGCGATTGCTTCTAAGAGCTAAACCATAAATGATCGAGTGGTGTGCCTATTCACCGGTCGGGAGTGGTGGTGCTCCCATAGTGCTAACAAGTGCTTTCTCTCATGTAAATCCCATGTAAAAGTCACAGCTCCAAGTCCTCTGATGAGTAAACCTCCGAAGGTGCCTTTACTGAGTATTTAGAGGATGGGGGTAGGGGAAGGAAGAAGGCAATGGTTTCGGAAAGGCCCTGGATCATAGTCAGAATGTTAAGACTACCTAGCTCTATAGGATTTGTTTAATGTGCATGTATATGTTATTAGTAGCCTGAACAGCCTCACTATACATGTTTACTATGTTCCCCAACCAAATACTATTCCAGTTTGGTTGTTTATTTATTTAACCTGCCCCAAAAATGTCCAAAATGTCAAGCAAACAGCATTGGATTGACATTTTCAGTTCAGCGAGCAACTCAGCATCACAACATTGACTCCAGACTTCCTCGAAACAAATCCCCATTGTCCCATATCTAATTTTAAACACCTAAGTTCAGTCTGGGTTGGACTTTTCACATGCATCTCATGAATCTGAGGGAGAGTGGACATCTTGTCATGAAGCCTGTAATTTCTGTGCAATTTTTAAACAAGAGGAAATCAATTATCCGGTGTGACCAGGCTAGTAATTTGACAGAGAGCATTAAAGAACTCAAAATACTGCGGTTATCTGCACAAAATTGCTGTGTTTACGACACTCCCTGCACCGGATGTAATTTGGAATAGGCTTTTTTTCATAACCAGGTGTCAGACAGATGAACTTGGCCGTCAAGTGCATAGAGATACTGTAGGTGTAATTGGTGCGAGAGATAATTGGTAGTCGTCTTATTTATTTTTATGGTGCTTTCTTTGGAGTGTTTCTGTCATATTCCAGTTTTTATGTATATGTGCGAGTGAAGCATTTAAAATGCCAAGGCCACAAATTCAAAGGGTTTTAAACTTCAAAAGCGAACCAATCTATCTTTTACGGCACCATCTCAATCAGCTACCACTCCTTTTATAATCCCCTTTCACCAACCATCGCATATCTCCCAGCATTCCTCTGATGTCTTTGAGATAGCGTCCAACATGACTCTCATCTTTGCTCATGTTTTTATTCGCAAAACTACAGAAGTGCTCTTGTTTTTTAGCTCGAGTGTGAAATTGATGACACGGTGGTTGTTTTCTTATCATTTCTTGGTTGGTGGGTCAGATTTTCCTGTTATATGGCCCATTTCAGTTCAGTGCGTGTTCTAGCCCTCGCTCTCTCTCCCAGTCTGTCTGCACCTCTGTTTATCGGCCTGTGCATCTCCCACATACCTGCATGGAAACCTGGCCTTTACAATCCCTCCACTGTAGCTCTCCACAAAGTACTGATTCATGCCTCTGTAGGTATATAGTGTGTGTATGCTCTCTCCACTTTTTTTTTTCTTTTTGGCTTTAAACTGTGTTCTAATGTCGTTTTAAATAACTGTTGTTCTACGACTACGGATGCAAAGTAGCCCATGGCTTAATCTGACACATTTACACGAAGTAACTGTACTGTTCATTAATATGCACCGGCTTCTCCAAATAAACACATAAAGTAAAGTTTCCTCATTTAAACCGTGCTTGTTTAGTTCAATACATATACATGTAGATTAATCCTGCATAGTTAAACCAGTACAATCCAAGAACTCAAAAACGCCAGTCGCACAGCATGATATTTGGTTTTACAGGAAGTGCTCTCCTGAACACTGATTGGCTAAACTCACGATCTCATTATATCGTCTTGTGAAGCTTCTCACATTTATATTTAGTCAAATAACGGCCTGTGAATAATTTGTACTGACTTCAGAGTTGCCTTAAAAAGCCACGGCATTCAAGGAAGCGGAAAAATATAAACAGCGCCGTTTGCTGGACAAAGGCGTGCACTGCAGTTTCCTAGGTTTGTTGACACCTCATTGTTTCATAGATACGTTTTAAAGGATGTACAGTACTCTCCTGATTTACTGGCTTCAATCTTAAGTGGACCAGTTGCGTCGGAATAAAAAAAAAAAATCTCACTCATCAAATTTGGAGTCGCTTCACTTGTTTTCCCAATACTTTCGGTCCTAGGCGCATTGAGTTGCCCTGTGTACGAAATGTGCGGTATAAATAAACATGCCTTGCCTTGCTCAAAAACAGATTACGTCACATTTGAAAGGTTTACCATGTGGACTCAAATAAGAAACAACCTTAACAGCTAAATTAAGCTGAACAGGAAGAAACCAGAGTCTCGGGTGTCACCAGAATATTCTATAGCCGCTGATTGGCCAGTCATTAGTTATTAGTCAGGAGGGATGAAATGGAACCGTTTTCCTCTTATACATAAACTGAAGGTAACCCTTTCTCCTCTCCACAGATTCAGCTTCTTTGCGGTGAAACGGAGCCATGGTCGGGTGACCTCATCTGATTGGCTGTTCTGAGCACTTCCTGGTCCAAAGCTGCAGTTATGGCTAAGAGTCCGGAGGTGAAGCTGGCGGTGTTGGGGAGAGCAGGAGTCGGCAAATCAGGTAAGGCACCGGAGTGGGGTTTACTGAATGTGTAAACTTTGGTCCTTAGACCCAAGCCGTTAGAGAGTGACTTCTGCGTTGGGGATCAGCCGGAGGACGGTAGTGGTGGCAGTGACACATGGCTGAAATGGCGTGATGTTGGAAGGGAGAGAGGTTGTATTATTATGCGAGCTTCAGAGCTGAGTGGTTTATGCACAGTTTACACAATGACAAAACGGCAAAACGTTTGTATCAGACACACGTATCTTTAACAAAACAATGCACATCGTATCCCCTGACACCCGGCTCCACCGAAAACTCTGGAGGAAGTAGCTCCATGTCTCAGCGGGAGGCCCTTTTCAGCCGCTCTGCCTCTTGTGAACAGCAGAATGGCCATGTCGCAGCCTTATCTGAACACTGATTGGCTGAACAAACGATCTAATTATATTGTGTTGTGAAGCTTCTCATATTTATAGTTGATCGAAAACTGCCTGTGAATAATTTGTACTGACTCGCTTTTACTTTGGAAAGCTCCAGAGTTGCCTGAAATAATACACCACATTCAAGGAAGCAGAGCAATAGCAAAAGAGAACACAGCGCCGTTTGCTGGACAAAGGCGTGCAGTGCAGTTTTTTTATTTTGTTGACACCTCATCGTTTTCATATAAAAGCAGATCAAGAGAGGGCGCAATTGCCGAGTTTTCCTGGAGACTAAAAAATGCCGTGTAAAATGCGCCTTAGATGCAATGATTCCAGACCCTGACACCCTTTGCCTCTCAGGATATCCTACTTTACAATGTTTTTTTTTCTACTGATTGTTACCATATTTACATTCTAGTCTGTCATTCAGTTGCCATATACATGAGTTGGATTGTTGCCATGAAAACTGGAATGAATGTGAGACTGAGTTGGTTGAATGTCTAAAGGACTAACCAGCCATTGTTCCTGGTGTCCCCGCCAAAGGCACACAGTAGCTGCATTGAATTCCAGCCGCTTAATACAGCCTTAATGTGACAAGCAGAAGATTTAGTGGAGAATTGTGATAACATTGCTTCTTTAATGGCTTGAAACTGAACTGCAGCCAATAAAGCTCTTAACAGGTGTCCTTAGATTGGAGCCTGGATACAGTACAGAGCAGACAAGGGTTATTTTCAAACAGGAAGAGATGACTGTCTACTTTATTGGAAATTGGAACATTATTTATTACTTAAACTATGTGTGTTTTTTGTCCAGGATGTCTTGTTTTATGCTCAAGCAATTGTTATCAATGCTGCCGCCTAAATCCCGAAGTTATTGAAGTGTCATCAGAGTTCATGTAGCTTTCAGGAAGTTTTATTCCATGAAAGTAGCTCATAATTTACTTTAAAGTTCATATTTCTGTAAATGTACCGGTTCAATATTATTATAGCATTTCAAGTGTTTTCGATGTCACCATTTCTAACAATACACTCAGAAAAAAGTAATTTCACAGTGTTGATGAAATTGCTTTCCATATCCGTGATCTGGGCTGCTGGCTGTTTGAGGCATTTGAAAGTGTTTATATTTCCTCACTCTATTATTCAGGTCGAACATGCCGTTGTTCTCACAATAGTCATTTGGCGGAGCTACGGTACCGCTCTGGGGGGTTGTTTTGGTCTGGTTTGGATGTCGTCTCTCCCACATTTTGCTCGGCTACATCTGTATAACTTATTTAGTCGGAGCCTTCCTACTCTCCCAGTAGCAAAGGCAATAACGCAGAACATGTGTCTCGCTGGAGTTATCAGTCGGAGCAGTAATGCCTGGATAGTGGATAGCCAACAACTTGGCCTGGATTAAAAAGATGAGGGATTGTTTTTATTCTAAAATTAATCTGAAATGTTTACCATTTTTTACTGATTCCAATTTGCGCTTTTCCGTTGGGTCCTGCTTTTCCAAACAGTTGATAGCCCATTTTCAAAAAGACTAACCTCTTACAAATCCTTACATCAGCAACATTTATCAAATAAAATATTCTGTTATAAATTTTCTTCAATTTGCAAATGATTAATTAGCATTTTTCTGTATTTTCAACAAGTCAACAAGGCCATGCTGTCATTAAAGGTGCATTATGCAACTTTTCTGTATGGGTGGTTAACATGGTGCCATATAATAAATAGAGATAGATGATTTCCTGTTCATCTCCATTCATAGTAAAGGTCCCGAGTCATCTAATTCATCTTTTTTATTATTATGAATCATGTCAAAATCTCGTCTTGTTCTTGTGAACTCAATCTCGTGTCTCGTCTCATGTAGTATGTATCTTGGCCCACCATTTTTACACATACATTCAATCTAGAAAACCTACCAGAAACCCTAAAAAATGGATGAAAAGCAAAAGCGCCAAGCAAACCGTGCATATGCCACTGGTTCACTGTAAGGTCAAATATGCACTAATATCAACTTTTTTCCCACTTAAAAAAGTTGCATAATGCACCTTAAAAAGTTGCTCTTAAAAGAACAGGCCACCGTTTTTACATACTGAGATATGTTCTTACCTGAGCTTAGACGAGTTGATGCGTACCTGTCTGGTCTTTGTGCGTGCCCATGAAAGAGCGTGGTAGCTTCCACCTTCACCCTGTTTGGAGCTATAGGAATACACTGGGAGAGGCCAAATGCTAACAACATCCTTGGTCGTTTTGCGTGACTGAGGGCACGCACAAAGACCAGACAGGTACGTATCAACTCGTCTAAGCTCAGGTAAGAACATATCTCAGTATGGAAAAACAGTGGCCTGTTCCTTTAAGCCCCAAATGGTTGAGCACGATTGTTGTTAAATTGATATATGCTTCAGGACCCCTTTGGTGCTAACGTAGAAATGAAGTACAGAGAATTACTCAAATGCATGAAGCAAAAATACCACTCTAACCCAGGTATGTTTTGACGAAGGAACAACATTGTGACATGGTTAAACGCTCTGATTTTGTGAGATAATGTCACGTGTTCTGGCCACATGAAGGCTTTGAATGGACAGACAGATATTCAAGGTCTACAGGAACCCACAGCATAGGAGTATTCCTGGGCTTCACGTCCTCTTTTATCACATCGCGGCTTGATTTTCACAGGGACATTTGATTCATGCAGAGAAAAGCCACTCACCGGGAGACAGCGCATTGTTGTGACATGAATGTCCAACTCCACAGTGGTCCATGCGGCAGGGAGATGCGCTCAGCTAAACATAACCCTCGCGACGGAGCCCACACAACAACGCCATTAAACTCGGGCAAAACAAATTATGACTACAGTATTGTTTTGTAATCATCGCCCGGTGGAGTGCTATTTGTTCATTATAAAAAATCAATCAGTGGGAGTGCAGTAAACACAGTAGCATGCGAGAACACTGGGAAATAGCATTTAGGTGTGACTAATTGTAAAATTTGCATAGAGTGATTCAGAGAAAATTCTTTGTAAGAGACAAACACTTTGAGACGACGTAGTGAAGAGTAACACTGCTGACTGAAGAAGTGAAAATCTTGTGTGTCATAGCTGCACTCTCATGCCGTTGGGCTTTCAGTCCCTGCATGGTGTTGTGGCAAACACTTGGCCATAAGTGTGTGTTTGGAGGTGGCTGGAATTTGCTTCAGACAACCGACATATCCATACGTACAGTTTTATGGTACCAAGAAGTAAAGGTAGTCAAGATGTCACCTGTCAAAACTAATATTGTAACTGTTGTTGGGACGATGTGCAAAATTACGATCTCAATTGTGTCGACAGTGACAGGAAAGCAACAAGAGCAGGAAAAATTGCAGGAGAAATCTTTAGGATTTAAAATAGGGCTGTCACGAGAAATACTATATCGACTTATCGTTCACTAAAAGACAGATAAACGATACATTTTTGGGCTCGCTTGTACATTTATTGGCATTTCTGATTTTTCACTGAAGCAAATTGAGTTTTATTATATTTCATGTTAATTGCAGCTGGTGTGGTATTTTAGGATATGATGATGCACTTTTAGAACAAAGTTAACTGTCATTTTTATGCCTGAGAGTTGACAGTATCTAGTAGGACAGGGCGATATGGCCTAATATCTATATCACGATATACGATATATTTTACGATATAATTGACAATGGACAAATAACTTCAAAATCCCAGCCTTACGCCTATTGGGAAGATCAATTCAGTGATATTTTATTCATTTTTTTTAACAGCATACTAATTTCCTCTCAGATATGATCTACTCAAGCAGTTTACATCATTCATTTCATTCTGTTTTCTAAGCACCTGTCCCCGTGTTATACAGTCAGTGTTTATGCTGCGCTGATGGAGCTGAGCGTAACATAAATTATATCGTGTCCACAACGGTCTAAAAATGACAACAATATCAAAAAATGATATCCCGATAACGATATGCGATACGATATGGCCCAACCCTAGTATCTAGTATCGTTAGAGTCAATAATGTTGTTTATCGCGATACTTTCCTGCCTCAATATATCGAACTGCAAATTTGTTATCGTGACAGGCCTAATCTAAAGTGATGCACTTTTGTAGCTATTTGTAAAGTCAACTCTCTAGCCCTGTTACGATAACGAAATTTGAAGGATTTTGCATTACTGTTACAGGAAACGGTTTACTGTTACAGGAAACGGTTTACTGTTACAGGAAACTGTAACAGTAAAGGCCTATTCATACTCCACAAGACGCGAGAACTTTGTTCTTGTTCTTGAGGCAAAAAGAACAAAGTTCGTCTGAGCTCTGACATTTCATACTCCACAAGACGTGTTGCTGCCGAACTGCCACGCCCCCTTTTTCAGCAGCCAAAACAATTAAGGAATTAAGTAGGGCTGAAACAACTAATCGATTAATCGACGACTAATCAATTATTGAAATAGTTGACAACTATGTTAGTAATCGATTAATCGTTTTCAGGTTCACACAGACTCAAATGGAGTTAAAATTATATGAAAATGTAGTATTTTTGATGAAAACCTACTTTGTTTTTAAAGTTAGGGTCTGTAGTGTTTTGTACATTGTAAATTTCATGAATATCTGTCTGTCATCCAATCAGAAAGCAGAATTAGCGCTAAAAGGGCCATTTTAGCTTCATGTGATGAAAAAAATTGAAAAAATAACATTTTCATACACCATTCACAGCCAATCGATTAATCGTAAAAATAATCAATACATTGATTGATTACAAAATAATTGTTAGTTGCAGCCCTAGAATTAAGGCCTATTCATACTCCACATGACGTCATTTTGTTCTCGCAGCTCCTGTTCGGCAGCTCTTACTGACATTTCGGTTCAGCAGAACTTTTTTCGGCAGGGCTGCGATAACTCTCGCTGTGATTGGCTGGATTTTTAGTGGGCGGGGTTAATTTGGCGGAACCGGGAAGCGAGAATCCCATGTTTACTTCCCAACACCGGTGCGGATAACGGGAGACAACATGGATAGTTTTGAGGCACCGCTCACGGCAGTAAAACACTTCGCTGAAGGATTATAAAGAAATGGCACAAAGTTCTGCTGAACCGAAGTGTCAGCAAGAGCTGCCGAACAGGAGCTGCAAGAACAAAATGACGTCATTTTCCTCTCGCGTCTTGTGGAGTATGAATAGGCCTTAAAATCATGAATTGTTCTATCCATCCATCCATTTTCTCTTGCCTTATCTGGGGCAACAGTCTGATCAGAGAAGCCTAAACTTTTGTATCCACACACACCTCCCCCAGCTGTTCTCTGGGAGGTTCCCGAGATGTGCCCAGGTCAGCTTAGAGCCATATGCTATTTTGCGGGCATATTGTACTTAATTTACATTTCGGAAAAGAGTCTGCGTAGTTTGCACATGCTTCTCTCTTTGTAAATGACCCCATAGTCCCTCCAGCATTTCCTGGATCTTCCCGGGGGCCGTTTTCCCAATGGGACAGGCCCAGAACAACCCTGGAATTACTCCTGGCAAATGTACTAAACTATATAAAATTTACATTTCAGTTTCTTGAATATGCTTTAGAACAAAACACACACCCACGAGCTGCAAATAAATATTGAGCCCAATAATATATTCATCTTGAGCTTACTTTATAAAAACACACAAAAAACACTACCGTATCAGCACTAAATCATAACATTGAGTGGTTTACTTAATGACTCCATAACATACCGTACATAACCGCCGCCTGTGGACTGGTGTGAACCCAAACACGCACTCACTGTTTTTGAAAGGCGGTTGTGCTAAGTCTTTGGGGAAATTAACTTTACGGGGTGTGAGGTTCAGCTTGTAAAACGTTTCCTCTCCCCCCTTAGTCCCAATCACAACAATAACAGTCCACAGCAGCAAAGGCAACATGTGTCAGAACTACACGTTTGAGGAGACCAATGGTTTTCAAAATGCGGTATGCATCCCGGATATGGCTCCTGGGATTCTTTTGGCATACTCTTCTCTCATCTTTATTTGGCAGATGGGTTAGCACTCCTGCCTCACAGTAAGAAGGTCAGGTTTCATTCCTGTATTCTACTTTGGGAGCAAAAGGAACTCATGTCAGCGCTGCTTTCACTCATCGAGAGGCTCCCAAAAGTGTTGTGGACAAATATCAGACACCTAAACAACACTGGTAGCTTCACTGATAACCATGTCTTTCTTCTCTACTCCATATCAAAAGGGTTCCTTACGTTTTTTTCTCTTGCGTGCCCCGTTGACCTTTCTTTTATGATACCGTATACTTGTTAGTGAAGCAGCCATTCCCAAAGTCCGGAACATCGCGGCCCCCTTATCAATCTGAAATTCTTTTCTTTTTAGGATTTTACAGCTAAAATTACATCAAAAGCAACATCTAGCAATGACTGTGGGCTAAAGACTAGGTTGAAATAGGACATTTGAGCAAAAAAATTAAACAAAAGCAAAATTCTTTCAAAATCTTTTTTGTTTCAATGTACTTGTTTTGGGTGGTCCCAGGTTCACTTGGGACACCCCAAAGCTGACGTGGGACACCAAAATGGGCCTCAGGGGCACTCCTGGAACCACTGTAGTAAAGACATGTTTACTGTACTTGCCAGTGGAATAGATTGCCTGTTAAGGTTTAAGGATTGTTTTTGGACTGAAGGCTTCATGAGACAGGACAGCTCAAGGTGAAAGGGGGTGAAGAGCGGGGAGACACATTCAGCAAATTGTCTGGACTCGCAAAAGGCCTTAACTAGACTATAGGCTAACCTTTTTCTTTTTTTAAATTCAGAAACAATTCCTACACTTCCAATTCCAAACAATAATTTCTTCATTTTTGGTGTAAAAGCGATCTCTGTGCGGTCACACCATCACCGCATGTGACACATAAAGTCTATACAGAAACATAAATGGATCACATCCCACGCATCGTTTTTTTTTTCTATTGGCGGAAGCACATTCACCATTATGTAAGTAATCAATGCAGCAGCAGCAGCAGTTTCTCTCTCTGAGACCTGCCTGATCCTTCTTTGGCCACACTTCACCGCAGCAGCTGTACAGAGTTGCCCTTGTTTTTTCTGTTTTTATTTATTTATTTTTATGTGAGAAATGCCGATAATTGCGGGCTGTATACTTCCTTTTCCCCCAGCCATTGACACTCAGTGACTTTTATAGTGACCAAACCACCTCCAAAATCAACTTCCTCTGCTGCTCACGGAGGAAATGAGACGGTAATGGAGTAATGAATTTAGTCTGGTTCTTATGACTGCATGGGGACATGCACAGTACGTACTAGGGCTGCACGATTTTGGAAAAATATCTAATGCCATTTTTTTTAAAATCTTTTTTTAAATTTATCATAATGGTGGTTAGATTTGCAATTATGTGTTTTAATATCAACATTCACCTCACAGTCCCCGGGTGCATTGACGTTTGACATTGACAGAGAAAAAATATGAACTGCTAAACTAAAACAAGAATCACATGCCTTTAAGAACATGTTTGTAAGGGTCTAAAAACTGTAGGTTTTTATACATAAGGCCCATGGGAGACCCAAGTTATTTTGTTGTTGTAAAGGATATGCAATATGTTTTTTTTATTGATTGCAACCATTTAAATCATGTTTATTCGATTACGACTAATTGTGCAGGCTTAATATGTACTTTTTGTATTTGCTATTCGCGCAATAGGTTGCGTTCACGTTCTAGAATGAGAAGAAGTGAAGTCCAGACCTCAGTTGACAGTTGCCTTTTATCCTAGTCTTGCACTTCTCTAAGCAGAGAGGGTGACTGCCTACCAGTGAATCAGTTGTTTGTGTCTATGTGTTTGTACTTTATCTGTACTTCACGTTATGTTCACAATGATTATGGTGTTGACCGTTGTTTATCAGTTAATCTCACTGACATGTTCTTCATGTTCTGTAGCGTGTGAGCAAAGCATGAGTCAGGAGCTTGTTCAGATTTAGTTACAATCCTTACAACTGCAGGCTTGTTATGTTCTGAAAGGCGTATGATTCTTGTGCTTAACATTTCATAACAATCTCTCGAAGGAAAGTTCAAGATATGCCTTGTGAATGTATTTGTTCAATTGCAATCAAAGCTTTATATACTTCCCCAAAGTCCTGAGCCTTAGGTCGTGCTGTCCTTTTGACTCTCAAGTGAAAACATGGCCATTTGCAGCCATGATTACAGCCGATGAAATATGCGGTGAGTCACTGGGGGCATAAAGCCACAGCGGGGCCCTAATTAGCATGTTACAGGTGGGTTTTAGTGTTTCAGATAAAGAGAGATCTCAAAAGGTGAGGCTGTTTCCAAAGAGACTGAGGACATTTGAATGTGTAATTGCGTTATGTAAGATTTCAAATGTCACATTGTTACTTACTAGTTCTTTGCCGAAGATTGTTTATTTTTTTGAAGGTGAAGTGACTGAATCGTGTACGAGTAATTTTAGTAGTATTTAAGATCTGACATCCCCACATGAATCTGGCACAGGCTGTTCCTCGCTCGTGCCTCACTGTGTGAAGGTCCCCAGTTCGCTTACCGGACTGGGTGGGGCTTTCCTGCGTGGAGTATGCATGTCCTCCCTGTGTCTGGTTTCCCCTGCCATTATACATGCGTGCAATGATTTTTTTCACATCTGTCTTACTGCGTCGCATCTTGGTCACAAACCTCCCCGTCCACACTCAAGCCGGTCGTTTCATTGTACCAGCAAGGCAGTCGAGGTATGGGAGAGTGGGGTAAGAGGAGCCACTTTTTGCTTCGGTGGTTGTTGTGTAAAAACAGTATAAAATAGATGAAACATTTTACTATTTACATACATTTTGTGATGTTTTCTAGTTGTTTGCATCTTCAAAAACCATCTGGAATATATGGTTTTAAAGATGTTGGTCTTCAAAAAAGAAGTTGTCTTGTGGCTCATTTTACCCCTGGAGTGGGGTAAATTAAACCAGGTCTTGGGGTAAGTTGAAACACCAGATTTAAAGGTGAAATTGACTCTAAACATCACACAGTCTTACATGTATTTTTGACATTTTAGGGTTTCCCATTAGCGATTTTATTCAAAAAATGTCTCGCCGCTGTTTTCTGCTCTCATAGGAAGAGACCCACTTATGTAGTTTCAGTGTATAGATTAGCAAGACGATGACGTGCTATTCGACATACGGAAGCTTGTAGTTTGTTTACAGAAATATATATATATTTACAGATCCAACATGACAGCAGCAGACGCGACGCCATCTTTCAATCAAGCTTTAGACCGTGTTCTAAATAGTTTAGCTCGAAAGTTTACAGCGGGTACGTCATACGTCATCTGATACGATGGGCTATGACTACAGTACGTGCAGACGCATATGATAGACAGTCGTAGCGCCCAATAAATGGCTATGGACAATCGTAAACCACACCTCTCCTACGAGAAAATTAATTGGTGGTCCCAAGTTAAATATAACTTGTGATATTTAGTCTGGCGATAGCCAGGCTACCACAACCCTCTCCCCTTTCCGGCCGCGGAGTCTGGTTGGAGGAAAAGGCTGTTTGTAAATAACACTGCCATTGGCCATGGGTGTTTCTCCATCCTGCGTACTTCCCACATAAAAGCGCTAAGTCTAGGAGCTGCAAGATCTCAAAGATACTTAAGATACTGGAGCAAGAGCTCCAGTATCTTAAAGCAGGAATAAGCTCATTATGCTTGAAGTAGGTCTGAGTGGGTTGTAACGTAGCAACAGCGATCTGCAAAAGGATGAAAACATCATAAAAGAGGGTTGCTTCAGAAACATCCTTGGTTCATGCATGGGGCCGAATCCTGCACCATCTTGCTCAGTAATTGTGGCAGGACTAATAATTGTAAGAAAGTTAGGTTAGGTTTAAGTATTCATTCAAACATGCCAAGAATCTGTAATGCAAGGCAAGGCCACTTTATTTATACAGCACATTTTGTACACAAGGCAACTCAGCACGCCTGTACATAAAAGCATTGCAATATACTAAAACTATTATTGTTTAATGTAGTATTTAAGACCTGTCTAGCAGTTTTATCGATAAGTCCTTGACTCAGACAGGATTTGTGTTAACCATGTTGAGGCTGGAAGAACCAAGACTTCGGTGACACTGGGCAAGAAACGCTCATACTTACAAGGATAAAGCAAAGAAAATGTTTAGATAAATTCACCGTAAAACTACGGTGAATTTACAGTAGTATTTTAGTATTAAATACTGTAATTATTTTAATACTGTAGTATTAAAATAACTATAGTTATTTTAATACTCCTGCTAGGTAATCTTGGTAACATGAAGATAGTGGTCCCCTAGCATTGAAGGACGGGTCATATAAGTTGGACAAATCCACATGGGGACCGTAAAAGTATAGCTTCATTTACAGCAACTCAGATCTTCTCATTTTTAGTTATAACCTAGCCAGCAATCAAGGTCCTCCTCAATGCTGCCTTCATTAGCAATGATTATCTTTTGACACTGATTACAATGAATGCTGTTACTGCATCTCTGAATCTCATAAATCTAATTCTGTCGCTCATTATTCCAACTCTCAACCTTTCAATGGTTCTGTTACGCTCTGCTTAAAAAATTGAGGCAGTGATGAAATAAGTTCTTTTGCTCACGATGAGGCAGAAGTAACACACCGATACTGCTATTTACATGTGGACTGTAAATGAAGACTTACAGTCCACATAAGGGCTAAAAAACAGTAAGGAATGAGAAAATAGTGGGATATGGATTTTTTTATTTGCTTGGAGCGCCTCCTCAGGCAGCTTCTTGGATGAGAGGCAAAACACCTGCAACACTTAAAATACAGATGTCAGTAATCTCCTAACTCCCACCTGAACCAAGCACAATTTCTCCAGTTCAGCTTTACCCAAATCTAAAAGCTTCTTGGAAAAAAGCCTCAAAATAGCAATGAAAACAAGGATGAAAACGCAAAGAAGTTGGTGACAAAAACGCAACAAAAGAGCCACGAAAATGTAACGAAAAGGCAATGAAAAAAAGTCCACAAAAGTGACAAAAAAAATGACAAAAAAGCTACGAAAAAATAATGAAAAAGACAACAAATAAAAAACCCAGACAAAAACTGGAGAAAAAGCACTCGGTTATGGCGGGGGTAAGAACTATCAATGCAGTTCGACGAATAATCTAAGTCAGTACTAAATTTGTCAGACAAGGAGCTCCCATCTTTTTTTAAATTTCTTTCTGTCTCCTCTTTGCACTTTCTTTCATTCACTTTCTATATTTCACTCTCTGAAGGCTGTTTGCCATCCTCAGCGCACCAACCACCCACACGATTCAATTCACTGGGATCTCCACCGCTCACTCACAATTTGAGCCACTTTTATTGAGAAAATAGCATCTGTATTTCAAGAGTTCAAGAGTGAAACTACAGCCACGATTCATGCGTCACTGCAGCACAGTAATGGAGTTACTTCCTGTACTTTGTTGGAGGAAGGTAGGAGTGAGCGACAAGAACAAAAATGAGCCTTTGAGCTCCTTAGACCATGTCTATGCAGCTGACTTTGACTATTTGTCGAATCTATGTAGGTGGTTCAGACCTGGCCTATGGAGTCATTCAGGGTAATTTATTTAACTCTGGTTTTGTGCTGGACCTAAAACCAGGGCTAAACCGGGACTAAATTAGCCCGATGTAAACCTTGGCAAAACCATATTTACACACTGTTAATTTTTTGTTTTATTTTTAGTTAGTTTCAGTCTTACACTGCGTAGCATTTTGGACTATACTTTTGCCAATAATACGAAACATGCTTCTAATGACCAACGAGACAGATTTGGATGATATTTGAATTAGGGTTGTTCCGATGGAGAGCCACCATCGTGATGCCACGCCCCTCCTGTCAGAAACACACACTGATCTTCTGTGGGCCTTGTAAACCTACAAACTTTGCAGGGATTGCCCTGTAAATTAAATCATGAATATAAAACTAATATGCACACTAGTTTAAGTAGCCTACCAGAAGACATGTGTTAGCCGTAATTATTAAAATAAAGATGTAGCGCTGCTCTATTTCTGACGCGCGGGGCTCTCTCTCTCTTTCTCTCTAAAAGCAGCTACTGTTTAACACCGCGTGGTTTCGCTTTGCTTTTCGTACGGAAACTAAACAGTTTGAAAATGACGCGATGGATCTCACATCGAAGCTGAGAGCACATGGGTTTGGATGTTTTCACGAAGGACCGAGAGAGGAGAGAGAGGCGAGAGAGAGGCGCAGTGCAGGAGGTACGAGGCTACGAGCACACGGACTGAGCGGCGCGTGGAGCAGCTTCAATAACGTAGGCTACGACGCAAACTTCTAAATATTGTCCCGTTCACCCACTGTTTCTTAAACATTACGTTAAAACTGAGCAAATGCAAATAATAAACTCCAATTTACATTTGTATTAGTGTGATAAGTTATTGTTATTTAAAGCCTACACTGTGTGGTTTTAAATACAAGATTTAGTCAAATAAATATTTTCAGCTGAAATTTCATGTGAATCTAGTCGACTAAAGTAAAATTGATTTAGTCTTTGCATTCATATTATTTCCAATCATATTTAATTCAAGTCCAACGCTTCATGGCGCTCCCACATTTGGGCAGTGAATTCAAATGATATGTCTTTCAAACTGCGACATTGGAAATTTTGATATTTGTTGTACGTTCTGTTTTTATTAGTCGATAAAAATATCTGGATATTTGAGTCAAAGTTTTAGTCTCACAAACTACTTTAAATGTAGTTTCCGTCTAAGTTTAGCTATAGCCAAAATGTTCTGAATTGTGAATATGATAATATTGTAGTTGACGAAATTAACACAGCTCCATGTGAAAATTGGTTGTAGCCCTTCACAGTGATAGATTGATTGATTGGATATCTGGATAAACAAAGCGACTGACAGAATGACATAGGAGACGGACAGAAAACTACATGCGTATCTGTATGTGCTTTCGAATAAGCCCGAGAGACTTTCTAGCTTAAACAATACATTAAGTCGATAAATACAATTTGCGATGTATTCAGTATTCCAACTTTCCAAAACAACAACTGCATATTATATTGTCGGTGCTATGTTGCCCATGTCAAAGCCTGCCTAAATATATAGCTCTTATTTTTAGCTCACACCTCCAGTCTCCGGTTTGTCCTCTGCGTTCCTTCCTGCTGCCAGGGCCGTCCTGCACCTCAGTCTCTGACTCACACGCTGTAAATTCACTCCACGCTTCAAACTGCAGCGCTAGATAATAATTTCATTGAGGCTACTGTCAGCCTATAACCAGTCATAGGAAAGGCTGAGCTCAACTCTCTCACACACAAGCTTCATGTAGTGAAATCATTTGCAATCAGATTAAGGGTAATGAATCATTTGTTGAAATAATAGAGATCATAATCCATTCTTTCTTCCTTTAATTCAATAATATGAATCAGTATATCATTTGTTCAATCGATTTTAAGATTAAACACAAAAACTAAATTACCTAGAAAAGTCTGCTTCTTGCGTTTTTCTTTTTGTGTAGCCTAATGAAACAAAGTCACTCTCTAAATGAAGCTTCAGTGCAAACTCGACCTGGAAGACCCACCTGCAGGGCTTCATTCATCGCCTCATCAACGGCAGCTTTACCAATCATCCAATCACGGCCCCAGCTCAAGCCGCACCTTTGCATCAGCCGATCCCCACAGCTGCTCATTCCTGCTTCAGCCATTCATCGCCCACGATCCCATTCTTAAGCTCCCTTGTCAATCACTTGGCTGTTTCCCAGCTGTGCCGCGCCCCTCCTCCGCCTGACCTCTCCTCGGCTCTGCTCGTCATCGTCATCTGGCCGCCCCGGGTCTCGTCCTACCACCACCAGTGTCCGGGCTCCAGGGGAAGATTCTGGCTATTATCCATGAACACAGTACTTGCAATCTTCCGCCAGGGTCTGAGCCCCAATCATTTTGTCTCTGTTTTGTCTCTGTGAGTCTTTTCAGGTTGAAATGGATTAATTTTTGCGACTGAGCATAATTTCACCATATCCTTTTTTGACTGTCTAAACATCAATCCTCAAATTGACAGAATATCTGTCAGAAAATGCCGCATTTGACATACAGCATGGCCACACTATTTCCTGAAAAGAAAAAGAACCGAGGTCTTAACCTTGTTGAAACACAGAACCTGGTGAGAGTGTAAGTTATGTAAAAAGGTTGAGAAGCACAGATGGATACAGTGTCCTAGAATATGTCGACCCTTCTAGTTTGCACTTTGTTTGTTATAAGGTGTTAATATTGAATGCCAAAAGTTCAATACATTTCAGTTAAAATAGTTGCTTACAGTTTTCTTTTTATTGCCTACAGTATTTGCATTATACTCAATATTATCGTTTATCGCGATATTTTTCGAGACGATATATCGTCCTAAATTTTTTTTTTTATCGTGGCAGGTCTTAACTCATCAAAATTCTCTCTCGGTCGCTACACGGCTGTGAGAGAAACAAACACAGCATACTGTGTTTTTGAAGGTTTTCGATGGATTGGCTCCTTCTAAAGGCTATTTGAAATGTTTTCAAAATGTAATGATTATAATGTATATAATGTAATTTTGATGACAGGAGAGTGCATTGTCTTTGATTCTTTTTGTTAATAAGTTTTTGTTCCCCCAAAGAGCACCTTCTATTTAGGCTACCTATCATAAATTAAAATGAATACATAATATTTGTGCTTTGACTTGTCATGTTTGTTCAGATTGAAGTCTATGGCAAGATTAGTAAAAATAAACCACTAAATCTTGTTGTATGTGCCAATAACTTCAAAACTCATCTCATTTAGTTTTGAAGTTATTGAATTCAATTGAAATAAACATAGTTCATGCGGTCAAACACAACCGAATCAAAATCGGGCTATTCAAAGGAAACTTGATTGAAATCGACTAATTAAACCCAATTCCCAAATAATGTTAGTGCATATGTTTGAGGTTAAAAGCTTGTGTCCTTTAATGCAGCTTCAGCTCAAAGCAGCACAAGTTCTGTTGCAGTTGTAGTAAATTCTTTGAACATTTGGTTTAGCATAATTACCATTTCTGCTGTGGTCATTCATTGCACAACTCAAGTCTTTACATTATGCAAGTCCCCATGCATCGCTCCACTGGCTAACTGACAGCTTCTCATTAGCAGTGTCCCCAATTTCCTCTTTGAACTCCTCATGGACCCCTTTCCTCTCTCCCTTTCCTCCCCTTCAGCACAGATGTGAGAGCGCACACGTCCACCCGGTTTCCCACAAAAACATAACGCACATTGAGCCTCTGGTTTAAATTTGGTGCACACGTCCACACTCCTCCCTGGAGAAAAATGCTGCTTTTGAAAACTAATAATAAGTAAATACCGCTTTTATTGAAACCATAACCTTTGTCATTTTAGGAAACAGTGTTGTAACAACAGCAAGCAACTCTTATACAGTACATGAGGCTTTTAAATGCTGTTCTATAAAGAGCAGCTTCATGTACTCACCTGTCCTTGGCAGGTGCTCTTTGCAAAAAAACCTGTGAGGGAATTCAAAAAACAAAACATGGCAGTCTTCCTGCATAATATTTCACTCTCTACATTTTGCCTGAAGAAAGCCTTTCATTTCACAAGGTAAAAAAAAAAAAGGTGTGTTGGGCGTTTCTTCTTTCACACAGCCTGAACCAAACCAAAGTTGCAAACAAAATGACATTGTGTTTGTACTGTATGTGTTATTCGTTGAGCACTCGTCTACGATCCGTCAGTTTGTCACAAGCTTTTCAGAAGTAGAAGAATACAAAGAAATTACAACAATTTTCATGGTTTCTCCACAGTTCGCAGTGTCGCTCTGTGGCACACAAAACCCTTATATAAAATGTACTGTATATGTGATAACTAACCCCCCATTGTCCCACTTTCATCTCATTTTGAGGTGTGGCTAGGCCTGCCAGATAATTACTATATCGAGTTATCGCTAAGTAAAATGAAGGACGATAACATTTTTAGTCTCGGTAAATGCACGATAAATGCACGTGCTGCTTATGCTTAAAATAAATACAGAAAAATGAACGTTATCACAGCGCTGAGTGAGCAGAGCGTCCATCCAACCCGTCTCCCTGTGCTTAAAGGCAGCATTGAGCTCATCAGCCGTATCCCCGCATGTATCCAGATCATTTATAGATCAGCGCTGCTTTTGGAGAGAGGCGGGGTGTAAACAAAGTGGTGCGCTTCTGATTCCGACACTTTCTGTGAACTTTATGGCGGAGCAAGAGGGACTCGTGTGAAAACACTTGGAATTCCAGCCAAAAGAAGCATCACGGAGAGAATAACAACATTAATGCCACTGCAGGTATGTCCAACTGAGAACGAAACAAAACCACCGCCCAGTCAGTGTATCAAAGCTAATCAGCGCGACTGTTAGCGAGAGGAACCCGACCGCTTTAGCCACTATCCAAATACAAGCACGATAGTCCTGAGAACATTACTCAGTGCTTAGGTCTACATGTTACTGTTCAAAAGCCAGAGAAATGCTGCAGCGGTTTGACAAAGAGTCAACAAGTTTCCCAAAAAAGCTGCTTTACTCCGACAGCCATGTGTACAGGAGGTTATATTTTAAAAGAAAAGGAAAAAACTAAACATATGGCTACTCTACTTTTGCAGTGATACAGTGTTATTTGAATCCATACATTTAATATTTTATTCTAACCAGGTTTAATTTTACACAGAAGTGAGTTTTGTCAGGAAATATTTAACCAGAATGATGCAGATGAAATATCAGTATTGTTATTGGGATATTTTTAAAAGATGATACTGTATATTGACTTTTTTTATGTTGTGACAGGCCTAGTTCAAACACAGAACCTGGTGAGAGTGTAAGTTATGTTAAAAGGTTGAGAAGCACAGATGGATACAGTGTCCTAGAATATGTCGACCCGTCTAGTTTGCACTTTGTTTGTTATAAGGTGTTAATATTGAATGCCAAAAGTTCAATACATTTCAGTGAAAATAGTTGCTGTCATGGTCCTGTGTGGCCACTCCTCCCCTCCCTCTTGTTGTTGTGTTTGTCTGTCTCCTCACCTGGGCGGAGCCATCGGATCTTACACCTGTTACTCACACACACCTGCATCCAATCCACAGCTCGTTGCCTGCTCTTCAAGAACACCGGTTTCTCCACCATTCCTGGCCAGTTCGTTTGTACTGCAACACCTCTGCCTGCTTGCCCGCCTGCCTGTCTCCCTGCCAGCCTGCCTACCTCCCAGCCAACAAATACTCACCTGTCTGCTACTTACCCTGTCCACTGGTTCTCTGGTCTTCCATTCCATACTTTCTTGTAAAATAAAGCCTTGTAACCATTTACCGGCTGTGCTCTGCTTTTGGGTACTACTGTAGACTGTGACAGTTGCTTACAGTTTTCTTTTTATTGCCTACAGTATTTGCATTATACTCAATATTATCGTTTATCGCGATATTTTTCGAGACGATATATCGTCCTAAACATTTTTTTTTATCATGGCAGGCCTAGGTGTGGCCCCAGTTTTGTTCTCCTTTCTTAAATAAGGTTTCCTGCCATAAAAGCATGACTAGCCAGATTTCACATAGTCTTTGAATACCACTGCAGCTCCAGCTCTCTGCAGCCTGCCTCTGCGTGTTCACACAGGTGTAACCGTAACCTGCTGTGTCCTAGTTTCTGCACCCTGGGGACCTTTGCCATTGTGCATTTGTGGAGCCCACCCAAACTCCGGCGGAGAGGAGCGACCTTCATGGCTGAATCTGACACAAAGACTGATTCTTTAACAAGAAAGTCAAGGGGATACACTGCAGGCAAACATTTGTGTTTTGAGTTTAATTTTCAGGTTTTGGAAACAAATAAATTCCCTAATATTTGCAATCGGGTGTTAAGTTTTTGCACTGCTTCAGCGTTTCTCTATAGATTTATATGTGAAATTGTGAATCCAAGGGCCATTCCCTCAAAATGCGTTTTTTTTTCTGTTGAAACCAAACTTTCTTTGAAGTCGCACCTACAGACACCAAACATTCTAGCCCTGTCCTTAACAGTATTTAGAAGGTTTGCTCTGATAGATTTCTCTCATTTCCAGCCTGGTTTATTGAGTTTTGAACCCCAACAAGATTTATTTTTCCCTCTAACAATATAGCTTATTCAAAACATCAAACAAGATATCCAAAATCCCCTCTGAAAAAATCTTTGTAAATACTGTGTCAACAAAATGGCTTTATCCATTAAAGTTTAGTCGTAGAAAACATCAAATGACAGTATCACAGTAATCATTAATCGACAGCAACATTTCAAACTGATATCTCTTTTCACCTGATTCCATCTCAAATAATTTTATTTTGGACTACTGAATGTATATGGTTAGTAGATGTGTCACTGCCAAATATATATATATATATATATATATATATATATATAATACAGATAAACGAATGAATGACGTTTGAAGGAGAAAAAAAACAAATACTTATATACTGTACTTTGTATGCATAAACGCAGGCCTAAATGAAATATTAAAATATTTCCACTGGTAGAAATGCTACTAGGAAAAGCCAAAATCGTTTCTTCAGTTTCCTGGGCCCAAAGTTAGCATAGCTAACTCGTAAACTCTATTGTAAACGGCACATGTTCACTTTTTGTAGTCGTTTCACTACTTATAAATCCGTGAACAGTCATGCTTATTTTGTGGCCAAGAAAAGCTAACATTAGCAACATTATTTTTGCCATTGTAAATACAGCACCATTACCACTGTTACTACTCAAATGTTTTGTAGGTACAGCACAATTACTGTTATTACTGATACTACTAGTCTGCTACTAATACTACACAACTTCTCTGTAGGTATAAAACTATTAGATCAACTATTTTGGTAACTTCCAAATATGATTATGTTATGGCTTGTTTCAGTAAAGTTTGTACAACATGCACGGACAGTCGGACACCGTTGTTTTGAAACAACAACACTTTTCCCCCATGTATTTAGTAATAATTTCTTACCTTTCAAGCAAAAATAAGCTGTGGGTCTTTTGAGAGATTCTCTCAACATTTTCCGATGTTTACTCTGGTTCTTTGCCTACGCCGATCAGACTCGACCTTTGCCTTTTTTGTCACACTCGAATAAACTCTTCGTTTCTTTTCGTTATTTGGGGTCTGGGCTGGAGTTTCGATGGTGCTTGAAGCCGGTCTCCTCTTATTCTCCGCTAAATCCATCCCTCCGACGTTACCACTCGCGCTGCAGCGTCAGTATAGAGGAGATACAGCTAACGCTACAGCTGAGCGTGAACGCGCATTACGCATTACGCTGTTCTCTTGTTCGACCCGAGCATAAACTATTTAAGTGACTTTACAGGCATATAGAGGCAATTGCGGTGAAAAGTCCAGGGCTCATTCTACTCACCAGGGCATTGCTGGAGCATGTATGAGGAAGACATTTAAAATTTGTATACTTTTATTTGTGGTTAAACTTATGTATAGTCCCTTTAAATTCAAAACGTCATGCTGTACAAATGCCGAATAATAAGGAACAAGGTGGGCAAAGTGTCTTTCCCATGGGCTTAATTAAAGTATGCAATGTCAGTAGAGACTGACCTGGATGACCTTTCATTTAAAATTGTCTGTACACATGGTTTCACACAGACAGTAGGTGTGGTAATATCCTTAAACCTTCTCCTTGTGAACTCTTGCCTGATGTTTTGAGAACTTCATTAAGTGCTTATATAAGAAGTCAGTCTTGGTTCCCAAAGATGGAGAAGCAGTGTGTGGGGAGAGTCTGATGTGCTCAGTCCGGTCCAAGCCCCAGTGGACCCTGTGTCAGAGCAGAGGAAACACGGCGCCTGGATCTTGGAGTCTGTCAGCTTCAATTCTGCTACATCGGCTCTGCAAAGTTTTCTAACCAATTATAGAGAACATGTCCTTTTTCTTCTTTCTTTTTTTTCTTTCTTTCTTTTTCTTTTTTTTAACAAAACATTACCTTCCATGAAAAGGACTTGTTACCATTGCAAGGATGAAGGGCAACAGGGATTCACCAGATGCACTATAGTTTTTTTCCCTTATATGTGTAGAACATATAACCGAGAGAGTCTATTAAAGCTATATTTTCAAAAGCCTTTCATACGGTCAGTGATATTTGGTTATCTGAGCTATTTATTGTTTTTCATAAACATGATCCATCTTACTGTACATGTATGTCAGATTCGTAACGGTGTGAGGCAGAGCAGTCTGTTGTCCTCTGTGATCTGTCATTTTCATATAATTGTCCAAACAGTTGAAGATGTGCAGCACTGGTTGTATGGTTGGTTGTATTATTGTATGTGGACAACCTGGTGGTTTTTAGCCCTGGCTCAGTTGGACACCAGCAGTTGTTAGATGTGTGCTCTGTGTGCGGGGTCTGCATGATGTACAAAGTACAACTCTAATTAGGATCTGGACATTGAATTATATGTCTAAATAGTCAGATTAAACCCACCTTGGGTCTCATGTTCATGAATTCACTCCTGCCCTCTACTGCTGTGCTGTCCTCATACATCCATAATCCAAATAAAGCGGTTGGAAATATTGACATGACTGCCTCTTGAAAGATTAGAGGTGGTACAGCAGTTAGTGCTCATGCTTCACAGCTAGAAAGTCCCAGTGTGGAGTTCTGCATGTTCTGTGTTCCTTCCACTAAAAACATGTACAATAGGCCAAGTTGAGTGAGAGTGTGTTTGAGAGTGCAAGCGGAGGTCAGCAGATGGGAATAGGCCCATGGCTACAATCTGGTGTGGCGTGTTTACATGCATGTCCCATGTGTGTTCATTAATATGCACTGTCTCAACCAAATAAATCTGTGTATCTGTCTGTCTGTCCGTGACTTTCATGCATCTTAAAACTGTGCCAGAACTCGCCTAAGGTTGTCACACTTTGATTTGATTTGAATATTTTATTTCGAGCTAAAGAAGAAAAGAAAAAACAGAAATATATATATATACATAATAAAAGAAAAAAGAAAAAATAATTTACATTACAGCTCGAAAAGGAGTGGGAAGAAGACAAGCTTATTGACTCCCACCCCTGTTCATAAACTTCAATAACAATAACTGACAACAGTGCATATTTCTTACCATTTTTCAAAACGACTATCAACCGAGTTGGTTACATATTAACAAATGCGACACTGCATTATACCAGGTCAACATTCACAGTATCTCACACGCTACAACATTCACAGTATCTCACACGCTACAACTTTCTCCCCAGTCATCTCTGTTGGCTGATGCTGCTGCCCTCACCGCCAAGCTGTGCCCTCCTTCTTTAGCTCTCTCTTCTTCAACTCTTCTTTTATTTTGGGTGTTGCTCATGTTAGTTTTCCTGTTTGTACGTTTTGCAATAACTCCCCTCTAAGCAAAGCACATGTCCCAACCACTGATGAAGTAACTTCTTCACTGATACATCATTCAGTCCTGACAAGGTTTTAATAATATTGTTGTATACATGTTGCTGCCAGTGGAACTTCAGTTTGCTTAGACATTTGTTTTGAAATCCTTTTAGTTTTCTACAAAATTGATATATTAACATAAAAAATCCAAGATATACAGAGCTCAGTAATATATCCTGTGCGGATAATTACATTCATTCAGGCCGCTGTCTCCGTACTTTGCATCCAAGGTTCAAACTATATAAACATGACCTTCGGCATTATGCTGACAATGTTAAACCTTTCCTTGAATAATTCTGCGTATTTCAGTTAATAAAGTGACTGTGATGCAAATGTAATGCCTATTTCAACCATTTCAATGTAACTCAATCTGAATGTCTCTGTTTTCGATTGTCGCGTCTGCTTTTCTATTAGCAGGTCATAAAGGAAACAATTTCATTACGCTGTAGAGAGAAACGCGGGGATGTGGTTTTATTCATCTGGAGTCTCAGGCAAAATACACAGCAGATGGAAATACTAAGCTAATCACTACCAAGAACAATATTGTACGGCTACAAGCTTGTTTGATCATAAAATAAAAAAAACAGTTTGATTGATTGATTTTGAAAAGAGGTTTTGATTCGGTTCAATTCGAAGCACTTTTGAAAATTATAACAATCGTATTGCAATAGGGCAGTGGTTCACAACTACTACTTGAGATTATCAGGTAGTACTCAGGTCATCTGCAATTTTAAACTGGTGCTTTTAATTAAAGATCATTTCGAGTATGCTTTAGTAGTGCATTTTTGGTGAAGTGTTTTGCTAGGTTTAGGCTGAGATGGTTTGGACATTGCTTAATCCATATCTATTTTAATCCATTTCCCTACATGCTAACGCTAGCTATGACAGCCGTTTTTTCGCTTCTACTGAACAATCTGCTGTGAAAAAAACATCCATATGGACCCGATTTAGACTTGACTTTATTTGTATGTGATAAATAAGTTTATATTCTGCCAGAAAAAAAATACTAAAAAGAGTGAAAAATTTCCCAAAACGTACTCCCTAGTTCCTTCCCCGTCAGTGAGGCCACGCCCCCTTGTATGACGCAATGCCGACTGTATCTATTGGGATTTAGCGGAAAATTCAGTTTTCTTTCTTTATTTTCTCTTACTATTGTAAAATATATGATTGATTGATTGATTGATTGATTGATTGATTGATTTTTATTTTTACAAGCCATACACAAACAGCTTAAAGGAACAGGCCACCGTTTTTCCATACTGAGATATGTTCTTACCTGAGCTTAGACGAGTTGATGCGTACCTGTCTGGTGACTGGTGCGCCCAGTCACTACAAAAAAAACAAAGATGTTGTTAGCATTTAGCCTCTCCTCTCTTCTATGGACCCAAATGAGAGTTAAGTTAGAAGAGACCAAGCATTTCTACGTTAATAACACCTTGGGAGCACTTTGACGTTCACACAATAAAGTGAAGATATTACTGCCAGACGTCATAGTGCTCCTAAGGTGTTATTACGCCTTACAATAATACAAAATACAAAATGATGTTTAATTTTGTGTGACTATACTTGGATCGCGTAACTACTCACGTAACAGTATTTAAATAGGGGAAACGTGGAGGAGCTTGGTCGCTTCTAACTTCACCCCCGTTTGGCCACATAGAGGAAGCTAAATGGCTAAATGCTAACAACATCTTTAGTCTTTGTGCGTGACTGAGTGCACTCACACAGACCAGACAGGTACAGTACGCATCAACTTGTCTAAGCTCAGGTAAGAACATATCGCAGTATGGAAAAACGGTGGCCCGTTCCTTTAAGACCTGAAATCAACACATAATTAAAGTTACGGACCATAACTGACCAGGCAAAATCATCGCTTCTCCCCAACTCATCACACCAGCAAAAGCATAAGAATGTTTTTTAAAAAGCCAACAGTTAATTTGGTCTTCTGACAGCCAAACCTTATGGGTTTTATATGCATTTTACCTGGTCATGGTGCTGAATATACAGTATTGAATTATTGTAAAATGAGGCTATAGTGGCCGACCACATTGCAGATGCATCTAGCTGGTGGATTGAATCATTGGTTAGAGTTTTATTTATAGATATGTATATAGTTTGCTTCTAAAAGTCTCATACAGTATCTGGACATCTAAAAACCACAAATCCTGATTTCTGACATCTTTCATCTATTTAATGAGAAATGAAGCACATATTTACTCTTTAGCAACCTTTTATACTGAACTTTTCAAAGAGTTGGTTTGAGTTTTGGACTCAGTCTCTGCTTTGAGGTTATGCAGATTCCCATTCCCATATGTCTCCCATTCATTATACAGACATGGCTAATTAATCATCCCAAGTAAAGACTAATTCGGCCTGACTAAAATAGAGAGCTGCTCCTTTGTTCTCAGAAGAGCTCTCATGTTCATTAAGCCCCGATGAACACTAAACGATGCATCGACAAGTGACAATATGCAAGAGAAGGGGGCTAATGCTGGAGATGGGAGACTCATCAACAAGGTTTATAGTGATGATAATACAAGGGAGGAATGGAATGGTAATAATGGTCATTTATTTGTGTAATGTACAGCTGAATCGCTATTATCAGCGAATAAAAATTCGACATAAATTGATGTCAAACAGGCCCTTCTGTGTGTCAAGGTCAACAGCTGCCCCCTTAGTTTTCCTTGCCTGCGGGGAAAACAGCCAATGTAACAGCGCATGGGCAGATCTTTCAGCCAATCAGAAGCACTGACCCACGGAACACAGGATACCTAAACATTCATTTCTGTAGTGAAATGTCCGAATATCTGGCGCCCCTTCCTCATGAAGAGCTTTGATAACAAAGCAGCGGGAAGCGATAACGGGACGCAGATGCTTGGCTCCCCTGGACAGGACAGGTTTGTTCCTGGTTTCACTGGATCTCGGGCAGGGACCAACTGATATGGGACTACGAATGCTTAAATACATCCCACATGGCACCAAACTGTATTATTATTTTGGATTTTGCGTTCAGGGTTATTGCCAGATACGCTGAAGTGTGGCACGGCCAACGCTGCCGTAAAGCACCGTTTTCGGACGTAAAACAATAAAACACTATTTCCTGCATTTTGAGGACCACATTTTCTTTTTAAATTTTTTTTTTAAATCAGGTATTATTACAATGGTGTCTATTCTAAAAGAAAAAAACAACAGAAAATCCTTCCTATTTTGGTTGAAACACAGCATAGGGGGCGAAATCGCAGTGTGGGGGAAGAAATTCACTGGCCATTGGGTTGACCACTGGATGTCTCGCTCTCTCAACCATAAAATAGCTGCCGGTTTCTCTCATCTCTGCATGTCATTTGTCGTGCCTGTCCGTATATATTTTGAGTGTTCCCAAAGGTTTTGGGGCAGAGGCACCACTGATTTGGTTTGCGTTATTGATACATCCTTTGGCGTACAAAAGCCACGTTAAAAAATATGTTTTATTCACACACATGAATACTGTGTTTGCTACAGAAGGCCGGGACTGAAATAAATAAAAAAACAAAGGGACTGATTCTATTTTGTGAAATCAAGACAATTTTTCATTTATACAACAATGTAATTTATAAAATGTGAAATATCAACACTGAGGTAGCCAAAAGGAAGGATTCTAAGCCACAAATATCGTCCAACCCTCTTTAGACATCTGCATAGTTTAGCAGTTCATTATTGTCTTTTCTCTGATATTGATGCTCCTTAACTTGCTGGTCAGTCGCTATTAGTTAACACCCCACACCCCAAAATAAAATAAATAAATAATATGTAACCCTAATAATTGATACAAATATATATTGCAAGGTCTTATGGTCAAACTTTTTTTTTTAATTTTTGCATGGTCCATATTTTTCATATATTTGTTCACGCAGTAAATCAGAACCCTCCCAAATCTGTCTGACCGCTTCCAGGAGGTCAGCCACTGTTCCCAGCCACGGCACATTTCCCATGATGCCTTTCACCACCAGGCTCTCCCCGGGCACGTCTGCATCCAGCTTGCACCAACTCTCTCTGCTGCATAGACACTCTTTGCACTCGCAGTGATGGGATTCACAGCTCTCTGAATTTTTGGGATCCATTCATTTAAAAAAAGTTGTTCAAAAGACTGTCTTAAGTCAAAGGAACAAAAACAAAATGCAAATTGTCCAATCAGGAAGCAGAAAGAGCCCTGCACAGTGCGTTGCCAGAACCTATGGCTAAAACCAGATGTTGTTAACCCACCCACAAACATGCACATTTGGTTGTTTTCAGGTTCTAGAATGTGATGATGTCACAGTACCCAGTGGGGGCAGGAGCCAGTGTTTCCTATTAACTGCATTACACTTTCACAAGTCGTACCTAAAAAGAAAATGTCTGAATTACAAAAATGATCATTAATATCAGTCAGTGGGTCCAAAACCAAAAATGTCCTCAGAAACCAAATAATTTTACCTCTTTATAATATCATAGGGCTTTAGAACGCTGTGATGTCACCCGAAACCCAGCAATAGGCTAATCCTGCAGCAAGGTGATTCTGACCTTGCTGCTCCTTATGGGTCAAAGGATGGGTCAAAAATGCAGAGGACAAATTAATTACAATCAATTACAATTCTCAAAATAAAATGACATAGAAATGATTAAAAACAGAGAGAGATCAAGTGCTCTCAATCTAGACTTACAATCGTTCAGTGGAATAATTTCAGTTATTATCCAGTCTGTTACATGTAGAAGGAGCAGAGTAACAAAACAGCTGCTTTTTGAGGAACTGTTTTAGCTCCTGCCCTGGGGTAGTTCTTTCTTCTTAGACCAGAAACTCTTTGGGGACTTGGTTACATTACAAGAGAATCCATCCATCCATCCATCCATTCTTCCACTTTTCCGTTGCCGTGTCATGGGGCGGCTTTTAGAGCTGCCCAAATCACATAACACCAGCTTCTGCAGGGGGTAGGTCCATGGAAGGACGGCCTCACGATTGTAACCGGGCCTGTTGGTCTCTCACAAGGGGCTTCTGAACTGCCCTTTGTCTGACCCGTCACCTAGGACCTGTGGTAACACTTTAGAATACGGCCCAGTGACTCCTAGGTAGTTACTATGGTACATCCCTGGTACTTACAGAGGTAATTACCAGGTGCTTGCAGTGGTATGGCCGGGTAACTCCGGTGCCATGCCATTGGTCCGACAACCCATTAGTCCGACGTCTCATTATTACGAAAATATAACCCTAACCCTAACCCTAATGGCACCCCTACTCAATGGGTGATTTTCAGCATAATGAGACGTCGGACTAATGGGCCGACCTCGTAACTCCTAGGTACTTACCTAAACGTACCACTGTAAGTACTTGGTAATTATCTCTGTAAGTACCAGGGATGTACTACAGTAACTACCTAGGAGTTACCGGGCCATATTCTAAAGTGTAACCGGACCTGTTTGCCCTGGGAGACCCTACCAGGGACACGAAGCCCCCGACAACAGAGGCCCCAGGATCATTCGGGTGCTCAAACCCCTCCACCTGGTTAAGGTGGCGGTTCCAGAAGGGGATTACAAGAGAAGTGCATGTGAATTTCTGTATTTGCAGTTTTTTAGATAAAAATGCACAATTCAATGTCTGTATTCACTGATTCGTAGCTTGTGAGTTGTGATGGTCTGCCTTTTTTCTTTCTTTTTTTAACGAGAGAGTACGTGCAATAATTTGAGTCTTTTCAAAAATGAGATCAACGCAAACTGGTGAAAGAGCCACTTCAGAAGATCCAGATTTGATCATGAACGTCACATTGCTAGATTTGCCATTTACAATGGTCTGAAAGAGCCCGTAATGCCAGGGGAAATGTCTGGAAGCTGCTAAATATAAGGCAAACGGAGTTGGACGTTTTATCACGTTGGTTCCAGTTCAGATCAGATAAAACATTGCGCTTAATCAGTCACTTCCCTGTTTATCCATGTTCAAAATGAATGGCCTAAAAAAAGCATGTGGGAAGTAGAGAGTGGAATAACAATAACACAAGGTCGCAGTAAACATGTCAGCTCCCACTAGTGCTGGCGTCACGGTCCGACCAATCATGAACACGCTGAGAGACAGAGAGGGTTTAGGCATTTAGACTTTTTTATTTTGAAGTTATCTACTGTATTTAACTGTTACTCCCAAAGTGTGTCGATTAGGGCTGTTAAATGGATCACAATCATTAAAATTGCAATTTCAATTGTCGCAATTAGCAAAGGCGGCCTCATTAATACACTTTAGACCAGGGGTACACAAACTTTTTGTCTCCGAGGGCCAAAATGAAAAAGTGCCTGTGGGTCGCGGGCCAAACACGACGATGTCAAGCGTGAAACACATAACTGCAAATAATAATAGTTACTTTATTTTATTTTTCGGTAGGCCTATATATTTGCATTTGATTATATCTATGCAAATAACATGCTATATTAAAACAAATGTTAACTATGGCAAAAGCCTAGTTTTAGTAGAACAAAATCAACTATTGTAGCAATATGTAAAATGTAAAAAACACCTGTATCTACAGCACCTACAGTGACTTTACCTCATTCATTTGTTAACTCAAAGAAAATGCCATATTAGATCATCTGGAAAGTGTCCGTGTCAGTGAAGTTCAGCATAAAATCTTTTATAAGCTATTTTTTAACATGACCTATGTTGATTTCAACAACCTTTGCTATAAAAGTTGGAAAACTGGGAAAGTTGATGCTACAGCGCTCTGTGATAAACACCAAGACACCACAACAGTGTTTCCTTAACTTTGCGAAAGGAGTGAAACAGCGCCCCCAATTTGACGCTGGTGGCCAAAAAGTGTACTGCATCCATATTTACCATTGAGGATGAATTGAATGAGTTGGTATTACAGTGCAAAAGTAGGTCACTCTTTGGCGGGCCAAAAGAATTGTTTCGGGCCCCACTTTGGGCACCCCTGCTTTAGACAGTGCATAAACCTGCATTGTTAAAAAAATAACTGACTATAACTGTAAATTACAATCGCCTAAATTCTATGTAAGACATCCATCCATGGTTAAAGTTGATGCACAATGAAAATCAAAAAGTAATTTGTAAACTTGGGGCCTGTATGAAAATGTTCTTCCTTTCTTGGAAATGGTATTCTGTTTTCTTTTGTGAACTTGTGGTTGTGCTCTATATCATGGACATGGCCGTGAACATTAAAGATAGAATGACTATTCTTTAGAACCAAGTATTAAAGTTCTTTTGACCAAGTCCTCATTGGATTCCATGTTGTATTGCACTTTCTCGGGTTGCGCCAAGTCACTAGGGGAAGTCTTCCAACGAGGTCCACACCCTGCCATGAACCCTATTTTCTTCTATTTTCATTGAGACTTGGTATGTCTCTCTTAGATTTTCTGCGTTGATCTTTCTTTGTTCTTTTAGTGGGAGTGATTTAGTCCAGCAGCAGCCTTCTGTATATGTATATCCCGTATCCTTCTGTATAATATTCCCACTAGTTCAAATGATTAATACCCGAGCTTAGACCGCACTGTTTGTCTGTACGCCTCCGTGATGTGCCGGGCTGAAAAATGCCACACACATCTTCTCGCTATCCTTCCAAGTGGTGGCAAATTACAAATTAATACATCACTACATAAACAAGAGTCTCCAAGTGGATTACTGGTTGTTATGTCACAGCGATTAGTCCGGCCTTAGAACTGATCAATCTTCGCAAGTTTATAGCCTGGATTTGTAGATGGCACATTCCTGGAACCATCTCAAACTATTTGAGTATTTGAAGTGAAAAAACTGCATGCAATGTTGTATGGTGAATTTATTGTTAGTGTCTTATCAAGTTTATTGAGCCACTTAAAAACAATATAGAGGACCTTGTCTGCCCTCTGTCCCTGAACTTTCTGCACACACAGTGACGGATGGTTGGCGAGTTGGGCTGCGAGCCGTCGATCCCTCTTGTGTGTCTTTACCCAGCATCATAGAGAGCTGTCAGCACCAGGGCAGACAACACGCTCCTCAATCTAAAACTGTCACATTAGACTGAGGCTTTTCTGAACCAGGCTCTACTGGCTTCTACTGGTTGTTACTGACTGCTGATTTTCCTTCGCGGGACACTGTCATGGCGTGTACTTTGTTTACCTGAGGGAGGAGCAAACAAATCCGTGCCGTGTCCACCGCCTCTCGCTCTCTTGTATTTCTTTCTTCAGTTATGGAACATGTTCACAAATGTCCGGTTTATCCATATCTTGGAAATGTTAAATCCTTTATTAAAACAATGGTGAAACTTTCTGAAGTTAGAATTGACATTGAAGTAAGAATTATCTGTTTCATTCATTGTTGAAAGTCAAAAATACTTTCATCATAAAGGAATTTGTAGATTTTTAAATACAATCAATACAACAGTTCATTGTGTATTCACATATGAGATTTAGGATTTAGGATCGTGCCTAGAGGAGATGATTGCAGTGGCTGTTCATATGAGATATAAGTAAGGCTGGTTATACAATATGGAACATTTCTTATCTGCTTGAATTGATCCATCCTACAGAGTCAATGGACAACCACGCTGCAGAACCTACGTACCCTGTAGGGTATAAAGGTTCCTCAGACGTACGTACATGGAGAAAACATGCAAACCTCACTAAGAAAGGCGCACAGGTTCATGATTCAAACATGGGAATTGCAACCTCTTTTGTGCTGTGCTGCCAGACTGCCAGACTTTAACAATTGCAGTGTATAAGGATGACCTGTTGTTTTGTTTTTTGTTAATACTTCAATAATAATGTTTATAGTTGGGTTTACAGCAGATTCCTGGAAGTTCCTCATTGTTTTACAGTCCACTTGGGCAGCATCTCGTCTGCGTTTTCCTGACAGTGGAGCCATAAACCCCAACCAACTGCTCCCGTGGCCAATGATTCACCCCTGTCTGTTCAGGTAGAGAAAAACAGTCCTCCCCCGAGAACCGCGGCTAATATACAACAGGCCCATGGACATCAATCAACAGACACACGCTACAACGTAATGACTTCAAAGCCAGACTACAGACTGAATACAGTGTCTCAGAGAAATGTTCTTTTATTGCTGTGATGCAACTTAGAGGCTTAGAAGACTGTTTTGGTTCTCTGTTGGAGATCTTGCCCACCGAACAAATATAGTTTATTTGTCAAGTGGAACCTTGCCATATGCCCTTTACATCTCTCTCTTGCTTCTTGCATTACAACAATGTAAGGGTCATCCATATGTAAGACCGACATTGCACAGGCTTTATGCTAAGGCTGCAAAACCGCATTTTAAAAGGGCGCCATGGTTTTATAGCACAGGCTGGAATTATTTAGGTAATACAGTGCCTTGCGAAAGTACTAATACACCTTGAACCTTTGCACATTTTGTCATGTTTACAACCATAAACAAAGATTTTATTTTGAATTTTTTACTGAAAGTTCACACACAAGTAACAGTGAAAGCAAAGTGAAGTGAAAGCAAATGATACATGATTCTGTTATTTTTCAAAAAAGAGAAAAGTGAAAAGTGGGGCGTGCATAAGTATTCATACAGCATTTTCTGAGTGCATTAAATTGCATTTATAACATTCCTAATGACTGCAGAATGTTCACACCTTGCCCTAACCATTAAATAGAATCTGTGTGTAATCTACTCTCAGTATAATTCCAGCTGTTCTGTGAGGGCCTCAGAGCTATGGTCAGAGTGTATTGGTCACTAAACAACATCATGAAGGCCAAGGAGCACACCAGAGAGGTCAGGGATAAAGCTGTGGAGAAGTTTAAAGAAGCGTTAAGTTATACAAAGATTTCCCAAGATTTGAACATCTCACGGAGCACTGTTCAATCCATCATTCTGAAATGGAAAGAGTATAGCACCACTGCGAACCAAGTGCCCTAAGATAACTCTGGAGGAGCTGCGACGTACTGCCGCTGAGCTGGGGGAATCTGTACATGGGACAACTACCGTATTTTTCGGACTATAAGTCGCACCGGAGTATAAGTCGCACCAGCCAAAAAATGCATAATGAAGAAGAAAAAAACATATATTAGTCGCTCCGGAGTATAAGTCGCACCAGCCTTGGCAACTACCTGGGCAGTGAGGAGTAACTGCACCTTTTACAAGCCTCTCCCGGCATCACATTATTTAAGTAACCATTTGCAAAAAGTAACCTCTGCTTTTCCCTTACACGTTTCTCGCTCACTCCAAACTTTACTGTTTTTATTTTTATTTTCAGTGGTACAGTAAGTAAGTAAGTGCTTATTTGTCATTGTACAACTGTGCAGGAGTAACAGATATTGGTACACAAGCCTAGAGCGCCCTCTAGCAGCTGTCAGTGTGAAAATAACACAATGTGAAATTATATATTTTGATATATAAGTCGCACCAGATCTTGGAAGCTAAGCAGGGAAGGGCCTGGTTAGTACTTGGATGGGAGACCGTTTAGTAACACCAGGAAGCCTAGCGAATGTAATGAGTGAGTGAATGGTAGGTGGTGGTCGGAGGGGCCGATGGCGCAGACTGGCTGCCTCGCTTCCGTCAGTCTACCCCAGGGCAGCTGTGGCTACAACAGTAGCTTACCACCACCAAGTATGGAGTGAATGAATAATGAGCTGTGAAGCGCTCTGGGTGTCTTAAAAAGCGCTATACAAATCCAAGAGATTATTATTATTATTATTATTATTATAAGTCGCACCCCCAGCCAAACTATGAAAAAAAGTGCGACTTATAGTCCGGAAAATACGGTATAAGTCGTACTCTACAAAAATCTGGCCTTCATGGACGAGTGACAAGAAGAAAGCCATTATTGAAAGGAGGCCATAAGAAATCCTGTTTGAAGTTTGCTAGAAGTCATATGGAGGACACAGCTACCATGTGGAAGAAGGTGCTTTGGTCAGATGAGACAAAAATTGTAACTTTTTGGCCCAAATGCAAAACGTTATGTATGGAGCAAACCTAACACTGCTCATCGTCCTGAGTGCACCATCCCCAGTGTCAAATATGGTGGGGGAGCATCATGCTATGGGGCTGCTTTTCCTCAGCGGGGAGTGGGAAGATTGTAAGAATAGTTGGAAAGATGGATGGAGCCAAATACAGAGACATTTTGGAGGAAACCCTGCTGGAGTCAGCAAGAGAATTGAGGCTGGGGCGGAGATTCACCTTCCAGCAGGACAATGACCCTAAACACAAAGCTAAATCTACAATGGAATGGTTTAAAACAAACATATTAATGTGTTAGAATGGCCCAGTCAAAGTCCTGACCTAAATCATATTGAAAATCTTCTAATTTGACAGAGCTTGAGTTGTTTTGTAAAGAGGAATGGGCTAAAATGTCAGTCTCTAGATATGCAAACCTTGTAGTCATACCCCAGAAGACTTGCTGCTGTTATTGCAGCAAAAGGGGGTTCCACAAAGTATTAAGTCATGCTGTATGAATACTTATGCACGCCCCACTTTTTACTTTTCTATTTTTTCAAAAATAACAGAATCATGTATCATTTTGCTTTCGCTTCACAGTAAAATATTCAAAATAAAATCTTTATGTTCATGGTTGTAAACATGACAAAAGTGCAAAAGTTCAAGGTGTATTAGTACTGTACTTTCGCAAGGCACTGCATGTCAAAAGAATATGCTGTGTCCATGGGGTTTCATTATGTATAACCTGCTGACCCTGAAATTCAGGGTCATCAAGTTTTTCTTCCATTAGTTTATCACTTCACTTTTCAGTTTCAATTTCAAATCACACTTTTTACAGCAAAATTAAATCAAACTACAGTAGACATTTCTAAGAGTGACAGCAAAACTATTTCTGTCTAAACTTTAATAGAAACTTGGTCTACTTGCACTAAAGGTTTCTAATAAATGCATTTTAATACTTTCTCTTGCCATACTCTTTGCGTCACTTGGTTTTCAAAAATATGTATGTATGCAGCACTATATGGTTCGGTCTCTATACCAAAGAGTATCGAAGATCCCATCTAAGAGTCCCTACAGTATGGCTGTAAAACGGTATTCGCCAATAGTCAAAACAGGTTGGCCCAGTGTCACTGAAGAATGTACCAAATGCCAAGTAACGCATGGTTCACAACTGGTGGGTCAGGACCCAAAAGTTGGTTGTGGGCAAATTTTAGCATTTCCCAAACATAACTGATAAATTGTCTGATTAGTTTCGTCAACATGAATCATAATTGCCACTAACAAGTGAATTTCTCCATTGTGAGATCAATTTCTTATCTAAGAAAGCAAAACTTTATGAAAAAATCCTGTATTTTGAAATTACATACGTCTTTATATAGATGGAAGGTGTACATCAAAGCTGTACGAGTTGAGAACCATTGCAATAAGTTACACCCTGGCTTACGTTTATTCGGAAACAGAAGAATTTGAGCCAGTGTTAAATGTTATTTCTTAGGGCCACATTGTTTCAACAATTTTGGCCCCAGTGCCCTGAGCGGTCCCCACACTGACATGACCCAAAGCGACATGTTAACAATTGTCGAGTGGTGGCATGGGGAGGCATAGCACAGCCACGGCAGCGCTTGTGTGACTGTTAAGAAGTGTTTTTCCTGCAGCGGGGGCCATAGACCAGCGGGTGTCTGTCTGATGGCAGCAGGAAATCAATGGGTCCAGTTCAATCAGTAACACAGTCCGGCTCACTCCTGGCTACAGGCCATGGCCGCCGATAACTGCTGCTGCTTTGTTTGCAATTAGTCCCAACATCCTGTTAGTAATGTGATTAGACACAATCCAAATCAAAGCAGAGCTGATGGAATCCTGTGTATTTGTGCGGGAAGCTGAAAGAGATTTGACTATGTTGGGCTGCATAGATGTTAGCCTGGCTAACGCCAGACTAAAATCACAAGTGATATTTAGTCTGGGGATCACCAATTCATTTTCTCGTAGGAGAGGTGTGGTTTACGATTGTTCATAGCCGTTTATTGGGCGCTACGAATGTCTCTCATGCGTCTGCACGTAGCCATAGCCAATCGTATCATGGTATCAGATGACATGTGACGTACCTGCTGTAAACTTTTGAGCTAAACTATTTAGAACACGTTCTAAAGCTTGATCGAAAGATGACATCGCGTCTGCTGCTGTCATGTTGGATCCGTAAATATTTTTTTATTTTTTTTTTATCCCTAAACAAACTACAAGCTTTATGTCAAATAGCGCGTCATCGTCTTACCGTCCCTCCTCGTTCTGTGATTGGTGCCCAAATCCATGGAAAAATGTCGGCCATGGTCCCCAGGCTGTTGTGAAGTTCGAAAAGATTCGAGCGCACACAGCAGTCTGGCGTTAGCCAGGCTACATAGATGTGGCAATAATCAGTGATCAGTATTGATTTTGCCTGAGGATATGAAACTAGCCAAGACTACACTATTTATATAACTCAAATGAATTAGTTACATGGTTGAACTTCTTCATTTGCGCCCCAAAGATATGGACAAATGTAACAATCTTATAGGCACAAAGGGCAATGAAGATTGTGGTGCATTTAAGTTCTTCAGACATAACCTCAAAGATTTTGTAATTTCTGCTACATTCATAACTCGCAGCTAAAGTTTCTCAAGTCGTCATCTGTACTGTTTTGTTTTTTCTTGGGTTAAGGACGTTTTACATCTCACTACAACAACTGCTTCGTCAGCAACAGTCTCTTTTTATTAGCAGGCTGTATTTTACTAGTCTAATAGGGAGGGCTTAACAAGTCGTTATGAATACATTAAATTAAGGTCAATAATCATAGCAACATACTGTAAACAATAGCCAAACTAAAATCATTAAACCAGATTTTAAATGTTTTGCACCTCAAATTATTATAAATGTTAATTACATTTTCCAGAAGTGGGTCCCGAGTTTGATGTGATTTTGTGGGCCTGAAAAGTTTGGGAACCCTTGAGACTATATTAGGGGTCACCAACCTTTTGGAGTGCTTCTTCAAAAGCATTAAGTTGTTTAATGGGCTACCAATTAAAAAAAATATCCTAAAGGCTTAAAATCTATTTAATTACAGCATAAAGCCACATTAAGTCACAAATTCCTGCTTTCTGAGTCACAAGAACAGAAATAGCTATTTTTCTGAATGTTATTGCAAGAAAATTAACTGTTGTTGCTGTAAAAAATTCTACTGGAGATGCGCCAAAGGGCACATGGGTATTGTGGTGACCCCTGGACTTTACAATAGAGGCTATTGAACAAGTTGAGAGTATGCTTTTGAAATAAAGAGGGATTAAGTTCAGATGAAATGATCTCAATATGATCGAGAGGTACTTCATACTTTACCTTTTTATCAAAAATAGACCAACGGACAATATCATTTACAAGGATAATTGGCTTTTGTGTTTCATACTTTGCTTTTTACTCAGCATTTTAGAGTGTATGACCGATCTACGCTTTCATTCCACTTTAGTCTTCATTTTTTCTTTTACCAGGCAGCCAATGAGTGCAGCCTGACACTGTGAAGTGCACAGTTCCCCGATAGCCTCCATGTAACTCCCTGCAGATGTAGTGTACCTTAAGTGAATGTGGTTCGTTTCCGTCCGACAAAGCTCCCTTTCTGTCTCTGAGTGGATGGAGACTCTGCTGCAGCAGCACTGAACAGCATGGATTCAGTTACGTATAATTAGGCTAAACTTCACACCCCATTGGTCCAAATGTTTACCTGGAATTTGGGCCACCGCACGCGGCTGATGCAGTCGGAAAAAAGGCAACAGGAACGATAGCATAAGTGCAGCAGAAATTGTGGCATTAAATGTAACTAAAATCAGTTTTGATGCTCGAGCTATTAACAAAAACAATGTATGAACCTGGTTGCGGTAAGTATATGGCGTCAAGCAAAAATCTCTATTGAGTGGAGAGCAGAGTTTTAGTACAGTCAGAATTTTTCGAGTCCATATCATCCTGAATTCTTTAATTAATCACTTTAAGGACACATTCAGTCTCCAATTTTCACTTTTGAGTCCAAGTCTTCAAGTCTCAGATTCAGAAAACTTTTTTGATCTTAAAGCAATTCATTTGTAGTAAACCTCAGATCATTACACAAACATAGCACAAACAGTCACAGTGTGTTACTCCCAACAATTCCAACAGAGTAGAGGCTCAAGAAAATAGTCCATAACAACAAAAATAGAGCACATTTCAAAATGTTACTTGATAAACACACTCTCTTCAGAATCAAATTAGTTCAGTGGCAGATGGGGACAAAAGATTTGTTTTCTGAAAAGTTACATAAAAACAACGTCCCAAAGGCATTAGCAAAAACTCTGAGGACAGAGCATGGGGAAGCTGACCCAAGATGCATTTAACCTTCTTTAGTGCCTGCTCCTCCCAAATCAAAGTGCTGGCTCAAATCAAGTCATTTAAATAAAGTTTGAGTCAGAATCACTCATAGTCAAGTCCAAGATTGGATAAATCGAAATTGTCAATAAAAAAATCTACCTACAAAAAAAATATTTGCTGCTTGTTACAATGTCCAGTGATATTCTCTGTTGTCTACTGAATAGCACTGTTGTTTAAAGTTCTTTTAATGTTTTTTAAATGTCTTAATGGTCTTGGTCCTTCTTATCTTTCAGAACTGCTTTGACCTTATGAACCTTCATGGCCCCTGCGCTCCTCCGGCAGGGGTCTCCTAGTTATTCCTAAAGTCAAGAAAAAGACTCAGGGCGAGGCGTCTTTCCAATATTATGGCCCTCGCCTCTGGAACGATCTGCCGGAGGAGCTCAGGACTAGAGACCTGCACGGGAATGGATTTCAATCCGTGCGTTGGCTTTAATGGCTTATCCAAAGCACAGTGCACGGACAGAGGGAGGTTTTGAATTGACCTGCACCAGGAGATAACGGCGGGTTTGAGTGTAGTTCAGCTGTAAGTCCGGTTGGTCAGTGTGGAGCAAAAGCAGCCAGTGAAGGTGCTGTAGCGTGGGGGGATCTCTGCATCATCCCAGTGTTCACTGGTGGTGATGCGTAAAAGACTGCGCTCGTGTCCACATGTGTCTAACACCCTGTTGTTTTCTTATACGGGACATGTCGGGACATATCGGGACCCGACGTGTTTTGGTCTGACTGCCCGCTCCCGCGAGATTTGTGTCGGGTCCTGCAAGTCCCGCGGGATTTCCTGTCCCGTGCAGGTCTCTACTCAGGACCACAGAAAATGTTCATGTATTTACAGTTTTTACGCTGCTTTGCACTCTAGTTGTGGGTACAAGGAGACCAAGACAATGAAAGAGTTCAGGTGTTTATTTTGTAGGATGTAAAACGTCTAAAATTGATTGGGGAGGAGCAGGTAAATCAAATGGAGGTCCAGCTGTCGGTTTGGGGAGTAGGAGGAACTTAATCTTGACATGAGTGGAAAAACAGATGGGCTCAGAGAAGGGCTGGTTTCCAGGGGTCCAGGCTGAATGGTCGGCATACTCCGCAACATGGCTCCTGGTCTCTGTGCTGGTTTGGTGCTACGACCCCAGCAACCACACGCCGTCTCAGCGGAGCAGCCGACTTGCCCTCAGACTGGCCTGGACCGCTTGTGGACAAGACCAAACAAAACAATGAGGGAGCAATATTACAATGAAGAAATTAACCATGCAACAAAATAATCATTCATAATATATGTAAGCAATAATGTGAACAAGCATGGGTGAGGCTGTACTGACCTGGTGGACAAGACCAAACAAAACAATGAGGGAGAACAAAAGGTGCACAGGTGTTTTTATGATTATAGCCCCGCCCCTAATAACTGCCCACTTAACTTAAAGACATAGTCATTGGCCCACTGCAAATAAAGAAAAACACCCACAAAGAAAACCACACCCAACTTAAAGTGGCAGTAAGGGAGATACATCATATCCTGTTACAGTTGCAATTCTGCAACTCACTTACTCTTTTATGCAACACACTTGGTCCTGCATACTACACTCTATTTCATACATAAGACACTTCGTTCAAAAATGAAATCCCAGGGTGCCATTTGGAAAACACACGTATCCAAAATACAAAATACATCAGATAATTGCAACTACTCAAATACACACCTGAAGGCACTTACTTGCAGAATTGAACACTGGCCAGCTACAAAAAGCCCTCAGTTCAGCCATTTCAAGAACTTTGCAAGCGTGGATGGTTTTGACATTGTAATGGCAGTTTTATGGCAGAGTTAATTAAATTGAAGCCAATAATACACTAATTGTGAAGTACCGTCTGGCCCGCTTAATCAATGCCCGGACCCGTCTCCTGTGCTTTATCCCGGCCAAAGCACATGCTGAGTCTCTGCTTCACACCCAAAGACAATAGGCCCCGATGGCCCCCCAGCTAAGCACCAGAAAAGGTGCTGCCGGCTTTGATCCTCCGAGGCGCCACTGCAGACGACTGCCTCTACAGCTGGGGCTGTGGCCCCTCCCATCTTGGTGCTGGGACTGCCTCTCGCATGGTTGGCTATAAAGCAGGGACCACAGACCAGGGCCGTTTCTCAATCCCCAGTATGCGTACTCTGTACTTGTGAACTCCGGGGTACGGACTTGCGGGTGCAGACTCGGAGAACGGACTTGAGGAGTTCACGAGTGTGGACTTGGCTATTTCAGCGTTTGGAACGAGTGAACTCGATGACATCACAGGAAGTAGCACATGGACATGGGGCTGTGAGCTTTTATAACATTAAACAACCTCATATGAAATTAAAAGGGTGAGACACTGCAGGAAGTGGAAAGATGTTTTTAAAGACATCAATTACAAACTTTTGCTGTAAACAAAAATAACATTGTACATTTTAGTCAATTTCACAGTATTTATACAATTATAGCCTACATAGATAAGGCATTATGTGTAAAGTAATTAAACATATCTGATGTGCAAACTGAAACAATAATAAAAAAAAATTGGTCAAATATTATTTATTAATTTGTTTGGGGGTTGCAAATTATTCTGAAAAAAAAACGAACAAACAATTTAAACTTTAAAATATGAAACTGTTTTGGAAGTTCCCACATAAAGATTTGTCTGAAGTGCCCCCTTAATTATACAATGTAAACATAAAATGCATTTGTCCTCAATAACCTGTTCATGACGATACGACTTAATATTGCTGATCATTATGAGAAAATGAAAGCATGACCAAAGTTGTTTGGTCCAAAAAACCATCTTGAGCTGGGAGACACTTCTAAAGACTCTTAAACCGGTCACATCTCCGCATTTATTTACATGCGCACGATCAGCTGTTGATCAGCTGGAGCGCGGCTCGGTGCGTGCGGAGGAGGGGCCGCCGCAGGCGGAGGCTCGCGGTGATCCACGTGCTCAAAGCGAAACGGATTGTGGGAAATATAGCTGACGGAGAACGCACAAGTCTCCTCTGATGCATCCTCGGTAAAACGGGCGGAGCAAGTTCTCATCCGGGGATTTCCAGCAGACTTGCTGAGAAGCGAACTTTGAATTGGAACAGGACTTGGGCCGCGCGTGATGACGTTGCACGAGTCCACGAGCACACAAGTCCGCACAAGTACACAGATTGAGAAACGGCCCTGGGCTCCTCAGAGTCCGCCATCATGGATTTACCTGTGTTTCGGCTCTCCACACGTGTGTTAAATTAAACTTACACTTTTGATAAGACAAATACTTTCAAGTTTTCCTTTATAGTGGTGAGAAATTCCACAACAACATGCAAAGGGATATTTTCCCTGGTGCTTAGCGGGAGAAGACATTGCTTGCGATGTCGATGAGGTCCTGTGGCCAGATCCCAACAGACGGCAGGATTTATGAGCCCACGTATGCAATATTGCCATGATTTTCTGTGTTTACAGTATAGGGTACAGTATTTTTTTTTTTTTTTTTTGCTTTATCTGAATTCATGTCACTGCAATGTACAATATTGAGTTGGCCTATTTGCTTCTTTGGTTGTTTGAAAATGTGCCTCCTGGAAATATGCCTTCTGAATAAACTGCAGTGTTTTATATAAAGTAGACTAGTGAGTTCCCCCTGATCTGAAAGTGTAATCATATGATGCAAGTATGTGTCATTATGTCAGAGTTACATTTTGACAAAGGAATGTTAGGTTTTGATAGTAGAGTTTAGATTTTGATAGTAGAGTTTCAATTTGACACAGATACCTGTATGAATGGTATATTTCACAGTGTTGTGTCATGTTTACTTGTGTGCAGAGTTTTGGCACAATGAGCGAAGTTTTGCAAAATGTGCTCAAGCAACAGGCAAAAACTGTAAGAGCAGGCTCAAGACCCACCTTTTTAGCTTAGCTTTTAACTGACATCTATTTATATTATAACATATATAAACTCTTCCTCACCCTCTGCGGGCGGTCTCTTTTTCCTCCAAGCTCGGGTCCTCTACCAGAGACCTGGGAGCTTAAGGGTTCTGCGCAGTATCTTTGCTGTTCCTAGAACTGCACTTTTCTGGACCGAGATGTCTGATGTATTTCCTGGGATCTGCTGTAGCCACTCCTCCAGTTTGGGGGTCACTGCCCCGAGTGCCCCAACGACCACGGGCACCACTGATGCCTTCACTCTCCAGGCCTTCTCTAGCTCTTCTCTGAGCCCCTGGTATTACTTTAGTTTCTCGTGTTCCTTTTTCCTGATGTTGAAGTCGCTTGGTATTGCTATGTCAACCACCACGGCTTTCCTCTGCTCTTTGTCCATCTGTATCCAGCTTTATGTATCTATTTATTTTATTCTGTGTGCGTGCGTGCGTGCGTGCGTGCGTGCGTGCGTGCGTGCGTGCGTGTGTGTGTGCGTGTGTGTGTGTGTGTGTGTGTGTGTGTGTGTGTGTGCGTGCGTGTGTGAGTTAGTGAGTGAGGGAGTGTGTGTGAGTTAGTGAGGGAGTGTGTGCGTAGACGGTGGGGTAAAAGTTTGAGTGTGTGATTGAGAGATCTGTACAGTATATTCGGGGGGATGTTTATAAATAAAGTTTGAATGATTGATTGATATGTTTTAGTAAATCTATTTTATTAAGTTAGGCTCTTTATTATTACATTTTTAGAAATGTATGTTTACCAAAGCAAAATCATTAAATGAAATATAAAGTTATTGGCTCCCTGCTTGACGTGCTTTAGTTTCACTTTTGATCTTAGAAAGACATATCAGTCCTATCTAATGCGGCATCACGTTTTTAATCAGTCAATGGCTTTTACTGTCATTGTCATATAAGTATTTGCAAAATCTGCTGACATTTCATACAGTTTATATAATAATTGGGGCCGGGACTCGATTAAAAAAATTAATCTAATTAATTAGAGGCTTTGTAATTAATTAATCGAAATTAATCACATATAAATATTTGACCCGACAACAGTGAGAAGTAAGTTTTTTCATTAGGACTTTTTGGTATACCATTGAATAATGACCGAATACATAAGCTTAAGCAACAAAATATTGTTTATTTTTGTTCAACCAAGTCCAACAGACCAGTGCAATATTGCCATTAATTGTGCGTCTGCAGGAAAAAAGGAAACTGAAGTGTGGAAAGCAAAGTGTGATTAATTTCAATTAATATTTTTAATCACACTAAACCTCATGTAATTAATTAATCGCAATTAATCGAAAAAAGTCCCGGCCCTAATAATAATGCATTCTCAGTGTTTCCAATTCATTTATATAACTACAAAAGTAAATGGGTGTCTAGACATCTCAGCAGACCCCAGGCAGCAACAGTAACAGACCTCACAGAGAAGTGATAGATGAGAGCATTTACCCCTAGCCTCTGAGCCACCGTCAAACACTGCCCAGAGCTTGACCACACTTCTTCAGAAGCGCAATGAGACGTACAGTTCACAGAGGCTATCAAAATAGCTTTTCTTTCAGCGCTCTTGTTGTGGCCAATTATACCCTGAAAGCAGGCCTCTAAGATGGATTGCCTTTTGCTGCTGCAGAAGTTAATATCATTTCCCCCTTTGTGATGCTGTAACAGACAGGAACCCAGTGCATTGACAGAGATGCAGACTCCACTCAGGAGCATTGGGAAGCAACCAGGCACACGACAGCTCTCCATCAGGTCAACATATATGGACAAATACAAAGACTGTGTTGTAAAGCGTCATTTACAAGATCACTCAGAGGATTTAAGTGCTGTTGTTGAATGAAGTGTCCCCTCTATCTCTGAGCACTGTTTTGATTGCTTCATGACGCTACTTTTACAAAGTGAAAATGATATTTTTTTTCCTCCTAAAAATAAATGTATTCACGATTAAAGAAGTTTATTGTCATGTACACAGCTAAACACAAGTTTAAAGGGACTATACGGTCTTTAAAAATGTTAAAATTAAGTATTTTCCTCCCCCTACATGTTCCAGCAATGTCCTAATGTGTAGAATGAGCCCAGACCTATTCACCACAACTGCCTCTAAAATCCTGCACTGTCACTGATGTAGTGCCTCCTACAGGGAAGAGTGCAAACTGTGAATTTTGAGGGTGTGTGTGATCCTGTCATCCTGATAATGTTCAGGGCCCTCCTGAGATGTACTGTGGAGTTTTATTTTTGTTTTTTTAAATATTTATTATTATTCACTTTAAGTGCTTAAAGTGCACATAACAGAATGAAATGGAGGCTTATTTGTATAGCGCTTTTCACGTGACACAAGTCACCTAAAACGCTTCACATAGTGTCAGAGATTTGTTCTACATTCACTCTACACACGGTGGTGGTAAGCTGCGTACATTAGGGGTTCCAAACTTTTCAGACCCCCAAAATCACTCAACCAAAACAACTCAGAACTTCCTTCTGGACAATGTAATGAGAATCTATATTCATCTGCAAAACATTTAAAATCTGGTTTAATGATTTAAGTTGGATACTTTTGACATTTGGTTTAATTTAATAATCAATAATACAGTGGGGAAAACACGTATTTAGTCAGCCAACAATTGTGCAAGTTCTCCCACTTAAAAAGATGATCATAGGTATACCTCAACTATGAGAGACAAAATGAGAAAAGAAAAATCCAGAAAATCACATTATCTTAATGAATTCATTTGCAAATTATGGTAGAAAATAAGTATTTGGTCAATAACAAAAGTTCATCTCAATACTTTGTTATATACCCTTTGTTGACAATGACAGAGGTCAAACGTTTTCTGTAAGTCTTCAGAAGGTTTTCACACACTGTTGCTGGTATTTTGGCCCATTCCTCCATGCAGATCTCCTCTAGAGCAGTGATGTTTTGGGGCAGGCGCTGGGCAACACGGACTTTCAACTCCCTCCAAAGATTTTCTATGGGGTTGAGATCTGGAGACTGGCTAGGCCACTCCAGGACATTGAAATGCTTCTTAAGAAGCCACTCCTTCGTTGCCTGGGCGGTGTGTTTGGGGCTACGGTGGCACAGATGGTAGAGTGGGTCGTATCATGATTGGAAGGTCGGGGGTTCGAATCCCACCTCCTGAAGGTGCACACTGTCGTTGTGTCCTTGGGCAAGACACTTCACCCAGCTTGCCTCCAGTGTCTGCGTACATTGGTGTATGAATGAGAGTGTGAATGAGTGAGTGGATCCTTGCTGTAAAGCACTTTGAGTGCCTAACATAGGTGGAAAAGCGCTATATAAGTTGAGACCATTTACCATTGTCATGCTGAAAGACCCAGCCACGTTTCATGTTCAATGCCCTTGCTGATGGAAAGAGGTTTTCACTCAAAATCTCACGATACATGGCCCCATTCATTCTTTCCTTTACACGGATCAGTCGTCCTGGTCCCTTTGCAGAAAAACAGCCCCAAAGCCTGATGTTTCCACCCCCATGCTTCACAGTAGGTATGGTGTTCTTTGGATGCAACTCAGCATTCTTTCTCCTCCAAACACGACGAGTTGAGTTTTGACCAAAAAGTTCCATTTTGGTTTGATCTGACCATATGACATTCTCCCAGTCCTCTTCTGGATCATCCAGATGCTCTCTAGCAAACTTCAGACGGGCCCGGACATGTACTGGCTTAAGCAGGGGGACACGTCTGGCACTGCAGGAATTGAGTCCCTGGCTGCGTAGTGTGTTACTGACGGTAGCCTTTGTTACTTTGGTCCCAGCTCTCTGCAGGTCGTTCACTAGGTCCCCCCGTGTGGTTCTGGGATTTCTGCTCACCGTTCTTGTGATCATTTTGACCCCACGGGGTGAGATCTTGTGTGGAGCCCCAGATCGAGGGAGATTATCAGTGGTCTTGTATGTCTTCCATTTTCTAATAATTGCTCCCACAGTTGATTTCTTCACACCAAGCTGCTTACCAATTGCAGATTCAGTCCTCCCAGCCTGGTGCAGGTCTACAGTTTTGTTTCTGGTGTCTTTGGACAGCTCTTTGGTCTTGACCATAGTGGAGTTTGGAGTGTGACTGTTTGAGGTTGTGGACAGGTGTCTTTTATACTGATAACAAGTTCAAACAGGGGCCATTAGTACAGGTAACGAGTGGAGGACAGAGGAGCCTCTTAAAGAAGAAGTTACAGGTCTGTGAGAGACACAAATCTTGCTTGTTTGTTATTGACCAAATACTTATTTTCCACCATAATTTGCAAATAAATTCATTAAAAATCAGACAATGTGATTTTCTGGATTATTTTTCTCATTTTGTCTCTCATAGTTGAGGTTTACCTATGATGAAAATTACAGGCCTCTCTCATCTTTTTAAGTGGGAGAACTCGCACAATTGTTGGCTGACTAAACACTTTTTTCCCCACTGTACATATAATTCAATGTCAGAAATGTGAAAAATATAGTCTCAATATCATCTTGCAACCCCAACTTCAGTGGTCCCGACCCCAGTTTGGGAAACACTGAGCTATACCACCCTAAAAGGGCATAGAAGGGGATACAAAACAATGATGGCCAACTATTGCTGACTGATCTAGTGCCTGTTGTTTGATTCTCCACTTGTACAGACTGTGGCTTGTTTGTATTCAGCTGCAGAGGGATGGTGTCAGTCCAGGGGAGAGGAGCTCAGAGACTGCATGAACTCAACTGGACTGGACTAATGAAACGGGCCACTCCTCAGGGCCTCTAGCTTGTATGTTTGACCAGTCTTATATGTTGACTACAAGAGTGAGAGTTAAGGACATTTCACCAATGAAACGTACCTCTCAACGGAGCCTTAATAGTTCAGCGTGATTTTGTTATTGCCACCGATAACTGATAACGTTAGCACACGGGACATCATGGCTGGAGCAGGGGCTGTCCCCAGACTTTATCAATACTGGACCAACATCAGAAGAGAACTTTCCAGGTAGTGCAAGAGCATAACTATAGTCCGCACGACTGTGCCTCTTGCATTTTCTATGAGTCCGGTAGCCTCGATAGTTTTAGTGTCAACAAATAGATACATTGTCATCGAACAAAATTTAGTAGTATTAAGTACTATACCAAGTTTATAAAAGAGATCCCATGAGGAAAATTGCAATTATTCAGGAGCAGAGATTTCAAAGCTCTTCTAAACTGTATTGACGGCAGCTCTGTGAGAGTTTTCCTTTCGTTGCATATTCCTCCACATTGCAACCCATTTTGCCTCAATCTGTATGATATCACACTGTTAGAGAGTCACTAACATGCACTTATGGCCCGTTATGGCATGTGTTATTCTCCACTTTTTTATATATATATATTGGCAAAATATGCATAGAAATTTGCATCTTTGTGTAGTAAGCAACAATAATGGAGTAAAGGGAACAGTGCAGGAAGTACACTAAACAAAATAAAATACAATTTGGGTGTGCAAGGGAATGAGTTCGTAGTTTGTTGGTGAATTAAATCACGGTTCATACAACAGTCTATAAAGCACTTGATTCCAGGGGAATTTCACTTAAAAAAAAATAGTTTTATTGCTTTAGGTCCATTCATAGTTCTAGACAGACCTAACTAATGTTTGCTAAGGGCTTTTACAAAAGCGTTTGGGAAATTTTATACACTCTCATCCCAATTCTTCATAGCCGAAATACGTGTTAGGTCCAGGGGAATCACAATCTAAAAGCATCTATATCATAATATATACATAATATATATTGGGTCATGCCATGAGGCCATACTATCTCTTTTGTACAGTCATAAAACTGCTAATCACAACCTATTCGCTTTGTCCACAGCTTATAAATACACTCACTTAGGACAGTCTGCGTCTATTGTTAGGAAAGACTTAGATTTGCAGTGCTTCCATGTAGCTTTATAGAGTCATACTGTAACTCGGGCAGAATCGAGTCCAACAGATGTAATCCTTTGTTTTTCGCATATTAAGTAGCCATGTGAGCTCTGGATGCATTTCAGCCTTTCAAATTAATACAATAGAAAAATATCCTCCCAGTCCAGCAGACTCATAAAACCTTGTATCTTAACGCAACAGCATAGGATGCAAACCTCAACAACACAGTCAACTTAGGGCAGCTGGGTGAGGGCTTGTTAGTTGGGGCTACTGCCCTCTCTCAACTGGCCCACTCCACACCCCAGCTTTTTAACGCACCACACTATATAGGGCAAAAAATAAACAATAAACACTTGTACATAAAAAAAAAATATCATAGTGGCGATAGTAATGACAATGACTTATCAAGATCTTTGTGTTTAGCAAATAAGATTCCATTCCTTTCCATGAATATTAAATATGCCTGTATAATATTATAATATATTATATTAGTGATATCCATGATGATAACGAAAATGTAATAATAATGAAACTAATAATAGTAATAATAATAATAATAATAATAATTAATATTAAATGCATTGTTTTGGTTTATCATCATCCTTATTCTGATATATGCAATTGCATAAATGTAATTCATAAACAGGTGCATGCACACAGTTGTGTGTGTATTTTTCTGGGTATGGAAAATTGAACACATGAATTTCTTATTCTCTTGTTAGGCATGCAGCTATTGACGGTGCATGCGCCTGGTTATGATTATTATGACGTTACTTAGTCAAACTCTAGTTAAGATGATGTTATCAATGTACATAATTCCTTCCTATGGGAAATGTAAGCAATGGAGTACATATACGTTCTAGTCACGTAATCTTATTTTCTTCTGATGTAAATGCCTTTTGAGGACACTTGTTTACTTAAGGAACAGACACATGTTCTTTGTTGTAGATACAGTCCTCATGTATTACTGTGAAATGTAAATGTTTATTATGTCGAATGTGGGGTAGGCATTCATAAGCTTCTTGCTTCAGCCTACTCCTTTTGAGCATCTGTGACTGCTTAAATGTGTATTTTGTACATTTGGAAAATGTAAGCTGCTCAAATAAACAAACAAACAATATCATGTGTCTGTCAGTCATAATACTGCACTTGCTGCTCTGACCAAGCACGTATTTCAAAAACGGAGGAATTTCATCAAATCATCTCCGTACCCTCACTCCTGCTTCATAGCATTTCTTCCTTCGTCTAAAAGCAAACATAGATGAATTTCCAGGCCGAATTATTGTTGACATTTAAAATATTTGCGCTTGACGTTCTCTCTCTGCTCTAGGGAACGCTCCCTGGGTGTTTGCCTGGTGTAAAGCTGATGCTATATTTGGCCCTTTCTTCCTCCTTGTTCTTCTCTAAATGAGTGGGTCCTTGATATACTGAAGACCTCTGCCTGCTGTTGCCACTGGGATGCCGTGATAAATGAATCAGAACACTTGCCCTACCACGGTGACTTCCTGGGTGTGAAGGGAGAGTGATACCAGTCTGGGTAATATAATTGGATTAGGCCACAGGCTCCACTGACTTCAGCACAGAGGGAGAGTCGCTTTTACTCACGTACGGAGATGGAAGTAGTTTGCTTTAGGGCTACACAAAGTATTACTAAATTTGTAGTAGTGTGTAGTTTTGCTTTGGGAAACTTGTTAACACAGGCTTGTAAAGCGCAATTACAGTGTAAGGCAATATTATTGTTAATTATCGTTAGTCAATATTAGTTGACACAATATTCATATCTAAAGAAGCCACTGAGGTTTTCCATCAGACCAAGATCAGATCCAAGATTTTACCACTAACACAGCCTAAAACAAACGGGGTCAAATGCAGAGAAAGAATTGCAGGAATATCAAAGCATATCTCAGACTGATTGATAACAAATTGAGTGGAATAATTATTGGTTATGTAATAGTCTGATGTGGAGCAGATGGACTTGTAATGCACACTTTAAAGCTTTCCAACTTCTTCCACACTGCAAAAGTAGCATTTGTGTCGAGCTGGTCATGAGAGCATGTTTTGTATTGATGGTTTTGTATTGATATTGAACAGCATAGTCCAAGATGTTACGCAGTGTCCCTTTAAAGATGCAAAGTTATGCAACTTTTTATGTAAAAAGAAAAAAGTTTGTATTTGTGAGTATTTGACCTTGTAGTGACCCACTGTATGAGTGGTCAGCATGACGCATTTACTTTCCATCACAGTGGTATCTAGGACGCTCCAGGACCAATTGGTTGGAAGGTTTTCACTGCTGAAGGACCCTCTTACCTGAAAACAATTGATCCTGGAGCGTTGTAGAGACCACCGTGATCGAAACTAAAGGCAACATACTAACCACCCGTACAGCCGCTGGGTCACTACAAGGTCAAATACACACAAATATCAAGGTTTTTTTCCGCATAAAAAGTTCCATAATGCGCCTTTAAATGTGTTTGTTTGTATTTGAGTGACTTACTGAAGACACGTTTTCAACTTATGGGACAATAATCAATCAATCAATCAAATCAAACTTTATATTTGCTTTATATTTATAAAGCACTTTTCATACCGAAAGGTATCACAAAGTGCTTTGCAGATTACAACCTTTAAAACAATGCGCCCCGCATCATACATCCATATACACATACATGTATGTATGTGTGCATGCATACCCACACACGCACACGCACACACACACACACACACGCACGCACGCACGCACGCACGCACGCACGCACACACACATACACGCATGCACATGTATATGTATACAGTGGGGAAAAATGTATTTAGTCAACCAACAATTGTGCAAGTTCTCCCACTTAAAAAGATGAGAGAGGCCTGTAATTTTCATCATAGGTAAACCTCAACTATGAGAGACAAAATGAGAAAAATAATCCAGAAAATCACATTGTCTGATTTTTTATGAATTTATTTGCAAATTATGGTGGAAAATAAGTATTTGGTCAACTACAAAAGTTATCCAAATTACTTTTCTAAGTTTTACGGTTTTTATGCGGCAAAGCCGCAAACTGTACGAAGTATTTTGAGATTTTTCGCAAACAAAAAATGGCTCCCATTCGCACATATGAAGCCCGAGTTCGCTCATTTTGTTATCAGTTGTTAAAGTCACAGTCCTAAACACTTTCATTTGGCAAAATTCAAATTGGGCACGATAGCGCCCCCTATAGGAATTATATGGAGAGTACAAATTTTAGTTTTACGAAAATTAAAATAATTTGGCACAAATTTCTATTTGATCGTTCCGATCAGAAAAGTCAATCACATCATATTTTTCATGGTGTTGCCGTAGCGATGACCAGAACATCCCATTTTATTCTGATGGAAAATTCAGCGAGAAGTGAGGACCCAAAAGTTATCCAAAGTACTTGGATAACTTTTGTGGATTTTCTGCGGCACAGCCACAGCCCTAAGTAAAATGTAAAAATATGCTTCAGTTTGCAGATATAGTGTGATACAAATTCATACAAATTTTTCTCTGTATAATGTCAAAATTGAGAGCGGAGTGTGTGTTAGCGCATTCCAAAAATCCTAAAAGACCCTTGGGAAAAAAGTTAAAAACAAACATAAAGGCAGTAGCAATACCATAATTTTAGATTGAGGGAGACAAAAGGGCGCAAAGCGCCCCCTTGCTTTAGGCAGGGCGGTCGGCAAGGGCCGATAATCGCCGCTTTGCGGCTATATTTACTGTTGTGCTACGCTATGGTCCACTCCACTCTTTCTAACTTAGCGCATGCTGGTGGTGACTCAGATTCAGTTAATGACATAATGGCTGACAGCGCCTGAGGTCCTTAGAGCAGGTATCTCAGATTTATTGTGACTGGAAACTGGGGATCAACATTAGTGCGCCGCAGATTTGTTGCTCGTGGTAAAGCATTAATCGTGTGAGTCAGAGATCTCCTGGGCATCTTGTTTTGGTCCTTATTAAAGGCAATGCTATAAAGAGGAGTTTAACTGTTCTCAGGGGAGCAGCAGTCAAATTTGAAAATGCTCAGATGATTGTACTGTATTTTTTCCTACAACGCTAAACTTGACTGTTTCATTCTGGTCATCACAACTGTCAAATAAATTGTCAAAAGAGTTGAAAAATGCACTCAGTTTACATGTACAGTGGTTGTTTATCGCTGCTGTATTATTGTTTTTAACCAAACACTGGTGAAATGAAACAGGTTGTTACAGTAGCAGAAATTAAGTGCAAATGAATCGAAAACGCAACTTGAAAGGTTTAAACAATATCCCTATAAACATGTCCATTGGGTCTCCTATTGTTTAAAATGTACTTTAAAGCTGTCAAGGTGGTTTCAGTTTATTGTCCAAATCCATCCCACAATGCTACTGGGACAACTTGTCAGGAGCAGTGGGCGTTTTGAATGTTGATTCGGAAACATAATTGTATTGCAATGCTTTTTTTCATTTAATTTCTTTTTTCAGTCATTTACTTCTTCACGTTTTTTCAGGAATAGCTTACATTGTCTGTTTGAATGATTGAAAAGGAGCGCAAAGAAGACAGGAACCCATCACAGGCCCACAACAAACTCGCAGAAATTAAGTTTTGCTTTTAGATATTAATCAACAAATGGTACCTATCTACGTGATCTATGTGTCACTGACGGCAGGTGAACATGGGCCTGTAGATACACTCTGTCACTGCATCGAACAGATCAGTTTGCGTACTTATTACAACATTTACAGACCTATCCATCCCTTTTGAGGTCAGGCTGATTGTAATTAAATTGGGATTAGCATTTAGAAGAAGGTGTAAAGAGCTTGCCATCTGCTCCTGCCTTAGGAGATGTCAGTGGCTTATTATTAAGCCACTTTTCCCTTTTATGGAAATTAACATGGAATATGCCAGGCAAAAACATGCACCATAATAAAAAGCTTGTCCATCTGAATCTCTTCAGGAAATTGGGAGACTTAGTTCATTATTCCCCTCGCTCTCCTCATATCCTGAACATATTTGCTTTGTTGTTTTCCGCAGCTCTGGTGGTGAGATTCCTGACCAGACGATTCATCTGGGAGTACGACCCCACCCTTGGTAAGGCAAACATGTTTTCTTCATGTGTTGGAACTGTGTCATCACACTTGTCCCAGTATACAGAGCGGAGAGGGTTGAGTCCTGGGGAGCGTTGGGTCTCTGTGTTGTAGAGCTAATAAGAGAGACCAAGCTAAACCGAGAGGTCAAAGTCACAGAGTGTGAGGTCACTTACTGTTTATGGATGCTATAGTTGCCTGAAAGGTGGGTAAACCAGAGCAAGGAAACGAAAACATACCAACTTTTGTAAACCTTTGGTTGTCAGTTGAGAGTCAGTTTTCACACTAAAGTACTTGACTTTCATTTATCATAATTTCCAGGATGAATAGTCATAATTCTTTGTGCTGGGCCTTGGTGACCCTGGGAGTTGTTAGGTTCCATTAACAAAGACCTCCCTTGATAAAAGTCCATTGTATAAAGCAGACAAATTGTATGTGAGGCAGTGGTTTCGCTGGGGATAATTTCTCTTTGTCATTTTGATGGACAGGGTCATAGAAAAATCCGTCCTGAGCTATTTTTATCTGTCATTTATTAACCTTTCATATGCATTTTTTTAGATGTTAGATTGCAGCATAAATTTAGCTAAACAAAACATTATTTCTGAACAGAATCACTGAACACAAAAGTTTGCAACAAAAAATGTGTTAAACCTTGTGCGTAAAAGTCTCAACGGTGGACGACTTATTAAATCATTGACTAAATGTGTAAGTAATCACACTACAGGTTTACTATTTTTTGTTTCATTTTCTATGTGAATACATGTTTCAATTCTCTAACTTGTACCAAACAAACAATAAAATCATGTAAGATATCATCCTGTCATAGATAAATATAAGTGTCTACCCTAGGGTGACCAGATGCTCCCGGCGCAGACGGCTCCTCAAATGAGGTTTCCACACTTGTCCATCTGTACCCAGCCTTATGTATCTATTAGTTTTATTCTGTGTGTGTGACTTAGTGAGTGAGTGGGTGTGTGCGTAGACGGTGGGGTAAACGTTTGAGTGTGTGTGTGTAACGTTTGTATGTATTCGGAGGGATGGCAGGGTGTGCAAGGCGCATTGTTTTAAATGTTGTCATCGGTAAAGCACTTTGTGATACCTTTCGGTATGAAAAGCGCTTTATAAATAAAGTTTGATTGATGGATTGATGGATTGATTGATTGATGAGTTGACTTATGAATGAATTTAGTTTAGTTTAGTTTAGTTATTTGTTTGAGCAGTTAACCTGCTCACAGGGAGTGGGCTGAAGCCAAAGGCTTATAAGCGCCCACCCCGGGTGGGTGGCAATTTGGGATGGCGTTAACACTGCGTGTGGCCTCATCCTGTTTAAGCTCTCACAGGACAAACTACAAGTTTTATCCTCCTGTGAGCTAAACATTGGCCATGTCCCAAGAGAAAGAGAATACAGCTGATCCTGCTCTGGCACTGGCATTGAAGAATGCAGGGTAATCTCCAAGTCACAGAAACATGATCAAAACACCAGCACCTGAAAGAACCAATAAAGAAACCTTGAAACTTTGAGACTTGACTAGACTGACTGTAAGATGAACGTCAAGTTGAATTTTGATGGCAAGGATAAAAATATGAAAATATTTTGCGTCAGAAGAGCACATTTGAAATCTAAATCCTCTTTCAAATCCTTTCTCTGCAGTCAAGGGCAAGGCCATTCTTAACGGCACGTCCATTCTTAGCGGCACGGTAGCACAGTGGTTAGCGCTCGTGCTTCACAGCTAGAAGATCCAGGTTCGATTCCCACCTGGACGGGGCCTTTCTGTGTGGAGTTTGCATGTTCTCCCCGTGTCTGCGTAGTTTCCTCCGGGTACTCCGGTTTCCCCTACCACTAAAACATGTACAATAGGCCAGGATGTTTGAGAGTGCGCATGGGGGACGACGGATGGAAATTAGCCCAAGGCTACAATCCGGTGTGGCTTGTTTACATGCATGAGACTCGTGTATGTTCATTAACATGCTCTGTCCCGACCAAATAAACTAATAAATAAACAGGGTTACTTGTGCTGATGTTTTTATTTTTATAATCTGCTTGGGTATACTGTAAATAAATGCCATTGTCTGACAGATTCTATTGATGCTCTTTCTTCCCTACATTGTGCTGGCTGTGTCCTTGGGCAAGACACTGCTCACCTTTAACCTGCTTTCAAACTTATGTACTTATATATGATACTTTATAGCACAGGGACAGCAGTGGTGTAGTAGTAGTAGTCCCAGGTACCCTGTTAAATTCCTATCCGAGCGCAAACCATTGTTTCCTAGAGTAAGACACTTCGTTCCCTTTGCCCACTCCTCAAACAGTAAGGTGACTAAGGCCAAGACATAATAGTGAAAGCAAAACGATAACAAAGGATGGAAATATCATGGTGATAATGTGGTTTCCTGCTAACAGTCTTTTTACAGGTGTAGTTAGGGTTGTGATTAATCATATTAGCACAAAGTATAGTAGGGCGATCATTATTTCCTAATTATCATGTAATTACCAGAATTACACTTGTACATCCTATGTTATGGGTTAACTCTGGATAATGCCACATCTGGCTGACCGGGCGATGCCGGGGAAGGTTTTGATTGCTAATTTGAGAAAACTTCCCCAATTATCGGGCTCATGTTGTGTTTCCCTTAATGTCAGCTATACCTCTTTTAATGTTGCTCACATTTTCAAAGCTTCCGAAATGTTTGACCATGTATTAGTGCTATTAGCATCTGGTTAGTGAACGCCAAAAATCGACTCTGCTGTGGACAGATGTGACATGACAGGCCACTGATATGGCAGCCTTCAGTAGCAGCCGCAGGTCATATCTGTCTGCAAAACATTGATTACTGTGTGCTGTAAAGCACTTTGTTAAATATAACAGGGAAACAGGCTCCAAATTCAAAGCTTTTCTGCCACTCCTTAGTTTGTTTGAAGACCATTATATGCCCGTCAAGTGCATAGGAGGCTCAGCTGCTTACACTCAGAGATGACACTGCTGTAATGAAGAATGGTGCTTCCATTTAATTAAACACGCACTTTCAAAACTGCTAAATTGTTTATAATAATGTACAGCACGAATATTAAAAGTGTAAAAGTTATTTGCATGATATGAACCTTTATAATTTTTTGCCTCTGCCTCCTGTAAGTCTGTATCTCACTTTTGTAGCACAAACTCAAGCTGAGGAAAAGCAAACAAGCACAACACATACCATTCTTACCACACCAGCCTCCGTCTATGCATGTAAATTGAGGGGCCGTATGGTAATTATTATAAAAGGGCTTGAAAGGAACAGTGCTTCCTTGATTACCACGAATGAGCAGCATCCCAAAAGCCGCTCAAGGTTCTCCACAAAGGGCTTTCTCTATGGGGCGCCAAATGTAACATGCCTTATTTCGTGGACAGCATGACTTTTGTGTCACGAAATACATATATTCATTACGAAATCACGTTACTTCGTAACGCCGTTTGTCCACGGAATACACAAATTGGTTTGCATTGTGTCCACGAAACACTGAAGAGACCACATCGTTTCGTGGACCAAATTGACTGGTGGCCTTTTCCTTTCGTGGACATAAGGCTGAATGCACTATTCACTGTCGTAGACGAAATAAACTTTCGTCATAAAAGTATTGTGATGTGATACAGAAATTATTATGTGTACAAAAGGGATTTATTCTCTAATTCTGCAGTTACAGAAGGTATTCCGTCCACGGAATAGTAACTTCATAACTTACGAAATGCATTCAGTGACACATGCTTTCATTCCGTGGTCGAAATGCATAATGAAATACATTTCGTGAGTCAGCAGTTTACGGAATCATACTAAATCATACTTCAGCAATTACACAATTAATAGTTCAATGTAAAAAAAAATATTTGTAACATATGCAATCCATTAAACTACAGAGCATTGGCAGATTTTTTACAGCCTATGATCAGCACATGTGGTATGCTGCCTTCATGTGGTATGGGAAAGATGATGCTTTCCACTTGTGAAGTTAAAACATAGACTGTACAGTACAGTATGTGGAAATTACCGGTGCGTCGTGTTCACGTGCTTTTGTTGTCGTAGTGAAGTGAAACATAGCGGATCCACAGTCTATCCTGACCTGCTAGTTGGTTAAAACGTTTTAGACTGCTAGCTAGCATCTGCTCTTAGGAGATAATAACAGTAATAACAGTATTTTAATAAAACGACACTAAGTTTAAAAGGTGATGTTATTGGAATTCTGTTTGCTGCAGCATAATGTACGTGTATATACTATCTATGCATAATGTAGGCTTCAAATTAACCAACTAACAGCAGCAGCTAACTTTTAACATAATGTTAGCATCCAGGATGTTTTCTTCCGCCATGTTGAAAGATCAAAGCTTATCTCATCTCGGCAACTCGGGTATCATAAAATATTTCAATTTTTCCAGTGGAAAATACAACATGTGCAATTTCGATGTTGGTTTTTGGTATTTACCATAATTACGATACCACTTGAAGGCAGCAGTATAAATGACAAGAAAAAGCGTTGTGTCACAGTGCCACCTACTGGTCATTGAAAATATGCCAATGTGAAGTTGAATTTCTTGGGTCATCAAGTAACGAAACAGATTTTGTGATTCTATGAAAAGCCTTTCGTCCACGAAATGCAAGCAATGTCAAGTTATTAAGTTACTATTTTGTAACACATAAATTATGTAAACTGTTGACTCACGAAATGTATTGTAGCAGGTCACAAAACTGATTTCGTGATTCTATTATGCATTTCGTCCACGTAATGACATTATCGTGACACATAATTCATTTCGTAAACTGCTGACTCACGAAATGTATTGTAGTAGGTCACAAAACTGATTTCGTGATTCTATTATGCATTTCGTCCACGGAATGAAAGCATGTGTCACTGAATGCATTTCGTAAGTTATGAAGTTACTATTCCGTGGACGGAATGCCTTCTGTAACTGCAGAGTTAGAGAATAAATCCCTTTTGTACACATCATAATTTCTGTAACACATCACAATACTTTTATGGACGAAAGTTTATTTCGTCTACGACAGTGAATAGTGCATTCAGCCTTATGTCCACGAAAGGAAAAGGCCACCAGTCAATTTGGTCCACGAAACGATGTGGTCTCTTCAGTGTTTCGTGGACACAATGCAAACCAATTTGTGTATTCCGTGGACAAACGGCATTACGATGTAACGTGATTTCGTAATGAATATATGTATTTCGTGACACAAAAGTCATTCTGTCCACGAAATAAGGCATGTTACATTTGGCGCCCCATATTTCTCCAACCAATTACAATGCCGGATCCAAATTACACTTGATGTGGTAAGATTGTTATAAAAGCCTTATTAGGGGGGCAGTGTACAAGTTAGACAGCGCTGTGTTTGGTTTTAAGCAGAGTGAAGGTGGCATTGAAGAATCAGCCTACCAAATTTGAGTATTTCATCTTCGTCATTTAACGCAATTGCGATAATCAGGCTATTGACAAAGTCGTAATTTTAGCTTACCATGGTTGCATTCTTGCGCCTTTCTCTGGGGGTTTGCATGTTAATGTTCTCGAGGACATTTCCTCAGAGTGCCTGATTTCCAGCTTAAAGGGGCTGTGTGGAGTTTAGCAGTTTTGTACTCGCAATTGCCCCCTCAGGCCAAACGCGTAACTGCAGCCTCGATGATAAGCTCGTGCATGAGGCACTCAGGCTTTACGAGCACCAGAAATAACAGTCCCGTCCTGGTTAATTTACAGATTTGCAGGTTTGACTTAAACTGAGGTAAGAAACGTTACTGTTTTGTAAGATATTTAGACCAAATCAATTTGAGTGAATGTTTTCCAAGATAAAATACTTGAGCAAATGCAGCAAAGTGAATCGAGTGAAGAAGCCAAATAATACAGATAAACGAATAATTGACGTTTGAAGGAGAAAAAAAAAAAAACTTGAAATATTAAAATATTTCCACCGGTAGAAATGCTACTAGGAAAAGCCAAAATCGTTTCTTCAGTTTCCTGGGCCCAAAGTTAGCGTAGCTAACTCGTAAACTCTATTGTAAACGGCACATGTTCACTTTTTGTAGTCGTTTCACTACTTATAAATCCGTGAACAGTCATGCTTATTTTGCGGCCAAGAAAAGCTAACATTAGCAACATTATTTTTGCCATTGTAAATACAGCACCATTACCACTGTTACTACTCAAATGTTTTGTTGGTACAGCACAATTACTGTTATTACTGACACTACTAGTCTGCTACTAATACTACACAACTTCCCTGTAGGTATAAAACTATTAGATCAACTATTTTGGTAACTTCCAAATATGATTATTTTATGGCTTGTTTCAGTGAAGTTTGTACAACATGCACGGACAGTCGGACACCGTTGTTTTGAAAGCATCAACTACACTTTTCCCCCACGCATTTAGTAATAACTTCTTACCTTTCAAGCAAAAATAAGCTGCGGGTCTTTTGAGAGATTCTCTCAACATTTTCCGATGTTTACTCTGGTTCTTTGCCTACGCTGATCAGACTCGACTTTCGCCTTTTTTGTCACACTTGAATAAACTCTTCGTTTCTTTTTGTTATTTGGGGTCTGGGCTGGAGTTTCGATGGTGCTTGAAGCCGGTCTCCTCTTATTCTCCGCTAAATCCATCCTTCTGAAGTTACCACTCGCGCTGCAGCGTCAGTATAGAGGAGATACAGCTAACGCTACAGCTGAGCGTGAACGCGCATTACATCATTACGCCGTTTGCTTGTTCGACCCGAGCATAAACTATTTAAGTGACTTTACAGGCATATAGAGGAAATCGCGGTGAAAAGGCCAGGGCTCATTCTACTCACCAGGGCATTGCTGGAGCATGTATGAGGAAGAAATTTTAAATTTGTATATATTTATTTGTGGTTAAACTTATGTACAGTCCCTTTAAAATATGCTGACCAAACCCAAGGAAAATATAACTTCCACATTCACTACTGAAAATTCAGGTCATCGAACCGTGATCAGACGGGGGGGGTCCCCATCTTCGAATTGTTGCGCAATCAATTTTCTCAACATAGCCTTTGCAATGTTGTGCGTTATTACAATGCAAGCAAACTGAATAAATGTCAGGTCTATCGACACGCAGTGCACTTGTCGAGGACTAGGGTTTCTTTCCAAGATAATAATTGGGGACAGAGACATGCGGAGCGTGTGGTGCGATAATACTAGCCTAAGCCAACACACACCAGAACGCAGCACGTCCTCTGACACGCGTCCATGTGGGATTTCAACACACACCGGAGCGCATCGCGTCACAGCACTTCAGGGGCTTCTCTGTTACGAAACCCGGGTAGAACTCAAGAGCAGAACCAAGCCAAAGGTTTAAGAATATTTATTTTAAACAGCAAGAAGGGGGAGCAGGTAGATATCAGGCTGGAGGTCCAGGGGGGAGCAGGTAAGTAACGGTTGGGGGCCGGTGGAGCAGAGGTGTCTGGCTGGGCTGGAGTCTTGGCTGAAAACTTCTGAAAAATGAAGGAAACTATCAAAAACAGGACAATGGAAAAAATACCAAAACTGACTGCAAATAGTTTCTGGAGCCGTAGTCTAGTTACTGTACCACTATCGTAGTATGACGAACTGGCGAGGAGTGGAAGTAGAACCGGAGTATATGAAGACAGTTGGATTGTAGATGGCTTGCAGGTGAGAGGTGATCAGCCAGCAGCTGGGAGAGAAGGACTCCGCCCAGGTAACTCCACCCAAACACACACACACACTGTGAAGGGGAGGGGTAGAGAAGGACAGCCAGGATATGACATTCTCAAACCGTGCAAGGCTTTAAACCCGTGATTTATACATTTATCATAAATTAAAGAAGACCGGTATGTCTGTGTTGTAAGAGAGAGAGAGAGTAAACGTGGCTCTTTTTTGTAGGTTAATAGCGAGTTGGCGACAGACACGAGTTTAACATGCTTCCCGTGAAGCATGAGCCCTGACGATGGTCTCCGTGACTTCTCTCGTCCCTCCCAGCAAAGTTTACAGCGGTCTCTTTGTCTGCCACAATGTGCCTCTGCAGGATGGTTAAAAGCATGTGTTTTCCTCCACGGTGCCGTGTCTGGATTCAGCAGATCTGTATCCGGACGCGGGGTCCAGCGTCGCCGCGCGTCAAAGCGTCTCGGTGGGCGTTGGGCTTAACTCAATTTATGTTATAGCCTATAATAACCATAAAGCATGCCGTCGACGAAAAGGACACACACAGTTGCACCTACACATCTTGTATAACCAATCACGGCCGACCCCAGTTCACGCTCAACCAGCTCACATACACCGCCGGCAAGAGTGCAGAGTGCGCTTGCCTCTGCACCTTTGCGTTAGCCTACCACGTTTGCCTTCGCCCTCAAGATCAGGCCCTAGGGGTCTGATTGGTTAATCAGGGGACATCTCCGGCACAGCACTCCTCTGGTTCACAGCCTACATCTCCGGCCGTCACCACTTCATCTCTGTCAACAACTGCAATTCCCACACTTCCCCCGTCACCCACAGTGTCCCCCAAGGTTCCGTGCTCGGCCCCCTCCTCTTTAACATCGACATGCTTCCCCTCGGTCAGATCATCCGCCACCATGGACTCTACTTCCACTGCAACGCCGACAACGCCCAACTCTACATTTCCACCAAATCTATTGCCCCAGTTAACCTCTCCATCACCAATTGCATCTTCAATATCAAAACCTGGATGGACAATAACTTTCTCAAACTCAACAGCAATAACACAGAGCTCCTCATCACCCGACCCCAAATCTCTCCTCCCCTCTGTCCAAAACTGTACCCCTCCTAATTGATGGTCACAATGTCACCCCCGCCCCTCTGTATCAGATTAAGAGAGGCCCCTTGAATGTTGGTGAAAAATCGCTATACAAATTGAGGTCAAAGGAGCATCACGGGGCAGTCCTTCTGTGGATCCACCACCTGCGCGACGAGCCATCAGTGGCTGCTGCAGAGTGGCCCAGGCAGCTTAGACTGTTTCCCCTGCAACCTGACAACAGATAACAGGAAGAAGATGGATGGATGGTTAAGACTGTGACGCTATTTTTCTTATGCATGAAGTTAACACTATTCAGAACTAAAACATCTACATCTATTTATCTCAAGGATAGGAAACAGCTGTCCTTTGATAGCCACCAACACAGGCCTACACATATGCAATTTTAGAAAAACAGTACAAGGGGCCTTTTATGCAGCACTTGCTCTTGTCACGTTGACCTTGAAAATCTTTGCTCTATTCAGATGTTAAATTCGTTTTCATATTTTGAAGAAAGCTTTTTTTGAGCCAGCATTTTTGTGTGCAAATTGAATGGGGTTTAAAATAGATGTAATATTTGGTTCAAACATGTTCTCAAATTCAATTAATTTGCAAAGACTTGTTCTCATACACAGAGAGGTTGTTGCGGGCGGTTATCAAAACAAAACGCGCGGTTATTTCCTGTCTGGATTTGCGGTGCCACTTTTTCCCTTTGTGCCTTCAGCCAAAACACACCGAGGGCGATGAGGTCCCAGTGAACTATGAATGTAGCTGTCAGTAACATTTTGATCAGACCCGCGTGGTTCATTCTTACCGGACAGTTTCGACCGCTCACTTTCTGCAATGGTTGAAGTGTGTTGCCCAAGGATACAACAATAATCTGCATGCCGGAGCTGGGGATTCAAACCGCCAACCTCTCGGTTATTGGATCTACCAACTAAGCCTGTGTCGGATGCTTCTCTCACCACGTGTCTGAATGTAGTTTTCTCCGCGGGCTCCAGTTTCCCCCATCAACTCAAAACATGCACAATAGGTGAATGCTCCAACCAGGTTATTCTTAATTGCCTGAGTGTCGAAGGATGGATCCAATGCAGAGGCCACATTTTTACGGGGACAAAAAAAGTACACATTTCTAATTTTTTTTATCAGCCCTATAAAGACCGCTACCAACAAAATGTTATTTACATATTGGTCTGACAGTTCATATTTCAGTCGTCTCTGAAATCTTAGTGTTTTTTTAATAATAATAATAATAATAATAATAATAATAATAATAAATCGGTTTTATATAGCGCTTTTCTGGACACTCAAAACCTTTTACAACTTACTCCGCAAATCAATTCAAAATCACATTACAGATGTTTTAAACAGGAAAATTGCAATGAGGTGTTTTTCTGCATTTGACCCCATCCTACAATAACAGTGGGGCAACCTGTTTGAAGCAGTCGATGACCAAAGAGCACTCAGAACCAGCTCCAGATCTTTTGATCCGGGTTCGTTCAGGGGCACCTGGATGATTTATCCATTCAGCATGTTTTAGATTGATGTGGGAAACAGGTGTAAAAACTGTGAGTGACACCCGCTAGAACAGACTCCCTGGGATCTCAGCATCGGTCGGGTGGCCTCAGAGATTCATCTTGTGCCTGAAGCCCTGCAATATATATCCACTGTATTCCTATAGGTTTCAAAGGTTCAGCTTGTCCCGTTGATATTAACATTATACAAAAATAACTCTCAAAGGCCTTCTGAGCACAGAAAATTAAAATAAACAGGGCATTTTGAAGGATCAATTATTAGATTTTAAGATTTACTCCCGTTGTATTCGAACTTAAAGCAGGTGTTTATTTGGAAAACGACAAAACTGTGTACATTAATTTTTTTATTTATGTTTCCGTGGATTGGAAAGTTATGGTAAAGATTTGTTTTGATATTTTTGTCCTATCCACTAATTTGATGCTAAACCTGTTTGAGCTTTAAATGTTTTAAACTCAGAATCATTTTTGTTGGATTTCCTTTCACGTTCAAAAGCTATACATAGTATCAAAGCCAGAATGCTTTGGCGAATGTGCTGTGCAGCCTTGGAAATAATGAAATCAGATATAAATTGCATGAACAGGAAGTATGGGTCATTCATTGAAGAGCTGGTTTCTTTTGATACCACACAATGTGCTCTTAAATAGAATATGGTGTCCTCTCTCAGAGTATGTGTAGGCAGGAGCTGAGTCAGAAGAGAAGAGCAATTTGACAATATAACCTTGTTTCCTAGAAACAAAGATAAATGTTAGGACATATTTCCATTTGCACCATAGTTTAGATGAACAGCCACGTCTGACCTGGATACGCTCCAGATAAGGCAACAAGGAACAATATAGTTTCGTTTTTAGTTTAGTTTAGTTTATTTGAGCAATTTTCCATTCATTTTGTCTTTCAAAATGTATACAATTCCGGATGCTCAAAATGGAGTAGGCTGAAGCAATAAGCTTATAAGTGCCTACCCCGTGTTCAACTCAATATACATTTACATAGCATAATAAATTGTAAGTTCTAAATTACATCGACTTTAGGTACAACTGATACAGATTTATAACGATACAATCATCAGCTTCAGACATTGCAAAATTTGCCAAGAAGAGCATTTAAATGCTGTACATTTGTTACAGATGTTGGAAAAGGAAAAAGAACAATTGATAGGACAAAGTATATATAAAAAAGAATTACTACGTTGTTAATCTGACTTTTAAAGATGTAATTGGAGATTAATCCCAGGTTTACACTGTAGTTCTTTCTGGTATATATTCCAATGTCAGTCTAATGGTGTTTCTAATTATTATATTAAAAATTATTGACATTTCTTATCACACGTTTGACTTGTGTAGGGACAGGCATATTATATTCTGTGTGTTATAATTCTCTTTTGGTCCTGTTATTTTCCCTGTTGTCATTCCCATCTCCACTACAGTTAATGTTTATTAATAACACATGGTTTATGTTGCATTCCATAGTGTTAGAGAAATCATTGAACATAATGTTGTTGTATCGTCACAGCTCTATCACTTTGAACATATTTTTGTTTGTTTTTCAGACCAAATCAGATTAGACCTAACTTGTTGTTTCGGTGACTGGACGCAAGGGTACATTTGTAGATCACAATACAGTTTGAAATAGTGATCCAGTCCAGTGTATTTATAAAGCACTATTATAAACAACAAAGTTGACCAAAGTGCTGTTCATAAAAGGCAATACAAATAAATAAATACACAAATAAACAGTACGAACAGTAAAAGTCAACTTCCAAATTAGTTAAACACCATTAAGGCGTGATTTAAAAACAGGAAGGGAGTCAGCCTGTCTAATATACCGAGGCAGCTCATTCCAGAGTCTGGGACAAATAACAGAAAATGCTCGGTCTCCTCTGAGTTTGCACTGGGTCTGAGGAGCCACAAGCAACCCAGCGGTTCAGACAGATAACGCGGGGCAAGGAGGTGTTTGAAGAGTTGACTCTCTGTGACTTTTTGAAGTAGGAGCATGTCAGCGAGGATCTGTCGCTGGAGGATAAACCAGCCTTAAAGGGGGGTATTATGTAAAATCGACTTTTTCAAGCTTTATATCATTTTATTATGTCATTCCCTCATTAAACACATGCCTGGAGTGTTGCCTTGGCTCATTCACATATTTTTGAGTAATCAGTAAAAACTTAAGACGGCAGCCATTTTAGGTGTAGCTATGCCTCAGTCCTCCTAGGAACGCCCCCACCTCCTGGAGACGCCTCTGGACCTTTTGTCACCAGCCAAGCCACCAACCACTGCTCCTCAGCTCAGCAGAGCCCCCTCCCCGCACAGTAGTGTTGTTTAGATGCCACAGCAGTGTGCTGAAGGGGGCGTGTCGGAAAGCTTCTTAAAGAGACAGAGGCCTATTTCAAGACGTTCAGTACAGCCATTTTGAGAGAGCAATTTTATTCAAGGCAGTTATTTTAATTTACTGCATATACAGACCAACAGAAGGTTACGTCATCATTGTTGTATGCTATAGACTGGTGCTATGTGATTGAAAAAAGCATAATACCCCCTCTTTAAGTGTGTGACTCAGAACCAAAAAAGAAAATGTAAAATAAACAATAACTTTAACATTACGTGAAATGTTTTGTGGGTGTGAATAAATCAACGCCACAATTGTTTCCAGTCAAACTAATGGTTGGTTTGAACATATTGGCCTCATATCATGGGGCACCGATGAAGTATTTACAAAACATTATACTGTACATATACCCTACCTTTAAACATAAATCCATTGGTTTTGCTCAAATAACTTACTCACAATGTTATTCTGTTATTCAGTATATTCAGTATTCAGATATCGGTACAGTAACCGTAAAAGCACTGGTACTGGTTGAACGGCAGCATCCAGCCCTCCTCAGAAGTAAGCCTTTAAAGAAACACAACAAAGTTTCAAGTGAAAGTATTTGAGCTGTTTACACAGACAGGATCTTTACAAGGGGCCATAGAGGCACATCCCGTTAGTGTTGAACAAAAACACTCGGCCACAGCTCAGACTTGTGTGTTTTACAAAGCCAGCGGAGGTTAGCTCTGGGTCGCCAGCTTAGCAACCAATAACAGAGAAAATACTGCACGTTCACCTGGCTCACAAACGTTACATCCTGATTTAATAGAAAAGTGCTACAAAGGGAAACAATAAGCCCCTTTGAAAGCGCTCAGGTGCCTCTTATTAAGCAAAATGTTACTGAACACAATGGAAATGTGTTATTGTGCAGTGAATGACAGATTGATAAGAAAAGGCTGAGTTACTTTTAGTTTAGTTTGTTTATTTGAGCACTTTATAAAACACAAATTGCATGGTTACATCATTGCAGTAAAATAAAGCTCAAAAGGAGTAGGCCGAAGCAAAAATGCTTATAAATTCCTACCCCCCATTCAAAGTAATTACTTACATGCATTTCAGATAAACTTTTAAAGAAGCAATTTCACAAGAATAGAAAACCAGAGGACTTAACAGTTGTTTGTTAATTTTATGTCTAACATAAAACAATGTTAAGATTGGATTTAGGAACACATATGAAAGTGATTAAAATGGCCTGCGTTACATGTGAGAAAAATGTATCTGCGTTGTTCACACTCAGTTATCAATGTTGGGATTTGTGTCACTTAAGTCTTCATTTGGAGAGTTTAAATAAGATTTACCATTAGAGTAGTTATTGTCTATATCATTTTTACACACAACATTGACCATTTTGTCCCATTGTGACTTACAGAGTCCACGTACCGGCATCAGGCCAACATAGATGATGAGATGGTCACCATGGAGATCCTGGACACAGCGGGACAGGTGAGACAAATTACACCTGTCATTGTATTATATACCAGAGGCCTCCTGACATCTAACTAGACCAATTTAGACCAATCACTCCCACCTCCACTGTGACACACAGAATAGAGAATAAAGGATAAGTGAGGGCCATTAAAACACACCTGCAGACATTATGTCAGTGGGAACAGCATGTAACCTGAAAAAAAAAAGGATTTTCAATTACATTATTAGAAATCTGAAACATTAAGAATCGATTGTGACTGCCAACTACTGGCAAATTGTCTGAGCCTGGACTCAAAGTGCTGCCCAATGGCGTGCTGGGTTATCAAAAGAGTCGGGACGTTTCTGGTGGGCCACAGCACTTTTTGCTCAGAATATTTTTTTTTTTTTATGAACCTCTTAACCCCCTGCCTGAACCGAATGCATTTTCAGTGCAACGCCTCGAAAGCCAAGACCTACTAAACTGATCAGAACCTTTTGTGTCGAGTTGTTGCCACGTTTTTGTCGCTCTTTCTTTTTTGTTTTTTGTTGCTTTGTCATCACTCTTTTGCCGCGTTTTTGTCCCATTTTAAAAGTGTTTTTGCTCTGTTTTCGTCACTTTTTCATTGCTTTTTCGCCACGTTTTTGCCGCTCTTTTGTTGCGTTTTCATCCTTGTTTTTGTCTCATTTTTGTCGCTGTTATGACGCTTTTTTCAAGAAGCTTTTGGATTTGGGTAAAGCCAAACCAGAGAAAATGCACTACTTCAGGTGGGGGTTAAGGGGCTAATAACGGACTCTCACAATTGTGCTATTATACGCCTTTAGGTTTAACTGGGCTGCAGCAGGAGCCTTGGCCATTCTTTTTAGACATGAAAAATCATTATTTGATACATTTCATTCATGCTCTCTAACAGGAGATACCATCTAATAGGCTGCTATCGAAGGCCAATTATATCAAGGTATTGTGCCAAAATGTGTCATTTTTCTCTCCTGTCATACTAGTGCTAGTACTCTCTTTAGGTATGAGTCATTTAGCCAGGTTGACAATTTTGCATTGTCGAGAATTTTACAGTAGCAACTGACAAATTCTGTTACTTTACAAAGGCCCACTGATTGTACATGTGATGGGATGTTTTGAAGAGTTGTGTTTTGCCAAATAAAGATATTAACACGGAGAAAGGGGTAAATCTTAAATTATCTCTCAACTAGCATTGTTTCGACACCCACCTTAAATTTATAACAAGTTATCACCCAATAAAAATATCAATTTCATCTCGAGTTTCAGTTCGGCTTGTTCTTAGCATCTTTGAAGTCAAAATACAGTCACAGAGTTCTGTTCATTCAAGCACTGTGGTCTGCTTTATAATCTGAATAATTTCAATCTTTGTAATCTGCTCAGTATGATCATTTAAATTACAATCTTGATTCAATAGGTTGGGTTCACGTTCTAGAATTGGAAAAGAAATTTCCAAAAAGAAAACTGATAAATGTTGAAATGTATCATTATTTGGAAGTGATTGGAATCACAAACCTGCCACATTCATCTTATGGTTGAAAGTCCTTTCATTTGACCCTAACATCACACACATGCTTTTGAATATTCTCACCACTTTTGGACATCTTTCAGAGACAATCATTTGACCTTGGTCCATATATGCTGACAAAGAAGACATTGAACTTTGAGACCATTTTTGACTAAGACTCAAAAATCTGCATATCGACAGTGGAATAATGCCCACCACCTCGGTTTAAACTGTAATTTCTTGATAATGTTGTGCTGTCACGTGAACAAAACCTATTGTGTTGTAATTACAGGAAGACATTCAGCAGAAGGAGGGCCACATGCGCTGGGGCGACGGCTTCATCCTAGTTTACGACATCACAGATCGGGGCAGCTTCGAGGAGGTGGGACCCCTCCGAACCCTCTTAGATGAAGTCAAAAAACCCAAGAACGTGCCCTTGGTTTTAGTGGCCAACAAGTCAGACCTGGACCACATTCGACAGGTCAGTACGGAGGAGGGCGAGCGGCTGGCCTCGGAGATGGCGTGCGCCTTCTACGAGTGCTCGGCCTGCGCAGATGTCGTGGGCGCTGTGGCGGAGGCGTTTCACGAGCTCTGCAGAGAAGTGAAGAGACGCAAAGCGGTGCAAGGAAAGGCACGGAGACGCAGCTCCACCACTCATGTCAAGCAAGCCATTAACAAGATGCTGACCAAGATCAGCAGCTAGGGCGGACGTAGCCGAGAGGAGAGACGCTACAGGGTTCCCACCACGAGGAACCCTTTGTTTTTATTATAGTGCAGCTGGAAACTGAATGTGAGTCAGTTTTAGTCCTAAAATTCTACACTGATTTGGTCTTGGTATGAAATCTGAGTCCAAAGGTGACCCTCACTGAGCTCAGCCTCAGTCTATCCTGTCATGTCCTAATAAGAGTGGCCATAACCTTTACCATTTGTGTGTAAGATGCTTTGGACTGAGCTGAGACATTTGGGCAAATCATCGTTATTATTATTATTTGTTTTGTTATTTATTATTTAGTAAACATTCTTATCAAAAATGCCACAAGAGCACAATGTCACAGGGATGTCCGTCCATTTGTACATTTGTCCTATATCTGTACAGGGGCTCCGAGCCCTGGATCCCATACCAGCTAACTGGATCACATTATGTTGTTCTGTCCTTGTGGTTAATGGGCAATTTGTAAAGAACAAATTCTGAGCTCGCACATCATAAACTAAAACGACTTTATGTGTGCGGTCTGCCATTTGTACCATTTAAAGTGTGTCTTTGTATCTTTTTCATTGTCTGCCATCATAACGGCGTGTCTATAACATTATAAACTGAAACTCATATGTCTTATCATGGGCCTTGTTAAACATAATGGGCTGGATTGAATTAGCCCTTCCTCTGATCGCTGCCTCTGTTGCCTCACGCAAACTCAGGGTGGACAAACTCCGAGTGGTCTGACCTCACCATAAACATGTCTCTGTAACCTTCACACACTTTTTTAAACATATTTTTAGCTGCCCGTTTTTCTTTAAATGTAAGAAGAATAACCGTACCATATTTTATGGCTGCAAGTGAAGGATTTTATTTTCCCACTTATTTCCAACAGACATGCTGAAGTGCATACAGTATGTTTTTATTTTTATCTAACTCGTACTATATGCCGAAAAGAAATAAGTAAAATAATGAAAAAGGACTAAAAAAGAAGTAGAAAAAAAGGCCTAAAACTATTTTATGGATTGCAATTTGAGCACGGAAATGATCGAAATGAGTCCAATAGATGTGTATGCACTCAAGGGATTGCCACCTAATGACGTAACAAAGTGGAACAGAGTGTTTCAAGCGCTAGAGGGGGAGACAACCAAAATATGCAAGATAAAAAATATATGGAACATTCATATTAGATTCCATGTAACTTAAATCCAGACGAGTGGGAGCCCTGTGATTGTAAATGATCTCCATCAAACACTGAATCGTGTTGATTTTGCATGAAGGAGGTGGACGATGACTTTACAGAGGGATCTCATAAACGCGGAAAAAAAAGAGAAGAATATATTTATGGACCTTCTCTGCTTTAACCTCGGATGTATCTACACAAAGGACGCCGCAGGAAATGCATGCAAACTGTAACAGAACAATGGTCCTAGATCGAGTGAGTGCCCGTCTATGAAATTATACTTCATAGTCACACGTAGTCAGACCTACTGTATATTGTTGTGTAGTACTTGGAAAGGTTTTACAGCCTTGCTTGATCTGCTCAATACGTAAAGGATCATTTTCTTTTGCAATTTACCGTTGAACTCACATTTTTGTTGTACACAATTCTGATATGAATTCTGTCGCTTTTTTTGGAAACCCCGTTATCTGCATTTATTCGCCTGGACCCTGCAACAATGCCTGTTACAACCACTATGGTGATGTGAAACCTGTGCAGTGTTGGGTAGGAACTGAACACCTGTATTCAGAATACATATCTAGAATACAGTTTACAGTGACTTTCCTGAAAGCAAAGGTACTCAATCTTAACATTTCAGCTTCATAGTGCACAACATTGACAATAAAGAAAAGATCAAAACCATCAGAGAAACGTAATGCAAATCAAACCTCCGTGCGTATTGCTGATGTGCTGCTGCTCCTGGTGCACTTGCAAAGCATTTATACATAAATATAATGCAAATCAATGTCAATCAAGTACAGCATTCAGAATACAGTACTCTGACTGGACAAAGTAACGGAATACGTTGCAAAATACATTTTACGTTGAGTATTCAGTATGATTATCAGTGTTGGGGGTAGCGAGTTCCAAAAATATATTAGTCTTTTCAGTAACTAAGCATTATAACATATTACTCACACAAAATACGATAATATAGTCATTACAATTCAAGTAACTCGAGTTACAAGAGCATTAAATGTATGAACGGAAAATCCCCCAAATAAAATGCAGCACCGTCGTCAAAACAAAACACGAGAGAATGGGGATAGCGCAGGAAAAGGAAATCTTTGACTGCACTTTTTCTCAGTGGCGTTACTATTTTATACTAGTTTATATTTTGCCAAAAGTAACTCAGAAGTAACTCAAAGTAGTGTAACTCAGCTAAAGTTTTCAAAAAGTAATATGTAATACAAACATATTACATTTTTAAAACTGTAACTACTAATACAGAATATATTACAATGTTAAAGTATCTTGCCCAACACTGCAGATTCAGTATTTTGTGACTGAATACAAAAGTATTTACCCCAACACATGTGAACAATGTCAGTATTGAAGGGATTCTCACAATTCCTCCATGGAATCAGCTTTAAGCTTGCTCTTAAAATGTGCACTTTCTTCATTACTACTAACTTTGAATCTGTGTTTTGAATGTGTTCGTGTGTGAATGCGTAGCTAGTGGGAGGGACATAATCCAACATAGAACACCACAGAGCAGGCCCGGATCTACAAGGTTGCAAGAGGAGCATTGCAACCTAATTTTAGTTCCATTTGCACTTGCTTCAAACACTGACGCAGATTGTTCTGAAAAAACGACGAGATGAGAAGCTGTCATACTTCAACGGTCTCCAACTCTGGGGTCGCTACTTTCCTCTACTGCTCTACCATGCACTTCAGGGATGATTGAGCCGTGCACCATTCACTTCTATCTTCTAACGTCCTCAACTCAATCTACCCAGCTCAGTCGATATTTGATTTTTCAAGCGACTTCCTCTGGTGCGGTCTTGCAGGTCTGGCTTTGTCTGTTTTCCTTTCCCTCTTTGTCCGAACCAAAAGCACAATTATCTGAGGGCTACATCTCCAGTGGAATGTGTCCAATAAAGCCCTCACCAGCAGAGCATTCTTGCAGGGTCCAACCTTCATGAAAGTTTGTACGTTTCCTTCGGTCTCCGCGGCCTTAAAGCTGCGGCTGTGTTAGCCCTATAGTCCAGATGACAGTCTGTATATGGTCAAGTGTCTGGTGGCTTAATGTTTGTTTTATGGATGTGACCGTTATCCGATGAAACCGCTGTGCACTTGTAAATAAAATTACGCGTATATACACAAGAGGAGCCTTTTGTCAAGTTTTTCTCCAATCCAACAGTGTCAAAGGTAGAGCTTGTAGATGGTTGGTGGTTTAAAAGGGCACTACGCCTACAGCAAACATGCCTTGAATGGCATATGACATGAACGTGTCATTCCTCATTTGAAAGCTAAGAACCTCCCGAAGCCCCTCATTGAGTTTTAGTTACTGTATTAGCATTCATTGGGGCTTGATTGGGAACAGTAGCTGGACTTATGGAAGTAGCAGGGAGTACCTTTATTTTCATGTCCATAATGGTTTTAGCTGTAGGATCTGGCAACCCTAAGTGTGGGGCTCATTCTTCTTTCCACTGAAATGCAGCAATTTGCAACCTGTTACAAAATTGCAGCCCTATAAGGACAGGGTTTTGTTTGTGAGTTAAAGTGGAAATGGGGCAACAAAACGATAAGGCAAATATGACATGGTTTATCATTAAAAGTGTACTTATTTGGGAAAGAGGAACTGAAGTGCACAAGACAAACTGGATTGAGCTCTCTTGGTCGGGTCGAGGAGGAGCACTATGGGTTCTGCTGCGCTAATGGCTCTGAAGCCTCTTATCTGCAGATACAAGGGCCACCAAACTAAAGGAGCATGTTCCACATTTAGAAACAGCGACAAATGAATTCTTCTTTCATTTTTGGTTTGCATTTGCCAATTATATTGTGTTGAAGAATACTGGCAAAGAATCTTTTCCCCTTTTTTCTCTGGGCAGCACTTATTGATTTGAAATAGCTTCTCTGCCAGATGCCCTGCCACAACTCCATTCACAGGCCTGGCATGCTACAAGGCGTCAGCTGGCTCCTTTAGTTTGTGGCCAGTTTGTAAGATGCTCAACATAACAATGCTTATTTTGTCCAGCTTGTGAATACATCTACAAGCAGAGATACGTGCACTTGTGCCTATATCTAGAAACAATGTTGCATTAAGTAATATTGAATGAGAGTCTGTTCATTTACAAGAAAATCAAAGGAAGGCAAAATACCAAAACATGTTAAGGTAAAGAAACATTGTTTATACAGAAAAGAAAGAAAAAACACTTGAAGAGATTATGACCATCGGGAAGAGGAAGGGACCGGGATTTTCATGTGACACAAATAACCTAAAATGCTTCACACAAGGATTAACCTTTCATTCACTGCATACTCAGTGGTGGTAATTCACGCGCGCATGTAGTCACAGCTGGCCTTGAAGTAGATAAAAGCGCGACTGTCACTGCACACATCTGCGCAAAACAGACCCTTCGACAACCACCAACAACTCCCTCACAACACTCTCTCAGGCTGATCACTTTTAGATTTCTGCTGATCTTTAAATTACCAGGACAAAACTCCGTCTTGCAGTGGAGAAAGTGTCCCTCTAAAATACTCAATAGAAGGTGTGAAAAGTACAATGTCTAACAGCAACATTGCTACGAATTACCCATTACTTTCCTTTTGCTCCCATTGAGGGCAGTTGGGACGCAGATGCAGGCCTCTTTAGCCCTCAGTAGATGTGATGTGTCTGGACATTTGACCTCTTCGTTGTTCCAGTGTCATTGTTTCAGACGGAATCAGGTGCTTTCTGACGGCGACATCCACTGACAGAGACAAACGTGTGTTTGGTCACCACAACAACCGCCACATAATTTGACGTTTGGGTGCAGAGAAAAATAATAAAGTAATAAAGTGTTTGTTGTAAACTCAAGGTATGGGTCAAAAGTAAAACATCACTTCAAAAATAATTTCTACAGATTATAAACACTTTTTAATACAAGAACGGGAACTTGAAAACTCAAAAGAGAGCATAACAAAACCTTGACCTGAGACATAACTTGCTCCAATATATTTAGACCCTTTTTTAGACTTGGTTTAGTCCTTGACTTGAATCCAAGCCAGGTGGTTCTTGGTATTTTTACGAGGTGGATTTGATGTGAAAAGCTTAAAGGGACTAAATGCAAGTTGGTCATTTTATACTCACTACTGCCACCTCAGGTCTTACGTGTAACTGCAGTCTCCTTATTAAGCTTGTGCATGATGGCAATTTGGACCCGAATTAACAACTTTTTGAGTGAAAGTGCAGGGTTTTAGAGGCAATTGTGGTGAATAGGTCTGGGCTCATTCTACACATTAGGACATTGCTGGAGCAGGTAGGGGGAGGAAAATACATAATTTAAACTTATTTTTTCTATCTCTATCAGGCCCAAAGCGCCTTACAGTAAAGAACCCATTCACTCTCTCATTCATACACCAATGTACGTAGACACTGGAGGCAAGTAGGGTGAAGTGTCTTTCCCAAGGACACCACGACAGTGTGCATTTGCGGGAGCTAGGATTCAAACCCACGACCTTCCGATCACGAGACAACCCGCTCTACCACCTGCGCCACCGTCGTCCCTTTAAGAACCACCTGACTAAACCAATGGTATTTATGCATGATTCTTATACTATTATTATAAAGTATCATTTCTAACACTTTTCTTAGACATGGCCACAAAGCACGTCACAAGGAACCATTATTCATTCACAAACTCAGCAGCGGCAAGATAATAAGTCAGTAAGTACGTGCTTTATTTGTCATCAACGGAATTGTGTAAATCAGATGTTGGGTTCGTCCTGGATCAAGTGTCTGCTCAATGACACAAAACCATATGACTCAGGTGGAGCTGGATTCACGTGACAAGCCATTTGGATCTGTGGACAAACGCTCCTAAAAGTGGGCCACTGTTTCTTTGAGAACTTGGTTCTCCCAACTTTGCTTGTGGCTTCCAGGATCAGACAGGATTGGATACTCTAAACCAGGAGTGGCTACATGCATGTACCCAATATCTTAGCGGGGTTATGATGATATAGTAACTTCTCACATATAATTTGGCAAGTGCACCTCAAAGCTGTCACCTTTTTAAAATTATAGATGGCCTTCCAGTTGCACCAAGCCATGTCCTGCTGTGACAGGATTACACAAATACTTTCTTAAGCAAAGTTCAAACCAAACACAGTACACATACACAGTATAAGTCTAGGCCTATTTGAAAACACATATTGCCTTGAAGTCAGATTTCATCTCTATTACCGTATAGCCATATGTTTGGACTTTAATCATCCACCACAAGACTTCTGTATCACTAAGTGGTCTGGACATGCTAATCCCATTGTTTTGGGGAGATTGCTAAAGCCACTCCTGGACCCAGCCCAAACTGTGATGTGTGTGGAGTGCATCTGAGGTCTCTGAAGTGAACATGATTTACTGGTCTGTTAGAAATAGGGTGGGCGATATGACAAAAATAGAATATCACGATTTTTGAATTATAAACTCCCGATTTTGATTTTATCACGATTTTTTATAGTAACTAAAATAACTTAAATTACACACTGAAGAAGAAAAAGATTGAATTAATATACTAATTTATTAAACTTTGTGATAATCCACACAGCAAAAATAGACTTAGAACTTAGACTAGACTTAGAACTACAGAAAACTAACTCTATACATTAAAAAACGCATGAAAACAGACAATAAAAGTAAAATAGTAACACTAAGTTTGATAAAGGCTTGATGTTCGTGTCTGTTGCTGTTTGGCATCTTTTCTGAGACGTCTCTCTCATGACGTCAAGCTGCTGTGATACAGCGCTCTGTTGCTGTCTGACCCTTTCACAATAAGAGTCTTACTAAAGCGTTAACATACTGTGTCTTTTATTGTGTAAAAGGCTAACCGGAAGCAGATAGTTACCATAAGTTATTACTTGACCAAGTAATTCACCAAAGTTCGATAAGTCTTATATTTTGAGAGACCTGGATAAACAGCGCATTTGTGAACACGGCCCAGGATTTAAATTAAACAAATGAGAAGGAGGCGGCGCCTGACAGAACTGTAAGGACGAAGGACACACTCGCTTCTTCGGACATGTGCCAGGTAAATAAACACACGCTGCGATCTACGAAGAGCAGCGGGAAAGACACTGACATAAACATCGCTGAAATAGAGACAAAACGCTGGGTTTAACAGCTCCAGATTGAGGAGCCTGGTCATGTATGCACACTGTAGAGGAGCGGCTAGCTGCCAAACCATAGACATATTATTAATATCCTCCTCACTCCTCCCCGTTTACCATAATGACCACTTTCCAGGGGGAAATCATGGCGGATTTACAGACTCCTCCTCCCCAGCTCTGACGAAGCATGTTCCTAATAAGGGCAAAAGGGCGGGATCTCACTGTAAACTCGGCCCTTGCGTGACGTGTAGCTCGCACAGCTCCAATGCCAACAGTCCGACCTCCGTTAAGTAGGAGATTAAAAAAAATATATTTCGAAAACCAGCCTGGTTTCTATTTTTTTGACTAACCCAGCGTTATCTCAGGAGGAATATGTAGCCATATTAAGTGTTGAAAAAATTGAAACCAGGCATTAAACTTGTTTTTAACGTGTCTAAAGTCCAATGCTTTTCAATGGGGGCCTAGCGGCCAAATGGAGGTACTACAGCAATGGAAGAGCAATGGCGGCCTCCAGTGTTTGCGGTCACAAAGCAGAGCAGCTAGCGCAAGCCCCGGGCTTCCAATATGGCCGCCCGTTGATTTCAATGGTTTGTGCTCATTGGCGCAGCGAGCCAGAAAAAAATCTTACTTCCGCGTTAGTTCCGGGTCCATGGGGCCCAGAGAATTTTTTAACGGCTACTATATACTTGCATAATTTATATTATTCATTGTTATGGCCATATTAGTGTCCTTAATCATTTCAGATAAAAAACACAAAGAAACGCGGATGTTTATTGCCCATCCCCATGATTCTCAGCGCGACGAGAACGAGCACCGCTCCGAGCGCTCAGCGCAGCAGAGTCGCGGCAGGTCTAGATCGCTCAGCCTAGTCATTGATGCAATACAAGTTATTCACTTTTGGAACTGTTTTCCAACGTTTAATTACAAAGTTAATTATACTTCTACAATTGACCACATGTCATGTAAATTGACAGAGCGACGAGAGCGAGCAGAGAATCAGCCAGGGCAGCTGCCGTGAGCGGAGCAGCAGACCCAGGTCGCCTAGTAGCCTACTGCCCTACGCATGGATGTATTTAAAGATCTGTACCGTTTTCCAACGTTTAAAAGATACATTCAACTCCTATTATTCAGCATAATGACAAAATCAATGTTAATTTATACCTTTGTAAGTTTTGAAACACCGTAATTTTGTACAACGCAGGATTTGATCCATTTTTAGACGTGGTGTGTAAATGAAATCCTACAATACAATTACCATACAGTTTTACCTTTGGTTATTCTGTTGTATTTAAACGTAATATTTATAGTTGTTTGGGCATATTGACTTTTCTTTTAGATACTATCATTAAAAATGTCATGTCATATATAGCTTTGTTATTATGCTTCCTTATAGCTGAATTTGCATGGACACACTGAAATGTTATCTTGTACTTTGTCATCTTAACAATCAAACAATAGTGTGTAGATATAGGCATTTTATGGATGGAACATAACAAAAATCGCATTGCAATGCATATATTCATAATTATCAACAATGGCAAAGTGATAAATACCATCCTCTAATTATTAGGCTGACAAGATCCATTATAATACATTACATTGTATTTCACAACATTTGCAGACTAGCAATTTATCACAAGTAAATCAGCAGAGTAGAAAATTGTACTCAAGAGTAGTAAAATAATTTTACTGTAGCAGAATAGCACAATTAGTTACAAAAAAAATTATTCAAGTAAAATAAATCACCATCAACATTTATGTCAAGTGTCTATGGGACTTTCGCAGAAACTAATCGATGTAATTGAAATGCAATGAAGCTTTTTTATGTACACAATAAATTAATGATATTGCAAAAAAGAAAAGTGCCCCGATATATTTGCAGAGAAGGCCTACAACACTATACACACACACACAAAAACTATCACTGGGTTTTGCCCAAATTGTAAATTTTATTGATTTAGACCCGATGACAGCAGTTGCAAAAAGAAACCACAACAGTAATCCTCTGCACTCTGAAGAACACATTATTGGCTTTATTTCCAGAAGTGCCCGTAATACCTTCAGTGATCGAGTGGAAAAGAATAATGCCCAAAGCTGTTCTACTGATCAACAAGCTCAGCCAAGACCACCTTAAGTTTTTTTCTCTGCTGTCAGAGCACGTAGTAGATTTAACAACAGTCCCAGACTGGAATAGGTCTCCTTCTGGACAATACAAACATCTTAGGTATAACGCCTGCATTCTCACCACACAAAGGTTTAACCGGTAGCCTCTTGAGCTGCCCAGTCTGAGCATGATTCTTCCAACAAGAAACCAAGGAGTAATTGCAGTTTGTAAAGAGGCAGAGAACTGTTTCCAACGGAGTTTAAAAGCAAAATCTGGTAATCTTCCAAGGACACAGGCTGTCACCAGAGTTCACTGTCACTGCAGTTCTTTCTGACAGCAAGAACAAGACTTTGTTTCTAGGGCTGCACAGTCACATTTTGGTGAAAATGGCAACTTCATACAGCACCATTCTTTTGGCTCCATCATTTAGGCTAAAAGAGAAACTGAGAAAATGACCGGAGAATAGGTTAGACATGACACAAATAGTCAAAGTTGGTCCACTTCAATAACTGTTATTATTGTCTGAAGCATGATAGACCTTTATTTTATTAACTTGAATAGGTTCCCTTACATTTTCCAGTTGAATTTGGCATACTGTTGTGTTTTAAGAAGTTATAGCTTGCATGACGAAGCACAATTAGACAAGTATACCTTTTTTTTTTTTTTTTTGGCATCTTACCTGTTGTCCCGTCAGAGTTTGGTTTGTCTTTGTCTGGTCTTGTGTTGCCATGGTGATGGGGCTATAAACCGAGACTGGACATTTTCTGTTTAATATAAGCTGTTTATGCTGTGGATGACAAAATAGTTTATTTTGGTGAAGTTGGGTCAACAGTTTAAATGTGACCTACATACAATGTAATTTACTTGCTACCAAAAATATTTAATTACAAAGCACAACGACAAACATATTGGCTATGTCAACGTTTATGCAAAATAGTGGTTAAAAGTACAGTTTCAGACCACTCAACATACCTGTGTGGTAGTTAGCCTCTGTTCTTAACAAACACTGGCATGTGCTGAGCACATGCCAGCCACTGCAGAACAGGAGACGGTATAATAAGAGTCTGGTCTGTCCTGTGTGGAGGAGATGATGGGTGACAGGACACAGCCATAAGCAGCATCTGTTCAATATAGGTAGAATTACTGAGCAGCAACTTTATTACAGTTTTATTTGTGGCTATAAAACACATAACTAATTGAACTTTAAGTAATAGCTAGTAATCACCAGTTAGTAAAGAAGTTCATGCTTAGCCCCATCTTCCATATCCATAGTGGACACAGATCCCACCGCAGCAGACGACCTAGGTGAAGAAAGGAGAACCAAAATGTCACCCTCATTATACTCTAGAGTTCATATTCATGATCACATGACAAAATAATAATTATACATATGTGACTACTGTGCAATTATATGTATATTACGGTTACTATAATCACCTGTCTTGTTACATTAGTGAACAAGTATGATAGCTTGAATACGTTTGTTTTGTAATTTTAACATTATGTTGTCTTTGTTTTCTGACATTCATTTTTGTCTTGCTTTTATTGTTAAAGGCCGAGGGATACAAACGTTTTGTTATTTTACAGTGAATACAGCTCAACATGTTGTTTTTTGTACATTTTATGCACTTAGCATTGGTTTGAGAGATACAATGATTATTTATTAGACAAACTGGATTAAAAATGTCACGTCATTATTATATAGTGCCCAATAAACCTAAACCTAACCTTTTCCTAACCTTAGCCTTAATCGTTTACCTGTTTCTAAACCTTTTCCAACTCCTGCCACTAACCATAACCAGTAAGATATTGTCCAGATTAAATATGACGGAAAAATAGCCCGGGAACCGTCGATGGCATCGTAGACACTTCGATCATATTAACTAACCTTATTGTGTTAGTTTGTCTGGCAAGTTAAATAACTTCTCACTATGTGTTACGCTGTGTCATTATTGTAATTCGATACACATACAGTATATTTTAATGTAAAATATACTGTATGTGTATTTTACATTAAACAGGGATACTGTCATCTAGAATAGCATTGTTCTGTTAGTTTAAAATGGTAGTCGTCGTTGTAGTAGTTTCTGTTTGCTATTTTCACAAAGCTACATTTTATAATCAACTGTCTCATCGAAATAGTATATATATTTACATGCTGTATATTAACATTTACAATTACGGAATACATTCTGTGTGATACAAACAGCGCAAACTTACTTGCAAAGTTAGTTTTGCGTCCTCTTTTCCCTCGGCTTCCCATGCTGCTGCAGCTGATGTTTCCTTCATGTGCGCGTCCACGGAAATCGAGGGCGCGCTCTGCACGTGCCCGGCTGCACTGCCCGCACCACGTGACTGTTCTGCCCAATCAGCGCGGCGGAAAGCTAGAGCGTGGCTAGAGTGGAGCTCGGCTAAGTCCTTAAAAATGTAGTTTTTAGGCGATACGCAAATTTTAAAGGAAAAAAAAGTACATGATGTTAGTATAGATGATAATCGACACTAAATCCGACATTTGTTAAAGTTGTAGGCGGCCTGTCAGCCGAACACGGACAGTTTTTTCTCGCACGGCCGCTCTATGGCAAAAATCCTTTCTGGGCCCGAGGGGAATTTGCTGCTGTAGTACCATCTAGTGGCCGTCCGCCGGCCGGCGCGCGGGGAAGGGGGGAGTGTCCTATCCAGTTAATTATAATACATCCATGAGCTAGCGGCCATTGGGCAATACACATCGTTTACGTGTGTTGTTAACGCCGTAGTAGCGGAGGTTCTTGCTATTCCGCACTGTTTTACCACGCCTGGAAGTCACTGCTGCGTTAAAAACTGCTCCAATACCTCACACGATAGATATGGAAAACGTACTGTAGTGTGGCATTACCAATTTTATTGTTAAAAATAGGCTAGTAGATCTTGTTAATTTAATATTCATTATTAGTATATAGCATCAGAACATCAGCAGATGGCGCTCGACCCCTTAAAATCCTATAAAAGCCCCTCCCCTTCGGTCATTCGTCCTCTGTTATTCTCCGTACTTCCGCCTTGTGTCCGTGCTGGGCTGGGAGCGCCCAGGGTGTGTGTACGTCTTCTGTCAGGTAGATATTGCAGCTATTTGCTGTTCATTTATCTTCATACTTTGTATGGCCGCTAATACGAGCTTTTCTGTAGTGTCGCGGATGGTTGAGGGCTTCATAGCGCACCATCACATGGCGTCCAAAGCTCTGCTCGGTTGGCATTCCGGGGTCTGCTGGGGTGCGGTGTGAGCACCGGGACGGTCGAGTAGCTCGTGCGGGCGTGCGACGGTATGAGCCAGCTAGCGTTACGGTCATTTTCTTTCTTTTTTATGTTACAGTCTAACGTTATCTTTAATTTATAGGTCGAGGGGTTGGGTCATGCCCCTGCTGCTTGTGTTCTCCTGCTGCCTTGTTTTGTTGCTTTAGTGTCCGGTTTGTATGGACCTTTTCTTTTAACTGGAACCCAACTGTTAAATGGACTGAGTGATTCCCGAGATCTTAAAAGAATGGAATTGTGAACGACAGATTTTAAAGGAAACAAATGTGATAAATAATCATCATGTATACTTTTGGAACATTTTCTGTCCTCTATCAATGAACGAACCTACGAGCCTTTCTAGAGGTCCGGAGCCTTCTCTCCGGTGGCGTTGTCTTTAGTTTTATTTAATTTGAATCCTGCTAAAATATACCATCACCACTCGTTTTGCTACAGTAGGAACAATGAGATACAGTTTTTTAGGTTACAGAAATGGACACAGTATCAAGGAGCGCAAGTCTCACTCTGACCTGTCAAAACATGTTGGAAACGTTTGTGTACATTGAACATCTCTTAACAATGTAGTGTTTACAAAACATGCACTTTATTACTTTGTCATTTTGCTAAATGCAATGTAATGACAACACACTAAAACGCATGTGAAGAAAGTTACTTTTGCCAGTACAACGCTGTTCTCACCAGCTGGAGGCTTGTAGAGCCAAGTTCTGGATCCAGCCACAGCAGAAAGTCTCGTAACTTTCCAAAGACTTGTGGCTTTTAAACTCCTGCATCGTGTAGTAACTTAAACCAAATACAAGGTAGTTTACTATGTCCATGTATGTGCACGGAGGTAAATGGTCCAGGTCTCCGCTGCAGGGAGCTCGTGTGTTGATGTTTTGAATGTCCGCAAGCTTCTCCAAATACCGCTGTTTTGCGCTTGGTATGAGTTTGTTCCTGTAAGGTCCCTTTTCTTTCGCCTGATCTCTTTGCATTGCTTTACTTTCTGTCTTTTCGTTGTCGTATTCGTAGATCCGTCTCTGTCTCGCCAAAAACGTAAATTACGCAAAATTTAAAGTGCTCTGGAATATGAGGAATGCGTGAAATTCTGGGAGCGTGCCCCCAATCCGCAGCCAATATGTCCGACAGGCAGATAGTTTCGAGGGGGAAATCATGGCGGATTTACAGGCTCCTCCTCCCAGCTCTGAAGAAGCATGTTCCTAATAACCCAGACAGCAAGGGTATACGGGTGGGATTTTCACTGTAGACTCGGCCCTTGAGTGACGTGTAGCTCGCGCAGCTCCAATGCTAACAGTCCGACCCCGTTAGGAGATTTCTAAAATTTATCCTACCATAACCACCCCGGTGCCTCTGATTGTGTCCAACCCAGCGTAATCACAGGAGGAATATCTAGCTGTAAACAGTTGTAACCGTAGGGGAAGGCAGGTGTCTCCCTTTTTAGATGTTCGTACTACGCTCACAAGTCTGGTAACAAAGGAACCAAGGCAGATGTAGTAAAAATATAAATCTCTTTATTTTACAAGGTAGTTCAATTTTATTAATATTTTCTTAAAAATGCCACTTCCTAATCAACCAAAGTAACCAATAAAACTTAGCTAAAGTAAATGTGGAATTTCAACCAATAGAAAATGAACACAAAACAAATCCCACATAAACCAGCTAAGGTGCTATGGTGCTTTAAGTGCTATCTGGCCAGGAGCTTAATTGAGCAGCTTTAGCATGGCTGAAATACAACAGACACAACATCAGTTCACCGTCAATGAGGCAAACCTGAGCTATATGACGGACATATTCACCTTAAGCAGACAGAGAATGGAGCACAACAGGGGGGCTCAGGGCACCTCCGAGGAGCAGCATGAGCCCAGCAAACTCCTCACCAAAACCCTAACCAGACAGGTCAAATTTAACAAAACAAATAATGGTACTTTTTTAAAAGAACACAAGGTGGAGAGAGTACTCACGAGTAGACGCCCGCACAACCGCATACCAGCCCCACCAACTCCCCGGGGTGCACACCTCTTTGTTATCACGCAATTAGAGTGGTGCAGACGGAGAGTGACGGTGCGTTCACAGGCGGGTAGGAACTTTGAAACTCATAACATTTAACCACCTGGTTAAGCACCATGCAGGCATTAAAGTTGTTTTTAACGTGTCTAAAGTGCATTCCAATGGGGGCCTAGCGGCTATATGGCGGTACTACAGCAATGGCGGCCTCCAGTGTCGTTGTTGCAAAGCAGAGCAGCCAGCGGCAATTGTGCCAAACGGTCGCATTAGCGTCCAACATTGCGTAGCAGTAAGTGTGCGGCTTGGGTTTACTTCACTAACGGTGACAAGAGTTAACTGTGCAGAAGTGCTTAGAACCGTGATAAAACGATACCACAAAAATGACAGATCGTCAGCTCTGGAGATCGTAAGACGGTTTAATATCGTCATATCGCCCAGCCCTAGTTAGAAATGGCTGATAAGGCCATACATCCTGTTCACATTAAAACCAGGGACCAGCATGGTGAAAAACACACCCATAACCACGAATTATGATGGGAGATGTTACAACCAAGCATAACTACATTGGAGAATAGATCCAATTTTCAGTCTTTTGTGTTTGTGCTTTATCCGTTCTGCCCACAAGAAACCTGTATTTTTATTCATACACACGAGTCCTGAATATTAAGTGTGTCAGAGCTAAAGGTATCTATTTACAATGGATACTAAAAGGGCAATATTGCACTGGAGCACTGGACCTAATGCTCGATCTTTCTGATTGAAAACAGTATGTCTTTGAGTGAAGCTCCACCAGACACTATATCTGTGGATAGACCAGTTATTAAGCAGATTGTAGATTTACGATCATGAAGTCCGATGTAAATACAGGGATGTTTTAGAATTCCTGCAAATGTTTTTTAACACCATTGTTGCCAACACCCTATGCTGGCAACAATGGTGTTATTACAGTAAGTGCTATAAATAATATATAAAAACTTCTACCACTTGGCTTAATGTACACATCACTATCCAGTCCTCATTATCTTGCTCATATGCTCACTTCAATGTACACATAACACAAGAACTACATGGAAGTACTTTAAAAGACATCCCCGCTTTTACTTTAGTGCTCTCTCAAAGAAGCCGTCTGCTTTGAGAGAACAGAGTAGAGGAGAACATTTCAGGGCAGAGAGGAAATGAAAGGTCCCAGAGAAGAAGGCTAAGTCTTTCCTTTATACAAACATCTCATCTGTTGTAAATGGGAGCAGGGGCCATACACTGTTTAGGAGGGACCGCCAGGGTTTATTTCCACTGTGGCTTATGGACATCCGTCACTGAAAACACCACGTCATGTCATGGTATGCTTGTCCCAAACAGAGATTAGTAACAGTGGGTAATGGTAAACAACAAAATAATCATCAATAAATGGGTATCTTGAAGTATACTGTACCCATACTCAGTGTCTTTTAAAGAGCTGTGTGTAAGGTCTTTGAAGGGATGGTGTGGTTGATTGCACCATTATTACAATTACATTTCATTTTGCTTCTTACATATTAGCTCTTTTTCCCTGCTTCAGCTTATTTTTTCCCAGGCACTGACAGAGGCAAATGTAAATATCCCACTTTTCTGCAGGGCTGTCACAAATACTTTAAGTTGATAGTTAAATTAAATCTCAAGCTATGAGCAATCATTGAATTTAAACTTCCTAAGTGACATGCGCAGATGGTAGAGCAGGTTGTCGTGTGATTGGAAGCTTGGGGGTTCAAATCCCAGCTCTCGCAAAATGCACACTGTCGTTGTGCCCTTGGGCAAGACTCTTCACCCTACGAGCAATGTCCATCTGTTTATTCTCTCATTAAAGGAAGACTAGATAAGCCTGTTTTTGATCAAAAATCAACACGCCTGCTTTCCATCCATGCTTCTGTCAGCCAGTGTTCCTCTATAATAAACTCTTTAATCTAGGTTTAAACAGTAGATACATAAACGTCATCACAGAGTTATACTTTGACTGTGTGTGACCTCATGGTCGGGCTTTGATCTTCCCTCAGTGAGATTTATTGTCCTACATACAAGTGCAGTTTAAGACCCATTTATGGCCCGGCCTCAAATGCAGTCATGAACAAGCTTTAGATATTTAAACACTTAGTTTAGATGAATATCTGTGTTTGAGCATTGTACATAAACACCAAACATAACATGTCATCATCTATCAGCCAGAGAGGGAGCGAGAGAGAGAGAAAGAAAGCGAGCGGGAGAGGGGAAGAGAGAAAGGGAAACTTTTGCTCCTTTTTTCTGTTTAATGTCCCAGGAGCTAAATGTCTGAAGATGAGACTGATAATAAAGAATGGATTACACAATGTTCTTTAGACAACACCAACACATGAAAAACACATCTCAAAGTACTACAGAGAAGAACACAACATATCAACACTAAATACATAGCAATACATAATACAACATACAGTGGGAACCATATGTTTACATACACTTTATAAAAAGACACATTTGCATTTTTTCCTCACTGACATGAAACCAAAATTAATGTATTTTTTCTAGGTCAATTAGAATTTTAAAAAATATTTCTATTCGTCCAAAATCCAGAAGAATGACAGATAGCATTTTCTACACATTTTTTTTACAAAACCAAAAGTTCACATACATTTCAATAATATTTGGTAAAATTGCTTTTAAACTGTATAATTTGGGTCAAACGTTTTGGATATCCACAAGTTTCTCACAATAGTTGGCAGGAATTTTTGTCCATTCCTCCAAACAGAACTGATGTAACTGAAACACATTTGTAGGCAACCTTGCGTGCACATGCCTTTTCAGCTCTGCCCATACATTTTCAACTGGATTGAGATCAGTACTTTGTGATGACCACTTCAAAACATTGACTTTGTTATCCTTAAGCCACTTTAGCAGTTTGGCAGTTTGCTTTGGGTCATTGTCCATTTGGAAGACCCATCTGCGCCAAAGCTTTAACTTCCTGGTGGATGTCTTGCGATGTTGCTCCAATATTTCCACACAATGTTCTTTCTTCATGATGTCATCTATTTTGTGAAGTGCACCGGTCCCTCCACAGCAAACAGCCCCGCAGCATGATGCTGCCACCCCTGTATTACACAGTTGGGATGGTGTTCTCATGTGCTCAACGCAATGATGGTCATTATGGGCAAGAAATGTCCATATGACAGGAAATGTCTCCAACAATTAAAGTCCTTATCCTTTTATATTTGCAAACTCCAAATTGTCTTTTTCATGTTTATTTTGGAGAAAGGACTTCCTGGTAGAGTACCCTCTCAGCCCTGTTGGTACTGTACTTGTTTCACTCTGGATGATGACAAACTCTTACCAGGTTCAGCATCTTCACCAGGGGTCTCATTTATAAAGCCCACGTACGGACAAAATGAGGCCAAAACCTTCCGTACGAACTGTTCTGCGCCAAAGGTGGTATTTATAGAAATCAAACTGAACGTGAAACATTACGCACCGCCACACTAGGTTTGTACCTGGCGTACGCAGTCCGCACTTTTCAGAAACGCTGCAAACACACGAGGAGAGGCGAGGGAAAGCAGCAAGGGGAGGTCGGATTGAGGAAATGAAGTCTGGTGCACATTTTAAACTGCTCATTTCTTTATTTTCTACAGAAATGATTAAGATCATTAAAAATAAAATCTAGGAAATCAACCGTTGGCTTTGTGTAGTGTTTCAATCTTTCGTTTATATACTTAATAAAAATATTGTAGTAATGTGTGACACTCAAAGACGTGCACGCTCATGTACGCTCATGCACGGACACCGGAGCGCACTGCCGCCGGCTGCGAGCGAGAAGCAGGAAGGATCCGAGCCGCTCTGTGCTTTTAACCAAAGTCTGACCAACTCCTGTGGAGGCCGTGCGGATGGCTGGTCCAAGGCACAAGTCCATTCAGAGACGCTGCGTAATTACGCGCTGCAGCTCCACAACCTCTCTCTTTCTCATACCACCCGGACTCTGCTCCTCATTCATGCCCAAAGCGAACCGGTGCCTCATCCCCACTGCACGTACAGCGAGCTCAAAAAACAATAGACTATCTGAGTGATTCAAAGCCCACCGAGCTTATTCTGTAGTTTCAGGAAATGTGAGCTCCGTGAACAGCACTGGGAAATATCACAATCAGCGTCTAAAAGGCTCTTCTTTACGTTCTAAAAGTGTAATTCCAAAGGTTTTATTGATGAGACTCTGCACTCTGCCAGTAGGTTACTTGTGATCAGAGAAACAGCGGTAACATGTCAGTAAAGATTCACCTCGGCCTCTGCCGTCACTGCTGCGGCGTGTGGCCCCTCCCTCTCTGCTCCCGGGGTCTCGGTAAAACCCTCTCATTATCGCCTCATGTTTAGGTAAATCTCATTCATAAGTTACTTTGCATATCCTTATATGGTGACATGGAGGCGTGCAGGGGGCGTGAGGTGAGGAGGGGTCATGTGCGCACATTTCTGCTCCAGGTGGAATCAGTGAAGGGGAGTTTACGTGGTGCTGCGCGTACGGAGGGTTTCATAAGTCCCAATTTTTTTCTCCGTACGTGAAGTTTGGGTTTTGCTCGTACGGACTCTTATAGGCAGATTCTCACGGACAGTTTCATAAATGAGACCCCAGGTCTTTAGCATTTGTTCTTGGGTTGATATTCACATTTCAGACCACAGCACGTTCATCTCTGGGACACAGAACCCGCCTTCTGTCTGATCTGTATGATAGCGGGTAATTTCCATCATTGTTTTAACCAATGAATCTGGCACCGGCAAGATTGAAATTGCACCCAAGAAATTGCACCCAAGAATGAAGCAGACTTGTTCAAGCTTCCAAGGTCATGACATCGTCATCTGGGCTTTCCCAAATCGCTTAAAGGTATAGTAATCTTAGTGTATGTAAACTTCTGACTTTGTAAAAAGTAACAAAAACATTTCAAAAAAATATCTATCTCGCATTCTTCTGGCTTTTGACCAATATAAATAATTTTTAAAATTCCAATTGCCCTGAAAAAATAACAGTTAATGCACTAGCAAGGACCATGCCACAACAAAGTGTGATTAAAGAATTGAATGAATTAAGGATTGTAGAGTGAACTGGGCGAGACTGTGGGTGGGGGACTCCGTCTTGATAAAGCCCAGCTCTTCAGACCCCCCCTCGAAGCAGGAGAATCAGTGCTGAAAAATAAAACAGATGTAGAGGGAGGGTGGGGTCGACAGTTTCAAACAGATAGGAATAAAGGCTTGGCCTGGTGAGTATACTGTATATAGCTCGTGGTTAATTAGAGGCGTGGTGAGGTGAATGCAGGATTGGTTGGTATGCAGAGGATGATTGATTGAGGCGTGGTCCTGCTCCTGAACTTAGTCAACATTAACTCCATTTCTGTTTTCATGTCAGACAGTGAGGAAAAAATGCAAATGTGTCTTTTTAGGAAGTGTGTGTGAGCATATGGTTCCCACTGTATTAAGAAAACACATTAGGAAATAAGTATGTTTTTAGCTTATTTAAAAAATAATTTAAAAAATCAATAGACTGGCGCCCTCCGGTGGTTGGTGAGGCTATTCCACAGTTATGGTGCAGCTGCCTGACGATGTGGCCAAGGGGAAGCATACTGTATAGATGGAGAAGAGGGTGGGGCAGAGCACCGACCCTTGAGGCACCCGACAGGTTATGGTGTGAATCTTCAACCTGGCTCCCTCCAAGGTCACATTCTCAACTCTGTCAGTCAGGTAGGACTGAAATCACTTAAAGTGATAGTCTGGATGTTGTCAGAAAGAGAGAGAGAGAGGGACTCTTTTTGAAAAAAACGGCCCAAGCTCCCTCCCCCTCCCTTCCTGATTTGTCTTGGAAGCCACGCCTGTTTTCCCGTGCACGCGCGAGGTTCAATGGGCCAAGAAGTGACGAGGAGGAGACATTACGGTGACAGTGTCAACAATGGAGTTATCCGAGGTAACGATGCATTTATGGTACAAAATCTTTGTGTTTTGGGGGATAACACGTTTATGCAGCTAACTCTGTACTAAAATTTCAATTAAACGAGCATATCCAGTGAACATGTAGTTTTGACATAGTTTAGCTTGCAACATGGTTTACTTTTATGATGCTAACAGTTACAAAGTTAGCGTACGATTTACTGTCCGGTCCTGTCTGTCATCTTTTTTGTGTTTTAAACCACTTTAGTTTTGGGCCTTATTGCGTATGTTTTGTTTTTTCTAATTATGTTTTATCTTTTTTTGTCTTCAAAACTCTGTGAGAGACTCCGATGATAAATAAACCCCACCTGCAGCATCAAGCAAACGATCTCCAAAGGCATCTGTGGCCAGAGGCAGCTGCAGACCCATCTTAGACTTTAGTGAAGAGGATTCAGCCCGTGTTCATAATCTAAGAATGCAGAGGCTACACTTTGAACGTGTAAGTCCCTTCAGACATCTGCATAACCATTTACATCAATTGTAATAAACTAACAAAACTACACTTTCTTTTTGTATAGGGAGTAGGACACATACAGAATACGACTCTGGAGATCAAGACGTGTTATTCAGGGTGGAGGACAAAGACCCTGGTGTTCTGTTTGACATCACATCTCACACTGCACCTCCTGGAAGACACTCACCCACTGAAAATCAGCCCCCCGGTGCAGATGTGCCCACTGCCGGGAAATGCCCACCACTAGAGAACTTCATATCTAAAGTGCCACACGTGGAGACTAATTCAGACACATTTTCTGATCCTGATGGGCACTACATTGGATTTATACCACATCGATTGTAATTTACATTTCAATTGAAGTCACTTTGCTTTGTTTTATGAGAATAAAAGAATGCAATATAATAAAGTCTTGTAATTTCAAAGCACAACTAACATTGCCTGAAAAAAGCTCTTGCACAGAATTAGCATCTCATAACTTGTCAGGAAAACATTTGTTTACAGATAACAAACAATGGTCAACTATTTTTCAACAAAAACTTTATTTACAATTAAAATGACAAATTCTTGATATTTCTGTGGCAATCGTTGACCTGTAAAAAAGCCAAGGATAAAGAATGTATCATGGATGTATGCAATTTCTGTATTCCATATTGTGATGAGAATAAATTAGTCCATACCATCTCCTTGGGTGTGTTGGAGTAACTCCTGGGTTGTTGGGGCAGGGACAGCTAAAAGCAAACCCAGTTGTCTGAGGATCTCAATTTTGCAGGGCGTGGGAGTCCTTTTTTGCTGTTCAACCGTGCAGCAACAATCATTGTCTGGAGCTCTGGAATATATGAATAGTCCTTCTCAACCTTCACTGTATAAATCCTGCAGCACGTAGACTTATTATTGAATACTTTAAAAAGGTATCTGAAAGAGAGACAAAATAATGCTAAAAAAGTAAATAATAGAAAAGCAATGAAGATACATAGTTTACAAAATGTGTACATACTGTATACAATTATACACCCATCAGCATCCTTTTTGCAGGTCAGTATACATGGTGAGGGCTGCAAGTTACATTCTTATATCCATAATGGCTGGGTCATAGCTGAGTCTTTTGCTGGCGTACATAAGATGACTGTGCAATGCCTCCAGCCATGCAGTTGATCTACAAAAATGTTTGCATAATTTGGAGCTTCTATAGTTTTTTTTTTTTTATGCAATACCTAAACTTCAGATACTTTGGTAGTTCTTTGAACCAACGTTCTTTTAGAATTACCTCCCTGAGAGTATTGCGCCGTTGAACCTTTCACTCTCCACTCTTTCTCCCGTCTATGTTCCACTGTAGTTGTGAAACATCCGTGTTGCTGGCCAGTCTACCCAGAAAAGAAACAAAAATCAAATACATGTACAGTATAAATGCACAATAAGCATCTTTTACAAAGCTCACAATTTTACTTACTGCATGTAGCTTTTTGCCCAAGTTCTTAGACCCATGCCACATATCATGTGTGCGCCACACCTCTGTCTTTGTATATCCCATTTCCTGTGTCAGGTTTATAAATTCAAAAATTAAAACTATAATTGCTTTAGATGTGTCCAATTACAAGTTTCATAACATAAATACGGTGACACTTACTGAAAAGAGCAGAAATCTGTAAGTGGGCATCAGTAAACACTTCTGTAATGTGGACCTCTCCCTGTGTCCTGCTCACTGATGTACTGAAGGTCATTCAGGTCTGTTTTCCTTCTCAGAGAGGCCCCTGTCCTGTGAACACAGAGTGTAAACATTAGCATTATAAATTAGCATTATGTACACAAGTTTTGGTTTAAACTTGTTTTTGTAAACACAAGCTCAAATCCTCACAGTGTGGTTGTACTCCTCCTCAGGAAAACCAACTGATGGTAAACTAAACAAAAAACAACATTATTTTAATTTCATTGTCAATGACCAGTGTGACAACTACACAGATAATAAACATGTTTTACTTACTCTGCAGTTCTTGAAGAAAGGGCTTCCCTCTTGCTCCAAGACGTTCAGTCCCTGTTCAAAATTGGTATCTCTACAAATACAAGAGAATAGCAGTTTATGAATAATTTTCTAAACCAATTGATTGTGGTTTTGTGGTGTTTGAGTATCTATTTTTCCATGGCTAGCATCAGTAAGGCTGTGCACGCCATTTCATTAGACTATTATCTTCAATCCAATACAGTTCACACATTGTTGGGGTATGGGGCTTTGAATTTCAATAACATTTTTTGTCTGCCCTTTACTGTGGTGTTGAGTGCTAATCTAATTTACAAAAAAACATTCTTACCTCTCAGATAAGTCCCCGTGGATGCTCGATAGCGTTGGCACAGCAGGAAATAGTTGTTTTTTTATATATAGGAGTAGATGTTGTAGCCCCTGATCCGGTTTGGTAACTGGAAACATAGTTATACATATTTACACAAAATGTAACAACATTGTTCATTTCTAATTAAAAATTCTTACAGAGTAAGCTATATTTTTAATCGCATTTCCTTCAAAGCACATATGTAGCCCGCTGGCCTTCAATCATTTATCATACAATAAACATCAGATGCTAGCACTACATTTAGAGTTTGGCATTAGACCTACTGCATGTCTGCACATCTCCAAATCTCAATGCTACATTTGATGTAATGCCAGTATGCACAGAAATATACATAGTGAAGACACGTGCGTGTAACGTTGTGAAAAACATCCGTGGTGACCAGTGTCATTGTTTACAGTAGGCTAACCTTATAGCTTTATAACGCGATGCAAACAGTTCATAGTTAGCTAGCGTATTAGCGCTTAGAATTTGCAAAAAGCCTAATCACGACGGACGCACTAAATTCAACAAATTGTCGCCATGAATACTTCAAAGTGTCATGCATTTACCTGTACATAAGAAACGTTGCCAACTCTTCATCTGTTCTGCAGTTGAGCTCACAAAGCTCCGTCCATCTGTTGAACGACTCTCCGATATAAACTCCACATCTATCTTGCATTAGTCTTTCTGCTAGATGGGCTTTTGAACCATTTACATTTCTTTTGAGAAGTAGCAGGCAAGCAGTCGTAGCTTCTGTCCGTGTGCAGGTTGTTGTTGCAGGGGCGCTCCGGGGTAATGGCGGAGGATACAGGTAGCAGAAACAGAAACACTCTCTGCGGCTGCGCGTGCTCAGTTATCGGGCACGAGCCTACAGCGCGCATGAAGTGTCAATCATCGTCTTACTCGCATTTTATTGGTTAACGCCATCGGCGAGGGGACTCTTGAGTAGTTGCTGAGATCAGAGAAGGAGGGACTTAACAAAAATATAATAATAAATATTTTTACTTACTTTATATCAAAACGTAAGGCCAGAAGGTCAATTTTGTACATTTCTTAAAATTTGTAATACATTTAGAAATCCAGACTATCACTTTAAGTGCTGTTTATGAAATGCCAATAAAGTGTTACAGACGGTAGAGAAGGACAGTATTGTCAACAGTGTCAAAGGCGACTAAAAGGTCCAAGAGCAAAAGGAGGGACTCTTCTATTCAGTGTGCAAACCAGCTAAAGAAGTCTGATGGATAAGAGTGGAATCGTCCTCCAATCTTAATATCCCAGTCCAAATGATAATTCTGACTATAATGAATGTAAAGTAAGTAACATGAATGAATAATATCTTTCTAGTATCAGTTTAAACTTTGAGTAGTAATATAGCTTCACAAGTGGATAAACCTGCTTTTCTAAAATACAATTTTAATTTGAACCCGATTTGTTTTGTTGAAGACGGTAACAAGTCAATAAATGTTTTGGGGAATTGATATAAAACCAACAAACGGCTGCTGGATTAGTTTGCATTCTTTGTTGTACAGTAGATTTCTTTTTTTCTCTTCAAAACAGTTATAGGCTCCATATCTGACCCTTTTTTTTTTTTTTTTCGGTTTACAATAATTAGAGAGTATGTACATATTGAATTAATAGCTGTGGTCCAAATTTATTCCAAACTACATCCCATTTCTACACAGGGATTAGTTTGAGTCCCAACTTCTGGGCAGTGTATGATACATGGCTATGTCAACCACAAAAAAGATATAGACGATTGATAGAAAGGTCTTAGATGCACAGCACACATAGGTCTTTGATAATACTGAAGGATACAACCATTTCTATCCCACTGAAAAAATATTGAGTATAACCTGTTTTTCCTTGTTATAGACCAATAAAATATAACCCATTGTGATGATGTTATGCCTTGCTTCTTCCTTCTGTCAACTGCACAAGAGTTCTATAGTGCAATCAAACAAACATATAATGATCCGCACAGACGCTTACCTAACGCACCTTGAACAGAAGCATTTCCGTGGGAGCCGTTACTGTGACGACCAAGGAGACAAAGGACCTTCCCAGTTGAGAGACATTAAGCACAAATTAGCTTTCGTAGGTAAACACCTGCGAGCACGATGCAACGCCTTATCCTCAGACCCAAGACATGGAATACTGGGTAGCCGATGCTCATTTGCCTGTCGCCCAGAGCTGAGGGAGTTGTGTGTAGTTCTTGGTTTAGACTTGGTTGTTTCAACTTGTGTCCCTGAATGAGCTAAAGAGCCCATGGTTTATTAAAGAGCTGGAGGACAGTTCAGCCTTCTGTGGTAGAGTTTGCCGTTTAATGTATTGATGTGGTGAATGATTAATATCTCTGTCATTTCTGGGGCTGTAGGCTGTTTTCTGTAGAAACACAGACCTTTAAGGAGTACTGTACTGTATGTTGGCTGTAATGCTAACCATAATTTAAAGACCATATACCTGATTTTCTTGTCTTTCTTTTTTTTTTTACAATAATTAAAGAGGGAGCAAACATTTAAAGTGTTAGTGTGGTCCAAACTCATTCCCTTCATTCTTAATGCATTTCTAACATCCCAATTTTTCCAGAGACATTAATTTGTAAGCATGTTTCATACCTTTCAGGGACACTGTCACAGTCATGCTAACAAAAACTAACAAGAAGCTCAATTTCTAATTTAACATACAACCTAAACTGAGCAGTGAACCGGGTACTGTGAAATGTACAGTAGCAAAGGCAGTCCTGTATTTGTGAAAATCAATGTACCCGTCTGTCTCCAGTTAAGTCCTCCGGTTTTATACACACTCTGACTCATTTAAAACATTGCTGAAAGTTCTAATGGAGAAAACGGCTGAGTCACGGTTCAATTTAATGCTTCAGCATGTGCCACTGTTCCAGACAGAGTCATGGTATTTTTTGCACTCATGGCAGGACTGTCATATAGGTCTAAAGTATCTAACATTCTACTCTGCATCCTCCCTCTCCAAACCAGCAAGGAACTCCAGAGTTTCACCGACTGCATTGTCCCAGTGGCACAGAAGGATGGGTCAAATTCAAAAGACAAGTATACAAGAGTGCTCGTGATACAGGAATGCTGACGAATCTGCCACATCCCACAATAAACTGACTTGCTTCCCTTCTTTGCCCAGTACGCAATCTATCTAAATTGAAAAAAGTGTCAAAAGAGCAACAAAAGAGCAACAAAAGTGTAACAGAAAAGTGACAAAATGTGTCAACAACGCGAGGAAAATCCGTTTAGATTTGTAGATTTGGGTAAAGCTGAATTGGACAAAATGCACTTGGTTAAGGCAGGGGCTAAGAGGTTAAAACATGAACATAATTTAAGACTGAGTTTAATGCAGTCTGGACCTTTGCGCCTCCTTTCTTCGTGATTGTGGTTCTTGGATAACCACAGAGTGGTTATTCAGGATTCATTACCGAATCCTGAATAAAACATTGACTTGTTTCTTTTTGTTCTTTATCAGTATAGATTTACTTTTGTAAATTGACGTTGACAGTGACATACCTCCACGAATCAATATCCAGTGGAAATTAAACATGCGATGAGAGCATAATGCTGCTTGAATGAAAACAAGTGTCTGAGGGCTAGTATCTGCAGGTGGATCTGCTCTCAAATGTAAAGACATCCAGACGATTGCAGCCCAGATAAGACAAGAATGCGCTGTATTGAGACCATGCAGCGTGGCTACAGTGACTTACTTAAACATTGCTCCATAGAGGACATTTTATATTGCCCCATTGTGCAATAAACCAACATGTATATAAAAAGAAGCCAACAAAGAATTACAGGGAGAGGCAAAAAAATTCAGTTAGATGAGAAGGGTTCAATGCACTCCAGGGTTGTATAAGTTACATGGTGTGGTGACGTGTTACTGCCCTCTGTAGGATTACGGGGAGCAGTGATCGAGGTGAAACAATTATTTTGTTGCTGGTTTGAAAGTGTTCAAATGACGCACACACAGAACATTTGCACCTTTTTATTTCTCCAGATTGTGAAGTTACAAACACATACAGGCACTTACTAAGATGGATGATAATATGATATCACTCCCACGGTGCCACACAATCACTGTGGTGCAGTGATGAACCAAGCGTGTGCACAACACACGGCCATTAATAAAAAGGGAAAACTACCAAAACCCTTGTATGCCTCCTTCAAGTTTACATGTATGGAACTATTTAATTTTTGAATAACGGGAGAGTTGAGAGACCATACAAATTATGACATCGCGTTTACTTTTTTGACTGGGATCTCCTTTGATTGATGATTATTGAGTTGGTAATCAGTAGGTTAAATGAGGTTTTGCTCAACAATTTACTTATTTATAAAAATTACCTCAACATTTCTTGCAGCTTTCACCACGAATCTTACTGTAGTAAAGCTGCACTTTCATTACAATTTGGAGGTGAGAAAATATGAGTAATTTGTACCATTTAGATGTAGCCTATAAAATAAAGAGTGGCATGGCAGAGAAGAACAATATCAGCATTAGTTATCAGAATTAATCAAATCTTCTTGAAAAGGAGTCAAAATAGAAGCAAAAAAAGAGATGTAAACAAGAATGAAAATGCACAAAAAAGTGACCAAAACAACAAAAAGTTACAAAAGTGCAACAATAAAGGCAACAAAAAAGTGATGAAGAAGCAACAACAACAAAAAAAAGTTAAAAACATGACCAAAAAGTAGCAAAAATGTGACAAAAAGGCATCAAAAATACGACAAAAAAGACATGGAAAATTCTTAGCTCAGTTTTGTAAGTCATAGCTTTCAAATGAGGCATTACACACAGGCTTGTAGGCTGTACGCTCTCCGGTCAAGTAAGGGGTTAAGAGGTTAAAGGTGATTGTTTTAATGTTACTTTTCTTGACTGAAAACTGTGTCTTAGCTCATGACCAGAAGAGGGTGCTGTGCGACGCTTTATATTAAGGGGTGCTCGTTAAGTATTAATAAGGTATTAATAAGCATTAGTTATTAATAGGCCATGAGTTATGAGCTTGTAAAGATATTAATAAGCTGCTCATCAAACTGCCATGCTTATAGTCCATGAATATAAATATGCATGGCTTACTCTAATCCTAACCCTAAAAAGATTACTATTGCCTAGAAACGTGGCACACCTATGTCAGTTGGGGCGCCCCCCAAATGACTCAATCCCAAGTCCTCAATGCACAGTTTTCACTTTAAACAATAAACCTTTTTTTTTATTGCAAAGACTATAATAAAAAAGTAAAAGGTATTTTCTCAAGAAACAGGAGATAATTGTATGGTCAAATGGTTCTGCACTAGTTTAATGAGAATACACATGGTCGGGACACATTGTACAGATGACTGGTTGGCAGTGGAGCTCCAGGAAGCAGGTCTATGGCGCAATCATAGGGCCGGTGTGGAGGTAAGGACAGGGCCTGCTCTTTGCTGAAAACTCCCTTAAGTCATGATAAACATCTGGAACTGTACGATGGGTTACGTTAGCTAATTATCTCCCATCTAAAGCATTAGCTACTAAAGGAGTGTCCAGTGCTTCCATCTCTAGCCCAGTCTCACGAGCCAAATTAAAATCAAAACAATTCTCTTCGGCGCCGGAGTCAATTAAAGCAGTGAGAGGCAAGGTTAATGATGGTTGCAGATATTAGCATTCTTTTGTGGGGGTCAGAGGAGATGGAAGAATGGCTCACCAGTACCCCCCGTATTTCCTGGTGAGCCCTGTCTTTTGGCCGAATAGGGCAGGTCGCAACGAAATGTCCATGTTGACTGCAATAAATACATTCACCTGCTTGGATTCTGCGAAGCCGCTCAGCAGGCGTAAGCCCGGCTCGTCCAAGTTGCATGGGCTCCCCACCAGAAGTAGTAGGAGCGGATTACGAAGAGACCAGGCAGACTGCGAGGAGCAACAGGTAAAGTATCTGAAAATGAGGATGTAGCTGGCCTATTGGTTCGCTCGCGTTTGCGCTCACGGAGGCGATTATCCAACTTAATAGCTGTGGAAATCTAGAGTCTAGATTATCAGAGTCCTCCTTCAAAGCTAACTCATCCTTCAACTGTTCATTTAAGCCATTCACAAAAACTGTCTGGAGAGTACAATCATCCCAACCCGCTTCAGCTGCTAATGTTCTGAACTCAACTGAATATTCAGCCACACTACACAAGCCTTGGCAAATTGTGAGTAGACGTTTGGAAGCTTCCTTGCCCTGGACAGGGTGGTTAAAAACCTCTCTTAATTCACTGACAAACCTCTTATAGTCCTTATGAATGTCTGAATCATTCTGCCAAATAGCTGTAGCCCAATCCAATGCTTTCCTTTGTAACAGACCCATGATGTAAGCAATGTTAGAATGGTCGTGAGAGTATGTTATGGATTTTTGACTGAAAACTAGTGAGCACTGAAGGAGAAACCCCCCGCACTTCACCATATCACCTTTATAATGGTCTGGATCCGGCACATGGGCTTCTCTTGTGAACAGAACCGGGTCATGTGGAGTGGCTTGGGGAGGCTGGATTCTCAGGTTGATTCCCAAGTAGCTCCCCCTGGTAGGGGGTAGGATAGGGCTGTTTTAACCTGTTCTGCGTCTGCTGGGTCCATGGCCAGTTCGTACTGTCACAGTTTTTATGGGACCCAAGAACAGCAGAGACCACAGCAGGTAAGTGAATTGTGATTTATTCACACAAACAGTAAGTGTAAGTCTTTAAGATAGCAGGTAAGTAGTGGCTGGCAGGCAGGTAAGTAGGCACCTGGACAAAGAAGGTAAGTGTAAGTATAAGCGAACAATTCACAAAACTAATGTTGAGCCAAAGTCACTAACAAGGTTGTGGTAACAACGAACTGGCGAGGAGTGGATGATCCTCAAGCTTCTTATTCTGGAGGCCGATTAGAGATTGGAGCCAGGTGTACCAGCAGCCACGCCCAGGTAGGTGGAGAGACAAACAGAAGTGGAGGGGGAGAACACACACACCCATGAGCAGATCCTGACAGCATCGAACCAAAGCTCACTGCCTCTTGTCTCATAATTTCTCCTGTTTATTCAGATTATACTTCTGGTACTTGTACTCGAGTAAGGAGGATAGTCGCAGAGTAGGGAGAGGGAACCTCAACATATGGTCTAACTGTCACAAACTTCAGAAAATGTTCCTGAAACAGCCCAATTTGTCTTCTCCGGTGTAATGGCACGCATTCTAGAGCAGCGTTTCCCAACTAGGGGGACCTGGGGGACTTGAGCACTTGAGCACGCAGGGGGTACTTATATTATTTCAGGGTAAAAAAGAAAGTGAATTTGAGCAGAATTTCACTTATTTTTAATTACTGTATGTTTTTCAGCAAAATCATAGGTTAGTTGGTCACTTTGTAATAATATTGGATCCTTGAGGAAGGGGGTACTCAGTGTATCTCAAGGGGTAGGCAAGACAAAAAAACGTGGGAACCATTGTTCTAGTGTCACTGGCTCAAGTGGATGGCGTTTTTATAGTGTGCTTTGTCTTTTTAACTTTTGTGTGGTTTTTACTTGGCGCCTCGCTTGTTGCTTTGACTACCTCAACACATGACTTGGCTGTCCAATGCCCAGGGGTGCGTAATCAATGCACCTGTTGGTGGTGGGAGAAAGTTGGATAAAGAGGGAGACGAGGAGGACAAAGGGGAGGAGAGCTACAGAAAGAACGTCGGTCCGTGGTGGACGTAAGCCGAGGCGAGCCCCGGTGGGGGCACGGGCGCAAGGAGGTGTGCATTGGAGAAGGTATGGATGCACACGTTGTGGCGCCGGGGGCATGTGCCACGGAGAAGGGGAGCGCACGTGTGCACTGATCTGCGGCGGATGAAGGAAGCCTATGGTGGCAGTATGGACCACGGACGGAAAGGCGCAGTATAGAGACCTGAGAAGAGCACCACGAAGCGGAACACCAGCAGCGGGGGAGTGGGAAGGTCCCCCTGCGGTGTAAGTATTAAGTACGTGGAGTAGTTTTAGTTTTTAGTTTCAGTTTCAATGTGGATCCGTCTTTAGGTCGTTTGTGGTTTTCAAGTTCCTCTTTTTCTTGAGCTTTTCGGCCTTTGTTAGCACTTCCAGTTTTTACCCCACATAACACCCCTCAGTCCATCTCCACATTTAGATTGCCGTTATGACAGTTGCAGTACACAAGGTCACAGGTCAACTATTCTATTATAGCCCATTGTTGCTGGGGAGATTTTGCATAGCCTGGGTTTCTTAAGGGGCTATTAGGGGTTCAGCTCTCATGGTTCGGTTTACGGTGCAGGACCCGCTGTTTTTGTGCATCACGGTGCAAGTTCAATATAAAAAAGAATACGTTGGTTTTGAAATAAAATAGCTTAAATATTCATCATTAGACAGTAGGCCTATTTATAATCTCAGAATAAAATTGGCAATGCTTTCAAAGCTGCCTTATAATGAACTGTACTTCTGGGCTCACAATACAAAACAAAATTTAAAACAAAATTGTAGCGCACTAAACAAAACAAAAAGTCAAGAGTCTTAAGGTACGTACGCACTTAACCGGACGACTCGCGCTACTGCTTCTATTTGGTCGCATTAAATGATGTTACGCGATTCTGAAATAACAACCCCAAAACTGATTCTTTACTGATTCTTTGCTTGTGCTTTGGTGACAGATAGTGGACTAGTTTTTACTACCTTTCTATTTTCCACACAAACAAAACAAGACATAACCAAAACAAAACGACAAACAAGACGGCAGAGTCCTGCACTGGCCCGCCAGTGCTTGGAGTTCGACCGCTCTCCGAGGCGCAGTGTCACCCGGCATTGGGATACAAATGCTACGTCCACCGGACCTTCGGGACCTCCGCACCCGATATACAGTGGTTCCTACGTGCATTGTGCTGAAGCGCTCCCCCCGGATAGTTGTGCCCCTCGGCGCTGTTAGCCTGTTGCTCCAAACACAAGCGGACGCCGGCCTGACCACCCGGAAGAACAAAGACCAGAGGCAGAGCGAAGATAGGCGTGACCTTTTATACATTTTACGGTGCGCCCACTCACACTAAAATGTTTGGGAATGTCTACTCACATTTCCCAAATTCCTACAATCAATGGCTACAGCATCCAAATGGTTCGGCTGAAGAACATTTCGAACAAGAAGTAAAACAGATATCACATCATCAGTGAGAAATGTACATGGCATAGATTGGGTGTGGAGCTCAGTCACCCAGGAGGAGCTTGGAGTAGAGCCACCGCTCCTTCATGTTGTGAGGAACCTGCAGAGGTGGCATCTGTTCCCCACGTCCCATTGGGAAAAGGCTGGAGGGAGTGGAGGTGTGCATGAATTGGGATGTGTGTGCATCAGTGATGCGCGGGTTGATCCGAAATCAGTGGTTACCCGCGGTTACGAGTCATCCAAAAAATTTTTTTTTAATGATATTCGGGTCGCTGTCAGTCAGGTCGTTTGAAATAAAGATGCCAATTAAACCTTTTTAATTTATATAGTACCAGACACAATTTTCTATAAAATAAATAGGCCTACACTTTATTGGCTGGCGCGAAGATGATGCACAAGCTCACTCTGCAGGTAGAGCTTCAGGAAAAAGGTGAAGACTGGGGAGTGGAAGCTCCGCAAATACACAAATAGAAAGAGCAAAGGGAGACATTTGCCAAAGTAATGAAAGATGATGACCAAAGTGCTGGCTTTGTCATGTGTACTTCTTGCGATGCTATTTACACATTTGATAGCCACAAAACTGGCACGACCAACATGGCACGTCACAAGTGCGGCCCGGGGGAAGGTTTTACGAAAGTGGCCCAGGGTCTCATCAACATTGGAGCATGTTATGGCTCAGTCTACGCAAATGGAGTGCTTCCTCATAGGCAGACAGTCTGTAATCAAGCTAAAAAAACAGGCCATGGTCAAGAAAGAAGCCTTATCCGAGGTTCTGAGGTCAGAGGTGTATAACAATGGAGGGGTTGCAAGAACGACTGATATGTGGACTGATGATTTTAACAGAAGGTCCTACACTGTTTTGACATGCCATTATATCACAGAGGATTGGAAGCTGGAAAGCCGTGTTATGTGCACAGCAGTGTTAATTTCGTCGACTAAAATATTTAGTCTTAATTTTAGTCAAAGTGATATTTTTGACGACTAAAATTGGACTAAAACTAAATTAAAAGTTTTTCATGAGGCTAAAACTATGACTAAAATGTCCAGATATTGTAGTCGACTAAAATAAGACTAAATAAAAATGAAAAGGAGAGACTAAAATCATCCAATCTTCTATTGACAGTCTGAAAGAGCCTCATATCATGTAAATTCTCTGCCAAAGGAACAGCTCTGAGCTTTGTTCATGTGGGAGAAGCTCCATGAAGAAGAGGAGCTGATTAAATATGATTATAATGAATATTATAAATGCAAAGTCGACTTAGTCGACTAAATCTAGACTAAAATTGAAGATATTTTTTTGACTAAATCTCGACTAAAATTTAATTACATTTTCGTCAAAAGACTAAGACTAAAACTAAATTAAAATATGTGGTCAAAATTAACACTGGTGCACAGTGGTATTCGATTCCACATTGCCCAAAACAGCAATCAAATTCCACGAACAGATTAAGTGGTGCTCGTGAGTGACCAGGGCTCTAACATTAAAGCTGCACTTAAAAATTATCACAGGATACCATGTGCAGCCCATGTTCTGAACACAATTCTGAAACATACGTTCAGTGGATCTGACAATGAGGAGGTAACGGATATGATTGACATGTGCAAGGGCATTGTCAAATATCTTTAAAAAAAGCCAGCTCTCCCACATGGCTTAGTCCAAGAGTGTGAGACTCGTTGGAATAGCAAAATTGACATGCTCAAATCTGTGAGCAAGCAATACAGGGAAATGAACAAGCTACTCGACAGCAGGGAGCAGTCAGAGTGCATGGAAGGCATATATCAAAACACGCTCACAACCGTGATAGATTACTCTGAGCCTTTCAAGAAAGCATCTGAGGAGTTGCAGGAAGACAAACTGGGCGCACACTGCAAACTAGTCTTTGGAGACCTTGAGTACATGGCTTTGCTCCGTACGCGCGCACTTGCTCTGCTCCACCAAAAGTTAATCCTCACAGACATGCATAAAATCGCCCTCTTCCTCTGCCCCCGCTACAAAAGTCTCAAAATGATGATCGAGACTGAAGGAAAAATCTACACAGAATCGTTGGAAACCTCATATACCCTGTGTCTTCTGAAGCTGTGGACTCTCCTGAGACAAGTACAGCACCACAAACATCTACAGACTAGAGGCGAGGGTAAGTGGCTGCGTTATTAATGATGAATGGGATATTTCAATTGAATGCTGGTAAATGACATTATTGACAAACGCTATTTTACCTTCCATAGACGTCACTAATGAAAGTCAGAGAGAGAAAAGACCTAGAGTGGACATCGCGGAATGGGCCGCTGATGTGGGACTAACAAACTAATTGGAGCAGTACCGTGCTGCACACTTTACGCTGGATGACTGTGACGAGGACCGGCTGCTTGAATTTTGGGAGAGACCGGCAGGGCATCTCTACTCAGACTTCTGCCTCCTCGGATAAAGTAGGAGAAGGATTGAGCAAAAAAGCAGATACAGCACAGTGGTTAACCCGCTCACCTCACAGCAAATTGAAGGTTCCAAATATCTGCAAAGGTTTCTCCAACAACTTAAAACCAGGACTCCCCTGTAAAAGAGATTCAGAATCTCAGTGGGTCTTTAAATAAAGGTAAAATAAAATAATTTCTGTCAAAATACCCAGAAACACAAATCAGTTTGTACAGGATTTAATGTTTTAATTTACGGTGATGCATTTGGTTTTTCAACTGCATTCCTTTTACTCTATAAATATTCTCAGCCAGGTTGAAGCTTCCCAAGAATTTCCAGGGAGTGATGGCATTGTTTAAAAGCTTTATTGTTCACGCAGACGTGAATGTGTTTTACATTACCTTTGTTGCTCCGGTTCTGAACAGATTTCATATGACAAGACGTGGCAACTGATGAAAGAAGGTGCTGGAGTTTGAGCTATAACTTCTCAGTTTTGTGCCAAAACCAATAAATTACTGCCATAATCCCAGATAAAGGGATTGTGGGATTATCGCTGTCCGGAATAGTGTCGGCTTCCCAAAAACACTTCAGACTTGAATAACGAGAGCCAGTACTGCTCTACAGTGGCCATAAAAGGTAATCAGAGAGCTCCATTGTGGATGACTGGACTGTTAAAAAGTCTAAAATATTTATGGTTGGATGTTATCGAGCAGAAAAAGCATACCAGTGAAGATTCAATTACAGTATGTTACTGAGGCAAATTGATTGAATTGCCTCAGTAATTTGGGGACATCTAGTGGTAAAAGATTGCATTTCACATTGTTTGTGTAAGGGACTTTTCAGACAGAGCCAAAAATTGTCTGTTATGTTTTAACCTCTGATTGAGAAATAATTTCTCTTGGGTTTTCTCAGCTTTAGTGAAGACGAGACCGGTATCTTGTGTGCACTTACCTGCTGCATTAGTTCTTTAGGCTGGTGGCCTGAGGGCGTCGCTTTGGGAAAAGAAGGGGTCATGGTGCCATGGTGTGCTGCAAGAGCGCGAAAGCCCCAGATTCTCATTTACAGCATCTTCTCATCTCTTCCTTTACAATGGCGCCTTATCTACTTCATTCAGCATATGCGATTTTCTGTTGTGACTGCTCAAGGTCGATCACAGGCAGAGGAGAGAAAGAGCAGGAGACAAATTTATTATCTTTCATCATCACATTCACTTTTATCAAACAATTGTTGTTACTTTCACCCCTTCTAGTAGTCAGCCCACTGCCCTGGTACTTTGGGTAGCACTTTGGGTTGTAAGCTTCAATAAAATAACAAAGCTATTCTATTTTACTACATATAGGGCCGGATCAGAGTGTTTATGCAGGCTGTTGACTAGACTTTTGCACTGACAAGTGGCCTGGATATGAGCTGGACAGACACCCATGACAATGTTATGTACAACAGTGGTCTCTCCCCAGGATTTAATATTTTAGCGTGGAACGGGTGTGGCTGGGAAATGGGAAACAGCGACTTGTACGCTTTTGCAGCACAACCTCTTTTTTATCTAAGCAACTCCCTCAGGCCACTAGCTACAAGCACTGACGCAGCAGGTGTGTGCACGCAAGATACCGGTCTCGTCTGGACCAACGCTGTTGTTGCCCCAGGCGGAAGATCAGGCCCTTAAAGTGCATATGACACATTAGACTACATTTTTACAAATACGTAGTTAACACAAATACATTCAAGATTCATGTTAAAATTTACCCTAAATCTGGCACAAAAAAAACTTTTTATTTTGGAAAAGAAAAACACTTCCACATTAGCCATGGAGCACCAGAAGTGACGTAGAACGAAACTGAAAATTGTTAACGTCTGCTGAAAGCCATTGAAGTCAATGGGATAATTTGTCCAAATAAACTGCAAACTGTCTCTCTCCCACAAACATTTAGCGAACCACAACTATATCACCATAAACCTGGGACAAAATGTGACAGGCTAAGGACCAAAGATAAGAACGAATGTTGAGCTCTGACATTTAAAAAGGTCTTGATGCAATGAATGGAGATCAGCGCTGATAACGCAGAGAAGCTAGCAGGCTAAAGCTAACTAGCCCGCCGGCTGCTAGCAGATTAATTCAGGATTAGTTTGTTTACATCACACCACTTTTATGTTGTGCTTTGCATTAACGGGAGAGCAATTCGCTCACGGTAGAGATGTAAAATGACAGTCCCGATGATAAACTTGGCCTCTACACTGCAGCACACAGTAGCCAAAGCTAACACCAGAACAAAGCTTACAAACGCAGAACAAAGGCTCACAAACACAAACATCAGATCAAGTCTGCAGAATGAAATCACACGTGGATCTGTACCGTGACCCTGCCATAAACAGCAGGATTTGACTCTGGAAATAAAAACACCGCTAGCGGCCGTTAGCATGCGGCCACACACCTTCTGTAGCCTGATATTGACAAACATTGGTGTAGCCACTCTCCTTGAACCATTGCACACTGGAGACAGAGCAGCTCACGATTTTACAAACCCCATGTTGTGTCAAGTGACATCTAAAATCTTAGACAAAAGTAAATCGCACAGTGAACACCAGCCCTAAGAAGCTAAGCAGCAGTATCTTATAGCCAACTGTTGATTCACTAAAGATGCAGAAAAACAAAAAGTTACAGTACTCACCAAACGCAGACATCGCTCTTCGTGCGAAAGCCTTCAATAGTCCTCAAAGTATCCCATAAATAATGTCCAAGTTTTGTAAAACATCGACTCCTTAGCCACTGGGTAGGCTAGCCACTGCTGCACACGCAGCTATCCATCCTGGATATTAAAATAAAACGAGCTACACCTGAGCTGAAGAAAACAATAAACTTACATTTATTGAAGTAAATTACCAATGCAGTTTAATATAAATATAGCTAATCATAAAATCTGATCAAGAATATAAGAAAAAAAGACTGTCAAATACCTACAAAAAGAGCGCCATCTGCTGTATTTTTATTGCACCTACCTTCTACGTCAGCACTGAAGAGCGTTCTACTGTTGCTAAGGACATTTTCCTGTTATATTAACCAGTTTTGACTTTTAAATCATACTTTCTCCACAAGCTGATATTTTATGGGTGTAAAACAATGGCCGCTGGCTGCTCTGCTTTATGACCGCAACACTGGAGGCCGCCATTGCTCCTCCATTGCTGTAGTACCTCCATATCGCCGCTAGGCCCCCATTGAAAAGCATTGGACTTTAGACACATTAAAAACAACTTTAACGCCTGGTTTCTATTTTTTAACACTTTCTATGGCTACATATTCCTCCTGAGATAACGCTGGGTAAGTCACAAAAATAGAAACCAGGCTGGTTTTCGAAAGATTTTTTTTAAATCTTCTACTTAACGAGGGTCGGACTATTGGCATTGGAGCTGCGCGAGCTACACGTCACGCACGGGCCGAGTCTACAGTGAAGATCCCGCCCTTATGCCCTTTTTAGGAACATGCTTCATCAGAGCTGGGGAGGAGGAGTCTGTAAATCCGCCATGATTTCCCCCTCGAACGTGGTCATTGTGGTAAACGGGGAGGAGTGAGGAGGAGCTGTCAATTCTTTTTAACAGTCTATGGTGTAAAACTGTGATATTTTCCTTAACACAGGTATTATCCCACCAAATCATGAAGAATTATAAAAACTTGATAACCTGAAATATGCACTTTAATGTCTTGTAGTTCATTCCAAGGAAGATGCCAAACACCAGGTATAAATAAAACTTTTATTAACAGTTATCCTGATTTTCAGACAGAAACAGATATACATAAAACTAAATATGAAAACTTGAAATTGAAATAAAAAAACACAGATGCATCACACTTCTCACGACAAAGCAGCCAGACACCGAGATAACATGACACCTGAGGCACATAGGGGGTCCATGCCACACTTACAACAGAAAGCCAAGTTTGACAATGAAAATACCTACGCCACACCAATAACCAGCAAAACACAGTGAACAAATCAACGTGCGGCGTAGAAGTCCAAATTGGCTGTGTAGATTCTGCGTAGCTGCTTATGATTAGCACTAATTTTGAAGTGACGTACGTAAAGTTGAGCGAGTGACTGACCACCTGACATTAGGGAAATTAAAACAGTACACTTTAGCATTAGTGTGCTAATGTCATCTGTCTGAAGACGAGATCACTGCTGAATTCAGATAGTTACTTTAAATCTGCAGCTCAACTCTATAATCAATGTAGCTGACATCCAAATCAAAATAGGATGGAACAGGAGAGGTTTAATTAGAGGTCGACCGATTTGGGTTTTTCTAAGGCTGATGCCGATGTGCTTGGCCGATATTTTCAACCAATATTTTTGGCATAAATACTTGGCCACTCCAGCAGTGGCCGATTTTATTTTATTACAAAAGTTTCTGCGCCAGCCTGACTATCTGCCGTTAGCATTAGGATACTGTTGCTAGACATGGCATTTTGCGCGGCGACAAAAATACAATTGCAGAACTTAGAAACTAACTCAGCGACTACATTCTCCAGGTTCTGTGCTTCAAAATGACATGCGGCATGTCCATATTGACTTTAGTGAAACTTGTAAATTTGTAGCAAACCAATTTTCATCACAATGTTTCTCTGTTCCCCTGAGGCCTGACTTCACTCTTTCCAATGCATAAAAACGGAAAGTCTCTATCACTTTCGGTCCTGGAGATATCGGCTTTTATCGGCGCTAGATTGGCCGATAGCCGATATTGTAAGATCCCCAAATATCAGCCGTCGACCTCCTATTTAAAATCCCAAAACCTAGTCACGAAAAACTCTCTGAGCAAAGAATAACATATATAAAGTGCCGAAATAAAGAACACTTGCAAAAACATACAGTACACGTATTTTATATCTAATAACAACAGGAAGTTTTTTGAATATTTAACACTTTTGAAAACAAACACTGGTGGAAGTATCAGAGACATCTGGGCTGTTATTGCGAGGCTCACTCCTCATTGTTCAGATATGGCTTGTCAAACTGCAGGATTACATAGGAATTTTACATGCCAACACACACACACACACACACACACACACACACACACACGCACGCACGCCCACACTGTTTTCAACATTTTTTTTACAAATATTGAAAATTTGGTCCATTCTGACACAGTGACGAGGGTTGAAATTCCTGTAAAAGTGCACAAAAGGAGCTGGACCTCACTTTGACAAACCACCGGTGCAGTGAAAAGTCTTCAATGACGGCGCTGCAAAAGTGCGCTGCTCGTATAGCACAATGTTGTGAAGTTGTGGCACTCTCACAGGCTAACAGCTATAGCACAAAAATAGGGGTAAAATAATTGTAAAACACGAGGAGTTTTCTTTTACGTGGCATGAGTAATCACAAAATTATTGCAAAAACAGCACATAGAGGCATAAATATCATCATCACGTGGCTATCCAAGCCCCTGAGCACACATTCAGTCAACCAAAATACAAACAATAAAATACACTGTCCAGCGTGTGTTGAGAATGGCTGTAATATTCTATTAGGCGCACAATTATGTGTTTGTTTATGAGGTCTAGGATGTTCTTAGGGTTCGACTTGACAAACTCCACCGATCGGACAGTCAGCAAAATGTCAGCTTTGAAGATATAGAGAGGAGCCGTGTCTCATTGCAAAGATGTTACCCCATTTTGACAGTTGTCGGTTCGTGTACCTTTACTAGCAGGGCACAGGGCACTGGCAATGTGGCGCTAGAGGTGGGAGATATTGACAAAAATTTATATCTCAATATTTTTTTTCAATTTCTCAATATCGATATTCAGACAATATTTTCGCAAACCTTCAAAGAAATGTGTGCAAACTGGCAAAGAAGGTCCAGTTGGTCTTTTGACTTGCTGCATCTGGCCTATTATTGTATAAAATTACTAGTACATAAAGATATTAGACATTATTGATTTAAACATGAACCAAGTTACTGTACTAAATATCTATTGAGGCATTATCCCCATATTAAATAAAAATGTTTTAGTTTGTACAAAAATAAAAAATAAATCTAGAAGTTAAAAGAAGCCCTGTTCTGTGGCTATTCTGGTAGATCTCTTGGGAAAATGTATTCCATCTTATGGACTCATCATTATACAACGCAATTTTCTAATGATGCAATCACAAAGCTCGCCACTTGAGGACGTCACAGACATTTAAGAAAAACGTTTTAACTTCCGACTTCAATTTTCCTGCAAACGACGCTTTTCTAGCAGCTATTTTATTAATTGTACATTGGCTTTACTCTTTCCGTTTTTGGATTGTTGCTTCAACCTAAGAAACGTCATAACACACAGTTAAGAAGTCCGTAGTTGTATTGCAAATTAGTAGCAGCTTACTCTTGTGCAATTGAGGAACGATTGTGATTTTGTAAAAAAACAACAACCATAAAATACAATCACACAAACAGTATTAAAATCGCTGTTTAGATTGTTTAGAAGGTTATAGTGTGCGTTATTTGTTCTTTAACTTCCTTCAACTCTTTTCATGTTTGGGGGGTCGGATTGTACAAATGATGAAATATTAGATATCTCAATTTTGGATATTGTCCAGACAACAATTTAGATATTGTCTAAACTATACTTCTCCCACCTCTACGTGGCGCCCTGCGAGACGTTTAGACCCACCTCCCGGCGTTAAATGTGACCATGTAAGCGAGGTGAGGTTTTCTGTTTATTAGTGACGTTGTGCTCGTGCGCGTCTTTGGTTATGAATCGAGTGATTCGAGCGCTGGTTCAGATCGTGTGACAACTGCAAACAAGGCCTTCCCATGTATTGCAATGAGACACGGTTTTGTAGACCAGTGTTTCCCAAGCAGGGGTACGGGGTACTCACAGACTTAGCAGGGGGTACATGGAACTATTACAGATTGAAAAAGAAGGTGAAAGCTATATTTTTTTGTAGTAAAATTAGGTTATTTTAGGTTTATTTAGTACTTTTAAGTGATGACTTTCTAAATAAACTGCAACACCATTGAGATACGGGGTACATGGATTATCACTGAAGGCTCCACAAGAAAAAAAGGTTGGGAACCACTGCTGTAGACCAGCGGTTCCCAACCTTTTTTGTCTCGCGTACCCCTTGAGTCTTTCATTTCTACTCAAAGTATCCCTTAAACTCTACGGTGGAGCCAACTATTTAGAGAGTAATCCGCTAAACTAAAATTTATTGGTATTTACCTGTAGTTGTGTATTGTGTAAAAAAAATAAAGCAAAAACACTATGACATTCAAACCTTTTACTGCAAATTATCATTAAAAATACGTTTTCTTTTATAAGTTTCGCCTTCTTTTTAGATCTGAAATATTGATATTTTTGTTAATATTTCCAAGTACCCCTGCTAAGTGCTCATGTACCCCCTGGGTCCCTGTACCCCTGGTTGGGAAACACTGCTAATGCTATTCTCTATAAAGTGATTAGGATGTTTCAAAGGGATGCAACTGTTATGAGGTCTCGAATTCACCATCCTTAAAGGGATACTTCGGGATTTTTGACATAGGGCCTTATTTCCTAGTTATCCAGAGCGTTGTTGATGTCTGGAGATATTTTTTTCTTAAATTCATGCAGTTCTTATATTTGAAGAGTCTAGTAGCGCTAGCCTAGAGCAAGGCTAAAGCAGTTCTATGGTAAACGCTAGCCTGCATTAAAAAACAGTCTGACTCACTCCACAGTGCACCTGAGGTAAATCACATATAACACCAGACTAACCATATAAATGTCTGTGTTAATAGAATAATTTTTTTAATAAAACTGACCTTGTATCACATGAATTACCGCATTTTGAGGGACTATTTTCTCGCAGATCACTCCGCCGCTGCCGTAGCTTACAGCCACGAAGCTGATGCCGCTCAAATATAAGTTATTTTAAACGCAAAATGGTTAAAATTAACCTATCGACACAGACATTTATATCGTTAGTCTGGCGTTATAAGTGATTTACCTCAGGTGCACTGTGGAGTGCGCCAGACTGTTTTTTTAATGCGGGCTAGCGTTTACCATAGAAATGCTTTAGCCTTGCTCTAGGCTAGCGCAACTAGACTCTTCAAATATAAGAACTGCATGAATTTAAGAAAAAAAATATAAATATCTCCAGACATCAACAACACTCTGGATAACTAGGAAATGAGGCCCTATGTCAAAAATCCCGAAGTATCCCTTTAATGTATATACATTATACAGATTTGGAGGGGGCCCTAGAACACGCTGGAAGGATTATGTCTCTCTGTGGCCTGCCAAATCCCCCAGGATCCTCCTGAAGGAGCTCGAGGCAGTGTGCGCAGATAGGGAAGTCTGGGCATCTCGGCTCAGTCTGCTCCCCCCACGACCCACCCCCGATTACAGCGGAAGAAAATGAATGGATAGAATGGCTCCTCTTTTTTTCTCCAAACTGGGACAGCTAAGTCACAAATTATCAGTATGAAACCAGGGAGGTCCTTGTTATAACTGAGTTTGATAAGAAATACTGCATGTTTAACAACTTCGATGAGTGAACTATATGTGTTTCCATCAATACTTGGTTTGCTGGATTGTTGTCGGACACACCCAAGGTATATATTATGTACTAAGTAAAAACAGACAATGTTATGATCATTTTACTGGCCTATATACTACTCAGATGTGACATGACACACATGTACTATGCACACAACTTAAAGTGGCCCGTACGGAAGAGATGACAGGATTGTCCTCTGAATGGACATTGACAAAGGGTTCAAGGGTTAACGTTTCTGTACAATAATCACTAAATGCTTGCATGCACTTTCACAGCACCATGGACACTCACAAACTCTCAGGTTCAGACGCTCCTAACACTATATATTAAAATACACCTACGATCTGGTTATTAAATTAAAACAAGAGCCGATTCTGACTGATGGTTGAAAACATAATGGATGTACAAATCTCTACACTGAGACAAAACATACAGTCTGCCACAAACCAGGCAAACCCAGTGTATGGACATTAAAATGAGACCGAAGTACGAGTATGAAACTGAAGATTATCATGCAAGGTTGTGTGTTGTTAATATGTTAGTTTGTTGGTTCTGTGTTTAAGAGCAGTCCGGAAAAGCTCACAAGTCTCATGTGAGGTTTTGAAAACATCGTCTAAATCTACTCCATGTGAAATGTTCATTAGGGGATAATCAGGAATACAATGGCTACACAGCTTTATGCTTTAATTCACTTTTCCATTGGAGTTAGTTGGCCATAGCTCTGTAGCTACAGTTTGAGAGGAGCCTATAGTTCTCCCATAAATGTATTACTTACAGCTCTTTGGTCACAAGAGTCTGGGCTGAAAGTGTCTTATGCATCAATTAGTAAATTTACCATAAAAAACAATTAATAAATTTAAATGCATATTTAGTACTTATTCATATAATAATATTTTCAGGTGAGTCATGAATCTAGAGAATCAGAACCTATGGTGTATGTTTTTAGAGGTAGGGGAAACACGAGCACCCGGACCTACATGGGGAGTGTATTCAACAGGGTGGTTCATAGGGCTGAACGATTTTGCCAAAAATCGATATTGCAATTTTTTTCAATCAATATTGCGATTTCGATTTTATTGCGATTTTCCGCTAATAACTTTTTGTTGCAATACAATTAAATATTTACAACTGACTTAATAAAGTATTACTTACTCTTAAGTCCTTTATAATCATATGGAATATAATTCAAAATAGTCCACATAACCATTTACATAATTTACAATAAGCTTATACTGAAATTTTTGTTGTTGTAAATAGCCCAAATAATTTCTTGCTATTTGCTCTTGTGTATTAGTCAGTGGTTGTGCGATAAGTTCTTATCTTTATCCAAAACATTCCCACACATAAGCCTCCAATAGTGAGCCGCAAAGAACTTTACTCTTAAAGCATTACTAAGTAACTCTTGCCCCTAGAGGCCATAAGTGCAACTGTAGGTGTCGTAGCAAGTTACGAACTTATTAAATGTCTTGGAGAGTAAATACTACGCTGACAGAAAAGGCGAAGGGAGAGAGGGGTGTTGTACATCCAGTTATACAATGGAATTACGTTTTTTTTCACTCAAACTTGGCTGTAAATACTGTTTAAAGTTGCGCTAGCCCGCAGTTAGCTTTGCTCGTTAGCCGGTTAGCTTCTTCTTCGTGATTCTATTAGTGTGTATTGCTTGCTCCGGTCCGGTGCCAGTCAAGTTGCAATTGTGTTTTCTGGCCAGAGACACCAGGGGGAGATGAAAGACCCCCCAATCATCCCATTAACACTTGTATTACCCCCAGAGGGACTACGAAAATGATTTACTTAGGTGAACACGTTACTTAGTACTGCTTTAACAAGCAGCACAGACTCACCTTCATCTCTATCTCTGTGGAGGCACAGACGTGTGAATCCGGAGGAGAGTTTCTGTGATCAGTGCATCAGAGGGATTAGCGCTGCAGCTAACGCAAGGCTAACGGAGGAAAAAGCAATAGTCCTTCGCGGTGGCTGAATTATAAACGCTGATTATGTTCGCAGTACATCCATGATCTACCGCACATCTTAAGTAGACTGAGAAGTAAACAAAAGCATACGGTGGAGCGCTGAGCGGACGTTGGTGGCATCTCTTGCCGCTACATTCACTTCTATGGGCCGCGGCCATCAGCTGCATGGGCCGAAATCGCGTCTGCGATTTCGAAATCGCATTGTGTAATATCGTGTTAAAATTGCAAATGCGATTTATCGTTCAGCCCTAGTGGTTCACAAAATAAACTTTGGCCACATCACTTTTTGTCTTGTGTCAGTTGGTATTCTAAGCCAACTGAGTCAATAGCTGCACATTCAGGGGTGGCACACTTTTTCACAATTTGACATTGTTAACGATAGGCCTGTCATGATAATTACTTTATCGACTTATCGCTCCGCAAGTGAAATGAAGGACGATAACATTTTTAGACTTGATAAACGCACGACATGCTACGTGTTGTTTAAATACGAAAGAATGAACGCTTTCACAGCGCTGAGATAGCTTCATCTGCCAGTCGTGGAGTCTCCCTGTGCGTTTAACCAGACCCACAAAAAGAAGCTCAAAAGACTTGATGCAAAGTCTTTCCTCCGCAAGAGCAATACAACTACTATCTCTAGCCTCGTCACTCAATCCACTTCTTTGAACGTTTTACTGAAGGCCAAATTAACGGCAGGAGCTGTTGCTTCTATTTGGACCAATGGCCTCTGGCTGCTCTGCTTTGTGACGAATCTGTAGAGACTGGGAGAGATTATTAATGACCATACTTATCTTTGTATCATTCAAGTTTCTGTTTCCTGCTAAAGTTACGCATTGTTAAGTATAGGACTAGAGCAATGAAAACTGTGAAAAAGTGTGCCAACCTTATGGGCTCAATTTTTTAGTACAGATGCTTAAAATGTCAATAGGAACAAGGCAAAATTCAAACTGGCAAAATCTGAAAAACTAACTTTTACTTAAACCATTCTATCGTGAACAAGCCTAGTATTCAAACTCCACACAGAAAGGCCCCACTCCGCCCAGGAATCAAATCCAGGACCTTCTTATGGAAAATATTACAACAAAAATTGGCCATTTTATGAAGTTATAAGTTCTAAAGCTGGGGTTTGAAAGTAGGCAGAAAGCATTTTTTTTTATAAAAAATGATTTTATAGTTTTGGAGTTTTGGAGTTTTGGAGTTTTTGGAGTTTTGGAGTCCTAAACAAAAAGTCCTAAAACAAATTTTTCAAAAGCATCTTGGGACCAGTGAATCAATGCTGAAGGGCCAATTTGGCCCCGAGCCTAATGTCGCCTAAAATCTGTTCTAAAGTACAGTAGTAGTGACATTATGGGGAAGGCTCCACAGGATTCTGTCACGCTTATGGCCCAACGTTCATTTGCAAGATCTTAAAAGTCACTGCACTGGTGAAATGGCGGGACTGTCATATGTCACTTATTGGATGGTTAAATTAATACAAATGAATGAATGAATAAATAAAAATGCTGGACGCTCCTACCCAGTGGTAAAAGGAGGACGAGTGGGCCGTACTCAGTTGTGTGGTTTAGTTGTTTTGCTTTCTAGTTATCAAGAGGCTACTTACTGCCTTTTTATAATGTTAAATATACTATAGTTTACGTACTCCTTTTATCCGTCTACATAAGTTACATTTTGTTATGCGTGTTCTGGGTTGCGTCTTATACTTCGAGACATGTCTAAGAGTCCGAGTTGTGACGGCGCTGTGGTTTACGGAACTGTGGGGCTTGTTCTTGTTATGGTCTGTAGGTGGCGCCGATGCTCAGTCGGAGAAGAGGCTGGCGAAGGACTGGCGCAGGCTGCGGATGGTCTCTGCCTTGGCCTCGTCGTCCGTTAGGTTTGACTTGAGAGTCTCTGTGAAGGTGTTGGTCAGCGACTGGGATTTACTGTGAAGAAGATGGACATTTTAGTTACATATAGGGGAGACTGGGGCTATTTGTCACACGGGATAATATGTCAAATTGCTTTTTGTAGCCACACTAGAGGCTACTGTATGGTGGCACTGATATATAATATGTGTATTGGTATTCTTCTTCTCTTCCAATAATATATATATATTTTTTCATTATGACTGAAGACATGAGAGCACACATTTGAATTCTGTTTACGCCTTTTCCCAAACATTAATGTCTGTTATCTGTTATTTTTGTAGTGAGAGCTTTCCTTTTGTTAGTGCCATAAACAAAAGACACTGATCTGAAAGACAGAGACTTTAGCTTTGATTTGAGCCACTTAAGAGCTACAGTAACATGCTAAAGCCGTTTGTTAGCTAGTTTACATAGTTTGTAAAGTACTGGGTTAGTTGTCACACGGACTGAGGGGTTATTTGTCACATGAGGTAAAAACTGTGGTATTTCTTCTTTGTTTTGTGTCTAATTTATGTTTTTATTATCACTTCCTTTTAACATGAGCTTTTCTAGAGGCCGTATGTTTGGGTTATTTGGTGATGTTGCACATTTTACACCTCATAGAGCAATTTGCACACAAAAAATTAAAGTCAGTCAGTTCAAATTAGTGTTATGAACACATCTGGCATTGCATTGCGACTGTTTTAAAACGTATTTTGTCCTTTTATCTCAAAAAGCAAAAACAGTTACAAAGGTTTATCAAATTGTTATGTTACATCAAAAACTCCATTAAAAACAATAGTGAATGGGGCACATTTTCACAGTCAATTTTGTTGTGTTTGACGGTTAATAACAATTTATTGCAATATGACAGAAAAAAGGAAGCGAGGTCTATTTCAAGTCAATGGTTCAAGATTTCATTTACTCAAGCTCTGATTCTTGTGGGATTTTCTGTTGATGAGTAGTGAACGCTAGAATAAAAAGTGACAAATAGCTCCAGTCTCCCCTGCATACACATAATTCCTATCATCAGCTTTGTATTGTTTTGTTGAAGACAGGTGAGGTTTTTTAAAGTGACTGCACTCGACTTTCTCTGTTTTCAAACTATGAATAGAGGAACTAGTTGAGAACAAACTGTTAGCTGTGGCTCATTCGTAGCTCTCGCGGCACATCCCGATTAATCACATAAATTCATTAACCTCTTAACCCCCACTTGAACCGAACACATTTTCTTCAGTTTGGCTTTACCCAAATCTAGAAGCTTGAAAAAAAGGATCAAAATAGCGACAAAAACGAGGTTGAAAACGCAACAAAAAAGTGACAAAAATGACAAAAAAACGTGACGAAAATGCAACAAAAAGTGACAAAAACGTGGCAAATAGATAAACTGCAATGGAAAAAAAGCAATGGAAAAGCAACAAAAAGCCACAAAATGTGACAAAAAAGCGACAAATAAAGTGACAAACGCAACAAAAGGGCAACAAAAAAAACATGCCGGAAAAGCAACAAAAACACAACAAAAAAGTCCCGTGGTGAAAAGACGACAACAAAGAGACAAAAAAAAGAGACAAAACAGAGACAAAACATGACAAAAATGCTTCAAAAATGTGACAAAAACACGGGAACAATGTGGCAAAAAAGGTTACGATCACTTTTGAAGGGCTTAGCTTTCTAATGAGGCATTACACTGTGGCTCTCCAGTTGAGAAGCTTTTAGATTTGGGTAACGCCGAACTGGAGAAAATGCACTCGGTTCAGTAAGAGGTTAAATCAATAAAAGAAATCAGTAAAAATGCACTGCGTTTAGATGCAGATGGTCCCTTTTTTCTCCCCACCCAAATGGTTACGTTTTTATTTTTTTATTTTTTGTTTTCATGGTTTCAAAAGGAAATTTACTGTACAGTAAGTAAATTAAATCACGTTTATGTGCTTTAACCGTCTGAGCTCACTTTGGAAATTTGAATTTGATTGAAGGGAAATCATACTGACCTGTCTTGTGCAGACACTTTTAGATTCGCACATTAAGACACTTTTAATCCTCCCAGTTTCTAATCAAATTGTTGTAATGATGATCAAAAAGCAGTAGATGGCAGCAAAACACCAAGTCCTCGATAACACTGTTTAAAGCAGAAATCATCTCCAGCCTGTAGCTCTGCAACCTAAAGTCTTTCTACATTTCTACTTAATTTATTCCTTACCTTGCCATTTCATTTTGTTTGCATTTGTATCATTTATTTGAGGTGAAACAACGAAGAAAGTTCCTTTAACGACAAATGGGCGGAAAAAAGCACTTTACAAGCATTTCTTATTTTTTCCCCTGGGGACCACGGCCGAAATCTTCGCATGGATTTGGGGACCAGTCACAGAACAAGGAGGGACGGTAAGACGATGACGCACTACTCGACATACGGAAGCTTGTAGTTTGTTTACGGATTTAAAAAAAAAGAAGTTTATTTACGGATCCAACATGACAGCAGCAGACGCGACGACATCTTTCGATCAAGCTTTAGACCGTGTTCTAAATCATTTAGCTCGAAAGTTTACAGCGGGGACGTCATACGTCATATGATACGATGATACAATTGGCTATGGCTACGTGCAGACGCAGATCATATTATGATAGACGTTCGTAGCGCCCAATAAACGGCTATGGACAATGGTAAACCACACCTCTCCTACGAGAAAATGAATTATTGGCCCCCAAACTAAGTATAACTTGTGATATTTAGTATGGCAATAGCCAGGCTACAATTTTCCAAATTTTTTTCCCGAAAATGTTCCCCAATTTTCCCAAAATGTTAAATTTCCCCCCCAGTATTTTCATTCTATTTCCCCCCAAATTTCCTCCCAAATTTCCCCCCTTTTTTCCAGACTTGATATGAAGATTTTATATTTCTTTTCGGTACCTGCTTTCAATACTTTATTTTTTCGAAACCAGTAGAACGTAAACCTTTTTTCCCGATACAAGACTGGTATTGTTTAGCGGTACCCAGCTCTAGTTAAAACCAGTGGAAGTTGAACTTCAACTGCTCAAATAAACAAATAAACTAAACTAAACTAAACTAAATAACTCTCTAACACACTCTAATATATGCTCAAAATTGCTTGTGCCCCAGCAACTGAAGATCTACTGTTTGAACTCACTTGAGCTGTGGAGACTGTTTCTGAGCTCCAGGCCCTGACACGGCTGGGATGGGTCCAGGCTGGAAGGCCTGACTGGGGAAGTGGTCGCTGAGCGGGCCCTCTGTGGAGAGCCGTGAGCGGACTGAGATGGGGAGGCTGAGGCAGATCGGTGACCTCCTGGAGACAAACATACAAAAGGAAAAAAATATATAGTTGTTTAGTTTTGCAAGTTAGGAACATAGTCACGAGTGTCTTACCTCTTCTTGGCTGTGTGGTCTGTGGAGGCAGAAGGGAGAACAAACGATTAGAGATAGTAATGTTATTTTATACAATAAATTTTCCGCATTATTTAAGCAAGAATGGGCAAAAAAAAACAAGCATATAAGGGGCAACGAAACATTAACAACAAATAAAAAGCTATTTGCTGAGTATCCTTCCCAAAAAATGTGTGTTAACTGGAAGCTCCACTGTCCTATACAAAAAATAAAATAAAATATGTGAACCTTGGCAGAGGGTGGCGGTGGCAAGGACACTCCAAGTAGCATCAGCGCCATCTTCTGGAGGACCAGTTCAGTGATCAGCTGCCTGTCCTCCTCCACATGCTCACCAATCAGAGGCATAGAGCTGTCCATGACCTGTAAGGAAAAAAAAAAAGTGACAAGCGATACAATAGTCAGCAGGTCACCTACAGTCTGACTTCTCATACCAGAGCACTGTGTCTCAATTTATTTATTTAAGTTTATTTGAATAGGCAAGGCAAGGCAAGGCAAGTTTACTTATATTTCATACACAAGGCAACTCAATGTGCCTTACAAAAGCAGATATGCAAAATTACAATGAGGCTAGGTTAAGGCAAAGCACATATAGAAACATCAAGACATGGGAAATACACAGCACACGTGGTCACGTGCGGAACCTTTTCTTGGGGAGGGGAAGGCCACGACGGGCCATTGACCGGGGGGCGGGGCTGAGGAAACGTGTTGAGGCAGACGCAGGACGATGGGGGCGGGTTAGGGATATGTGTGTGCGGTTATTTGCATGTTGTCTTTGCTTTGGCATGGCACCAAGTTGTCTGTCAAGTTTTGGGAACGTTACTGTATCGTTTAGCTTTAGGTTACAAGTATCCGTTTTTCCAGTCTTCTTACCGGGTTCCACAGGGAGCGTGTCATTAAGTCCTTTTTCCGTCTCTAAGAAATCTTGTCCCGTAGTAAGCGAATTTCTTGTTGATACATCCGGATATGGCTCCGTCTCCAAGCATCAGGATATCTCTGGCCTTGACACTTGGCAAAGTTTTTCTCTCCATCTTTGTTTTGACTTCTTGTTCTCTGTTTTTCTCTGACTCTCTGTTCGTTATACTCGTGGTAAAAATCTGTTTGATAACTTTATTCCAGGTGCATTTTTACCAACAGTCTGAAAGTCAGTGTTTTGCAAAATATGACCCAGAGAGCTCAGTCCTTATCAGGTTTAGCTCCGTGGCTTGGCCTTGAAGGGAAGTGTTGACAGTGTAGGAGAGATAAGGGAATAGGGACAAGTATGTCACATAAGCTCATGTTACATACTACAACATTTTAGCCAAAGCTAATTCTCAATGTCCGCCCCTAGTTGGGCCTTTACATAAAAATTAAATAATACATAGTTAAAAACATATAATATATATAACACAATAACACAATATAAACACAGCAGACGGTCAGTGGTCACATTTCTGATCTCTGATTAAAGAGTCTTTAAGTTTGTGTTAGAAAAGGATCCAGTTTACCCACTTCAGGTCAGTGGGTAAACAGTTCCAGGCTTTAGTGCCTTGTACAGAGAAAGCTGATTGTCCAAATGAAGTGTTTTGTTTCGGGATCTGACAGTTCCTGTTCTGAGCTCCTCTAGTCCTTGAACCCACAACCCAGAGAGGAACTATGCACTCACTTAAGACCTGTGGGCTTACTGGTTCAAACATTTATAACTTCAGCTGGGAAAATTTAATTTAATGAAGTTTTCAAAAGATAAACTGTTTAAATTCCTCAGACTGATACAATGATGTGACCTACTGTAATGGGTTTCCTATCTAGGATTTTAACCGCCCTGTTATAGATCATTTGTAGTGGCTTGACTGTAGTGGTAGTGGCATGTGACCATGAGCAGACGCAGTAACTTATATGCGAGAAGATCATGGCCTGCATGAAAGTGTGACCGACATGAAAAGGTAGGTAGTCCCTGATCAGTCTGAATGTGTAAAGATTTGCTTTGGCCACTCAACAGATTTTTTTGATATGACTGTCAAATTTAAGTTGTGAGTTAAGTACAAGGCCCAGGTATTTGACCTCTGACACCTGCTGGATCTTGTGACCATTTATCTGTAAATTTAGTTCTTCGGATATGGACTTGAATCTTGAGGCAAAGCAAACAGACATGGTCTTTTTAAAATTCAATGACAGACCTGCATTTTGAAACCAGTTTGCAGGTGTTTTGCCAGTTCCTCAGAAACTGCATGCACACTTTTCCCTCGTACATAAACCACTGCATCATCAGCGTACATCTGAAATCCTGCTGTAGGACATGAGTCTGGCAGATCATTAATGTAAAGAGCAAGGGCCCGAGAATGTACCCTTGCGGTACTCCTGTGTTCATTTTTTAAAATGTAGACATTTGATTATTGACCACCACACACTGATCTCTCTGTTCAAGATATGATTTCAACCACTGTAAAGTTAATGTTGTAAAGTTGAAATTGGACAGTATCAATCTATATGCAGGTAAAAAAAAAGCTGAATTACTGTCACATGTTCAATTAGGAAGAGCAGTCAAATGTTGTAGCTCTATATGCAAATTATCCACGAGGTAATAGGCTCTTTTCATGGAGTGCTGCATGGTAAAGTAAGTGCTTTATTTGTCATTGAAGAATTGTACAACAAAATTGCGTTCAGCATTGTGGGCCAGCATGTTTTTGGAGGTAGGGCAAACCGGAGTACTGCCTCACTGTTTCAGAGCATGGTGTCCTGCACTGGTCAGCTCCTCCACCTCCTTCTTCCTCTTTCTCGTGCGCAGCTCCCTCCGCACCACAACAGTCTTTCACCATCTTCTGGGAAGAGCGTAGCCGGCAAATATAATCCGTCTTATTCACCAGTGAACGAACATTAGTCAGAACAATCGTAGGGATGAAGATTTGTGTGGCTTAGCTGTGAGTCTTGTCAGGATACCTCCTTGATGATCCATTTCTTGGGGGGGGGGGGGGGGGGGTTCAATGTATTCATGTTTCATTTGTCATTAACACAAAAAGCTAAATGAAGAAGACAAAGAAAAGAAACAAACAAAAAATAAAATTATGGTAAATGCTGTATGTGAGCATTACAATTATTGCCATCCCGAGATATTAAATGAGAACAAGTATTTTGTATAGAGTGTTTCTTTTGTCCTCGCATATTCACCCTTGTGACAAAGAAACAGAAACTTGATAATTCTCCATGAGGCTATGAGAAAATATGAGGAAAACACTCATGTCACTTATTTTTTTCCTTTAGGAAACTTCATTTGTGGTCTGGTACATTCACACACTCATACCAACTTCAATTCAAGAATCTGATAGATGCAAGCACAAAAGAGGACATGGCCTGTTTGGTTTTCGCAGCCAGGGAAGAAAACCTCCTGTCGGGAGCAGAAGATACTGTTCATGGTGGTTCAGAGTGAAGTCCCATGAGATAAGCTGGGCTTTCAATGCCATACCTTGGAATATTGTTCTAAGAGGTACCTGTAGCATTTCAAATATCTTCTTACTCATCCTTATTATGATATGATTGAAAGGGCTTTTTCTCCCCTCACTTAGGAAGCCAAACCAACCCAGGATGCAAAAGGTGAGGGTAAACTGGATAACAGTTGAGGAATTGACTTGTTGACGTGCAGGCGTCTAAGTATAGGAGGAAAGGAGGAAGTGCAAATGTTGTTGACAGTTCTTGAAGATGCTGCAGTATTGCGAGAATGTCAAGAGAATGGTTTCAATGGTCCTAAACATTTTGTCCTTGCCAGTCATTAATGTACTGGGATTATGCCTCAAAACACCTGTCTGTTCAGCTCTGTGCAGCTTGAGATGGTTTAGACATGTACAGAGGAGGGACAGTAAATAGAGGACGTACAAATATATTTATGAATGTAGTAGCCTAAACCGAAGACATGAGGTTAGTTTATGGAAGAGAAAATAATCAACTGAAGAGGTCTAAAGAGAATGCCGTTGCACTTGTACATTGAATGATTTAGCCACAAGATGGCACTATTTCATCTGTAGTTGTCATCACTCCTCACGCTTTGTCAGAGGGCATAGATAGAGTGGTACTAGGCCAAAGGAGAAGGAAAAAGAATCATTCTCTAGGCAAACGTTTACAGCATGTTCCCACTGCACTGTGAGACCCAGCCACTTCACTGCCTTTAAATACTCTTAATGGCCGGATGCGCTGACAACAGGACACTGACTTCAAGAGCTGTTCCCATGGTAGACAATACTCCGCTGATATTGAACTTAACAATATGTCTGGTTATGATCTGTGAGTACTTCATCATGTTTTCTCTACCAACATAAAATAACGAATAATTATGGTCACAATATTCATGAGTGCCCAGGTGGATGATAAAGCTTATAGTGCATTTTAGTGTTGGATTTACCTCTGTTACAAATATCTATCATATTTGTTTTAAATCTCACAGCTCCATTTGTTTTATATGGAATCTAACGCAACCACTAAGTAGAAAACATGCCGTTCATGGGTCCGGGAAGAATACGCGAGCATTTCCAAATCCAGAGAATTGCATTGAAATTTAGAACCCAGACTATTTTTTTAATACATTTTCTTTCCCATTGGGTTTTACAAGTCTAGGTTGTGCCTTCATGGTTTTGGCCTGGAACAGACAGCAGAGAGTGGGGCGTGGTGCACTGTTTGACTGACTGAGTCATCCCCACATGGGACACAGCAGCCCAAACCAGGCCCAACTTCAAACAGGACTTGGTGGCAGCACAGAGGATCCTCCCTGCTGATTTATTATGATACACAGCCATCCAGAGCAATGCATTACGGCAGGCACGGCTGTTTCCACCAGGCACTTATGGACGTAGAAATACACATGACAAAAACAAGATACAGGCCACCTTTTATATCTGACCGCATGTTAACAAGTCAATAGAGCAGTGATACAACACAATTGCTAGTGATTAGATCATGTTTCTGCGGCGTGGATTTTGTCCCACGCTCGTCAATACTGGCGCTAAAGCGGGACCATCCATATACAGTATTTGGGACATGGGCAGAGTTTAACTCACAGTGGGAGAAATAGTTTGTTTGTTCTGTGAGAGCTTGATAATAGACCATTTCCACTGGTAATTCCTGCGTGTGATGTTAATGTAAAAAAGAGAGCGAAGGGAAAGTAGCAAGCGCTCATTGTAGCCAGCGCTACTTTTCATACAACACGCCTCAGCCGACCCTTTTTTCTCTCTCTAAGCAACGACCTCAGGCTATCGGCGAAAGCAATGGCGCACCGTTGTTTGTACGCAAGATACCAACTTTGTTTAAGGCAACGCTGTTGTTGCGCCAGGCGGATTTCTCTAGTCCAAGATTACGCCAGGTAGGTTTTTTACAAGAAACCAATTGTATAACATGATCAAAAATGTTATATAATAATATGTTAATATGTTCGAACCTCTCATCATGTATTATTCTTATGGGAACCAGCAGAGTCACAAGTTACTTAAGTAAAAGAAAACAATACAAAGGGCATTCTTCTCTTCAACAAAAACAGTTGTGAGGTCCATCATACATCATCCATGGAGGCAGGGGCGTGCTGGGACCTAATTTCAGCCCGGGAATTTGGAGAAGACCGGCCCGGAATTATAGCTCCATAATAGTGCGCTGGTCTCAAGTGCATGAGGTCGATGGATCAATACCACATTGACAATTTTCTAACAATTTCTCTTTTCACATGGGCCGCTGCACACACAGTCTGAGCCTGATACAAACCCACAATCAGCACAAGTTATGTAGATAAAAACATTTATTTAGCCACTTTTCTACCTTTCACTGCCTTTTTCTCTTTTTATTCGCGCAGACCATAGACATATGCGCAGACACTTGTCTCCGCTAGATTGGACTGCACCAACTTGAACTAAAGCGGAGGGGTGTTCCACTTAAACACCCCTCTCAGTTAGTTCAATATCAAATGGTATCTCCCTGCCACAAGAATGGAATGTTCGATGCGAATATTTTTCAGATTTTCATTAATCAGTCATTATTTTTGATAGATTTCCATGACAATTACGCTTGTGTTACTTCATTTATATCTGGAAAAGCAGCTCATGCTCCTGCTGCAGCCCAGTTAAAGCCTTTAGGCCTGGAATAGCACAACTGTGAGTCTGTTATTATTTCATTATTTTATTGATGGCCCGGCCCAGAAGCACCGGAACCGAGCGGCCCACCGGGAAACGTCCCGACTCTCCCTATGGCCAGCACGCCTCTGCATGGAGGTAACATCCATCATGGATTTGGGAAGACAAACACCACCTAATTTTTACTGAAAATAAATATTTCCAATATGCCACTTAATGTTTGTGACCTTTTCACTGAGACTACTGTATCTGTCTTCAATAAGTTAATATTAATGATTTGGTTAATGCACTCTGGCCTTTTGGAGAATTTCATAAATGAACATTTCTTGCCTTTCAGACTTCAGCCATGCCCCTGTGCACTCCGTTCCTGCTCTGTATTATGGCATTGTGCCAAATATATTGTTTTGCTATGTCAAGTCAGATGAATAATTGCATTACCATAGTTGACAACACCAAGCTCATTCTCAGCTGCATTTGTTCAAAATAACGTTTCAGCTTTAGCTTCAGATTAACTCATGTAATTCTTTTTATTGTCTTCTGCAGTGTTGTCCAAAGCTGGCAACATTTGCCGGTAATAGCTGTTGTGTTGATGAAGTGCCCTGAGCAGCACATTAGTTTTTATTAGGGAGGAGCAGCTTCTGTCTGGAACAAAAAAACAATCCCTACTGCGAAGAACCCACAGCCTCTTCCTGTCACGTTTTAGTCTCGAATTATGAAAGTAACAGACTGGGGAAATGCTAAAGCTGTAGCTCAGTTCATCCACTAGAGCCAAAGGTTGGGGTGTTCAATCACTGCTACAGGAAATGCCCACTGTAGTTGTGTTACTGAGCAAGACACTTCTCAGAGAATGTGTGAATGTCAGTGAATGTCTTGTCAGTTGCCTCAGGGCAGTAACTGTGTATATAATGACTACTGTGTTCATATAGGGGTGCTTACATTTATTTATTTTGTTTTGTTTTAAACTTATTTAATAAAGAAAATCTCACCTAGATTCAGCATGTCTTTAAAGGTTTGATAACTGATAATTAATACTAATTCTAGTAACTTTTGGAATAAATGTAAAACATATTTTAGCTCCTAGACCTAGAGCAACCAACCACTTACTTCTCCTAAAGTGCATTCGGACACATTAAACAAACCAGAACAAGTTACCAGAATTTTATTTAAGATTTTGCTAAATATCTTACCAAGTTTTCCATGATTTGTAATTTTGTGGTTACGTTTATTATTAAGCACATGAATTGACTATGGAGAGGAAGAATTTCTATAACTGTTGCCGTGCATTGCAACCATATTATACCAATGAGAAATGAGTCACTGATGTTTGAAAAACTCTACATTTTCTTAATAAAATTACACTTCACTGGTGTAAAACTGACTAAAGTTTAGCTCAGGCGTTATCCCATAAAGCTATTTTTGTGTGTGTTTTTATCCAAACACTGTGCTTTTTTATTGTTATTTGAGTAACACTGGTTTAAAGTGACCATACCTTTACTAGAGTACGTTTTTGGCTCCCATATCCCCCTCCCTGGCGTTACTACTGCATGAGTCTGCCCTATCAAAGTGCCCCGGGGCATCTCTTGGGACAGCCTTGATATTTCCTGTGGTAAGTCCAGTCAGACTTAGAGGGTTATTTAGATACTGCTGACCTCATCCCATGGACAGATAGAGCGGTATGCATGATGTCAGAGTTTAGGCCTAAATTTGGACAAGTCAAACGTCCCGGGCCTGTTTCCTCACAGATAAAGGAGACTCCAAACTACACTGGACAGCAATCGCAACAAGTACAATAAACAAATGGAAACTCCCCTCTACTGTGTATGACCATGCACAGTCATGGTCATAACAAATTCTTTAAGAATAAATTATGTTCTTGATGTGACACGCGAGCACTTCGCAGGAGGTATTTAGAAATATTTCAAATCCTAAAAAGAAGACGAAACTGAACCGTATTTCAATATTATTTAAAAGACACTTCTTTTAAATGATAATTTGCAATACAAGATTTGAATTTCATAGTGTTTTTGCTTTATTCTTTAACACAATACACAACTAAATACCAATAAATCTGAGTTCAGCAGATAATTTTCTAAATAGTTGGCTGTGCCTTAGTGTTTGGGAGGTACTTTGAGCAGAAATGAAGGACTTTTTTATTCTTTTTGCGTCATGGCAATGCATAAGAGGCAACTTCCCTCCCTCTTGGTACAGCTGCATTTTTTTTTTTGCATTTTTCTTTGAACGGCATTTGTAGTTTATGTTGTCCACACTGTTTTACTGGATACTTTTGTTCGTCTTTGCTGTGTTTATGTGGAGTTCGGTGGAATTTTTTCACTGCAGAGAGTCCATAATGGTCCTGAAGGAAAGCAGCTTTTTAAAAGTAAACAAACAGCTAGCTTACGGTATGTGCTAAAGACATGTGAGACCTACACATTTCTTCTTCTGAGACACTGAAGAGGCACCAAGAGCACCCCACACCTGCAGCACAGTGGAGGCGTCACAAGAGGCGCTACAGGAAACAAGGAAGAGACAAATGAGGAGGTATCCGGGCAAGACTCACAGCCAAGCCGCACATGCCTCTATCCTAGTATTGTTCTGACTACTGTTCGTTCATTGGAGAATAAGACGGATTATATTCGTCTGCTAAGCTCTTCAGAAGATCTCGAAAGACTGTTGTGGAGCTGCGCAGGTGGAAGAGGAAGGAGTAGGTGGAGTTGACCAGTGCAGGACACCACGCTCTGAAACAGGGACAAACCCAGGAGGCGCTGCACCGTTTCAGAGGATCAGAGGAGCACTGAAGGCAGCCAGCCAGGTTTCCTCCGGGTGCTACGGTTTCCCCGACCTTCCAAAAACATGCTGGTCAGGTTGGCCCACAACAGCGGCGCTGCTCAGTCAGGACTAACACCTGAACACTATTACGTTGTACGATTGTACAATGACAAATAAAGCACTTACTTACTTACTCAAGGGAGGGAAAAAAAGACTGCTGAAAACTGCTTTATTATGGTATGCATCTTCACCTGTGCTCCCAGAGTTTGAAAACCTGGGCCATAACTTCAAATAGCATTTCATAAATGATTACAGATGCATGTTATTGCTGGTAAACGTCTTTTTTTAAAGCTTCTTGGGAACTATTTTTAAATCATCCCTGAGTCAAACACGTCTTCCAGTCATTGTTTTTGTTCTCTCCTAATGTTTGGCTTAAGGACAATTAGACTTTTCAAGGCTTTGATGAGCATATCCCGTCATCTGCAGATACACCCACAGTTTGACATTTTCAATACTTTAAGCATGACATTTAGCTATATTGTGTGTTTTTTTTATGCGTAGTCCTTATTTTTTTGGGGGAAACTAGACAAAGTGCTCATTACAAAATCAGTTTTTTGGGGAAGGTGCTTTTTGGTGTTGGTGAATTAAGACTCAAAATAAAAATAAAAAACAAAGGCACTCCTCCCACATCATAATTCTTTATTTACATTTAAAAAGCCTTTATTGTGCTGGGCTGATGAATCTTAAAATCTTTCAAACATATTGCTGGTTTCTTCCATGCTTATCGGTTCCAACAAGCCTTTGTCACTTCTTGACAAAGGCTTGTTGGAGCCGTGTAAATAGAGAATTATGATGTGGGAGGAGTGCCTTGGTTTTTTGTTTTTCTTTAAGTTTCTTTTTTCGTTTAGTGCATATGGGAGACGATTAATTTCCCAGCAATCTCCCTTCCCTGCTCCCTTTATCAGGCAATTGTTGTCGGTATGTGATGCCGCTGAGACTGACCTCGATGATGTAGTCGTTGCCGTCTTTTCCGTGCACGGCCTTCACAGCGCAGATGTCCAGACCTCCAAACATCTCCGCACACGAGTCCACCCACAGCCGGTATCTGCAACGCATAAGCACCAAGGCGACCCTGATTAAACACTGTGTTTAAACTTGGTCTTTTCACAGTCAAGCAAAGTCTACTCTACACCATCATTGTGGACATACACCATGCTGTGGGTACCTCAGATTAACATATTATACGTGGGCTGTAAGAAACAAGTCCAGGAAACACAGATCGGGGCTCTGCAGCAGTAGAAGAAAACATTAACAAAGTGAACAGGATTTCTGGGTGAATGAAACAAAAAATTACTTGGTGATTTAAAAATAAAAAATCTATTTCTTAATATCAGCTTTAATTTAAATGATTGATTTAACCTCAGCAGACTAAAGGACATCTTAAGATTGAAGATCTGGGTTTAATCTGAGAAAAACATCTATCAAAACGCAGTTAGTATTGATACTCCCCTGATTATTACAACCAATGATTACTAAAATTCTGTTATGAAATAATGATTATGATTGACATGATTTTTAGATTGTAAAATCTATAATTAAATGAGAGCCTAAAGGTGCCTACACACCAAACGCGGTTCACACGGTTGGTGCGGTTGATTCCTGTGTATTGTCAATGGGCAGTGCTCGCACATGTGCGGATGATGAGTGTGGTGGAAATTAGCAGCAATGTGTGCCAGCTGTTCAGAGCTGCGTAAACGCAGAGTGAGGAGACAGCAGGAGTAAATGCACACATTCTGGAATCATTTATTGATCATCTGAATTTAAAGCAATATCTTGTACATCATAAAGGCACAAGTGAAACGAAAACGCCCTCTGAAAGAGGAGGAAAACGTGTTGGTCAATTGCAATGGCTGAAGCCATTGCAACTGAGTGCAAAATAGTGCTAATGCAGAAGTTACCTGAAAAATCCTTGAAACTCCTGAAATCCTTGAAACTGTTGAATCTTTAAAACTGGTGAAGTCCTTGTAACTGTTGAAATTGCAGAAACTGTAGAAATGTCTGAAAGGTCTGAATGTACCTGCAGTCAATCAATAAACTTGGGACAACAGGAATGTGGGTGCATTTAACAAGGCACTTGAATACAAACATGTTAAAAAGGGGATTTTATCGTGACATGATTGCCGGACAGACAGGTACTGCACACTCAAACCCACACGTATTGAAATAATATCTGAGAGAGGGAGAGAGGAAAGAGGCGAGATTTGCCTCAAGTGTCAAAGAAATGTAGGCTGGTAAAAAGTACAAACAAAGAATCAGGAAACTGTTTTCATTCATATCTTAGTGCTTAGCAGCAACTGCGCAGAGTTTTTTTTCTATAGAATCGCGCAGCAGTGGCTCCGTCTGAGGTGAGCACATACGAGCGTCTGATTGTAAGCCTGTCAAGCGTCAAAATAGAAGCAGCAGCGCAGTCCCTGCGGTTAGGTGTGTAGGCACACAAACAAACATGGGTGTGTTGTACAGTATTATTTTGCACATTATTATTATTTGTAAGCATCTCATATTTTCTTTTGCAAAATCATCTATCAAGTACTCATCGTGCCCTCTGCATCATTCAGTCTCATTGTCACTTTGCCACATCTTGACTAATAAATATTTCACATTTCCTTGTGTCGTGATCGCCGTGAGTAACTTTAGCATTTTCCAATAACTGTTCCACTCTAATGCAGACACAGTCTGACTTCTATTGTCACAGGCAGCATTATCTCAATACCTGTGATCAGTTGCAACGTAAAGCAACGCGACCAAAACGCGCCGGCAAACGTCCCATTAAATAAAGGACTTTTCACTAATCAGAGTGCCTCAGATCCTCTCTTTCTCTCAAGTTTATAGATTCACTCCACTCGATCCTGAAGAGCACCCGGTTTGGATGTTAACTTTGTTACCCACTGACGCACTCACCTTATCTCCTCCTCTGCAATATCTCTGTCAGCAGAGATAATACTTGGTAGTATCAGAACTTTTTAACCAACACGTTTTCTAAATGCCCATTGTTCATTTGGACAAAACATGTGACAGCTCTAACAAAAATAATGTTCATATATTTGACACTTCCGCCATAGGACTAAAGGACTAAAAAAAACACATGCATCACTCTTGAAAAAGTACCTTCTAGTACCACTGCCTCAACCACAATAACTCACCTGTCAGTCATAGCAATTTGCTCCAACATGGCCGACCCTGTGTTGGCTTTCCAGTTTCCAGAAATTGACGTTCTCCTGAAAATGACAAAATGCCCTTTGAGCCATTACCCAAAGCAACAAAGGACCACAAGGCTGATTATTCACGCATAATCATGACATATTATGTCATGTCATGAAGGCATTTAAAGATAAAGTATTACTTATTTTGTCTTGAGTAATAGGGGGTTTTACAAGCCATCTTGCAGTTGCAAATATCAAGGAGAGGAAAGGTATTCTTGCAGTTGCCTTGACGGGCCATACAGGTTTATTGCCTTTCCCCAAATACTCACATATAGGCTTTGTAGTTGTTGCCGATCTTTTGGATGCGTATGTCGTATTTGGACAGGACGTATGGCTCTGAGGTGGCGTAGGTGCCCGCCAGAGCCACAACGCTGGTGATGTCCTGGAAGTCCTGCTGGGTCTCCACTTTGATCTGCAGCCAAATACACGTCACGTTACAGACCACAGGAGGCTAACAAGCGCATGGATATACCGCAGAATGTATGGGAACAGGCCTAGAGGCGACTTAACAACTGCGCCACCTCATACAGTTCTGTTTTTACAATGCAGTACAAAGGGCACAAGGAAAAAACATAATAGCAGGTTTGTCGAGGAGGTGCTCAACAGTCACATTGGAGTTTTTAGACCGTTTTTTTTTTACTGTATAAACAATGAAAGAGCAAGCGCTTACATTCTAAAATCTTTTTAAAAACATGATACAAAGTGCATAGACCACACACATCAAGGCATTTTATACAGTGAATAATCTTTCACTTATATGAACCCAGAGTACACAATTCTGACAAGTACAAGAAGTAATAAAAACCACACGCCACCCATCATGTGAGGGAATGGTGGTCAGATTCACCTATTGCACATGTTTTTAGAGGTAGGAGAAACCAGAGCAAACCTACGCAGACACGGAGAGAACATGCAAACTCCACACAGTAAGGTTCCATCCAGGTGGGAATCGAACCCGGGACCTTCTAGCTGTGAAGCACGAGCGCTAACCGCTGCGCAGGGGTGAGATAAAGGCACCACAAGAGTGGTGTCCGGAGGCGAGCTGCATTCACAAAGCAGCAGTCCTGAGACTGATGCACCACACTTAATATGACAGGGCTTTGAAGTGCACATTTCAAGACAAACACTCCATAACTGTTGCTATGCAACCATACTGTACATAAGGACCATGAGCAGGTCCCAGTTTTATATATCTCCCTCTTCCTTTGTCATTTATGTCCAGTGTTGGGGAGAATACATTGAAAATATAATTAGTTACAGAATACTAAATAATTGCCTTAAAATGCATTTTGTAACGTATTGCGTTACTTTGTCCAATCAGAGTATTGTATTCTTAATACTTAGAAAACGTTCACCTTGATTTTCATTATATTCACGCATAATGCAGCATATTATTAATAACATGTTGGCTAAACTTGTTACACACCTGTTAGGAACGTATTTGCTATTAAACAAGAATGCAAAAGCCTTTGCAAATGCAAATGCCCACAGCCGAGAACGACACGAGCTAAACCTTTCCCCGGCTGTTTTGAACTTTTATTTCTTATTAATGTTATCAATATGAAATGAATGAGTACTCCAATGTATTCCTTGTATTTTCAGGAAGTAACTGTATTCTAAATACCTTCAAATGAATGTTAAAGTGTACCTGAATACAGTCACCCCAAATTAGTATTATAAATACGTATTACGTATTCAGTTACTACCTTACACTGTTTATGTCTTGAACATATATATTTTTAAAACTTTTTATGCACATATCTTGATAAAATTGTACTTTTTATATAGAAGACCGTCATCTTCCCATGGCCTCACTACGTAACCCACCATGTGTGAAACACCTTACTACTGATATTTGATTCTAAATTACTCTCATGCAGTGAAAATCCACTTAAAGATACTTTCCCATAATAGGACATGTTTGATATAACTTCATCAACTTCACTAAAATGTCTTACTCCATTGAAGAATATGCCATAAGGTTAGATAGTGGCGAGGGAATTACCAGGTGTGCTCGACAGGCCATGGGAATTTGGGAAACTGCTGAAGAATAGAGCCCCATATGCTCTATATGACAGTGTATCAGCAGTCAGTGTCCGCCATGTTAAATCACCTTAGGCAGGCTTCTTCTCTCTCATCCCCCGCCTCTCATGGTGGGAATTCGGGTCTTTAGCACATCATATTTTGATTTTGATTTGCCTCGCTGGCAAAAGAGAACCTGTTACACTTCAAAGCGGCTGTTTTAACACGGACCACACTTACAAAGCACTGTTTGAGATGTTCATATAATTAACAGAAATGAACAGAAACAGAAGCGAAGCACAACTACAACACCGCTCTCATTTCATGTACTACAGTGCTTAATTTGTAAATTTCTATTTTCAGGAACACTTTTGGTCTGATGTTATGGATTCGGGGAACAGGCCAAAACATTTGCCGGAACACTCTCATTAAACACCATTATATCAGATCAAATCTTTGCTGGATCCTAAATATTTCCCGGATCCTTTACCCTGAAAACCGAGGGGATCAAATTAAGCACTGATGTACTACAGTATGTCTGGCAAGTGACAAAAGGCGATCATTAAAATATTTCATACAGATAGTTACCAATGCCATCCCCAAAGTCACTAGTTTTGTGTTAAAAGGCACATTACCATACATATTATATATTATGATCTTGCTACTTCCCAGTTGTAATTTCCATCCTTAATGTATCATTAAATTGTGTACAATTTTCCTTCCTTTAAAGTACAATGAATTATGTATTATGTAAGCCCCACATTGTGTAGTGCATTAAAAAGAACAGAACAGACATGTCAAATAACTCGATAATATTGCTCTCTTATGACAAACATACTTTGAGTTGTGCTTTGTTACATTTGTGCATGTTCGAGTAATGGATGCATCTCCTACTACTAATGAGGTGATGCTCCTTTGAAACAACATTTGTAACACTAAATTACTTTTATTACTTTCAAATTGAGAATTTTAAGTTACGTCTGAATATTGTACACTTTGGGGTCATTTGACTTTTACTCACACAGCATTCCCTCATTTACTATCAGATTTTCGGCCCTTGTTCTGTAATATACGCAAACTGAACTGGAACTGTAAATTAGCTGCAATACGCCCACAAATAGCTCTATATTATTTGTCAGCTTGCACTTGCTATTTAGTATCTGTCTTGATAAATGACTCCCAGAGTACCTTTTGATAAATTAACAAAATATATCTGACAAGAATAAAAGGTACCGACGTAGAAATGTCAAGCCTTTGTGGGAACAAGCCAGAAAAGACTAAAAGACTGATTCCGTAAAACCCTAATTCAATTTCACTTTATGGCAATGAGCTGACGCGACTTGCTGAGGTCTGGAGAAGTCTTGTGAGGTCCTGTGAAGATTTCATACAAACAATTCCAACATAAAGAATTACAAAATGGGTGGAACAAAGAAATCCCTGAAGAGCTTTTAAAAAATGATCCAATCCACTCAAAATATGGGACTCAAATGTGCGAACGCGGGTCTGTAAAAGTGCGTTAGTGATGGGTGGGCAGCTTTGATGTGGAGCGTGGTCGAATAAACTGCTGTCACTTTGAAGGGTGATGAAATGGATCGCAATTACAGTGTAAACATATTAAAATATTTAAAAGCTAATACAAGGACTTGCAAATAGATTCATTAGTTCTGTAAATGGGACTTCTATTGAGGGAGGGGAGATAACTGCAATAAAAGAAAATCCTCCGGCAAAGAATATGCTCAGTTTTATATTATACCATCATGAACTCCAACACGTCTAAAATGCACAGGTCTAAATAAAAAGATTTCAAAAATCCAATCCTTCAAGTTAATCGGGTTGCAATAGTGCATTGGTTATTTAGCTTCTATGAGTTTCAGAATGGAGGCACAAAGAGCCTTTTTTGTCAACAAAGATTCTAAAGTCACTCTGTTTTTGCCTCACCTTAAAACCATTGACTGCGATGGAAAACTGTGTATGACTGAGCACTTTCACAATCAAGTCTTTCTCTTCATATTGCTGAACAGGGTGGTACACGTCGGAGTATAGGAGTCTATATTGCAGGTGTGAACTCGTAAAGCCTGTGACACACTAAAGGTGGGGTGGGGCGCAAGGAAAGTTCAAACAACACAATTGTGACCTGCTTCAAGTATATACTGCATTGTGAAAATGTGGATGAGCTTATATATTATGTAGCCAGGTTTTTCAGAGCTAATTTTGTCACTTGAGTTGTTTTCCACTCATTCACACATTCATAACAAAAACACCCCAAAAACATGTGCCTTCAGTTGGAAAGTTTACTAACAGTGAGATATAAACAAATAATTACAGCTATAAACAAACAACAAAATAAACAAAATAAGGACCTGATTAAAGGCCCTAAGCCTGATTTGTGTTTGTCTGTTTACAAGGAGGAGCACGGAATTTGTTATTGTTGCTCCAAACTCATTTCATAACTTTCCTAACGGATTTATAACATCCACAATGTTCTTATAAGCACTGCAATGTAAACAACAAGCCTGCTACTTGATTGATACAAGTCCCTTAAGGGCCAATCTCACCAGAGAGAGTTGCGGAGAGAGTTACGGAGACGTTTGCGAAGACTGTCGTGACAGTCTCCGCAACTCGGACTGGTTGCGCGCATACAAATGGGCCTATCTCACTGGCCTAGAGACTAGTTAGAGACTAGAGTCGCCGCTGGTCACGGAGATGTCTCCGATACGTCCCCTGGCAATAAGGTGAGTCTCCAGGTCTCGGTGAAAACAAACAGGTTCGATTTCAGCTGAGTCCCCACATGGTCTCGGGGAGGTCTACGCGGTCTCAAGCAGCTGTGGCAATGTTATGAACACTATTTGTTGTACTCAACCTGTGAGACGTTTCTGTGACGTCCCTGCAATGTCTCCGAGACCTTTGGACACCAAGGAGAAGAGTCACAGGTTGAGGACCACAAATAGTATTCGCCACACAACTACTTGAGACCACGGAGACCTCTCGGAGACCGTGCAGATACCATGCAGAGACCACTGAAATCTAACCTGTTTGTTTTCACCGAGACTACCTGGAGACCCGTCTTATTGCCAGGGGACGTCTCAGAGACATCTCCATGACCAGCAGCAACTCGAGTCTCCAACTGCAGATCTCCAGATAGGCTCTTTAGTTGTCACTAGCCCGTGGTGGATGTTCGCAACATTAGTATCACGGAGCAAACGGCTTATTTAATAACAGCAAAGCCTCAACTGCTGGACCTGGATACATTAATCCTAAACTAGGATTTGAGTTAGAGTGGAGACTTCACTACCCACTGACAGTCGCCCACAGTCTGAAAACCACATACAGTCTACAGTCTATCTGGATGCATATGGCTGAGTTGCTGTGGTTTGAATGCATCGCATGTGAAGTTCATTGACTGAGGATAATGGCAGGTTTGTGCCATAAACAAACAAAGCAGCTTTGGCCCAGTTCCTGCAGGCTTTCACTCGTTCTCAAAGTGCTGCGAGGTCGGGAGGTCACCTTAGGTCACGCTGAACAAGGACCTCCCTCTGCCCTCGCGACTTATGGGAAACCCTATACACGTATGGACCCCAAACGGGAAACCAAGCCCCTCTGCACAGACTGGGGTGAGAGGTATGGAGAGGGTGCATGCAATGGATGGAAAAGAGAAAACAATCAAATGCTGTTGCTAAAAGAATGTCTCATAACTGACTGGTAAAAACGTCAATTGTATTATGTTTTTTCTGTCCTCTTACTTTGCTGTGCCTCTTGGTGATCAATGTGGTTTAGTTTTCTACATTTCAATTGACATGTTTCTTTCCAGGAACTCACCTTGCCCATCCCGGCGTGAGCATGTCCCATCTTGACCACCACGGGGTAGGAGCCACTCGGGGCCTGCACGAGAGGAACAAGAAAATTCAAGGTTATATTAAAATCACAGATTCTCACCGCAGGGAAGAGATGCATTGCAAGACAGAGAGAAGAAAAAATCACTCAAAACTAGGGCTGGGTACCGTTAAACAATACTGGTATTGTATCGAGAGAAATAAAAGAAGATTTGATGCCTGTTTGGTTAAGGACAGGCATCAAAGGAAGTTACTTGGTCGTTTCAGCTCAAATAAATGAAAATAAATGATGAACATTATTATTCTGTTTTCTGGTTCTAGATGACAAATATTGTAGTTCAGGTATTGAAAAAGCATCGTTCAGGTTTTGGTATTGTAAGCCAAGCATTTTCCCCTTCAGAACCGTTGACTGTGTGTTGCAAAAACAGATGACGCACTTAAGTTACAAGAAGTTTCAGAATGTGTTGCTTTAAATAGAAAGTAGGAAAATGAATCGAAAAACACACTGAAAGGAGAAACCATTTCCTCTGAAGATGACCACTGTGTACAGACAGTGCTGCCAGTACATGCCCTGCCCTCAGCTCTGCCCTGTGTCTGTGAGGTGGAACCGTATTACACTAAACTGAAATGTTCTGGGAAACAGCTGGAGGGAAGAAGGCAAACCCTGCAGACCACAGACGTGCTTTAGTGCAAGAGCAGAGGAAAAACGGCAACAAACGGCTTCAAACTGACACCCAAACGCCTGATAAATAAGACAAGGGCTTTAAATGGACTGTGCAACTAAGGGACTTTTAAAGCTTTGAAAACCAAACAAGGATGCAAAACCGTCAAATGCAAAGGACACATTTGTAGGGATAGGCTCAATAATGTATTTGTATTTACATTGCCTGGCCAAAAAAAATAATGTTGTTAAAATGCTGTTATTAATGCTTTGATATTATTCATGCTTTGGCATTGTTTCAAATAGTAAACAGTTGGTTAAATCTAGATGGAAACCTTTTGGGGGGCAGTGCATTTATTTAAACAGACACTTTGGAAACTTCCAGTTAATACGTTGTTACGTCACAAGAGCAAGCAAAGCGACGTAAAACAAACAAACATGCTATTTTTACCAAACATACTGGTGTTTTCCATCCAGTGGATTTCCAGCCACCTGTGTGTCCATACTTTTGCCCTGCTGTATCAAAGGTGAGGTTTGTAAGGTGAGTGACGCAGAGGGATTCACAGAGATCTGACAACTGACTGGAGCAGAGCCACCCACACGTCTGGACCCACTCCTGCCCTTTCCACTTCTGTGTCAATGACGGCAAAGGCCGCATCCTCTGCAGCTGACCGGTATGGTTTTCCTACCATGCAATGCCGTGAAATTACAGTATTTTGATTGGGGTTTTGTCAAGCTGAATAACAGCCACGTTTTCAGCACGCATTACGCATCGACTGAAGATGATGATCTTGGAAGGAGCTCCTACTTGAAAAATAAACGCTGTTCTGGGGCTAACAAGTCCCTCTTTGCTAACTGCCTGCTTGAATAAAGGGTGATTATGTGTGTGTAACGCTAGTGGCTAGCAGCTAAAGGCTAGGTTAGCATGTTATGATCAGCTGAGGTTCAAGTGTGCAATAAACTACAAATTCAACAAGCACAGCTCAGTGTGTGATCATTTTAAAGGCTGCTTTATGTAGTTGCTGTTTTTACTGACTTTAGTAGTGGTTATGTCAAAAGCCATACCGCCTTTACTCTGCTTTACTCTGCCCGATCCCATTAGAATTCGGAAGTTAAGCAGGGAAGGGCCTGGCAGTACTTGGATAGGAGACCGTTTGGGAACACCAGGGAACCTGGGTGAATGTAGTGACTGAGTGAGTGGCTGGTTGTGGTTGGAGGGGCCGATGGCGTAGACTTCAGTCAGTCTTCGCCAGGGCAGCTGTGGCTGCATCAGTAGCTTACCACCACAGAATGAAGCGTGAATGAATAATGACTTCAGTGTAGCACTTTGAGAAACTTGGTTATACAGGCTTGGAAAGCGCAATACACGTGGGAGGCATTATTATTATTATTATTATTTCTTGTTTTCACATGAACGATCAGAGCTAGCCTTCTGCAATGGGAATCCTCGCTTTCCGCTCCTACGTCACTTTTGGGGAAAGCTCCTGATTGGTTAAAACCCCGCGAATTTCTTGAGAAGTTCAGATTTTATAACTCTAGCGTTAGCTGCTTTGGACGCTCTGTCTGCGCTTGGATGCTTGAATGCTCCTGACACCCAGTGCCAAATGCTCCATCCTGCCGCACCGCGGGATCTCTAGACGCTCCTACAGTATCTGCGCGTCCCCCATTTACTTTGCATATAAACCAGACGCCCCTGATGCTTTAGACGCGTTTGGTCTGAATGTACCTCAAGTCCTACCTTGAATAGCAGCATCTAAACTTGTCTGTTGTAAATTTGTAAAAGCGCATTCAGTCACTGCACTTAACAACATTACAACCATTTCTTCAAACAGAAAAACAGACTTTATGGGCCATAAAGTCTTTTACAGTAACTGATATGCTTTACAAGACGGTTGATGCAATTAAACAAGTTTGTCTTTATAAAAGTCCTGACACCTCTCGGCATCAGATGTGGTTCCTTTGGTTGTAAAAGCAGCACCAGGCATATAGACTTCTTGTTCTCAGCTTCAGTCTGTTGTGGTAAAGATGTCAAGAAATGCTTAAATGAAAAAGGCTTAGTATACACACACATAATATGTATTAAAGAGGGGGTATTATGCTCCTTGCAGGTATTTGGTAATAATCTCAAACAGAAATAGAAAATTCATTGACCTAAAACAGTTGGAATAAAAATAAAAAGTTTAACTTTCTGGTTTTCACGTAATCTCTCCATGAGCCCGTCCCACCACCACCCTCCTCTAGCTCCCCGTTTTAGGAAGCATCAGCCAGAAGAGAGCCGAAAAACATGACACCAAATAATTACTATCAAATGTGTACAGTACATTCTGGTAAATTGTGGTCTCTCATATCCAGGCAGAATACAGCTCTGCAGCTTCATAAAGATATTTGATGTGATAAAAGCGTTACGATAGGAGCTTTTCAAAACGATATACAATCACGGCAAAACCTTATTGCGATACATCGTAAAAGTGTGTACTGTACTGTCCCAACCCTAGTAAATTTACAATAATGGCATTTGGGCATTTCTGAGATTGGCGGCAATGTAATGTTTATAACTGCATGTCCCAGAGTAATGAGTAATGCTTTGATAAAGTAATCCAATCATTATCTAAATTATTAGATATCTGTGTCAAAAAAGGCCGACTTTGTTTACACGACAAGATGGATGACCATGATGGACAGTTAAGTCATGCCTTTACAGTATATTTAATCTGGCAACAAACTCCACACTTCTCTTTCTAAATACTTCCAAGAAAGACTAAATTATGGCCCAGGAGATTAGGCACATCTGAGTGAAATTGTGGTCAGGTGCTTGACAATGAACTGATTTGATCGTGTATTGATTGCTCTTGACTCAAAGGCTCTTTCGCACACCAGCACTGAGAGACGGTCGGTTTTCTGAGCCTTTGAAGGTAGAATTTGAGGTAATTGTGGGTCCTGACGCCATTCCAGTTGAGAGCCATTGGTCTAGACTGTATGTCTGATGAAAAACGAAAAAAAATAAATGCAAAAAATTTAAGTGACCCTAAACTTCTGAACTGCGGCGTATGTTTGAAAATATGCACGTGTAAATGTAGCCAGGTCATTAGCGAACATAGACGCTGCCATGAGACCTGCGCTGGCCTTAACTATCAAAGCTAAGTTTTTACACATCCCCCCGTCTGAGTGACATAGACATGACACATGTAGTAGTAGTTCCCCCCAAACACATTTAATTTCACTCACTGACGTCCCGAAGCAGCGCCAGACCACTCCCAACATAAGAGTTTAGCAGATGCCCCGAGTGTGTGAGGCATAGCGTACAGTAAGTTAAATCTAATGAGGCTGCGGTGATTACTGTTGTGGAATTCAGGCTCATCTGGCTTCCATTTTGAGTCCATCCGGGTGAATTTCCATCACTGTCTGGAAAACGACGCGAATTCCGAATGTGGAAGTTTACAGGTTCTTCCTTGTGAAAGCGGGGACTGAATGAGGAGGGATATGGTTTGTTCCGGAGATTGTCATTCAGGTTCACTACAAGAAAAATAAGGAATAAGATCTGAGAAATATTGTAGACATACGACTACCATATTCAACCAGTTTACATTTTACCCAGTTACGTCCAATCCAAAGACGATTTAGGACAGAAATGTTTTATGTAGGGATGCACCGATCCGATACTGGTATCGGATATCGGACCCGATACCCTGTCAGGGTATATTCGTGGGATATCCAAAACTGAACCGATACCAGTTTTGGCTTTAGTTTTAACCTTCACAAACGTATATTCTATCGCTACAAATGGTGCGGCTAGCCACAGTATGCTAATGCTAACGGCAACTAATCAAAGCTGGGACAGAAACTATGATTGGATCACCTAAAGTAGCCTTATAAAATAAAATCGTCCACGGCAGTCAGTGGCCAAGTGTTTGTATTTTTGTTTATGAAATGCTGTTAAGGAATAAGTGATCTAACATATTTGCTGTGATAAGATGAATTTATGTGAGTTCATATTAATGCAACCTAAATAGCTAGTCATAAATTTAGTGTAGAAAAGTTCAGTTATTCATGTTTAATGTTTTTCCATTGCAGTTTATTAATAGATAGATAGATAGCCTATATTGGGAAAGTTACTTTCAAATTGCAATATATTCTATATTATTATACTGCTCTTCACATTGCAAGTAGAATGCTTCATTGACTTGAATGGGATTTTCCAACGATCTACTGGTCATTATTTTCTGATAGAGGACCTCGGAAAAAAATAATGACCACTGCCAATGGCAACGGAGTTCGTGCTTGTAATACAGGTCTTTCATATCACTCCACAAGTAGTAGTAGCGGACACTATCTCTGTCCCCGTCCCTGCGAGAGAAGTTGGGGGAACCCTCGTGAAGTTAACGGGAGTCCAACTTTCAACTCACCCAGAGATTCACCACCATTCCTCCTCTCTAACTGCACCTTCAACTAAGTAGCTAGGCTATCAATAAGTAGCTACCCAGATAGCAAAAGGACATTGTTTCAACATTGAAATAGTGTTATGGCCTGTGATTGAATAGATGTTGAAAAATGACGTTGAACTGCGATTGAAAGCGCTCGATATGATAGATGTCGAACACAACGTTGATTTTTGATCTTTTCTGACATGGAATCAATGTCATGCAAATAACATTGATTAGGAGTTGAATAGATGTCGAAATTCAGATGTTTTTAAACATGGATTCAACATTGATTAAACTATAGAAATATACCTATATTCAACCTTTTTTAAACTATATTTTGATTATTGGAGCTACTTACCGCGTCACCACATAAATCAGCCTCTAAACAGCATTCACCGCGGCCATCATGTTGAGTCATTTCCACAGGCATAACCTGTCCAAACTATGAATCTGAGGCATACAATCCACTTCCTCCTGTTTGTGTACATTATGCATCCATATAGCACTCAGAATCACCACTTTATCCAAGTTTATCCCGGTATTTACATTACGAAACTTTACAGCGCATGCCCCATTTAAATCGTTATTTTGGTGCCTTTAGCGTGACAGTGCCTCCTGCAGTCCTAAGACAGATATTACTGCATTTACTAGACAGAGGGCAAAACTTTTTCAGCCTTTGCTTCCATAAATATAGTATAACCCATAACCAGTGCCTCCGTGAAGAATGTGCAGTAAATTAAATCAAACAAACTAAAAGCATTTGGAGCAGAAGAGCATGAGACATGGAGGAAAGGCAGGAGATTGAGTTTGTGACCAAATAACACCAGAAAGAAATGGTACACTCATTACTTAATATTTATTTCTGTATGAGGTGATATATTGGGGTAGATTAAAGTATAAAACAGTTATCTCCACAACATTGAGTAAAGAATGTATAATTTTTGCAGTGAATTCCCTCAATTTGTAGCTATCAAGATGTTACCACTGTGCAATGCTTTGTTTCATAAAAGTACAATTGACAGGACCATCATACTGAAGGCTAATCCAGGTAATTGTAGCGTGTATAAAATGTTTGTAAATCAGTTGTTACAATCAATATTCAGTCATAAATTTTAATTGAAAATAATAACTTTATTCCTTTTGCAGCAAAATGTTATCTATAAAACATTTTTTAAATAGTATAACAATCCAAAAATCTAAAATCCAAGGGTTTAGACACAAAAGTGCAAATTACAGTTGACAAAATGGCAAAATATGGACAGTGGGAAAAATTATTAGAATGCCGAAAAAAGTTTGTGTGTAGTTCCACTGGCAAACAGCATCAGGAGATGATGGGAGACGGTCGAGCAGATGCAGATGTTGATTACCTTTTGACAATTTCTTTGGTTCCTGGGAGCTTTCCTCAGCAGCTGCACCTACGATAAATAAATAAAAATGGTAGTGTTTAGTAATCATGGTTGATAATAAAATAATTGGAGCAACTAAACATTTAGGGGATCATTTTATTTGTTGTTGTTACTGTCTCTGTTTGCTCTTTTATTAACCATGTCAGCACCTTAATACTAAAGTAATGATTCACCCATTAAACCGTCGGATAAGTTATAGTAAATGTATTATTTGTGTAGAACAGTTCATTCACAAGGCAACTTAAAGTGCGTCACAATCCTACAGTTAGCCTACATAAAATTACCAACTGAATCCAAACTAAACTAACGGTGACATTGTGGGGGCAAGATCAAACAAATGTATTGACTTACTATTGATAATATTATTATCAGGTTAGTTTATTATGGGATCGTGAATTAATCATTAATCATGTCCCGTTATGTTACTGGGATGTGTGGAACATGTAAGCTTTCTTTGGTGGCAAACAGTTATAGGCTAGTAACGTTAGCTTGGCATACACATCAGCTCATAATAAACAAATGACAAATAAATAGCCTACAGTGTGCAGTGGCCATTTAGTTTACTGATCACAACCAAGATGACAATTAAACTTTAAAAATGTATGAGCACTTACCAGTTTTGTCTTTCTCCGTCTCCTCTGTGTCTGCCGAGATGCGAAAATGTAAGGAGGGCGCTCGTGAAATTAGTTCAAATTTCCCGGGCTTTTCACCCCATACGTCGAAACAACATTGATTCACCGTTACACTTTCAAAGGTTGACTTTATGTCTGTAAAAAACTGTTGATTCAACATTAGCCTTTCAATGGTTGAATTTATATCTGTAAAAAACAGTTGATTCAACGTTAGCCTTTCAATGGTTGAATGTATATCTGTAAAAAACTGTTGATTCAACGTTAGCCTTTCAATGGTTGAATGTATATCTGTAAAAAACAGTTGATTCAACGTTAGCCTTTCAATGGTTGAATTTATATCTGTAAAAAACTGTTGATTCAACGTTAGCCTTTCAATGGTTGAATTTATATCTGTAAAAAACTGTTGTTTCAACGTTAGCCTTTCAATGGTTGAATTTATATCTGTAAAAAACTGTTGATTCAACGTTAGCCTTTCACTGTAATTATATCTGTGTGATTCAACTTTATAAATTCAACCATTGAAAGGCTATCTGTAATAAACTGTTGATTCAACATTATTTTTTAAATGATTGATCTGGAACCCGTAATAAAGCATTGAATCAACATTCTTTTTTCAACCTCAACCAAAAGTCAACCATCTGACCCTAAATCAATGTTGAAACAATGTCATTTTGCTATCTGGGTAGCCTTGCTGCTACTAGCCTAGCCATACTGCCTGAAATCACAACAAACGTTGCCATTATTTGCAGCGGAAATCATTAAATAAACCTTTTGACCTTGATAAAAGTGTATGAAGTTTATTTTGTGTGTGTTGTCAGTTGGCAAATAGCCGTGTATTAAGCGGGATAATGTATAGAACGCTGGTCATTATTGGGAAAATAAGTACCTTCAGGGCGAAACAAGTCCAGTTCACCCTGTCGGTACTTATTTTCCCAATAATGACCAGCGTTCTATACATTATCCCTTACTTAGTAGTTACAGTTTTTAAAAAACTGTTTGTGTTACATATTACTGTTTCAAATATGTAGCTGAGTTACACTACTTTGAGTTAACCTTTGAGTCACATTTAGCAAATTATAAACTGAAAATAGTAAAGTAAAAAAAAGTATTAATGCTACCGAACAAAAGTACAGACAAAGATTTCATTTCCCCATTCTCTTGTGTTTTGTTTTGATAACATTAACTACACGCAACTGATCTAATACCCCAACTTCCAACTTGATTTGGTGCTGAAGTTCATTTGAGGGAAGTTTGGCATTGTTTGTTCGTACGGTACAAGCCATTAAAATGCACTTGTAACTCGAGTTTCTTAAATTGTAATGACTAATATATTCCCGTATTTTGTTATATTTCTTAGACCGACAACTTTTTTACTCACAACAACTATTTTGAAGAAAGTTATTATCGGATATCGGCAGATACTCAAACCCCGGCGGTGCGTTCAGGAACACTCTGTGCACTTCACAAGCCATTTGTCAGATGGTTAACCAATAGCACTTAATAACAGTGAAGGCACCGCGGCCACAGACCAGTCCGTCCTTCTTTAAATAAACACAGCTTTGTTTGGTGTCAAGCACATGTTCAAACTATGTTCAAACTACACTCTTTTATCCCTCCTTTGCCTGCTGTGGATTGTGGATTGTTTAAAACATCTGGTTCAATATAATACACAAATTCTTACGTACATTTGAAAACAACCTTCGGGTTCACAGACAAAAGCTTGGACCAAAGTACAACAAGTAAACAACGATAAGAACCATCATAATTGATCCTGTACAACAAAATAACCCAGGTGAATGTCAAAAAGTAACTGCTATAAATAAACTCACATCACGTAACACGGGCCTATGGATCTCCTCATCCACAACAGTGCTTTAGTGAGGGGCCCGGCAGATGGGCTGTGGGCAAAAGCCATTTCTGCAAAAATAATCACCGACACCGCAGCCCTCCTGACTAAAGGGAAGTTTGGTCCCATTTTCCAGACGCTGCACAAGGATTAGATCTTGGAAAAATTGGACAGATACGTGACTAAACTTTGGGACCACATTGGTTACATTCCTCAGAAATCTGCATGACTCAGGATAGCAGCCTTTGCCATTAGTTGAATTGCTTATTGTGTCATATTCAATTTCAGTGTGATTATTTAGATTGATCATGTAAGAAATGATCACTTTGATTAGATGAATACATTACTGTACATCAGTGAATTTGCGCTAATTTGTGACAGCTCACAATTGTATGGGCTCTTTCTTGTCTCCCCAAATTCCCTCATGTGACTCCACATGTAAAAGGTCTATTACTGCAACTCCCAAACATCCGCCCGACTCCACGGAGCAACGATGACCAAATCAAACAGGAGGATGCTACAACCACAGAGCCCCATTGTACAAGAGCTCATTACTGCATGTCTGTGGAGGCCTACTTTTGGATGCTTCAGTGTGTGAGTGTATGCCGAACAGAGATTATTGAGATTATTACAAAATCTAAATGAGTGTCAATGTTATATTACATTTTTGTATAAGTGCATATATTGTCATGATTCGTCTTTTGTTCCCCTGTTTTTGTATGTTGTCTTTGGTCTACTCCTGTTTTTATTTTGACATGTGTGGTCTGTCCTTGTGATTTTGCTTTGCTTCCCTTGTGTTTATTGCCTGCCCCGCCCTGATGTGTTTCACTTGTGCCCCGTTTTCTCATGTATTTATACCCCTGTGTTTCCCTTGTCCTTGGTCGTGTCATTGTCTATGTCAGCCCCGGTTTGTTATCTCTGGATTATGTTATTTTGGTTTTTGTCATTTATTAAACATCACCAGTTTTGTTGCAGTCCTGCATTTTGGGTTTTATTTTCCACCTCCGCCATGACATATATCCTCTGTACAAGTGTGGAATTAACAAGTGGCCCATGACGGAGGAAATCGGATGGATAGCACGCTAGATAAATACAGCTACAAATAATATTTAGCAATTATTTCTTTGCTTTTCTACCTAGTAACAAACAGGCCGAACCCAGTTTTTAGCTAAAGGATTCTTAATATGATTTTCTTTTTGGAGACACACCTTGTCCAACACTGTGACTACATGTGTCTTCAAACTAGATGGAATCTGCAGACCTAAACCAAGGCATTGTTCCTATGTTGCAAATAGAGAAGGTAAAGATATTTATAAAGAAAAAAAATATTCAGTCATATTGTGAATCTCTTTTTCAACTTTTCAGGGCGCAACCCCAAAGCCAGAGCACCTATTCTTTGCTACACAAACACCAAATGAAAGTGATTCCTTAATCCTAACATAATGTTTCCATGAGTTGTGTGAACCCCCACTTCCTCGGCGTGTCCACGATGAAGCACGACGACTGACAGGGTCCATGCATGTACCACAGTGATTCAGCCGGATGTATGGGACAGGCTGCAAGGGAAGTGAAGAAGTCCGCTCAGGATGTCAGCAAGCACCAGTGTCCACCCCTGTTTCCAATTACCACAGAGCACTGGAGGGAGGATGGGACAGAGACGAGAGGGCGTGATGTGCCGAACATGTGTGAAATGAAGACTTAAACATGGCCCGAAGCAGAAGCAAGTGGTGATCTGCGACGCATCAAGCAGCAGAGTAAGAACATATGGACACGATACCAACCCTGTGTAGAGTGGGTTTAAAGGGGGGGTATTATGTAAAATCGACTTTTTCAAGCTTTATATCATGTTATTATGTCATTCCCTCATTAAACACATGCCTGGAGTGTTGCCTTGGCTCATTCACATATTTTTGAGTAATCAGTAAAAACTTAGACGGCAGCCATTTTAGGTGTAGCTATGCCTCAGTCCTCCTAGGAACGCCCCCACCTCCTGGAGACGCCTCTGGACCTTTTGTCACCAGCCAAGCCACCAACCACTGCTCCTCAGCTCAGCAGAGCCCCCTCCCCGCACAGTAGTGTTGTTTAGATGCCACAGCAGTGTGCTGAAGGGGGCGTGTCGGAAAGCTTCTTAAAGAGACAGAGGCCTATTTCAAGACGTTCAGTACAGCCATTTTGAGAGAGCAATTTTATTCAAGGCAGTTATTTTAATTTACTGCATATACAGACCAACAGAAGGTTACGTCATCATTGTAGTATGCTATAGACTGGTGCTATGTGATTGAAAAAAGCATAATACCCCCTCTTTAACTTACAGGTAAACACTATGATTTGTAGAGAAAAATAACAGTGACCCTGAAAGTTGTGAAAATTGCTTATAATACCAACTATATATACAGTACCAACTTATTTTCGGGGCCAATAGAGATATTGGCTTTAGAACCTTTAGCACTACAACCTCAAACGGCCCAGCTGTAGATAGTCCATGAAACCGCAACAGAATAGACAAAACTAACCATCGCCGTATCTCCCCTTGGATCTTTCGTTCCCATCCCACTCCCATTTATTTACACTTCTATGGCTGTGCGCGAGCTTGACTTAAGTCATGCTGTGTTTGCTATATCAGAGAGAAGCACAGATACGCCCGTCCTTGTTATGGTAGACTATGCACAAACAGATTTATGGCCTTCCCTACGGTTTAGATAAATAGTAATACGACTGGGTGCCCACGCTGCGCTCCGATGTTTGCCTCTCGTCTCCGCTCCTCTTTTTAAACGGGGGATTCCAGCAGTTAGAAATACGTGTGCCGCGCCGAACCACCAGCTGTGGTTTGTTCAAGTCATGGTCCACTCAAGTCAGGCGTGGTCACAGCTACGGGAAGGTTGATCAGAATCACAAAGAACCATCAGTGGGCAGTGGCAGACAATGGTAATCGTCTTTAAATGGATAAAAAATTACTTCCCGCACACTGCCAACCTTGCAAATGTAGTTTATTAGGATATGGTCAACGTTTCGGTCCTGAGACCTTCATCAGGCAAATTCCGTCTTTAAACAAATAACTAGAAGTATTTCCGGGAAGATTCTAAGAAATGTCCATTAAGTTAGGAAAGGAGACTGACTTTTGAATATTTGAGCAGACATTTATACTTATTACACTACAGATATTTAATGTGTTCTGTCTTCTGCATTTGTCCTAACCTCGATTCCACCGGGGCAATCAGCGACTCCGGATCTTGAGCTAGATTCATGGTCAAGAGTATCTAAATGGAGGTTTAGCCCACTCTTATTGTTTGGGTGGAATATGAGGGAAACCTACAGAGAATAAGGATGCAACGATACTAATACTACAGAGCTCATCTCTCTACCTTTTCACTCAATTTGTTGACAGACTTGCACACAGCTTGCATATTCCTTAAGACTTGGACTCGAAAGAAATGGTCACATACGTATGCGGCGAGAAGACCCCTGTACTGGATTGGATATCGTAAAAAAGACCTCCATATTCCACTCCATATATAGTATAGCATTCCAAGTATTCAATTCAATACATGCAAACTCCACACACGCCTTACTGTGTGGAGTTTGCATGTTCTCCCCATGTCTGCCTAGGTTTCCTCCAGGTACTCCGGTTTCCCCTACCACTAAAAACATGTACAATAGGCCAGGATGAATGATGTGTGTGCGTTCTTCTTCTTCTCCTTCTCCTTATCTCAGGGGCTAATACACCCTACTAGCTCATTTGAAAGCTTGTTAAAGTTAGTTTTATTCTCTCTAGATCTCTTCATGTTCAAGTCTATTCAGTGAGGAAAAGTCTTTTCATGTGTCTGACAATTGTTTCGCTCACTGCTATTTCTTACATTAAAAACAAATTACTCTGCAGATAGACATAGGCCTACCTCAAGTATTGTGATTGGAACAAAATAAAAAAGTTGGATCGGTGTGTATCTTGAACACAGACACAGGGAGGACAAACAAGCTCCACACTGAAAGACCCAACCAGTCCCAGAAAGTTGTCCGTCATCCAGGCTTTCAATGCAAAAGGAAATGGCTAAACTAAAATAAGTAATCTTCTAAACAAACTTCGGATTAGCAATAAAAATTGTATACGCCAAGACTGCTTAGTGTAACTAAAGAAGCAGTAGGGCACGATTGTGTGTTCTTTGTGTGGCAATAAACTCAAAGATCAGTCGGGATAAGGTCAATCTTTTCCATTAAGTCAAAATCCAGTTTTTCAATCCACGTTTGCATAGAAATAAATAATGATCTAAGTTCTAATGTCCATGATAAAACAAAGCAGATGAAACAAGAAAAGGAAAATGGCTTTTTATTTAGCGTAATACTCATATCAACAGACACTTCCCAGTCATTGTGTACCTGTTATCAAATTTCATAAATTGCCTACATTACAAGCCTGGTGAAACATATGTTGCATTGAGCCACATCTGTAATGGCTGCTATCAATAACACAGTAGCTAACCTTTGGGCATTTCAGTCACCGCAAAAAAACAGCAAGTCCCACTTTCCTGCGAAAACCAGATAACCATTTTAGTTTCTCGTAAAACTTAAGCAGGGCTGAAGGGAAAATTTGACAGGGCGTCTGTATTAGTCTAAAATTTACTTCCCCACCCTTTTAAAGTGTGACGCCGTGTCCGCAGTCTTGACCTCCCGCTCGGTGACTCATAATGAGGCACCTTCAAAGAGGAACTCTCCTCCCACGGACCCATCGTTTCCCGGGGGCTCAAGTTTCTGGGAACACAGGCCTCTTACCAGCCCCTGCCTGATTTACAGCGTCTCCCACATTAAGAGATTAACAGGGCACGGATCGGTGAGAGGATGAAAGGTATTCGCGAGAGTAAACAGACTTTTTTTTTTAAACCGTGTGGGTCTCTATTAGGTAGAGTAAGGGAATATCAGTTTACATGTCCTGTCCTTAATGCTTTTTGAGGGGGAATAATGGCTCGAGATGAAAGGAGCAAAGTTGTTAATCAGTGTAATGGGGATCAAAACCATGAAGCTTTAAGTCATAATGGGTCTTTACAGCAATACCATAATGTTGTTTTTTAGAAACTCGCCACAAGGTTAAGGTGTGTTTTATTGCCCTGTAGGGGAAATTGTCCTCTGCTTTTGACCCATCCCTCAATGCCACTGGACACTTGTCAGGAGCTGTAAGTGATTGCAGTTGAGATCTTGAGTTCAAATTCTGCTGGAAAAGAGTGCGCCTATTGTGCATGTTTTACTTACAATGATGAGGAAACCATTACAATACTTTAACAACAATGGAATGGAGTCTTATTTGTGCATAACTCAAGTCAACCAATACCCTTCACACGGTGTAGTTTTATTTTATTTTATTAATTCCCTACCCACATGGTAATCTACGTATGTATAAATGACGAGCATAAAACGCGCTCAACTCACAAAATGCTTTGTGACTGGGTGCTAATTCCTAGGAACAATGTATAAACGAAAGAAAGGACAGCTCTCCTAGTCAGGATAAACTTTATTGCCTGTCAAACGTTTTGGGGGTCTCCCTTCTTCAGTGTCAGGCCATAGATAGATAGACACAGACGGCAACGCGTCATACAAAGGTGGCATGGCCTAGCCAAGGGGAAAGAACTTTTCTGGCAGACTATTCACCACCATGAATTGTGCCCGCCCCTACACACGTCAAGAGATAATCAGTTACTACACGTTAAAGGGGAGCTCAGGCCCAACCTGGACCCGCGGGCATAAAGCCTGACCCGGCTCGACCAATTAACTTGAACTGTAGGCCCGAGCCCGAAACAAACCCGACGTATAGAATAATTTTTTTAAGCTATTAAGGCATGGTCAGAGCGCTCTCTGTGCAGTGCATTCAGCAGCAGTGGAGAGGTGCACATCATGTGGGAGAGGTTACACGCACCACGCACAAACCTGGGCAAGGCCAAGCGGTGTGTGCATTGCGGGGCAGGTTACACACATACACAGCAGCTGCTGTCCTTTCTCAGTGCAGTCTCTCTTCACATCTTCTCCTCCCTCGTTGTTCATAAACTGCTGCATTCATCCACTGTGAGTTAAACACTGTCCTGAGAGAAAGAGCATATAGCAATGTTCTCTGTGTAGCGCCAGTATCAAAGCCCTGGGCTCTCCATGCTTCAAAAACGTGACCAACACACTCAGCACAAGCACTTCCCCCGCAGAACAGTGTTCCACCACATGTGCAGCAGCCTTAGCCACTAGACTATTATTATAATATGGTTAAAAGCTAAGAAAAGGTTGAGTTTGCTTATAGGCCCTTTGATATTAACTGATAGTAGCAGTCTATGGGGTAATCTAAAAATATACTTCATCCAGACACAGCCTGCTCTCCTGACCTGGTTCAGTTTCATCCCATACATCACTGTGGTATAGACTAGACCATTTATTGCTGCTCTCAGCACTTGCCGGCTTTCTCTCGCCCGCTCTCTGTGAGGCATTCCCTCATCCTGAAGGAATCCCTCACAGCTATTTCCAATCTGTCATGCGTCCGTGTTTATGGTCAGGCCCGGTGGCTCATTGTCTCATGCTGTAACACAACATAGTCATTTGTGGGGTTTCCTGACCACAGACGCCGCGGAGTGGGTAGGAAGCCTGGCGGTTCGATTGGATTTTACAGCCGGGGAGCCCCCATTGTGTCTGACGAAGGCCTGTCCCGTGTTTGTGTAGCCTAATGTAATGTCTCAACTGTGGCAGACGACGGCGGCTGTGGTTGGAAGCATCTGCGAAAAGGCTTGATAATGTAAGGCCAAACCACATTACACTTTTTCACAAATCAAAGAGTTATGCGCGGGAGCAATGGCCTGAGTGATAAAGCCACACAGTGTCCTAATTCGTGGTAATACACTTACCATTTCAAGTGTAAGTGTATTACATTTTATGCGGTAATATACTTGAATGAAAATGCCACAATTTAGTACAAAACTCAATGAACAGCAACACCATTCGCCAGGCATCAATGTGTGTGAACAATACATGTGCTAATCACCACTGACCAGGGCTCAATCCTCTAAATCCTCCTCCACCTGATCTGTCCGTCCACTCGGAAACATCCAATTACTGATGACATAACCTGTCTGTGTGTGTGTCCTCTGGTGCTCCTGTCTGTGGGCTGAGGGCCAAGGAGAGTTCTGCCCCAGTGACCATTCACCACCGACGCTAAGTTTTAACCCTGTGCTGTGTCTTAAGAATAGCTTTTCTGTTCCATCAAAGGCACTTCCAATGACTCACTCCGTTTTCAAATTGCGAGTCATTTTCTCAGAGTAATCATTTGTTAATATCGCGGTATAAAAAGCACAATAAGGTGTATTTACGAACCCCTGAAAGCTCCTGTTGGCTGGTCAAGTCTTGAATAATCTTGCCCTACTTTGTCAACACCATCCCGAGGGTCCAATTTTGCAAAATGTTACTTCAGTGGTCACTCCATTTATCTTGACCCAAAAGTGAAAATGGGACAAGGGTATCAGAAAAGAAGTGACCTTAAAATCCCTTTTGCTATGGAAAATCTTTTCTATTTTTTCATTCTACTTCTTATGTCGAAAAGCACCTATTTCAGGCGAGTATTGCAATTACAAATAGATTTGTAATTTATGTTTCAAACTCAAAATACAGTCCACATTTTAAACACATCTAGGAGTGTAATGTTGGAGAGATGACTGCTGTGATTGATATGAGTTGCAAAATTAAAATAAGAATTCCATCCATGTACTGTATGTTTGTAGAGGTTTTCTACAAACATACAGTATTTGACCCCAGTTATCCTGGGGTCAAATAGAATAAGACATCAGCTGTTTGTTGACCTACAAAATCTTGGTTTCTCTCACCACCCATATAAGACCGTATCAGCAACACGATTTCAACCTGAAAAGACTCACAGAGACGTGTTGCGTTAGAAAGTTTTACCGAACTTAATTGAGATTGGGGCTCAATTGAGATTGGGGCTCAGACCCCGGGCGGAAGATGGCCGAACGATACGGACTGCCTGGTGTTTGATGATGATGGCCAGCATCTTCCCCCGGAGCCTGGACCTGGTGGTGGTATAACGGGACCCGATGCGCGTTAATGCGACGGGCAAAGCCCGGGAGGAGGAGGGGCGGAGGAGGGTTGCTGCACGCTGTGAAACTCCGAGTGATTGACCGGGGAGCTTATGAAGGGGATCCTGGACTGTGAATGGCTGAGCGGGACAGCGCTGCGCTGATTGCTGATGCAAAAGCGCACTTGCGATGGGGCTGTGAAAGATGAGTGAAGGCTGTAGGTACGTCTCCAGGTTGAATTTGCGCTCAAGCTTCATTATGCACCTCATCTCCACAACAGCAGCAGAAAAATCGCCCGCCTCATCCTTGCCATCTTCTTCTCTTCACTACCACTTCATTTGAACACCACATTCAAACACAGGCAAGGTGGGTGAAGTGTCTTGACCAACGACACAATAACATACACCAAGCAGCTGATGTCTGTGATCTTTTTCATTGTCTCATTGTATTTGAATTACGCCGATCTTTCCCCATAACCAGAGGTGGGTAGTACCCAGTTACATTTACTCAAGTACATGCACGTGAGTAACTTTTTGAAGAAATTGTACTTCTTACAGTAGTTTTATCATACAGTACTTTTTACTTCTACTTGAGTATCTCTATACTTCTACTTGAGTATCTCTTTACTTCTACTTGAGTATCTGTATTCTTACTTGAGTAAAAATAATTGTTACTTTTTCCACTGTGAGTAAATATTTAGGTGGCAAATGCTTCATTTTGACATATACTGTAAAGTGGATGTAGTTCCTCTCGTGCTCCTTGTTCTTCAGAATCATTTTGTTTTTCTGTATTTCTTGGAATACCATTTTCTTGGAATTTTCTTTTTTGTTTTGTTTCACCCAATTTATGGCATCATTGAAGATGAATCAGACATTTTCGCTCAAACAATTATTCAATACTTACAGTGCAGTACAGTTAACATTTTGTTACTCGAGTACTTTTTAACTTCAGAATCAGAATAGTTTTTATTGCCATTGTTAGTGAACAGGTTCACAAACTAGGAATTTTCTTCGGTTCAATCGGGCAATGTGAAACATAAAACATATAAGCTTTGGAGATACATAATAAACTATAAAAAACTTTAAACTTTAAAACTATGAGGGCATGCATAAAGTAGATTAAAAGAAAATATGATAAAGACAACAACAGTTTGACACAGAACAACAGCGTGAATGTATTTACAGAGTGTGGACATACCACATAGTGCAATAGAGCACTGTTTGGGTCAAAATTATTTGAAAGCAACGCTACTCTTTTATATTAAGCCCTGACGAAGACCTGGTGGTCGAAACATGTTGGCCTGGCCATCCTAATAAAGGCCTTTTTGAGTACTTCCTCGTGCTGTGCATGTTTGTTTTGGAGTGCCTGGGTTTGCTGCTTTTTTTGCAACGTTACTCTTACTTGAGTAAATATTCTGACTACTCTACCCACCTCTGGCCATAACAGCTTGACCGTGCACTAGACCTTGTTTTGGAAACATGGAGTCACTTCTCTCTTTCTTATAATCTTGACGGAAAGCAGATAAACATGCACACTTGTTGACCAGATCACAGCTGAGGAAGCACTTGACTTGGTAGCTTTATGTAAAATAAAAGTTAAATTTAAATGTTCTATAACATCAAATTTTATTCATAAAATCCAATATGCTATAAATAGATTAAGTATGCGTAAAATAGGTCCACTTTAGCATGCAAAAGTATACTAAATGCACTTGGAATTGAATTTTATTGCAATTTAAATTCAACTTAAATAGATTGAATATAAAATAAGTTGTTCCATAATAGCACACTAAAAGTTAATTTAACTTGGATACTGAAAATGTATTTATTATATTTTAACATACTTAAATATATATATTTTTTCACCTGGGTGGTTTGGCTGTGATTCGCTGTCCTCCGTGAAAAGTATGTACTGTTGAGAACTGGTGCTGGTTTATGCCACTATAAAACAGTATTCTTATTTGTGTCTTAGCTCTTCATGTACGCAGTAAATTTCCTGCTTTACAAATCATATATATGTTGGCCTGGTTGTTTATTTTATTTTATAGCTTTATCAGTGTTCGATCACAGACACAATCAAAACGTATTATTGAAGGCGCCTAGGTTTCTTGTATTACATTAACCAGAGGGTGGGCTTGCATTTTGAGCGCAGAGGGGAGAGACGGGGGGACTGTTCTCAGGGTGAAAGGGGTTGAAGAGTGGGAAGAGACAGTCAGTAAACTGAACAGGACTTAAACCCACGGCGCCGAGGACAGAACAGTGTTCCATCACATGTGCAGCCTTAGCCACTAGACTATTCTAATAATATGGTTAAAAAGCTAAGAAAAGGTTGAGTTTGCTTATAGGCCCTTTGATATTAACTGATAGTAACAGTCCATGGGGTATACCAGCTCATGACCAAAGAATGTTTTCCTTGACTCATTTCAGGAAAATCAGTTATGCAAAATGAATGAACAACCGAAATAGCTCTAGTGGAGCCACTACAGTAGTGTGCACATAAAATTATGACTATTCTAGGTCTCACAAAATCAGGAGGAATAGTTACCTGTGATTACTGTTCGAAATATTGCAGTTACGCTTTATTTTATCTTTTTTTTTGTAATCTAGATTTTTTATTTGATTCCAGCAGTGGTATTGTTTAATATTGTTTAATAATAATGTAAAAAGATCCAGTGTTGCATTCATTTTTCGCCAAGACCTTGTATTGATGATGTGAGAGCGTGACCATTGCGCAAAGCCTTCTGTCCAGCACATCCCAAAGATTCTCAATGATGAATCCTGCATAACATCTTGGAATATGCCTTCTTCCATCAGGGAAGAAGAAATCCATTGATGGAATAACCTGGTCATTCAGGATGTTCAGCTGATCTCATTCTTTAAGCTCAGCTGAACAGTGTTGCTTGAACCTAGACGTGACCAACTGCAACAACTCCTGAGCTTAACAGTTAGTTACATTCAGGTGGCAGTGTATGGGATTGCATATTTGCCGAGAAATTCATGCAAAAGGTTATTTTTGTCTTGCAAATCAGAGTTACCGTTTAGATATTCAATGCTCAATGCTGTACACATTTTTTTGTCCATATGCGACGTCAAAGGGTACAGAATCAACGACTCCAAAGTGACAGTGGAGTTAATGCATGCCCTTATTTGACCATTTCCTCATCCGTGCTGCTTGTTATTGTAGTGCATATACAGCCCCAGAATGCGAGGAATGTGGACCGCTGCAGCTTCTTGCGCGTGCCGTCACACAGTATGTAATAAGTATTGTAAATGATTCACTGTTTTCACTTGCTCCCATTGGCCTTCCTGTTTCATCACCTCATCTGGGTGTCTAAATCTACCAGTCACACTTACCATGACAAATTACTTATTCAAGCTTTTTGTAGCCATGTATCCTTGTGTCATTCACACATGTTTCATTATGTGATCCCCTTTGCTGAGCGCGTCTCCTACTGGTCAAAAATGCTGTTTGTTGTGTAACCTTTTAGCTCTATCTAGGTGGAGGTGCATGCTTTTAGAAGGGCCATAAATACTAACTCCTGTGCACTAAATTGGAATAAAAATCTGCACTATTCAATGTTATCAAGATCCATTCCCACAGTTACCAGCAGATGGTGTTCTATTCTCACATGTTTTTCACATATGTTTAGATTTTCTTCCGGTTAGGAAATTTTAAAAATCTCAAGCTGGCGGACATATCTTGATTCTCGAACGGGAAAAAGAATTCATAGCAACTTGACTTTGACTGCTGATTTAGTCGATGGGGAAGGATAACGTAATACGTGGATGTCCTGGAGCCACATGCATCACTGGACATATCAGTATTAACTTCCTACCGGGTCATGTGAGACTCATGTGAGCTTCCACATGCAGAGCTTTGATATGGGTTTGCAACTGTATCCAATATTAAAACATATAGCTGTTTTAGTCAGTGATTATTTCATCAACCATTTTGTCAACTTGCCAAGCCATGATTGTTTATTAACCAATTTAGCTGTATACATTTTCAAAATACATAGCGTATCCTTTCATCAAACTCTAAAACTAAAACACATATTGTTGCTGTCCCTATTTGATTACATTATGGACCCTTTTTTGTGTTACATACAACATTAGAAGTAAAAAAAAAAGCAGCGCCAACAACAATAAATGATGTGTCAATAATTAAGCACTTTTAAAAAAACATTCAAATGCATGTTATAATTTGAAAATGTGTTATATAGATTCATGGTAATTATGTATAGTCTTACAGGCTAGTGTGATTTGATCAGTTGTTTTTATTTCAATGATGTCGGGGGTGGGCGCTTATAAGCTTTTGCTTCAGACCACTCCTTTTGAGCAGAATTTTTAACTGCTCAAATAAACTAATAAACAATAAACAACAGGCTTTGTAGAAAAGAAATGACAATAGGCCTAATTAATTATTAATTATTTACAACCTGGAATGGTAAAGAGGTGTATACTAATTATAATTGCTAGGTTTTGTGAACATACTATATATATATATATATATACAGTATATATACAGTATATATATATATTGTGGTTTATATGTGAGTGAGGCGTCTCTCACCCAGCAGGTTGTAGGGTTTGGGGGCGTGTCTCGCCCTGACTGGTGTTCGTCCTGTTCTCCGGACATTTTAGTTTCTCGTTCTTTGAAAGAATAAAGTTGACTTACTTGCAGCTCGCATGTGTCCATGTCTTTCTTGCCACATTGGTGATCCTTGTCGTAAGCACGACGGATCTGGTGGAAGGAAGTGTTTCTCCGACTGCCGCTGGTTTGGCCTCAGTCATGGGCTTGGTCTCAACCCCGGACTCGTCCTCACTGTCTCTCCCGCGCCCACGGCCGGCTCTCTTTCCCGCCGCCTCCGCTGAGAAACTTCCAGGGTTTTGGCAGAGTGATCCAGCCTCGTGGTTTCAGCACATCGAGGCACTTTTCCACCTACAGGGTGTGGATGCGGATGTCTCCAGATACTACTTGGTTTCTGCCCTGGATCAGCAGTCTACTGTACACGCAGGGCTATGCCGTTGCTTTGTAGCCCTCCTCCTCTTGGGAAATACTCCGCTCTCAAGCAGCTCCTGCTGCGGAGGTTCAGTCTGTCCTCGGCGGAGAGGGCGGATAAAATTCTCACTCTGCCTGGATTGGGGGACAGTACGGCCGTGGACCTAATGGACAATATGCTATCACTCCTCGGTTCGGATGACGGTGGTTTCCTTTTCCCGCACATTTTCCTGCGCCAGCTCCCGCCACAGGTACGAGCAGTTTTGGCTAACTCTCCTCGTCTCGCTGCTGGTGATTACCGAGGCCTCGCGGAGGAAGCAGACCAGGTCCTGCTGGCTACCAGGCGTTTTGCGGTGCAGAGCACGATGGCGGTGCCCCAGCAGACGTTGACGGAGGATCCAGAGGTGGTAGCTGCAGTCGGTGTGAGGACGCGTCGTCGTGGGAGCTCCCTGTGTTTTTACCACCAGAGGTTCGGCGGCAAAGTGAAGCGCTGTGTCCCGCCATGCACGTTCGAGATGTCGGGAAACGCAGTGGCCGGTGCTCAGTAGCAGCTGTGAGCGCTGGCGAACGAGGTGAGCTGCTCTTCATTAAGGACTCCCTGTCAGGACATTGGTTTTTGGTGGACTCCGGTTCTCAGAAGAGTTTGATCCATCCCACCGGTCCAGAGGTGTCGGGCCGCGGAGGTGGCCCTTTGCTGAGCGCTGCAAATGGTTCTCCCATTGGAACTTTCGGCATAAAATGGACGACTGTGTGTTTCCACGGGCGTGAGTACGAGTGGGACTTTGTAGTTGCCTCTGTGACTATTCCAATCATTGGTGCTGATTTTGTGTGTGCTCATGGCTTGTTAGTTGATGTTGCTATTGTGGCTTATTGAGCCTCTCTCCATGGAGAGGTTGGGGATAGTGAGACGCTCTAACAGCCCGTTGGTTTCGCCCCTCCACATGGTGCCTAAGGCGGACGGCTCCTGGCGTCCGTGCGATGACTTTCACCGTTTAAACAACGTAACGACACCAGACCGTAATCCCATTCCACACATTCAAGATTTTTCTGCGCGGTTGCCTGGTGCCTCGGTTTTTTCTAAGGTGGACCTGGTGCGCGGGTATCATCAGGTTCCGGTACAGGCGGCCGATGTGCCTAAGACCGCGGTGATAACTCCATTCGGGCTTTTTGAGTTCCTCCGCATGCCTTTCAGCCTTGATGGACTCAGTGTTGCGCGGTCTCGATTATGTGTGACATTTTGGTGGCCAGCTCGTCTGCTGAAGAGCACCACACGCACCTCAGGGAAGTTTTCCGGCGTTTAGACTCCCATGGCCTGATTGTCAACCCAGCCAAATGTAAGTTTGGCTGGGTTGCCGGGTTGCCGGTGATAGATTTTTTTAGGCCATCGCATTTCCGCATGTGGCGCGGTTCCCTTGCCTGTTAAGGTCCAGGCGTGGCAGATTTTCCCCGTCCAGTTGTGGTCAAGGCCTTACAGGAGTTTTTGGGCATGGTGAATTTTTACAATAGGTTTATTCCTCGTGCTGCCCACCTCCTACAGCCGCTTTACGATGCCTTGCGTTCGAGGAAGGCCACTGACACCATCGTCTGGACACCGGACCGGATTGCTGCTTTTGATGGAGCTAAGTCTGTGTTAGCTAGTGTAGCTCTCCTCGCTCACCCTAATCCAGATGCTCCCATCGCCCTGACATTCGACGCTTACGACTTAGCTGTTGGGGCTGTTGTGGAGCAGCGGGTTGAAGATACGTGGCAGCCTCTTGCGTTTTTTAGCCGCAAGTTGCGGGACTGCGAGCGCAAGTACAGCGTTTTTGACCGGGAGTTGTTGGCACTGTTTTTGGCTACTCTGCATTTTCGTTTTTGGCTGGAAGGCCGTTCGTTTACGGCTTATGTGGACCATAAACCGCTGACGTTTGCCATAGCTAAAGTAACTGAACCCTGATCGGCTCAACAGCAGCGCCACTTTGCCGCCATTTCTGAGTTTACTACTGACATACGTCAAGTCGCAGGAAAGTCCAACTCGGTTGCGGATTGTCTCTCCCGCGTGCTTGTTTGCCCTGTGCTTCTCGGGACGGATTTTTCTGAGATGGCGGCCGAGCAGCCTGGCGACGCGCATATCCTGGCCCTTCGCTCCATCGGTACAGGCCTTAAGCTTGAGGAGCATGTGCTGGGGCTAGGGAAAGGTGTAGGGGTAGAAAAGAGAATTGAGATTGGGCCAAAGTCTGTAGAAGACTTTTCTTTTCGCCTATGGTATAGAGTGTACTGTGTTCAGCACTGTCAGTGTGTGTCAAAAGGTCAGTACTTAAGCTTTACATAACAGCAGGTGTAATCGGGTTAATGGGCATCATTGGACTAATCGCATAAAGACAGGGGTTAATGTGGTGGTGTCATATATAATTATATATATTGTGGCGAGAAAGACATGGACACATGTGAGCTGCAAGTAAGTCGACTTTATTCTTTCAAAGCCACGAGAAACTAAAATGTCTGGAGAACAGGACGAACATCAGTCAGGGCTAGATACGCCCCCAAACCCCACAACCTGCTGGGTGAGAGACGCCTCACTCACATATAAACCACACATTAACATGCACTGTCCCAACCAAATAAACCAATAACTAAAAATAAATAAATACACTTTCGATACGTCGCTATTGTCATGACACACGGGGTTCAGTGCCTCGCTGCTGCGCGCGCGGCCTCCTCGTGCCGCTGTGCTTTGAGCCTGCGTCCGAGACTGTCTGCGCCCGGTCTGAGCGCACCTCTGCAACCTCCGCTCAGGCCCGGTCTAAAGGTTTTAAACGGCCCCCATTTCAGGCTAACCCCCGGTAATTTGGTGTTGGTGACTCTGGATCGCCTTTGGGACGAAACTCCAAAGTCAATACAATGCAAATAAAGAGCGTTCGCATAGATAAATAACAGAGCGTTCGCAGCAGCAAAGCAAAACGTAACATTGTCACGTGTATAGCAATGGACTGTTCTAATTGTTGCACAAAGCGAATAAAGTCACGAACGAAGCGTTCTGCAACTTTATAAATGTTGTAAGAGTGCTTATTGATTATATTCGTGAATTCATTTCGCAGCTAATTTCCGTGTTTTGTCAAACTCCTCCTACCCCTTCGTCTGTAGTGTGCATCTGAAAAACCCTCGCTTTGAGGGCTATGTGGCCCTCTCCCTAACCCCTACCCCCTGTGTTACTGTTCTTCATTTAGACGAGCCATTTGATTTCTCGTCCTATACTGGAACAATGAGACGACTGGTCTCGTCGAGCCACATGTTGACAGTGAGCTCTGCCAGCCCCCTCGTGCACCGTGTCCGCGAACACGTCTGCCGCTGAGAGTCGTAAACATCGCGTCTCTATGACAACTCCATAAGCGGTGTGTGTATGGGAGCGAGAGAGAGAGAAAGACAGAGAGGGGAAAAAAAGAGAGACGGACGCAGCTGAAGTTCCAGTGTGTCATCGCGGCACGGGCGCTCGCTGGTTGGCTGCCCCTCCCTCCACTTTCACGCGCTGCGAGGGGCGTGATGATCGTGTCGCGGGGCGCTATATGAACGGCGCGCGCCTGAGCGGGAGCAGAGTGAAGCGCTCAGCCTCAGACACAGAGAGACACACACACGCAGAGCAGCAGCCTCTGGGACACTACTGTAACTGCGCACTCATTCACAGCGACACGGGAAAGTTTGGAGCCATGCAGTCACTGTATCAGCACCTCGTGAGCCTGCTCTTCGTCTTCAGCAGCCTGCAGCTACAGCTCGCGGACGGCTGTTCGTGCGCACTCACGCACCCGCAAGATGCATATTGCAACTCCGACATCGGTAAGTAATAGATTTAATTAGTGAAATACCAGTCTGATGTGTGACAGAGCGGACATGCAGCACTTCTGCCGGGCGTTACGCACGCCTGTCTATTGCACAGTGTTGAATAATGATGCCGCGTAATGTGGTCTACCCAATATAGTACACGCATAAAGTCGCCTAACCACAGATCGATGTCACTACTGATGTCGCCGACATCCTAACATTCCAGTGTTGCAGTGCATACAGCTGCAGAGAGAAAGATCGGAATAGCCTGTGGAGCACTTGACATTGATGCAGGCGAGGCAGGCTGAAAGACGTTTGTAGAAAACTTGTTAAGATAAATGAGTTGCATCATAATGGCAGATGGACTTTCGAACCGGTACACTATAATTTCTACAAAATAGAGGTTCTTAATTCATGAGAGTATGTGGTTTAATAGTTATAATTGTTGTTTATATAGTTCCAGATCATGATGTTGTATCTATGTGTGTATTTTTGCCACTGGCAGGGATTTGTCTGTATTTTTTGGCGTTGTATATAATGTTTTTTAAAATGTTTATTTCAGATGCTGACATACTTGTTACTTTTGCTGCCCTATTTCTCTGCACACTGTGGTATTTGAATCAGCTGATCAGCCAGACCCTGTATTCAGTCAGTTTACGAGCTTAGTGCTCGCTCCTGCTTATAATAAGCGTGTTCGCTCCTTTGATAATAATATAAGTTTACCTTCGGTCTTACGTTTGGCTATAGCCTGACCCGGCTTTTGCGAACCAAGGATTATCCTGAAAGCCGAGAGGGACAGGGTGGTTTACGCAGCCAGCAAGAAGTTGCATTTTAGGGCGCCATTGTGAGGAACGAGAAAGTTCGCAGAATGAGAGAGATTGAGGGAGAGAGTCATGAGGCACTAAACCACAGTCAAACAATCCTGTCTCAGAGTGAACTGCACAAAGTAAAGCCCAGTGTGCGCTGTGGTGGAGGCTGCCTGTTTCCTATAAACGGACTGCGATAAATCAATGTGCAATAACTACCAATATAGTCTAGTTGTAAAAAGTAACTCTGCCTAATTTCTGTAAACGTAACACCGTTGTTGCCCGTCCCATTTTGAAGACCAGCCTATACTTGTCTTCACAAGTCCATTAGTGGTTTTATAAGTGATTATCAGCACACACAGGACAAAGAACTGAACAAGAATAATGTGGCTATTGCAACTCAACGCAGAGCAGTTGCTAAATGCGAGTAAAGCAGTCCCAAAACAGTTTCATTTATGGATAGAGACATATTTGTTGTCGGCCACTTTTAAGCAACGCCTGCGCCTGTTTTTACAATTTTTTTAGTCCCTGTAAGGAAATTTGTCCTCTCTGCTGTATTTGACTGCTTCAACCAGTGCCTCAGGGCGACCCGTCAGGAGCCGTGGGCAACCGGGTGACCCATCTTCAGATCTTGAGCCGGGATCTTGGTCAGGAATACCAGCTCGAGGTTTTAGTCCTACTCCTCCAACAAATGCAGCCTTTGTGATTTGCCAATAGCGATCATTTAATTATTAGACTTAATGTATAGTCCCATCTCAACACTATAATGTAACCACGGCATGAAAATAAACAAATAAAGCTCGTGCAAAATGTTAACCGTTTAAAAGCCAGCCGGCGCTAACACCTTTCTTCAGGATCTACTATATTGCTTCCTCTTTTTACTCTCTCGTGTCTCCTCATCTTTAGTTACTCCTTGTATTAATAGCCTGGCCTTACATAATTATTTTTATAGCCGTCAATAAGTACCTAACGACCACTTTATTTCTGCTTTAAAACGTATAGTGACTTTGGCATTCGCAGGTCGACACGCTGAGCGATAAATCTGACCGGTTGGCTGTCAGCAAGGTCATAGATTAACAACTGCCTGCTGCAATTCAAAGCTCCCCCAATGATTGATAGGTATAATTTGAAGTCAATCAGCCGCCGCCTGTTCATTGGCCTACTCCTGCTTGGTCATCTCCATCAAGGGTCAGAAACACGATACTTGCGGCTCACAGGGTGACACATCTCAGTCTAGTCCAAACCCACTGAGATCTCGTCGTATTTAACGCACTTTAGGGAAAACGTGTATGTATGATGGGAGCTCTGGCTCGGCTCACTCACCTGTTGACCTCTATTTGAGCAGAGCTGACAGAAGGAGCGGTCATTATGCACAGAGCCTACATAACACATTAGTAGACGAGATATAAAGATAGAAGTGGTTGTGTGATATTGTAAACACAGATTTCTAGATCACTACTTAGCTAAAAACCTAATATGTATTTATATTTGTTGACTTATTTGTCCTCTGCCTTCAACCAGTGCCTCGAGGTAAACTGTAATGGCTAGGCTTGGGTAGGATTATGCAGTTTATGTTTTGGTTTGACACAGAACTTCACACAGAAAGACGTCTGACCGGGCCTTGAAATCGAACCCGGAACCTTCTTCCTTAGAGGCCAAAGTGCAGACCGTGGCACTCATTAGGGAGGCATCCTGAATGCATTTATAGACCTAGTGGTAAAGTTAATGCATAATCTACGCGGCACTGTGGTGAGTAAGGTCTTGAGTTTGATTGCCTGAACTTGTGGAGCGTGTTCCCACTCTGTCTATAGTCGAGGCTCTGGTCAGTGCTTTCCCGAATTATTGTAAAACCAGGGCTGTCCGAATAAAGGAATAATAATAATAATAATCATGTCTTAATCACAATTATCCAAACAATAATTCTTCAAATAAAAAAAGGTCCCTTTTTTTATACAAAACAATGCCAAATATGTATCTTCACAACTTGAGAGAACTGCTGCCAAACTGTCTGTCAGGGTAAAATGTAAAAAACAAGGCACTGTCCGTTAAAGTGCATATGACACGTTAGACACAATTTTTGCTAAAACACAGTTAACACGATTATATTTAAGATTTTGCTAAAGATTATACCCAGTTTTCTTTAGTTTGAGCATTTTTGTGATGTTTATGTTTTCACTTCCTTATTGGACACCGACAGGAAGTGACATCGAAGAAGGTAAACAATTTGAAACTGTTGCCGTGCAACCATGTTAAGTCCATGGGGAAATGAGTGAGTCAAACTGCTATGGAATGTTACCTTCTTTTATGTCACTTCCTGTCAGCGGCTTAAAAATTCAAATAAAAATAACTTTTCTGCCCAACATTTCTTCATTAAAATTGCTGCTTCACTGAAAAAAATGATAACTATGCAACTGATGTAATCCATCTAAACAAGTCATATTTTCAAGAGCATTAAAATCTGTCATATGCACTTTAAAAGCTTTTATTATAACAGCCATTCCCAAAGTCCGGGACATCGCGGCCCCCTTATCGATCCGAAAATCTCTCTGGGCCCCCCAAATTATAAAAATGTACTAGATTTTAAGGAATTTTCTATTATTTTACAGCTAAAATTACATAAAAAGCAACATCTAGCAATGATGGTAAAGCTAAATACTGGTTCAAACTGATACGTTTCTCCAAATGAATGTATTTACCTTTTAAAATATTTTTTCTTTCAATGTAGTTGTTTTGTAGACAAGGTTTGGGGGCCCCCCTGTAGTGTCTCTGAGGCTCACCAGGGGCCCCGGACCCCACTTTGGGAATCACTGTATTATAACATGGCCTTAAATTAAAATACACAGCATGCCTTTGAGCCAACATGGCCTTCATCAGCAATAAAAGTGTATTCACTTTTGTAAACAAACACGTCCTGCAATAGAGTCGGCGTGCATGCTTTGAGAGGGGGTGGAGTGGGGGAGCTTCTGTGGGTGAACATTCAATATATTCCAATGAACGTGGTATTCTTCATCCTCTCTCGATTATGCCATGCTGAATCGGTGGTGCAAGCATTATAATTGTAATAGAAATTTGATTAATTGAAAGCACTTGCTCTGTAGGTATCAACTCGCGATTACTTGACTCAGTCGGATTTGCACAAACTCAACACAACTTCCTCTCCCTGCCCAGTGCCCAGCCTCACTCGCCATCGCCATCGCCATCGCCAAACCTCGCGTATCACCGAAACTCCCAGTCGACCGCTGCCTCTTCATTTGCCGCCACCGGCCTGGCTGTGTCCCCTCTCCGCTTGGCAGCCCGGCTTCAGTTTCAGTGTTTATTTTTGAGCGTGGCACGGCGTCTTCCTGTGAATTCCTCTTCCTCCGCCCCCTCCGCTTGGACCGCTCTCCGTGCATACTAAAAAAATCACCGTCACACGCTTACATAAATGAGTAACCCTATTCCGATCATGCCCCGCAGTCGCCGCGCTTTGCATTTTTGGCTCGGGTGAACTGTTTAGCTAGATTACACGCTCACCTTAAGATCGGGCCACGCAGGCTCCCGTAATCCCCCGCTCAAGGCACTTTTGGTGTGCTTTGTGTTTTTTGTTTTGGTTTTTTTTGACCGGTGCCTCCCCCTCTGTAAAATGTACGTCAGATGCTTCATTGGAGATAAATCCTTGTGCGTCACACTTTTGGCCCGGTGATAAACAACACTAGGGCTATGCTAACAGTTATTTCAATGCAATTAACTCCACCATGTGACCCACTTTAACAGCCCCCTATTTGTGTTAATACTGGTGGACATGCTGGGCTGCCTGTGCCAAAAAAAAAAAAAAATAGAATTCAGAGATTAAACCTAGCTTATCAAATTTAGTACGCTCCTAGTGTTACAAATTAGATAATAGATTGTTTCACAAAGGCTGCTAGAAACACTGTGCAACAAGTCCTCCCTGACACAAAACACAGTATTCTAGTAACTTTCTGTCCGATTGCATCTTGGCTAATGTTTCTTGTTTGGGGAGTGGGGGGGAATGGGTGTAGGTCATCAGCTATGTGCTTTGTGATTGGTTGATAAAGTTGATGGAAGTTAATGGCCAATGTTCTGGGATACAGCTTACTGCAAGAGACAAAACATCGGGGAATAAGTATTTTGAAGGTGTTTCGATGTGTCAAAAGCAATAGTGTTCGTGTATCATAGTAATTCTAATGAGTTCAGGCCCCCTTCAGAAAGAAGTCCCGTGGTAAATTATGCTAAAAAGGAAGTCGTTTCACATGGTCAGGATAAAATATAAAACGTTACATCAGGCAAGAGCTCAAAACGTTCTTGTTCAGTCGAGCGTTTGAAAGTACGGTTTTATGGGCTGATATGACTGTCTCCACTGTTGTTTGATCTGTGTAATTTTTTGTGTTTTTAATTATTGCTTGTTTTTGATGTGAAGCACTTTGTGACCTTCTGTCTGAGAAAGGTGCTATATAAATAAACTTTGGTCTTGAGATGTTCGCTTTAATCGAAGAGCCATTTCCAGCTCTGATTAAAGGCCAATTATGCAACGTTTTATGTAGAAAAACAAAAAAGCATGCTGCCTTTACTTTTCATCCGGGTAAGACGCTCCGGAATCTATTGTTCTTAAAGGTTTCTGGTAGGTTTCACTGCTGACGAAACCATCTGCATTGTTACGCATACATTCCATCCAGAAAACCTCCCAGAAACCCTAAAAATCAATTGATCCTTGCGCGCACTAATATCAACTCTTTATTTTTTTCACATAAAAAAAGTTACATAAAAATTTCAATGGGGGAGACGACTGTGTTTATAAAGATCGGAGAGTTTGTCTTGAAACTAAAGGCCAACATTAATTTCATGCATTATACAATTTGAAATAGTAATAGCAAATGTGAACTAATCTGCATAAAACACAATCGTCTTGTCTTTAGTTTTAATTTGATGTAGATACCTCTTTTTTTATTTATTGCGTATTAGCCTTTAGCTTCAAGACAAACTATCTGACCTTTATAAACACAGGCGTCTCCTCTGAACTATTTACATCCTACTTAAAGTTGTTAAGCAGGTCAGTGAGCACCTACCAGGAACTCACTGTCAACGACGTAATCTTTACTAAATATGACTATTCGAGCGGGTCTGAGCTGATCTCCATGGGAAATGAATACAGACAGGAAGTACTGGCGCTCGCAACTTCAGGTCAGTGCAACAAGCCAATTAGACCAGGACTAAACTTTGATATATCAATGCAGATAAGAGTGATTTCTTGTGCTAATAAAAAAAGACTCCTCATACACAATGGGGCATATTGTCATGAGTAGAGCTGTTTTCTTGAGTTGAGATTACATAAATGGATCGAATAACAAAACATGCCTGTTATGAAACGTTGCCTGTGAACAGCTAGCACTAGTCGGCTTTTAAGTCACAGGTCACTTGAGCTCACAGAATTTCCTCAGACCTAATCAGGTCTAACATGATGCAAGAGCCATTTCTGAAACTGGGCTAGATAAACACTCATAATGAAGACTTTTTTTTTTTTTTTTGAGTGAATGGCTTTGAACTTGGCTTTATGGAAAAGGTCCCAGGGTCAAGTGGAAGTGAAAGGCTAGTTGAAATCCCCTGTCTTTCCTGCACCAATTAGTGGCTTGGGTCGAACAAGACTCTTTTCTGTGTGTTTCCGAGTTACATTTTTGTGACTTACGAGACTTCAACATTACTCTTTAGAGCCGGGGTGCCTGAACGACGACGGACACTCAATAGACATGACCATTTTGCCTCACCGAATTAAAAAAAAAAAATCCCATTTGCCTGCTTTAACTTTTATCCGGCTTACACATCGTGATTTGTCAGAATTTTACACTGGATTCTCTTCTTGTCGCCTTGAGCCACATATTGTGCTCCTGGGACACAACACAGTGTTTTCTTGAAACAAACCCTCTGGTACCTTAGGGATATTTAACAATTCAGACAGATAGAGGTGGTCAGTAAGTAGTTTTACTGAAGTACTGTACGTAAGAAGAGTTATGGATAATCCGCACCTTACTTCAGTAGTATTTTTTGTCGAGAGCTTACTCAGCTTAGCAAATATACTGCCTTAGATTTGAAAGAAAAATAATATTATCTTGAAAAACAAGGACATTTCCATGGTTTTGAAGCCATTCATTGAAATAATTATTCGTAACACTTATTTACACCGACAGCAAATACTAGAGTTTTCGCTTTCATTGAGCAACTTTTACTTATTGAGTATATTTGACCTGAAGCATGTGTACTTCTCTACTTTAGTGATGACACCCAATACAATGACTGCTTAAGGTCGGCACACACTACACGATTTTTATGCCCGATTTTGATACACTTCGCTGTCTTTTATCTCCATTTGACACTGCGATGTTGTTCCACGCTCACAAACACAGGCCTATCTTTGCGGATTTGGGGTCAGTTTTTGAAGCCGAAGGAGAAATGAAGCCGTAGAGAGGACAGACGCGCTGTTTTATAAAACATCTGCTGTTTGTCAGAATCGTGTAGTGTGTTCGCTCTCACGATTCTCAGCCGTGTGAACCCCCAGACGTTCTATAATCGCACTAAATCCAGTCGTGTAGTGTGGACCCCCCATTCTATATAAAATCGTTTAAAGGGGGGGGGTATTATGTCAAATCGACTTTTTCAAGCTTTATATCATGTTATTATGTCATTCCCTCATTAAACACATGTCTGGAGTGTTGCCTTGGCTCATTCACATATTTTTGAGTAATCAGTAAAAACTTAGACGGCAGCCATTTTAGGCGTAGCTATGCCTCAGTCCTCCTAGGAACGCCCCCACCTCCTGGAGACGCCTCTGGACCTTTTGTCACCAGCCAAGCCACCAACCACTGCTCCTCAGCTCAGCAGAGCCCCCTCCCCTCACAGTGTTGTTGTTTAGATGCCACAGCAGTGTGCTGAAGGGGGCGTGTCGGAAAGCTTCTTAAAGAGACAGAGGCCTATTTCAAGACGTTCAGTACAGCCATTTTGAGAGAGCAATTTTATTCAAGGCAGTTATTTTAATTTACTGCATATACAGACCAACAGAAGGTTACGTCATCGTTGTAGTATGCTATAGACTGGTGCTATGTGATTGAAAAAAGCATAATACCCCTCTTTAAGACTAGAAAAATCGTGTAGTGTGTGCTGACCTGTAGTGATGAACAAAGGACTTAGAGGTAGAGGTGGAGAGCTTTTTACTATGTTATGTACTGTAGGTATCCTCGCGTCAAATCATACGTCGACTTGTGTTTCGAGCCACTCCCACATCTTTGAGAAATCTTTGAGTCTTTCCCAGTTGCTATTCTTTGCTAGCTTCACTACAGTCCCACGAGCCACATAGACTTTTGTCTTTATTAAAGCGGCTGCGCAAAGACGGGGAGCAAGAGCAAAAGGAGTGCGGGAAGGGCTTATTTCAGCTCGCTCAGAGGATCAGGAAGGCTGCAAAGACTTTCGTTAATTGTGTTGCTAAAGAAAATCACATACCATTTGACAAAAATACTCCTTTGAAAACACTTTTTTTATGAAGATGATTTTTATTTTGATATCTCCCTAACTGCAACTACGACATCATCTTGTAGAGGCGACGCTATATGGCCGACCCCTACTAAGCAGCACATGTCACAGAGGCTAAAGTATGCTGTCCCGCTCTGCACATTCCTCTGTAATTGTGGTCTCAATACGACATAATCATTACCGCAGTGTGTGGCATTTGGATGAGGTTAACAGGGGTCAGACAGGTAATAGAGCTGCCTCCGTGTATGATGAGAGTTGACAGAGTAATGGATCAAATGTTTCAGAAGTCTAGTCTGGCTGCTATGTCCCGGCGAGACGTTTGCTTCATTAACATCTGCATAAGGAGTTAGAGAGAATGTAGCTGATTTACAAGTGTTTTTTAAAAGTGAGCGTTACAGACACAGCGAGAAACCTAATCTTTGGGGGGAAAAACATTTTAATATATTGTACCGTGGACGACATGTGCGGAAACAGTTTATATCGGGCCAAACTGACTTGAGCTTTAAATCGTGTTATAATGTCGCTCTTGGAAAAAAATACAGCTGAGGCGTTTCCACAAGTCAGAATTATAGCAGTGTGAAGAGAGATTGAGCTCAGACTAAAATGACGGCCTTGATCAGAATGGTTCAAATGGGATTCACGGTATACTAGATGGGTTGTGTAAATGGGTGCAGAGACATTACATTAAAGGAGCTGTATCATGCTATTTTAGCCATTCCAAAGTAAAGTATAGGCATTTATATGACATATTGTACCTCTATCACTATGGAGTACTCATTTTTGAGAGAAATATAAGTATTTTGGGGGGGGTATTTTCCCTACCCGGAAGACAAGACTCTTCGATTCAGTTAACTCCGCCCCTCTCTCCGCTCATTCCACATTTGCAGTATTATAAATATAAATATCGCTGCAAAAAGTGAAGTTACTTCACATAATGCAGTTATAAGGAGTTGACATGTGCAACACAGTTTCATAAATGGCTAACACACATGCTAACACGCGTTTTGATTGACTCACCGCTCAGTCTGGCCTCCCCATCGGGTTATGAGATCGCGTTGGTTATAAAAGTTAATCCACTTTGATTCTGGCCAAGGTTCACCAAGCATCCATAAGGTTGGTTGATATAGTCGCTGAATCCCGGAAAGAAATTCCAACTTCTAGCGAGTGCACTCTTCTTTAGGAAGGTTGAATAGTCCTGTTCCTCTCGTAGCCAAACCGTGGATCTAATAGAGCCAAATGTGCATCCGTGACATTATCGTTGGGTAAGAAAAAAGAACAGGCGGTGTCCAGAGTAGGTTAGAAATAGCTCCGTCTTCACAAACAATGCACCCTCCGGCCGCGGGAGCGTTTGATTACTTTCCCGGGACAGCACAGACGGTCGGAGACTGAGAGTTTATTTTTTATTTTTTTATTTCTCTATTACAACAAAAATAATGAAAAAGCAGTTTTATAAATTAAAACCAGGCCGTAAGGCATTACATTACAGACGTAGAGCACTTCCGTTCCTTTGTGACGACACAACAGAACAGCTCAGTGGTTTACCAGGAGAGGGCGGAGCAGCTGCTCAGAGAGCAGGATTCAGGAGGATTACTTAGAACTGCGTGAATGAAGCCAAAAACCGCTCTGGGGGTGTTTTTGATAAGGAAATAGCATAACAACATGGCTAAAAGCTCCAAAAAGTCGATTTTGCATGATATAGGACCTTTAAAAAAAAAAGTGGTAGATACTTTTGTACTTGGTCTTCTCCTGGACAATCTGACATTTTGTAAGTGTCACAGAGACTGTACAATGTATTGTCAGAAGCTGGTCTTTATTTAATGTATAAGCACTGTCCTTATAGATCTCATGTGTGAAGTCTCGTAGTCTGAAAACCCACCGCAGCACACACATCCTTACCCACACTTGGGAGTCCAAAAGTTATGAGTTGATTGAACACGGGAAGCAATCTTCAGCACGTTTGAACAACATAATGCTGTTCTCTCTACTCTGAACCATTGTAAGGACCCCAAGTGAGGAAAAAGCTTCTACGACAAGTGAACTTTTTCATAGTCAATTTGTGGCGCGTGCCGTGTAGATCAGTGTGATTATAAACAGAATGCTTTCACTTGTAAGAAGTTATAGGAGCCTGCAAAGTTCAAGCGCAGTTTGGCTCAAGAATAGACTTAAATACCGTCGTCCAGACCGGCACTTTGGCAGTGAACAAAGGGAAGCCGATTCTTAGGAAAAAAAACGCACACGAAATGATTGCCTTGCCATTTCATGTCTGCACTCATGCTTCGAGGTGCACAGTGTATAATCAGGCAAAGGCACAGCAGCGTGTAAGTGGGTTTTGTGCGCGCACCGCTCCCGCCTTATCCCAGCGTGATGCACATAGACTACTGTTGGCCACTTCATGAAGAGTTGTAAAGGTCAGCTTAAGAAAACTCACACAATCTACTCTCAACTAAGGAGAGGTCTCGGGTCATGGCAACCTACAGAAGGTTATGGCTTTTATTTGTTGAAAGATGCTTGAATCTCCGTAATTAACTGGGCCTATCTCTCAAAATGGAGTGTACGGTTCACCTGCTGCACAGACACAACTAACACCACCACGTTTGTTATCTCCTCACTGTGGTATTTCCTACCCCGCATACTTCCGAGCTCGAGCATTCCCCACAAATGGAAAAACGAAAAAAAAAAAAGAGAGTGAGAAAGAGAAATTGAGAGGCCGCGCCGTTCTTTCAAACATGAGCAGATGAAATGAGGCATGTGGCAGCATCTTCTGTTAGCTTTGTGCCGGCACGTATCCGTCTTCCTTTGCAAATACGGGAGAGTAAACAGGAAGCCCCAAAAGTGCACGGTCAATAGAGAGGCATGGTGGGGACGTTTATTTTAGGCGCCAGGACCCCAGCTTGAACCAACACTTTGTTTGCTGTCAATAAACTTAAGACTGTATTTTGGGGACAGATTTTTAAGACTGTGGGCATCAAGGACAAACTTTATTTTGCTGTCAGCTAAACATAGCGTGCTAAAGAGGATAGTTTACATGTACATACAGGCGAAGGTCAACTTGGAGATGCGGATGGGTAATAAAACCAGTGACCTTGGCCACAATATGCAAATCTAATCTTATATATAGATTTTTTTTTAGGGCCTATTGCTCTCCATTTGGATTCGATCATAATTCATAAGCACCAAAACTACCTTTATATTCCAAGGGAGAAAAAACAAAAGCCACACAAGTGCGAGTACACCGATTTCACGCTTTTGATTTTCAAACCCATCTTACTCGTCTCCAAGGGAAAGCACGAACAAGCCTTCATGATTACACTACAGCTATATTTACATAGGGGTCCAGTGCACCGATAGCCATCACCTGATACAAAAGGAAGCCTGTTCTAAATAGAGGTAGCTGCACCTTTTTCCGTCATGTGAATTTCATATCGCGTAGTATTTTCTCTCCCAAATGGCCCCGCATTGGGAAACCTCAGAAATGCATAAAATCGGATAAACGGATTATCCGCGGCGATGCCAACCTGGTTCTGAGCTCGTATTTATCTAGGGCTGCTAATGCCTTCCCCCTGGTGCCAAACCCGGAATTTTATTGCTGGAGGGAGGCATGTGGCAGTTTGTTGACTTTTATTTGACCAGTCTGTCTCCTCTTTTCACAGTGATCCGCGCGAAAGTTGTGGGCAAGAAGATGCTCAGAGACGGGCCGTTTGGGACCATGAGATACACAGTCAAACAAATGAAGGTGAGTGCATTGGTAAACGTAGCTAAACCTAAATGATTGACGCTATAGAAGCAGAGGCAGTCGATACACAAGGTGGGCAGCGCGTTGGTTGAGCCGTTAGCACTTTAGCGTCACATCACGAAGGTCCAGGTTTCTATTTCCAGACTTTGTTAGGCTGTTCTGTCTTAAAGCTATCAACATGCAGTAGCATACAGATAAGACACATACATAGGAATCAAAGCAGTTGAGCAATTAAATGCCCTTTACCTAAGTGTTAAAGGGGGGGTATTATGTAAAATCGACTTTTTCAAGCTTTATATCATGTTATTATGTCATTCCCTCATTAAACACATGCCTGGAGTGTTGCCTTGGCTCATTCACATATTTTTGAGTAATCAGTAAAAACGTAGACGGCAGCCATTTTAGGTGTAGCTATGCCTCAGTCCTCCTAGGAACGCCCCCACCTCCTGGAGACGCCTCTGGACCTTTTGTCACCAGCCAAGCCACCAACCACTGCTCCTCAGCTCAGCAGAGCCCCCTCCCCGCACAGTAGTGTTGTTTAGATGCCACAGCAGTGTGCTGAAGGGGGCGTGTCGGAAAGCTTCTTAAAGAGACAGAGGTCTATTTCAAGACGTTCAGTACAGCCATTTTGAGAGAGCAATTTTATTCAAGGCAGTTATTTTAATTTACTGCATATACAGACCAACAGAAGGTTACGTCATCATTGTAGTATGCTATAGACTGGTGCTATGTGATTGAAAAAAGCATAATACCCCCTCTTTAGTGTTTCCATCTGAAAAAATGGAGGCCGAGTGACCTGGTATTACTTACAGCTGTAGTCTCCATCAAGCTAAAAAATGTTTTGCATCAGTGCTAGTTGTGCGTTTATGATCGCTTATACGCCCCGCATTAGTCTTTTCTTTTACTGCGAATGTCTGCAAACACAGGATTTCTCTCTAGTACTAGAATAAAAAATAGGTACATCCCCTTTAATCACTATCACTGCAGAAATATGTTTAAAGACTCATTAGGCTTCTTTTACTGGAAAGTGTTAAGTCAGGGCTTTACAACGAGTCCCCCCAGAACATCCTAGGCCTCAGGGGTACAGAGAAAGATCACGATGAAACTCGGTTTGCTACAAGTTTGTTAAACAGTAACACAAGTTTTAACTAAACTTGCAGTCAATGTGGACATGCTGCTGGTCATTTTGAAGCACAGAACAAGGAGAGTTAATTTTAAGCTCCGCAATTGTATTTTTGATCGCTGCGCAAAATGCCGCAGCGGTATGCTAATGCTAACGGGTGCGTACCTATGTTCCCCGGGTGCGATTTTTTTTTCGTAGGTGAGTTGGTACTCCCTCCTGGAACCGCCATCTTAACGTGGTGGAGGGATTTGAGCACCTAAATGATCCTGGGAGCTCTGTTGTCGGGGGCTTCGTGCCCCTGTAGGGTCTCCCATGGCAAACAGGTCCTAGGTCAGACAAAGAGCGGTTCAGAAGCCCCTTATGAGAGACCAACAGGCCCGGTTAGAACCATGAGGCCGTCCTCCCGTGGACTCACCACCTGCAGGAGGAGCCATTGGGGCTGGTGCAGTGGGATTTGGGCAACTCCAACAGCTGCCCCCATGACCCGGCAATGAAAAAGTGGAAGAAAATGGATGGATGGATGGATGGAGTTGGTACATCAACCAATCACAAGTCATGAGAGTGAAACATCATACTTATATCAATCAGCTTAACCCTGACCCTGCCCTGGCCACTAACTTTAAGGATAGTGGGCTGGTGCCTAATCTTAATACATCGATGTTCCCCCACTTCTATTGACGGGGGAAGATAGGTACCGGGGAACATAGGGATGACCCCAAGCTAACGGCAGCTAATCATGGCTGGGACAATCACCTAAAGCGATAAAATAAAATTGGCCTCTGCTGGAGTGACCAAGTTTTTTTTTTTTACAGGATTACAGACCAGACATTTGGAAAAATTGGCCAAAATATCGGTTGGGCATATCGGGCAATACGAATACCCAAAAATTGTCATCGGTCTTAGAAAAACCCATCGGTCGACCTCTAGAAAAAAACATGTTTGTGTTCAGCCAACATGTTCACAATGCTATCATATCATATCATGCCCAAAAAGAAAACGCACCCATAAAAACAGGTAACACATTCCACTCATCGGGCGCATGTAAAAAGGTAGAAAGCTACAGGAGACCCTTGAATAAAACGAATAGAAGCAGGTTCAAAAAGGGTGCAACTTTGTAAATTACAGGCAACGCCCACTGGAAAGTGTATTGTTGTCTAAATAAGCACAGCTCAGTTCAATTACGGTTCTGTCCTGTTGAAAAAGCAGCACACACTTGTTGATCAGTGTCTAGGCCACCCTCAGCTGCCCCGTCCCGTCTCCACAAAAGTGTTAGGAGCTGTAGTCCTGTTACCCGTTTCCACTTCCTGCTGTTACGTAACGGAGCCTGGTGTGCCCGTGTGACAGATGCTGACAGCGGCTGCTCTGACGGGGGCCAGCTCTCAGGATTACGGCTTAATTACACGGCTGCACCAAATACACCTCGCTGTTCACACCAGGAAGCCGCTGCACGCAACACCGCAATCAAAGCTTGTGTTGAAAGAATCGGACCAGATTTAACCAGCTTACTCCCAGCCACCGGCATATTTACAGATATAAAGGAAGAGGAATTTGCCACTCGCAGGACGTCAACAAACTGCCAGTATAAGTGATGCAGGGTCATGTTTCATATTTTGCGAGCAGACAGACCGTTTATAATAGACCGTAATTTCATTCAATCCTACGGGAACGCACTAGAAACTCCCACCAGACCCGTCTTAAATAATAGTCTGTTGTGGGCGCTTCACGTCTAAACAGGGATTTCCTGTTTTGGCTGGACAAACAAATTACACTGACCAACTGCAATGTCTCTCCGGGCATAGTTCAGCTCGACTTTCACTCGTACCAGGAGTATTGTCAAAAACAGCAAAAGGCATTACACAAACGAATTGCATTATCATTGATTTAGTTAGGGTCCAATCCTCCTCTTCCAATGAGTCAGTGTCTTAGAAATGCCGCTTGATATAGCCAGCACACTCCATTTATTGTGTTGCTTTTATTGCTCAGTGTCAGGCTAAAGTATGGTGTATAATTATATCTTGGTTTGTTTGTTTTCTTTCCCAAATGTTTCGCAGATGTACAAAGGCTTCGAGAAAGTGCAGCACGTGCAGCACATTTACACCGACGCCTCCGAGAGCTTGTGTGGAGTGAAGTTTGACATCAACAAGTACCAGTATCTCATCACAGGTGAGGGCCAAAACTGTCAGTAGTAAGCTTCTAGTACTTTTATTGCATCATAGCTATAACACAAGACTTTCCATCACAGCACCAGAACTGTTTTAATCGTAATGGCCCATGTGTCTCAAATGGATGTTAGTGTATCATCCTTGCAAGATCAGATTTGGTGCCCTGGGTTATAACAGCTATGCGTTCCTATAGCCACAAGTCAACTACAGGCTTACGTTAAAAACTACAATGATTGGTGCTTCAGTTGCACAATTTAGTATTTGCCCAATATCATGAATGTGTGGAAGAAAGTACCAAAAGCGCGGAATGACCTTTTATGTGCCAGGAGAATACTTCACACTTAGTAATGGGGCACATTACTGTGTTGTGAGAACATGTCTTTCCACATAAACAAAGCGCAGCCTGAAAATGCAACATTTTGCCTCATGTTATGCAACCGTAACAAACAAGTTTCTAGAGTGACCACAGTTAATAAACATTTCCTCACAGTGGAGTCTGAACTTCTGTATCTGGCAATGAGCGTCTGTTTGCACTCTCTCTCCGTCTCTCCCTCCATCTCTCCCCTCCAAGGACTTTTTCATTTGTCCTGTGACACAAACATTCCCACTTATTTATAACCTCAGCCCTCACTCTCCTGTCGTCTCCAAAGCAAAGCCACTTTCTCTTTCTCTCCTCCTCCTCTCGGCTCATTCCCTTGGTTTGTTCCCATGGTCGGCGCATAGGCAGAAAGCACTTCTCTCATTCTCACAAGTTTGTAATTAGCAGGAAGCAAATGCTTCCTGCATGCCCCACCAGAAGCGTTTTATGAGTTGCTATTTCCAACAGCGGTGCAGTTGACTTTGGTGTCTGTCCTGTCCCCCCTCGTGTAATGCTAGTGGACACGCGGCCCGTTTCCTAGCAGCGGCGGATATGTTTACAATGTCAGGGTGCAAGTGACATCACTGACGTCCTGCTCAGTGTCCCAGGACGTCTATAATAAGTGAAGGGGACAGCATTACGAGCCCCACAGCAGCACCATGTAGACTGCCTCTATGGCGCTAACAGTACTTTGATAAAAGGCCCTAAAAAGTGATTTGGCAAAGTTTAGCAAGTGGTGGCAGAAGTAGATACAATTTATGCAGCTGATTACAGAGTTTGAACTGCTGAATTTATGGATTTTCTCTGCAAAAAAACAGATTATTTGTAGGACACTTGACTATGAAAGTTTCTACATTAAGCTTTATTCTGTTAAAAGCATATGACACGTCATTAGACACATTTTCCCTATACTATACCTTAATATGGAAGATTTTCTCTGGTTTTACATTTTTGATCAGCTTTATTATTACACTTCCTTATGGGCACAGGCATATGACACAGGGCACCTGACATACGTAGAGGTAAACATTTTTAACTGTTGTCTTGCCAACCGTGTTATAGATACTGGCAGATGTTTTGGATACATTCATAATGTTCACGTTCAAGGGGGAAAATATCACGTAAATAACTCCTCAGCTACATTAACAAATTTTGATGTATTTTCTACCGAATAAAGATACAGAGACACTGAAAGGAAAGTGGTTTAATGGACCAAATTTGTACATACTTGTTTGTACATATTTGTACATACCAAATTTGTACAATTTGTACCATAAATTCTAACGTTAGCTTCATGCTAATGCTACCTGCTGGCCTCAAGTGCCAGTTTTTCACGTCTAATGGACAATCTGCTGTGAAAAAACATTTATAATGACCCGATCTGACTTGACTTTATTTCTGTGTGCTAAATTGTCTGCCAGAAAAAGACTTAAAGAGTGAATAAACATTGATATCTACAACGTACGTCTATTCATCTAGTATGACGCCTTAACGTACATACCAATGAGAAATGAGTCAATTCTATGGAACCTCTTGCCCCTTCTCTATGCTGAAACAATTAAATAAATATAACGTATCTCCCATTTCTACATTAAATTTCCACTTTGCTTGAGTAAAACTTATTTCTAATACTACAGTGCCTTGCGAAAGTACTAATACACCTTGAACTTTTGCACATTTTGTAATGTTTACAACCCTAAACGTAAAGATTTTATTTTGAATTTTTACTGAAAGTTCCACACAAGTAACAGACAACTGTGAAGTGAAAGCAAAATGATACATGATTCTGTTATTTTTCAAAAAATAGAAAAGTGAAAAACAGCAGCAGGTCTTCTGGGGTATGACTACAAGATTTGCACATCTAGAGACTGACATTTTAGCCCATTCCTCTTTACAAAACCACTCAAGCTCTGTCAAATTAGAAGGAGAGCGTTTGTGAACAGCAGTTTTCAGGTCTTTCCACAGATTTTCAATAGGATTTAGGTCAGGACTTTGACTGGGCCATTCTAACACATTTGTAGCACAATCAAAAAAACGCGCACATCCCTAACTGAGCAGTGTGCTGGATCAAAAAAAGGTAACAAATGTAAGAAGAATAAAAAACCCGCACAACTGCGTTTTAGCTCCCAAGAATAGTTTTTTTTTAATGTGTACTCACACCACTGTTGTAACGTTTCGGACTACAAGTCCTTCATCAGACAGGATGAGGACAAATTAGAAGGAGAGCGTTTGTGAACAGCAGTTTTCAGGTCTGTCCACAGATTTTCAATAGGATTTAGGTCAGGACTTTGACTGGGCCATTCTAACACATTAATATGTTTGTTTTTAAACCATTCCATTGTAGATTTAGCTTTGTGTTTAGGGTCATTGTCCTGCTGGAAGGTGAATCTCCGCCCCAGCCTCACTTCTCTGACTCCAGCAGGTTTTCCTCCAAAATGTCTCTGTATTTGGCTCCATCCATCTTCCCAACTATTCTTACAATCTTCCCAGTCCCCGCTGAGGAAAAGCAGCCCCATAGCATGATGCTCCCCCCACCATATTTGACACTGGGGATGGTGGACTCAGGACGATGAGCAGTGTTAGGTTTGCTCTATACATAACGTTTTGCATTTGGGACAAAAAATTAAATTTTTGTCTCATCTAATCAAAGCACCTTCTTCCACATGGTAGCTGTGTCCATATGACTTCTAGCAAACTTCAAACAGGATTTCTTATGGCCTCCTTTCAATAATGGCTTTCTTCTTGCCACTCGTCCATGAAGGCCAGATTTGTGTAGAGTACGACTTATAGTTGTCCCATGTACAGATTCCCCCAGCTCAGCGGCAGTACGTCGCAGCTCCTCCAGAGTTATCTTGGGGCACTTGTTTGCATTTCTGACCAGTGCTCTCCTTGTTCGGTCTGTTAGTTTAGGTGGACGGTCGTGTCTTGGTAAGTTCGCAGTGGTGCTATACTCTTTCCATTTCCGAATGATGGATTGAACAGTGCTCCGTGAGATGCTAAAATCTTGGGAAATCTGTGTATAACTTCTCCACAACTTTATCCCTGACCTATGGTGTGCTCCTTGGCCTTCATGATGTTGTTTAGTGACCAATACACTCCGACCATAGCTCTGAGGCCCTCACAGAACAGCTGGAATTAGAGAGTAGATTACGCACACGTGGCCTCTATTTAATGGTTAGGGCAAGGTGTGAACATTCTGCAGTCATTAGGAATGTTATAAAGGCAATTTAATGAACTCCGAAAATGCTGTATGAATACTTGTGCACGCCCCACTTTTCACTTTTCTATTTTTTGTAAAATAACAGTTTCATGTATCATTTTGCTTTCACTTCACAGTTGTCTGTTACTTGTGTGTGAACTTTCAGTAAAGTAAAATCTTTACGGTTAGGGTTGTAAACATGACAAAATGTGCAAAAGTTCAAGGTGTATTAGTACTTTCGCAAGGCACTGTATTTCGAATGACAAAATCTCAAATCCAAAGGCTGCTTTTTTCTATGACAGAGGGGTGGTTTCTTATCATCGTAGGAGCACATGGTCATGGGCTCTGTAAACTTGTAAAAAACAATGAAAATTCCACCAATGTTTGCTGATTTTGGGTGGTTTTTCAGATATTTTTGGACGGGTTTGGTTGCCAAGACCTGGAAACCCTACACCCAACCCACTCACCAGCCAGTCCTGTCAATATTTTAGGAACCTGTCCCACACTCATCACCATGTAATAAGCCTGAGAGGTGCTCCAGTAATCCCAGAGCGTGTGTGGGTGCCCTGCGTGCACATATTTAAGAGCTGCCAAAAGCATGCATCCTCAGGGCAATGTCTAGTGACAATTTGCGATGTGTGTTGTATGCTAGCAAGTTCCCACGCCGCACCTGTCCGAAGAGGGGGTTAGCCGAGCGTGATCCCATGCTAAAAATAGCCCTCTGCCGACCTTCACGTATTCACAAACACAGCTCTGCTGTGGTCAAATTTGGGTTTACCCTGCGAGATGGTCTTACCGCAGATGAACAGGTCGGGTTACTACAGATGGAGTTTTGTTTACAATATCAATAACAATCATCATCACACAGAGCAGTCTATGAAGCCCCTCTGTGACCAAACTTGCTCTGATCATGTCTTCCTGCGTAGGAAGACATGATCTTCCTACATGATCTTCCTTGCATGTTTGCAAGTAGCTAGTATTTGTTTACCTTTCATTTTGACCGGTTTCCTGTTCCCTATGGAGTTTTGTGTGACCATCTAGAGGTGTTTTCTTGAATTGACAAATAGGTTATAATACATTAATACCGGCTAAGGCTAAGGTGTCCAAAGTAGCTTTTACTTCAGTAGATCTTCATTTATTAATAGATGACCTAAAACAATTGACTTTTTCCACAGGACGAGTGTACGATGGAAAGGTCTACACTGGACTCTGTAACTTCAATGAGAGGTGGGAGCGACTGTCTCTGGCTCAGAAGAAAGGCATCAACCATCGCTACCAGCTGGGATGCAATTGCAGGGTAAGTGCATTCACTACTACTACTACTACTACTACTACTACTGTACAACAACTGCTACAGCTACTGCAGCACAGTTCATTCATATGATCCTACAACTGCTACTGCCACAGATACTGCTATTGCTGCTGCCAGAGAGATTAGAAAGGCCACATTGGGACGAGGCAGAGGCACTAGAGCAAAACCTTTACTCAAATATCTGATCCAACTGTATCGAGTTCAGAATCAGAGCTTTGTGAAATTTCCAAAGAGAATTCATTAACCTCTCACCCCGCCTGAGCCGAGTGCATTTTCTCCAGTTCGGCTTTACCCAAAGCTAACAGCTTCTTGACTGGAGAGCAACAGTGTATTGCCTCATTTGAAAGCTGAGACCTACAAAAGTGATTGTAACTTTGTTGTGACATAGGCGCCGCGTGTTTGTCACATTTTTAAAGTGTTTTGTTGGTTTTGGACACTCTTTTGCGGCATTTTCATCCTCGTTTTTGTCACTATTTTGATACTTTTTTTGAAGCTTTTATATTTTGGTAAAGGCAAACTGGAGAAATTATGCTCGGTTCAGGTGGGGGTTAAGATGTTAATATTTGTTTGGAAATTCACAGATTCCAGTTGTTTTTTATTAAGAGATGAATAAGAAAACTGATGGGGCCCTCTGAAGGAGAAAAGAAACACGCAAGACACCTTTGCCCAAAATAATACTGTCCAGATGACTACATTGAAGAGAATTTCCAACAGTGATCTGCACTGAGTTTCATTGAAAATGTTTCACCTCTCATCCATCAGTACAACTGTTCTTGCAGTTGCATTTATACACCTCCAGTGGGACTTTCCATCTGGTTTGCCCTGAAATCTGCTCTTATCTCATTAAATGGCCTGCGATGAGTATTGGCTCCAAGAATTGGCATCTGCTTCTGTCTCAGACCGTTATTATGCCCATGTCGTGGTTTTGCTATGATCCAAAAACAGAGGGACCATTGATGGTTTCCCTGTCCTCACAAAGATGGCCTTTCTCACCATATTTACATTCAAGCACAGATTACGACATGAAACCCCCGTACATCTGTATGCTATGTGTTCCACTTCTTTCCAAATCATTTTGCATTGTGCTATAAACTGTTTAAAACGCGATAACAAAAAATCACATACTTTCCATTTGCAACTTGGCCTGTGCTCGGCGGATTATTTGGCCCATTAAACTCAGACATGTTGGTGAGACATTATCGAATTACTTGAGTGGCCCGTTTACGTCTTCATTCCCTTGTTTTACGAGGCTGAGATGTGCAGCTGCTGACAGTGGAGTGAGCGTTCTACTGTACAACTCTTGGCCGCTTCAGTGTAAGTGGATTAACAGAGATGCATGTGTTCCCAACGCAAACTACTAGCCACTGTACACCAGGGAGAGTGAACATGCCAGCGGCCCCCAGGCATCTGCAAAGGGCCATCTATCAAGAGAGAGCACAACAAGGTGTAAACATCCGCACACAGAAGGAGCATAAGCTTTATAAGTTAACTACACGATCACTAAGAATAAAAATAATGGGCAAAGTGTTAAGAGACAGCATTAGTAACAAAAAAACATGAATTTGTTTTTACTTTAAGGACAACTCTACAATTACTTCTACCACCAACCACTGCCACTACTACAAGGCACTACTATCGCAATGACTGCCAACATGACTGCCACCACTTCTGCGTACCATCATAACTGCCATCACTATTATTATTACTGACAACGCAACTGCAACATCAACTACAGGACCAATTAGTATTTACAACCACTACAAATCAAATAAATGTTTTTTTTCTAGCCTACACAACAAACAAATTAAAGTTGATTCATGTCGTTCCATGTTGCGTTTTTTTTTGTACTCGTAATTGTCCGTGAGAGTAATACTACACTGAGAAAAGACAAAGGGAGAGAGAGATATTGTACCTTGTTGTCCAATTTCACAATGGAGATCTTCTTTTTCCGCTCAAACTTGGCAGTAAATACTGCTAAAGTGGCGCTAGCCCACAGTTAGCATTGCCGGTTAGCATGTTAGCTTCTTCTGATCGTGATAAACCAAGTAACAACAACGTTTTGCAAAATGTTCATCAACAAACCGAAAGCGGTAGACAGAATACAGTACTAAGAAATGCGAGCCAAAAGTGATTTTGTAGACAACTGAGAGCAGTGAGGGAGATGTTTTCCAGTAGTGTGTATTGAGGCTGCTGGGTCGCCGCAGGGAAAGTTGCAAGTGTGGTTTTCTGGCCAGAGACACCAGGAGGAGATGAAAGACCCCCCAATTATCCCATTAATACTTGTATTACTCTCAGAGGGACTACGAAAAGGATTTATTAAGGTAAAACAGTTACTTAGTTCTGCTTTAAATGTATACAGTCTAAAAATGTATATAAACTATACTTCATAAGCATGAAGCTTGTGTCTCCAGATATGTGGTCAACATGTTCCCACCAACTGATGACTACTGTAAACTACGAAAACATTTTAGATGAAGTAATAGTTGTTTTTGTTGACATTTTTTGCTTTGCTACTCAAGACAATTTTCTAATTTGAGAGCAGAATGAGCCCCAAACTTGGGGTTGCCAAATCATATGGCTATAGCATGTTCACATTTAGTAAAACATGTGTTCTCTTATGCAGCTTAAGGCAACCCCAGCTGTACTCCTAAACATCAACAGTTTAACAAAAACTTGCTGGAATAAACAATATCAAAGGAACCATCAAACATCTTTCTTCACGCCTCTGCACATTTCATTAAAGTCCCCTCCATCCTCCGCATACCGTCACTGATAATCATTGACCATGAAGAAGGCAGGAAGCGTGTTGTACCCGCTAGAAAATCATTCTCTACACATCATTAAAAACACTTAAAGCCGGAAGTTATGTGAAGCGTGTAGGACAGACTCCGCTGCCTTGAAAAACAAAGCTAATTCAATTTCCCGACTCATTCATATCCTTGAAAGTTTAGCCCTCTCTACTTTCTTCTCCTCGAGCACTTTTTGAGGCGGATGACTGTGTTTTGCTGTCACAAATCGTTTCCGCTCATCACCTCTCTAACCGGTTATATAAAGTGTTCCGTCACATTCATCCCGGGGCGACTTTTGTGAGCGCACCTGGGTGAGTGACACACAGAAAGACGTGGTAATAAATGGTGTAAAATTATTCGGAAATGCATCGTCGGGGAAATGAATGATCTTTTGATGCGTGACACTTGAGGTGACGTTAGCGGTTAGTGAAAAATGCGAGCAATCAGGAAAGCGAAGATGGCGCGGAGGAATGTGACCTATTTGCCATTTATGAAATCAAGAAAGTTTCCGACGATAATCCTTAACTTTATGTAAGAGGTGGTAATGCGAGGTATGATGGCATTAGAAAAGGAACTCAGCATTTAGAATGTAAGGGAAGTTTCTATGGGTTGGAAAGTTAAATGGATCTGGCACTTTGGCGTTTTCTGCAACTATGTTATAATGTTCCCTCATCAAAACATCATAAATCAAAAAACAACATTGCACACTCATAAGCCGATGTCCAAATTTTAATGATTTTAATCATCAAAACATACCTAGGGTTGTGTTTTGAGTGCCTTAAAGGGGTAGAGACAAGTGAAACTTTGAACAAGCCTTTTTTGATAAACGCAGTGAAAGACAATGATCATGAAGTGGTTGGAACAATGGGTGAGGATGAGAATGGATCCTCTCTTTGGTCCTCATGGCGGGGTGCTGATGTTGCTGCAATACCACCCCTACTGGATATGTGTGACTCCACAAAGCTCGCTATAATATCGAATCGAATGTTAATGGGGAATAGAGGACTACTATTTCTATATCCCTGGGTTGGAATTATTACCAAATTCCTGGAAGAAACTTGCTTTAAAGGAATAGGCCACCGTTTTTCCATACTGAGATATGTTCTTACCTTAGCTTAGACAAGTTCATCTGTACCTGTCTGGCAGTGACGTGCGGTGAGGTTTGTTGCTGGTGAGGCACATGCTATTGACTCCAATATAAGTAAACAAATAAATAATAAGTAAACAAAACTGCAGGAAAAAAATGCAACTTGCCGTCTCTGGTATAGCATCCAATAGCAACACATTTAAACATAAAATACTTTCTCACGATATTGCAAATAAAAATTAAAAGACAACATAGTGGACTTGACCAGGACTCGTCCCCGACCCTCCAAGTGATAAGTTAATGACAATCCTGATGCTCCAAGCGGGTGGTACGCGATAGTGGCGACATTTCCAGCATAAAGACTCGTCTACAGCATTTCATCCATAAAATGTCAGCCTAATCAGTTTTCCCTTTTACTGACTCCTTTACTCCTAAACCGTGCAGAATAATCTAACAGGCTGGTTTTCACTTGTAGTCCACATGTTTTGTAGAAATGTGTAGCGCTGACACAGCGCCCCCCTCGTATCGTCACGGCAGTGCATTGGAGGCGAGCCTCACTTCAGGACTATCAAAACGCGGTTTAAAGTCAAATGAACAGATTAAACAAGTTGTTCTTATGCCTGATTCTTTATCCAGGTGATAGAAAACCAACGCGCCCAACAAAAACCCATTTACAAATGTATTTTACTTTTAGGGGGCGAAAAAAGCCCCGAATGGGAGAGAGCGCTGAGCGAATGAGCCGAGCTCAAGTGTGTGCGGGACGCTGGAGGCTCGCCGCAGCTCCGCCCTCTTTACACGATATCGACAACTGGTAAAACATTTGGGCATTTTTTAACCACGAGATTGATTAAAATCATAGGAAATCCCAATCATCCTAAGAGAAGGGACTTGTTTTTATAAAGTTTATTGTATTTTTTAATTTTTGTTATTTTCCATGATGACTGGTGAGGCCTGGCCTCACCTGCCTCCCCTGACCGCACGTCACTGCTGTCTGGTATTCACGTGTGCCTTTCGTAACATAAACACAGCACAGACAGCGTTAGCATTTAGCCTCTCTCTTCTCCTCTATAGCTCCAAACGAGGTGAAGATAGAAGCTACCAAACTCTTCCACGTTTTCCCTATTTAAATATGGTTACGTGAAGTGTTACACAATAAAGTATAATTACACAAAATTAAACAATGTGGATTTTCTAAGCGGATAAAAAGGGGAACTATATTGTAAGGCGTAATAATACCAGGAGTAATTGGACATCCGCGCAGTGATATCTTCACTTTACTGTGCGGATGCCGAAGTATTCCTGGTATTATTACGCCTTACAATATAGTTCCCCTTTTTATCCGCTTAGAAAATCCACATAGTTTAATTTTGTGTAAATATACTTTATGGTGTAACACTTCACGTAACCATATTTAAATAGGGAAAACGTGGAGGAGTTTGGTAGCTTCTATCTTCATCTCGTTTGGAGCTATAGAGGCTAAATGCTAACGCCGTCTGTGCAGTGTTTACGTGACTGAAGGCACACGTGGAGACCAGACAGGTACAAATGAACTTGTCTAAGGTAAGAACATATCTCAGTATGTAAAAACGGTGGCCTATTCCTTTAAAGAGGAGCATTTGACAAAATCTTCAAATTAGAAATTGCGACTTAAGATCTGGAGATGGGTGCCGATGTTCTGAACTGCAAACGCTCACTGGCCATACAGGTTGCTCTGAAGGATGGAACAAATGCAATGGTCAAATTTCCCTATGGAGACAATAAAGAGTACATTCCCTAAACCTAACCTTAACCGTACCTTAACCTCACCAACCTCATACATTGAAATCAGACCAGTCTGCTAGAGAGGTGCACCTGACCCAGAGCACCTCACAGGTTGCTCTAGCGGTAGGCGAGACAGACAAATTCAAGACAAAGCTACACACAAATGGTAAAAGCCTGCCCAACTTGTGAAACTTTACTTAACTGCATCTTCCTCTTCTCTTTCCACAGATTAAACCATGTCACTATCTCCCCTGCTTCGTCACATCCAAGAACGAGTGCCTATGGACGGACATGCTGTCCCACTTCGGATACCCCGGGTACCAGTCACGGCACTACGCCTGTATCCAGCAGAAAGAGGGCTACTGCAGCTGGTATCGAGGCATGACCTCCCGCGACAAAACCACTATTAACGCCACCGACCCCTGAACCTAAACGCTGCATCAACCTGAATCCACTGCCGCCTCCCAAAATCCTACAACCCCCCCTCAATCTTAAAGAGTGTAACTGGACTTGTCTGCTTGCTCTGTGTGGGCATCCTTTGACGGGGCCACGGAGGAAAAAATAAATAGAAAATGCACCAAACTATGACAGTGCCTGTAAAATAGCACTTCTGATAGAGGAGAAAAAAAAGTATATTGTTGTACAGATCATTTTGCCAAATCTCAAAAGTCAATATTTTTGCCCTATTGTGACAGACAAAGTAGTATGAGACTTTGTGGGAATGAGAAACGTATACTATCATGCTGCTCTGTAGTTGGCACGGGATCAAGAAAATAAGCTAAACAGCAATGTCCCCATACCACTTTTCCACAGAAGTACGAATATAGGAGCCTCAGAGGTTACTACACTACGTTAAGCAAAAAGGTACTACAGCGGCCAATAAGGGACAAACCTCAGCACCCACCAAACTGCCATAGCCTCTGAAGGCAAATTTGTTGGCGTGTGATGTGGAATGACCTGCCAATTTAGTCGTCATGAAACAAACTGCCACTAGAGAAATTGTCAAGAAAAAAAAAACTGTTGAAATGTTACATAGCCTAGTATTTTTATTACTGCATTGAGCATCTTGCAATATCGATAGATTTACTGTGGAGAAAAGGCTGCCAATAGTTGTGAAGATTATCTGTATTGTAGTCATTTCTGAGCATATAAACCAACATTATTCGGCATCAAAGCACGTCCATATTATTTCAATTTATTTACTGTAGCATTGTGTGAATGGAAGACGATGCTGGACTCTCTGTTACGATGGAGAGGCAGGAGGGCGATGTGCCCCTGCATTGCCAGCGATACTTTATGCTGTATATAACATAAGCTAAACACGGCTGAAACCTCTGTGACTGGTGTATGGGTTAGCAATGTACATGGTTTTCAACATTTAAAAAAAAGACAGCATTGATCAATGAAGGACAATAATCTCCTCACGGCTGCCAGTGTTAAATGTATTTTTGCATCTTTGTCAATCATAACTGTCCCCATGAAAAAGTCCATGCTAAACAGAGGTTTCGCACATTAAGATATTTTGTAAGTGTACATTATTACTTTTTTTTTCTTTTGTATTTAACTATTTGAAATGGATATTATAATATATACTATATAAGAATGAAATTAACAGTATTGTAACTAAATCCGTTTTCATTTCACCTGTTTTTTTTATGGTTATCCAATCACTGCCGAACCTTCAATCCATTCCATAAAATGACACAGAATGCCACAGTTTGGATGAATAGGTCTTGTCATTCTGAGTATATGATGATATTTTATATGTTCCGATGGCTTTATGTGAACTAAAGGGGAGGTATTCAGCACAACTCCTCCCTCTCAGAGCACGAGAAGCAAACCCATAAACTGACACTTTGCCACAACAAAACCGTAAGCTGCAGCCCCTTCTGATACAAGCATCAGACAATTTTAGTTATTGATCAAGATGTGTTAGAAATAATTGCCAGACACCAGAATAAGCATAATACCCTCCTTAAAGGTCAAAACTAAAGCTGTCACCAAGGTATAGAAAAGATTATAATAATAATTTGACAAAAGCTGAGCCTGAAGCAGAGCTGCCCCACTAGGTCATAACACACTTCTTAAATTGACAATGCTAGACGGTCAACACTCCTATTTAAAGCCACACTGTGCAACATTTCACCCCAAAAAATTGAATAAAATATACAAGCATAAGGTCAGGTTTTTGTTTTGATAACAGCATGCGTCTGTACTGTAAAGGCACCAGCTCGTCTTCATGGTGATGCTGCTGCTTTGCTTTGACTACTATTCTTTTGCAACTTTCTTTGGCTTTAAAAATTGCAGATATGTAAAATGGCGGACTACGAAGTCCGGCAACCTTTTGCAATTTAATATAGCTATATTCTTTACGAAGATTCGTCAAGAGCAACAATAGTGTTAAAAGCCTATTTTTCTCTGTGGCATTACTGTGTCTTTCTCTGTGGTTCAATATTGTGTAAATACTCAGCACAGAAACACTTGGTCAAATTCTTAAAAAAAGAAAAAAAAACTCAAGGGGTCTGTTTTTGTGGTAGGGGTTAGAGATGTTGGACTTGATTTCTGTGTTTTATATTTTTATAATAAAGCGTTAAGGAAAAGCGAGCCGTGGTATGTTGTTGTTCTTGCATTGGTTTTGCACTCACCATCTGCGCGTGGCCAGGGAAGAACATCTGCTCATTCAGAGGGAACTTCTCTGGGCCCAGGGAGTGGTACAACTTAATCATCTGAGAGAACTGCAAATACCAAGAACAACATAGTCAGGGGTCAGGGGCTGGATATGATTAACTCAAATTAAGGTAGAAACCTTCCGCCAAAATATTGGGAAAACATACAATTAAACCAATCAATAAGTTAGCTTAAGCATTTTACAAAAGTAAACATGCAACTGATTCTGGACTGTAATATAAAGGCACATTTTTAAAATAAGCCTTCCTCTAAAAAAGTAATAGATGAACAACACTCATAGTGAATTAACAGATACATTTTGAGAAATGCTACATGACACTCACTAAAGCAAGAACGTTAAGAGATTCAGACACAATTCTAGAAAACTGAAATGTAAGCCACAAGGCCATCAACAAGAAACGAGAAAAGTACATTTCTCATTGCAATAATAGGTCAAACACAGGGAAGCGAAATTGTACTTTACTAACATGGAAGACTCAGGCAACAGAACTTATTATGATGCTTCCATGACTTAGCTTCTCTAATCAGCACAACAGTTTTCAGCAGTGCTAGCATAATTGCACAAGGGTTTTCTAATCATCAATTACCTTTAACATGAATAGCTAACACAATGTACCATTAGAGCACTGGAGCGATGGTTGCTAGAAATGCACCTCTGCACACCCAGGTATTCAATTATAAATCACCCATTTCCATCTAGAATAGGCATTCACAACATTATGTCTAGACTGTATTTCTAATTAATTTAATGTTATCCTCATTGAAATAAGCAGTTCTTTATTGTGACCCCAAACTTTTGAATGGTAGTGTATACAGTATAGGCATTTATCTGGGCTACAAATTTGAGACACTGATAGTTGCAGTTTTTACTTCCAGTACTTCCAGTACCACCACTATAACTAGTTTTTTCCATATAAATCTACCACATAATAATGGAGGACTCTCTATATGAGTAAATATGATATGAAGATTGTACATTTGGGTTTTGTTTGTTTTTTATTGACACTTCGTGTTACCTCAGTAAAGGAGGAAAAAAATATGACGATGCGTTCCTCAGTCAATCAATTATCCAGGGGAGCTAAACCTTCAACTGTAACGCACTCTTAGCAACAGTAAAACATCTGGTAGCACACCAGAGAGGTCACAACCTAAAACTCTCGGGCTCAAATGAGGTTCCACATGCCACTGGTATGGACAGAAGCAACCAAGCCAAATCGCAGTATATTAACACAACACTTTGACAGTGTAATGCATGACTATTTCATCCCTATAGCATTTGGTCTATGAGGCAAGATATGTGGATATGAGGTACATATACCTACCACCCAGGGTTTGCTGCAGAAGTTGTAGATGGAATAGAGGGAGTTGATACTGGCAACGCCTCCAAAATGCAGCCCAATGACCAGGTTCCTGAAGTCCTCTCCTGGGATCATGCTGTAGGCGTGTTGGCGAATCAGGACAAAGTCTGGTTTGAACGACCTGTAAAAGAAACATTGATGAAGCCACTTTTCATTAATCAAGTTTTTCATTTTCAAACTCTGTCCAAATCAAAACTCAACTGAATCTAGACCAAAACAAGGTTAAGAGATCAGACGATCCGCTCATATAGCACACGCATAGCGGGGACGGGTAGAGGTAGACCCGGTCACAGTGCACTCAGGGCGGGGACAGGCAGCCGCAGCCTCCGCTCTGAGCCCTGGGCCTGAGTGGAGGCTGCTGAGGTGCGCTCAGACTGGGGACAGACAGTCTCGGACCTGGGCTCAGAGCACAGTGGCACGGGGAGACAGTAATGCACATACATTCTCATACACATGAGGAAAAGCCCGACATTACGCAGGTTAACACGCGGTCTCCGCGGGGTGCCATATGCGCATTCATTGCACACAGCCACGACTTAGTCCATATGCTGTAAATATGTCGGATTTTCAGCAGCGTTTTGCAGCTTGTGATCCAGAGAACGCTACCATGTCGCGCAATGTCTCCTATTTTTCAGGTATGTGTGTCTCTGTGTGAGTTTGCCTTACGTCTGCTCTCTTCCCCTCTCATGCTCTGTACACGCCAGCCCCGTTCATTTTTGGACGGAATTAAAGTCCACAGGGAAAAGAAAGCACTTTACGAATGCGCACCACATCACAAGAGAAAAGAAGCAAACCGAAAAATGACATAGAGGGCTGAAGGAGTACAGAACAGGCTGGCGCTACGCAGTCAGGCCCGGGGTTGAGAGAGAGGCGGCCGAGAGGACGGAGCGTCAGCCCGGGGCTGAGTGTGAGAGGCGGCCGAGAGGACGGAGCGTCAGCCCGGGGCTGAGTGTGAGAGGCGGCCGAGAGGACGGAGCGTCAGCCCGGGGCTGAGTGTGAGAGGCGGCCGAGAGGACGGAGCGTCAGCTCGGGGCTGAGTGTGAGAGGTGGCCGGGAGCTGCCTCTCACACTCTGCTAGCTTAAACATGGAGAGGCTTCTTCGTGACTTCAGCTGAACGATTCTGCAAAAAAGTGAAAATCACCAATAAAAAAAAAAAAACTTATTTTGCGTTTTACTCAAGACACAGGCTGCCGACTTGTGTCCCTCGTTCCCACGGTGGGTCACATATTTGCATGTCACAGGAGGCAATGGAGGCAGGCTGTAAAGTGGATTTATGGCGAGTCTCTCTTGGTCCAAAAGTGCAGCTTATGTTTGAACAGACCCACTCCAGCTGTTCCTGCTCTCAGCTGAAAACACATCAAAGACAGCCCAAACCTTTTGTATGATGGACTGACACAAACCACATCTGGGTCCCAGCGATTCAAAGTCTGAGGGCTATGATGATGGACTCTTACTGACAACACAGTTGCACAAATGTAGTGTTGTTTAAGGTCCTACGTTATGTTTGAGTAGTCTGAGAAATGTACTCTCGCTTTTCAGGGCTCAAAATGCATGACTCCAGACTTCTTATGTAATTTTAGCTCTCACATTTTCTCCAACTAAGACAGCTACCTAATGTTATTACTAGCAGCCATTATAATGCTCTGTTCCAGAGAAGCTTAACTATACTGAAGTTTTGTGTGTAGACATTTTGAGACAAAAGTATTTTTCTGCATAAGCCTAGCAACCCTACTCTTTTTAGACATTTCCCGGTGGACTATAAGCATTTAGCACATTCAAAAATTACAAAGTACTATATTCAAAAATTGCCCAATAGATGAGAAAAATATGCATTCTGAGCCCAGCTAGCCACAATAGCATGTAGTTGGACGCTAACGTTAGCATTATGGATGGCGCTCAATATTATTTATACACAAATTTGGGCTGTTGGATCACTTTCTTTCTCTCCGTATCATTTTATCTTTACTGTAATTCAGCATTTGTTAACGCAGTTGTTGAGCAGCTCAGAAAATGTCTGTCTCTTTCTCCCTGAAGGATTCAATTTGACTTCCAAAAGAATCCCCCATGACTTGCCAAGAAATACCATCTCAAGCCATTCCAATAAATCTACTCACTCACCTTTTTCATGACATTTCAGAAGCATGACTGTGACTGATTGATGTTGGGGTGAAGTGCTAAGGGACAGAAATCTTTAGACAAGTTTTGAACCAACAATCAAATAGTCCGGAGGCAAATGCTTATACGGAATGCTGTTTCCAAGTGCCAAGTGTGCAGCAGGCTACCGAGTCCAAAACAGTGCAGCCCAAAGGCATTATCTTTCCCCCGGTGTTGCAATTGTACAGACATAGAAACAGCGGTGCTACCAGTACTACTACCATTATGACATCTAACAGTTTTACTCATACTAAACATCATCAAACTCCACCTCATTATAACCTGTTCATGGTAGAAAGACCTGATGCAGAAGAAACTATTTGCAGTATGATGCCTTTGCTCACCTTGATGGAGCCAGTGGCCTATAACCACGGGGCATTACAGTGCTGTGCCACCCATTAACTTTGTTTTTTATCTTTTCTAAAACTCCCTGGGGGCTGTGGATTACACCTGCGCGGGACATTTAAGCTTGATGACGCGAATCCTCAGCGTCCCGCAGTCATCTCTTCACGGCCAATATGCAAATGCGCCCTTTTAACAGGCCATTAGGGGAGCAATAAAAGCTGATAACAGGCCATGAGCAGGGTTAAACATTAGGACACCAGCTAAAATGTATCCACGTGGAGTTCGGAGCACTTGGGAAGTCAATTGAGCGAGTTATGGACAGATGTTCTCCTTAGCAAACAGCCCAGAGATGAAAAACAGAAGGCCTTGCTGTGTCTTTATAGGAATGCACTGCGCGTATAAGGCGATTACACAATATATGGTTTGTGGCCAACAGGTTGTTTTTATCAGCAGCACAAGATTCAGAGTCAAAATCTTGATTCAAGTAAAAGTATTGTAAGAGCTTCACAGTTGATTGATACATTTCATTGCTTTAACAATCTAAATCACTATAAGCCTTAACTTACTTCCAGTACCACCACTATAACTGCACTGCCAGACCGAAAAAAGGCCCCACAAAAAAAAGGTCACACGCTTAAATATTCTGACTCGTCTTTAGCTTTGGTTGCAGCACACATTTGCTGCTGTGGCATTGTTTCAGTAAGATTCTGCAATGTCAAGAGATCAAGTGTGGCATTCATTTTTTTTTTACCGGAATCTTGTATTGATACAATACAGATAAACTGCTCAAATAAATAAATAAAATGATGGGAGCGTGACCACTGCCGACCAAAGCCTTCTCCAGCACATCCCAAAGATTCTCAATGGGGTTAAGATCTGGACTCTGTTGTGGCCAATCCATGTGTGAGAATGTTGTATCATGCTCCTTGAACCACTCTTACACAATGTGAACTCGATGAATCCTGGCATCTTGAAATATGCCTGCGCCATCGGGGGGAAAGAAATCTAATCATGGAATAACCTGGTCATTCAGGATGTTCATGTCATCAGCTGATCTCATTCTTTGGGCACATAGTGAACCTAAACCTGACCAACTGGAGCAACAGTTTGCAGAGCAGAACAGTTTGTTGTTTATTATTGTATTTATCTTTACTCATCTTTGCCCTCTGGATATGCTCCAAAGAGTTGTTTTTGGGTCGGGGGGTTGGCTGGTTGTCTGCACAAAGTCCCTATGTCCTGCTTTGAGCTTGGCCCTTTTCCATATCAGTGTCCCATCAGCCTGTCTCTCATCGATAAGAGCTGTTGAATACCACAGCCTCAGACGCACATGCCAGAGATTGTATACACTCGAACAATGAACAATTGTGTAAAACTGGCAACACATCACAGCAAATATCTATAGTAGAGTCTTATGCAGCATATAATGTCTGTAGGGGTTACATGAGATTTTGACCAAAGTAGTTTTGATGAGAGGACGATTATGGCATTAGGTTCAGTACAATAACGTTATATAGTATACACAAAGGGGTTCGTGGTTCAAAATGTGCCTGACCGTATGCTGCAGTTGTGTAGCTGAGCATGACACTTAACCTGCATTGCTTTCTCCCTTCACAGTGTGTGGTTGGTTATGGAAAGAAGCATGCTCTCGTTGAAAGTCCATGTGGCATGTTTTTGATATGAACTTTAATTTGTCCTGGCAACCAATTACTGTATAAGTATAAGGAGCAGCTCTGTTATTATCCAAATCACTAGATGTTCTTTTTGGTAAGCTTCGTGCTGCGGTTGTTTGGACGATGGGTTAGCTAGCAATGCCGACCCTGCGGCACCAGCTGCTTTGGTGGAGGCACAAACTGCCAAAGCCACATTGTGCGGGAGATCATTCATGGTTGTGTGAACAGATGGAAGAAAATAGTACAAAAAAGTATGATATCAACAAAGATTGAAAAACAAAATCTAATCGTGACCTGATGAAAAGGTCCAATGGATATGGTGTATTAGAATTAGCATTGTAACAACATAACACACATAACAAACCTTACTTTGGCTTGGTGCAATTATTTGGAACATTGTTAAGATTTGTTTGTTATTTATGTTTACTCTTCTTAGTGAACGGTAGAGTAGATCCTCAGGGCCCATTTGGCCAGCATTCAGCAGGACAGGGTTATCTCAGAGAGCTACTACAGCCATCTCACAGTCTCTTCAGTCCTGCCTCAGGGACAAGACTGCAGAGTCTCAATCAGTGACAGGTCTAACTGAAGGACAGCTGAGCTCTCCCGTTCCTTCCCCTTATTATGTACATATTTGATGCTCAGTATATAATGTTAACTGTTAACACCCTTACTAGGTAGAGGGTGGTGAAATTTAGATTTTTTTGCAATCCCCTCTGATTAACAGTAGGGGTGCGCCGATGCCACTGTTTCTAAGTACTTTCAGTTGAGTACTCGCCGATATGAGTTCAAGGCATTTTCTTCAAACATAATTAGGTTATAAACTGACTTGTTCATAGCAGATGGGCCAGTGATTAGTTACTTTACTCAGTTAGATTTACATGAGTAAACTTTCCAATAACCTATACTTTAAAGAGAGGTTATATCAGAATATAACTTATTCCAACTTACTTTATTTATTTTTATTCTAATATATATATATATAACTTCTCACTTCGTCGATTAACAAAAAATCACATGTGCACTGTCCATTATAGACGCAACAACCCATGTCCAAAGGTTACTGAATGTGTGTTGTATTTATTAATTAATTGTAATAAGAGTATTTAGATGGTTAATTATTGCTACCACTACGAGATAGGCCAATGCAAAAAGAGGCCAAACTACAACAACATGTGGATTTAGCTTGTGTTTGCGTATAGAAACTAAGTAAGTGGTTGGTTATTTTTGCTGCAGCTAAATGTTATGGTAAATGGTCACATTTATATAGCGCCTTTTCTACTTGCTTTAGGCACTCAAAGCACTTTACATCAAGGAACCAGTCACCCATTCACACTCTCATTCATATACCAGTGTACACAGACAATATGGGCATACTGTAGTTCTTTACCGTTTAGTCGGATTTAGTCTGTTTGTTTTTACAAAAGGGAAGGACTTTTATTTGTACAGCACCTTTCACAGACATGGTCACGAAGCGCTTTACATGGGACAATTACATTCACTCTGCAGTGATTGTAAGCTATGTTTTTTAAACTTCAGTTTACCCTGCGGTGAGACTGACAGAAGCGCTGTCGCGACTGCACACATCTGCGCCAACGGTCACTCTGTCCACCATCATACATTCACACGCACACATCATTCATCCTGGCCTATTGTACATGTTTTTAGTGGTAGGGGAAACCAGAGTGCCCGTAGGAAACCTACGCAGACACAAAGAGAACATGCAAACTCCACACAGAAAGGCCCCATCCAAGTGGGAATCGAACCCGGGACCTTCTTGCTGAGAGGCACGAGCGCTAACCGCTGCGCTACCGTGCCACCATTGAACAGATGCATTAAGTCACTGAGCATGAAGCAGCTAACAAGCGCCAGAGCCGTTAGCAGCTAGTTAGCAACATTAGCATGTTTGTCCTGTAAACATTGCAGACCCAGCGCTGTGGAATGATGAAGACATTTAGTACTGGTTAAATTCACCACAGAGTCTGATTTAGGAAATGTAGTTTGAAATAAAGTCAGCTCTATGGGGAATATTGTATTTCCGCTTAAGAATTCTCCAGCTTGTTGCTGTGCTCAGCTGAGAGGTGCGCCCTGTGTGCGCCGCATGTCAAGTGGTATCGGTTTCTGGTATCGGGACCACATTAAAGAGACATTAAAAAGAGGTATTCATTTCTTTTTACTTGCATGTGACCTTTTCTCCATGGGGATTTTTTAAATGGACATCGAACCTGGCCTATATCTGTGTGTGTAAAAACAAATATGTGAATAGTCTCTTCTGTGTGTGGTCTAGATGAACTGTCACCAAGGGGAAGTCTGAATATACAGTGTGCTTGATGGGCTGAGGAGAGCGGAGGCTGCACAGGTTGAGCCCACACAAAGCATAATAACAGTGAGGTATAAAAAGTGCATTAGACATGGCTCTGTTATTGTCATCGAGCTGCCTCCCACTGCTCTGGAGTCTGTGGTCAACTATTCTAATGCTCTCTGCTGCAGTAGGCATACTTTAATACTGTACCTTTGTCAGCCTTTTAGACATGCTGTACACAAGTTAAAGGACTGGGTAAGAAATTAAATCCTGAGTTAAGTCTTGGGTTTGCTTCAGCTGGATTATGGTGTTGCTAATTTTGCCAAGAATGTCGCCTTAGCCGTGGCCACTTCTGTAAATGCATTCCTCTTTTGGTGAGAACAAATCGCGCATACATTCTGGAAAACCAACACAGTAGCAAACGATGCTCTTGAGTGATTAGTCAAACACACTGCATGAGAAAGCCCGTGCAGCAGTGGGACCAAACGCTGCAGTGAGCTGGCTGCAGCAGTGTCCTGTCACAGAGCCAGACCAGAGCGGAGCTGGAGGTTTGGCCGCGGGAGTTGAGGAGAAACAACACGCCACAGCGACAGGATCTTCAGCGACTGCCACGTCGCTACATGCACAACAGATATATCAAAGTATGTGCAGTATTTCACTTTTTAATCCATCTGTCCTTTGTAGGTTCAGTCGATTGTTCCCTTTCTTTTGCAATACTCTGAAGTGAATGAAATGGGTGAAGTGTCTCGCCCTGTGATTCACAACCCTATATTTGGAGTCCCTCAAAAGATTAGATAACAAGTTTATGTCATTGCACAATTGTGTAAAGTAATTTGGTTACACTTTATATTACACTACCTTGATACATACACAATTCTGTGCAATGAAATCTGCTTTGGAACAATCTGTAATAACTAGTACAGAGACATAATGTAATAAGACGTATGACTCTTAGGGTTAGAGCTTAAGGGGAGAGTTAGGATCTTATTTGAGATGTTCTGTTAATTATATGAACATCTCAAACAGTGCTTTGTAAGTGTTAAAACAGCCGCTTTGAAGTGTAACAGGTTCTCTTATACTAACAAGGCAAATCAAAATCAAAATATGATGTGCTAAATGTATCATTGAGAATGTGTAAAGTTAAATCACAAACGAGTACGTTGTGTGTTTGTGTGCATGCTGTGTTCCTATGCTCTTGTACTTTGTTCCTTGTAATATGTTCCTTTGTACTATTGTGATGTGTTATTTTTTATTGTAATGATTTCGGGGGTGAGCGCTCATAAGCTCTTGCTTCGGCCCACTCCTTTTGAGCAGAACTTCAACTGCTCAAATAAACAAATAAACTAAACTATTTCCTATTACATTATGAACCTCCAAACTACAAATACATATTATTCCATTAGGTCCAATTTATTTACACATAGGGTAGTGTAAAATAAAGTGTTACCAATAATTGTAAAGCTGTACTGCCTGAAATACTCCCTTATCAAACCGTGAAAGTCGGAGGTGGTTGAGTCAAATTTCTCAGTTGTCGCCTAAATGCGTTTCTTTCTCTCACAGCTCATTTCAGCCGGCGTTCTAAGTGACACAGAGTTGAGACGTGAACACGGCGGACCGCCAATGCTGGAGGAATATGCGCTATATTTTGACACACATGGTCTGTTTTTCGTTCACAAATGTTTACCATGTGGATCTATGGAGCCAAATTAAAGCCCAAAACGTAGAATTTTCCCAATAAATAAAATATTGAAATACAAGCATTTATTTTATGACAGATATTTTCATAATTGAAAAATCCCTCATGAATGTACAAACAAACATGTGCCTTTGCTGTGAGCAGGTGGAGACGATGACTAAGGTCAGCAGAATTTGAGATTTTAATTGGTTAGGTCCCCATCCAAATCCATTCTTTAATCACCCACTGCAGTATAGGCATATTCTGTGTTGAGCTAGTCATTAGGAGCATGTTTTGTACTGATAGCAACAGTCAATCAATCAATGGTTTTGTATAGCCCAATATCACAAGGGGAGTTGCCTCACAGGGCTGCACCCAACATTAAAACTAAATGCCTAAATAAACAAGGCAATGTACAGTTCAGGCAAATGAAGTATCCAGGCAAACATAAAGTCGGCAGCAGGTGGTGACGAGCCGCGTGGGTGTCCCCTGTCGACTCTCCGGCACGGCGAGGAATAACTAAAAAACCCAGTGGGAGAAAAAAGAAACCTCGAGGAGAACCATAGAAGGAGAGATCCACTCCCATGGACGGACAGATAGACTGCACGCTGGCAAGAGATTCCTTGGTATTTCCACAGTACCGGTAACAGCTGTAGCAGAAGTGGTAGTGGTCCTTTTTTTTATTTTAGTAATCTGATGTCAGAGCAGAGGTGAAACAGAGATGTGTGAGAGCCAGGTTTCATTAGGACTTCAGAAGTGCAGAGGTCACAGACATGAGACACAGAGGAGACAAGGCTGTATTTATACTCTGCTGAAACATTGATGTCATCACAGTGGACTTCAGTAGTCTCATAGAGATATACGTATATTGTTTGGTGTACTAATATGTAGTCACAAGACATAAGAAATTGTATCTGCAGAAGCTTCTTCACGCTCTTGTGGTCAGACTGGTAAGTGCCTTGTGTGTTTACCATTCTTACATGTGACATCATTTTGTAGTATTCTTCATTCATTCATTCATCATTGTAGTCACTGAGCTTTATTCCCTACTCGATATTGGCTTAAAGGGCACATTCTCAACTTTGATTTGAGGACATTCGTATCTAAGTCGGAGGAAGGGTTCAGAAATTACAGCTCAACATAAAGCCACCTGTTTTTAAGGGGTCACTGTGATCACGAGGCTCTTTGCAACTGTGAAGCACTTTGAATTGCCTTGTGTATGAATTGTGCTCTACAAATAAACTTGCCTTGCCTAGATGTAACCTTTAAAACTGATTTAATGGGTGCTATTAAGGGAGAATATCAGCGCATGCTAGGACACAAACAGATAAATCACTGTAAATTCTAATTGCGGTCATTACATGAAATGAAGTGTAATAATTACTAGGGGACCATAAATCTGCTGCAATTACCCTCTATACAATGTAAGAAGTACATTTTGAAGAGAAAATTGTGATTAATTGCTTTTCCATTTTACAGCAAAATGTTTTTGTGCCAAAAACTGGGTTTTGCCAGTATTTACTCACTCTACATGACGGCAGTAATGATTATTTGTAGTCCTGTTAAACTCACGCTCTTCCTAACATATCCATTACAGGATTCTGTCCCATTTACTAGGATTTACCAGTATTGAATAATATAGGCTTAACATTGGCTTTACTTGCTTTCTCTTTAACCAGTACATGGTTTTAGTAACTCTCACTAACCTCCCAGTGTCCTCTACTGCCCCTCTGTAACAGGAACTTGTAACTGTAACTGACAAAGGTAAGCTATAACTTATGTTGCCCGGAATTGGTTCAGGTCATATGTCACATGTGCAGAATAAGCCAATCAGATTGCTCTGAACTGTTCTGAATTCAAAAGAGCAGTGTTCAACAGCCCTCAGTGTATCATCGAGCAGAAACAGCAGAACACAGGACCTTTCCTTTTTATTTTGCATTAATCAACTTAAGTGTCTTTGGATATATGATATATTTGTGATTGCTTTAAAGGTTTGATACATTGTTACTATTTCCAATCTTTTTTTATATTTGAAAGTACAACACAACACTCTTGCTCTACCGTATAACACATTTGTTATTTAATTTAGTGACCACACAGTGGTATACTCTGAACCATTAAGGACCCCAAGTGAGAAAAAGCTTCTACAATAAGTGCACTTTTTCATAGTCAATTTGTGGCACCTGCTATGAAGATCAGTGTGATTATTAACTAGGGCTGAAAGATTAATTGCATTTGCAATTTTATCGCAATTTTATCGTGATATTACGATTTCATAATCGCAGGGCACGCGATTTTGGAAGTGAATGGAGCAGCGAGATATGGCAGCAAAGTCTGCTCCGCCGTGTGCTTTTGTTTACGTCTCAGTCTAGTTAAGGTGCGCGGTAGATTGTGGCTGTACAGTGAAAATATCAGCGTTTATCATGCAACCACCACGAAGGACTATTGCTTTCTTCTCCGTTAGCATTGCATGATTAGCTGCAGCGCTCATCACGCCATTCCCTCGCTGCTACTACACGCTCTAATGATCACAGAAACTGCCTCACCTCCGGATTCACACGTCTCTGCCTCCACAGAGATATAGGTGAGCCTGTGCTGCTTGTGAAGAGTAAAGAGTCGTTTCTGGCTCCGTTTGGGAGGCTTATGTTTGGGAATGTTGTGGATAAAGATTCAAACTTATTTCAAAAGCATAATGACGGTTCATGACCATAAAGTATCTGCGGAGGCGATGTGCCATGTGCCTTTTATTTACCTTTGCATCTACCGCATATGCGCTCCATAGGTAGTACAGACGCAAGATATAAACACTAAACTGCTGTATGAAAAGGGTTGGAAACTACGATCTGAGGCAGGAGTCCGTGTCATGTCTTATTTTGCGGAGAAAATGTGCTGTTTAAGCTGAAATGTCACTAAATGGCTGCGAGTCAAAGAGAAAGTAAAGTGGCTGTGTTTGGCACCTCATGTCTCCGTCTCCTTGCATCACTTTTCTTCTCTTTCGTCATATTATCCAAAGTTACATCCCAAAACCAAAATGCTGCTCCTAATTCCACTGTGTTTTGGCGTGTGCTCTATCTGGCCTCTCCGTGTCCATCAATAACGCACATCTGAAGCAACTACGAGTCACAGCTCAGACCGGGATTTGATGGGCCGAAATAATAAATCATAAATAGTTTATTTTGTATTAATTGGGAGTTTGATTTCCTAAAACTAGTTAAAGCAGATGTTTGTTCTTACTTTTCCTGCACTTTAGTATGGGTGATGTTACTGACAAGATCAGTGAGTTTTATCTTTAAAAAAAAAAATATATATATATATATATATATAATATATAATTTATCTTTTTCATTTATTTACAGACTGTGTTAAGTTCAGACAGTTTTTAAGAAGTGCACTCCACATCGTTCATACATTTTGAATAGGTCAAGCACCAATTTTGTTTGCTTTATTGTTGCAATTTTCACTTCAAATTAATCTAATATTGTTTATTATGAAACAGACTGATTTATTGCTTGTGTTAGGTGAAAAATACATGAGAAGAGGACCCGCAACAATAATCACATTTTTAATCGCAATCCCAATATTGAAGAAAAAATTGCAATTAGATTATTTTCCAAAATCGTTCAGCCCTATTATCAACAGAATGTTTTTACTTGGAAGACGCTATAGGAGCCTGCAAAGTTGAAGCTCATTTTGTCTCAAGAATAGACTTAAATACAGTCATCCAGACCGGGAGATTGGCAGTGAAAAACACACTTAGGCTTCTAAGGTGCACAGTGTATAATGGCACAGCAGCATGTTTTTGTCTCTATATTCCCAGCGTGATGCACATAGACAACTGTTGGCCACTTCATGAAAACACGATGCCAACAGTGCAGTATTTACATATTAGCTTTGTGGCCCTATTACGGTAATACTCATTATTTCAAATGTGCAGGTGCAGCACGCTCACAAATTAGCATATTTGATTTTTCAGTTTGCACTAACCAATTAACAACTCACAACAATACACAAATGTATATCTAAGACTACTGGTAATAATTCAAGTTTTTCTTTTATCGCAGAAAGTGACTGCTGTAAAGATTTAGAGAGTGACTCAGCATCAAGGCTGAAGGTAAGACTGCACTCATCAGTTTTTTGTAAATAACATGTCCTTTAGTAAAATAATCTTTTAAATGGTTTGTGTGTGTCCATTTATTAGTCCTGATTTTTATATGATGTAGTTTATCCTACTTGTCATAACATTCTGAGGACGTCCATAATATTTTACTTGAGGTCATCAGGTAATTGTGTGGATTTGGCTATAGTGTGCTTACCAGTGTTTCCCACACAGAGACTATTCTGTGGCGCACCGCCACAGAATCAACACCGCCCGCCACATATTGCATTTCATATATATATATATATATATATATATATATATATATTAAACACATCGTATAGAATTGCCGCAGCGGTCAATTTGACTGCGGGGAGGGGTTTTTTAAAATGCGGCGGCCGTAGTGTTAAGCTCAGTGGCACAAAAAGGGCGTACGCAATACATGCCTTGCATGGGGCGCCCAAACGACGGGGCGCCAATTAGTGATGTGTCGGTTGCGAACGATCCGGCTCTTTTGAACGAGTCTTTACAGTGAATGATATGAACGGGTTCACGGAGGTGAAGTATTTTTTTATTCCTCTTTGGGGGAGCGGCGTCACTTTAGTTGTGCATGCTTATTTTGCGAAACAAAAGTCACTGCTGGAGGGCAGAAAGAGGAGTGTAGGATTGGCAGAGGAACAGTTTGTGAATGCACGATCGCGGGACGTGAGCGCGGCCTGCGGGGAAACGGCGTGCCCGAACGCCAGCACTCTCCTGGGCCATAGGAGAAAAAAAGGTGCGCAGGGTCCGTGAGTGACGAGGCGGCTACAGGAGCCCAGTCACATCTTCCACCTGTTCGCTCAGCTCCACTCCGCTCTTGGCCGCCTCCGAACGGCAGCCCGGTCATCTCCACCCCCAAGAGGAGCGCAAAGTGAGCATAAGGCTACACGTTTGAGAAATAAAAGTCCTAATGAAATAATAAACACGGTTACAGAGGAGATCGCGTTGAAGCAAAACACCTCTTTCACTTGTGTTTTTTTCTCCCTCCCTTGCGCGAGGGAGAGAGAGAGAGGGAGAGGAAGAAAAGTTACATGAATGAAGCAACAGAAGCTTAATCGGGCCGTGGGATTGTTTTTTTGTGATAAGAAACTCCATAGAGGGAAATATCGATGTTATATTGTGTGACATGTCACACAAATAGTGACATTTTCGTTAAAATAAAGTAAATTCAGAGGGTATTTATTTTCTTTAAAAAAAAAAAGCATCAAAGAGCCATAAATCCATTAGAATTTTCTTTTAAAAATATAGTCCTTAGGGTGACTACATTTAAAGGCCTTGCGAGCACTTATATGGTAAAAGCAGTTCTGAAAGATAAGAAGGACCAAGAACATTAAGACATTTAAAAACCATTAAGAGAACTTTAAAATCGATCCTGAAACACACGGGGAGCCAATGCAGCGACTCTAAAACCAGTGTAATGTGGCCCCGCCTCCTGGTCTTCGTCAGGACACGAGCTGCTGAATTTTGTAAAAGTTGTAAACCTGAGATTCTCTTTTTGGGAAGACCAGAAAACAGGGCATTACAGTAGTCGATACGACTGGTGATAAAAGCATGCATTAGTGTCTCCGTGTTGGCCCAAGAGAGAATGGGGCGGACTCTGGCTATGTTCTTTAGATGGTAAAAACCTATCTTTGTGATATTCTTAATGTGTGGAATAAAAGTCAGCTCAGAGTCGAAAATCACACCCAGGTTCTTCACCTGTGAGGAAGGATTAAAAGACAATGACTGTAGTTTGGGTAAAAGTTTCTCTCTCTGGGCCTTAGGACCGATGACTAAAACTTCAGTTTACAGTGCATGTCACATTTAGTCACTATTGCAGGGTTGTACTGATCTAACAATGAACTCATAGGCAGAAACTTTTGAATGATGCAATGTGTGTTTTTATTGTTGAAATAGTTTAACTTTGAGAAAAAAAGAAAAAAAATTTAAATAGGAAGGGTGGTATTGTTAACATTATGAAATGGTGAAATGGAAGTCTGTGTGAGATCAACTGGCTGACCTGAATACAGAAATGGCCAGAGCAATATCAAAGTATGACGTTATGCGATATCTATCTATCTATATATATATATATATATACAGGGGTTAAAGTGGGATTTGGGAGGTGGGGGAACTCTAACCTTTAACAAGCAGTAGGAATTGCGCTACATTTTATATTTTTTTATGTACTTAGGTACTGACATGTAGTCATGGGTTCTGAACAGATACTGCACAATACAAGGTATTTGATACTGTAATTATTTTATTTTCCAATATTGTTTAATACCTTGAATTATTTTTAGATATCCTTTAGTAGGTTTTAACAATCATAAATGATTGGAGGTCTATGTGATTTACTAAATGAACAAATTCTGCTTTTGCCAGATCCACTCTTTTGGGTTCTTCTTAGATGTAGGACTGCAGAGCACCATGCCTGCCCAGAGAGGAGCTTAATAGATTATAGAAACAAATAAAATGTCAAGATCCACTTATTCAAAGAAGGCCCAACCAAAGAAATGAACATGTGTGCTGAAACATTACTTATTAACAATTGTGGCTTGTTATTATGTTCCTTCACAGTCAGTGGTGCTTACAGCAGGGCTCTTGCAGGCTGGTCAGGGGTGAGCCTCCCACCACCAAACGTATTCATATTTTTGGGATAAATAAATGAAAATTTAATCATCATCACTGCTTGAACAGAATAGAATTGGGCCTAAACATAAAAGTTATATTATATTCCAGCATTTTAAGGCTTTGGAGGGAAAAAAAGAAAAAAACACAGCAATAGAATAATACAGAATAATAAAGAGCCTAATAATAAACTAGGACTACTCAGAACTAAACCAGGATTAAGCCAGGGCAAAAACATGCAATATCAGGACTAAGGCAGGACTAAATCACATCTAAACCAGGCCAAAGGCCTAATACAGAATGAGACCAGTACATCTCAAACAACATGACTAACTCCTGCTCAGCCACTGCTCCTCAGCGCTGAGCAGACAGACCATGGAAAATAATAAATAAGGGCGGACCAAACGCTGTTCTGTCCAGACCTCGCGCTTTACGAAAAAACTCAGTAAATGAAGTGCTCCTTGGAGATGGCGCGCTCATCCACATATTCAGCTTCAGCCTCGTTTACCATGTTAACTTTGCAAAGAGCATCTCTGCGCTTGTACATTTCCCACAAACACGTATTGAATGAAGTCAGAGCAGAAAGGAAGAAAAATGCACCTGTCAAATGAATGATTCAGATGTTATTTAGTAAAGTTAGAGCCCAGGGAGCGAGCGTGTTGACCGGTTAAACACGAGTGCTGGTGGTGCAGAGCAGTTTTCCAAAACTCACGCACCATCAGCTTTATCATCCGCTTTACAAACATCCACAGCTGAACTGGTGTTCCTTACTTTAAAGTCGCTGGTTAAGCCCTTTGCACCGGTGAAGGCAGGAACACACGCTGCACCTGACGCGGACCGCGAGGAGTCCTGCTTCTGCATGGGATAATGCGAGCAAACACGATTCATACTGTCCTTGTGCTTCGGTTTGATCAAATCTGTTAGTCCGTCCAACGATAAGCCTCCTGTTTTCTCAGTTTAGCGTTAGACCGTTTAACAGAGCCATGTTTTCATTTGAGCCCACGCTAGGAGATGATGGTCCGGAGCCGGAGGCACACTGCTACGCAAAGTGCCGCGAACTTGCTGTGGAGCGACGCGAATGCGGCGCGGATAATGCCGGATAAAATATAATTTTTATGGAAAATGAGGTCAGATTTTATTTTTTGGCCCCCGGGATGCATATTGAGTAGGCCCAACCTAGTACTTTTATTGCATTGATTTATCTCACAGGCAGAATTTCGTATGTGCGTGAAAATGACAAAGTTGCAATCATGAACTTTTTTTTCTTTTCTTTTTTTGCCATGCGAAGGTGGGGGAACGCCGTTCCCGACCGTTCCCGACCGTTCCCGCCCACTTTAACCCCTGTATATATATATATATATATATATATATATATAACAGGGTTATATTTGGCGCAGCGTGGGATTGCACGCGGGGTAATACTATTATTTTATTACTGTGTTTTATGTTGCCTGGCAGGGTTTGTGCGTTAGTCTTTGTGTATTGTATTTTATTTTGACTGTCCGTCCCATGTCTAGTATGTCCGGTCTAGGGAGTACAAATAGCTGGCTCCTCCTCTTCCTCATTCCTTCGAGCTGTGATTATGTGGAATGAGGTAAGGTTATTTTGGCATCGATCGCCATCACTATGTTAAAACCCATCTAATCGTGGTTTTAATCTGTCTTTAGTGTTAGTATATTGTTTTATTGTCACTTACGTCCATATTATTTACTTACGTGTTTTTGTTCCTTTTCTGTCCTTAGACCACGTTGGGTCGGCACAGCATTATTTTGGGCTAACGCCATCTTTTTATTTCTGTTGCCAGAATAAACGGGGCTGGAGCGTTGCTCACCCCAGCGATAACCTGGGTCCATCAGTTCATACACAACACAGGGTCAAGACGATTATATATATATATATATATATATATATATATATATATATATATATATATAAAGAGAGAATTTAAGACTCATTTAAGCACAAGTGGACATACATATAATCATATCTGTATGATTGGGCATTATCTAAGCACATACATTATTTTAAGTTACGCTACAAAAAATAGGAAACTTTCATAGAATCTAAACTATAAAAATAATTAGCAAGATTTGTGCCCTGTTCAAAACAATCAGATTTTTGTTCAAAACCTTTTGGGTATACTTTGTGTACCAAAGAAATACTTAAATAAATTAAAATCTTATGGTGATTGTGTGATTGTGCCATGCTAGTTATCCGGTGATCCGCCCCGAACAACTATTGTGTCAACACCGCTTAATCATCCTTTTATTCTTTATTCTTTATTCTTTATTAGGAACCCCATAAGCTCCCACAAAGTGGTTGCTAGTGTTCCTGGGGTCCTAACATATTATAAAATTACAAAACAGTCAAAATGCACCTTGGAATATTCGAATGTTACACATTTCATAAATCATGCAACCATAGGAAGCATAGAACATGGATACTATTGCTCACATGGAGTGTTGCCACAGATTACTTGAAAAAGCAATATATTACTGATTACTCCTTTGAAAAGTAACTTAGTTACTTTACTTGATTTTAACGTAACCAAGTTAGATTACAAGTTACTTTATTAGTTACATTTCAGCTGCAGCCGACAACATCTCCACCATCACAACACACTAATGACAAACTCTTTTACCAACACTCAATTTATTGGAAGTGCATTTTTAACAGTAACACCAACAAAGCGGACGCAGAAAAGTGACGTATTTCCATCTCTCTCCCCGACCAATGTTAGTGTTTTTAGGCTGAAAACGTGACTTGTCACATTATGTTACATTACTTGCCGAGATGCAAAAAGAAATAAAATAAAATAGTAACTCAGTGATTTGGAAAAGTAACTTAAATCTGATTACTGGTTTGGAAATAGTAACACGTTAGATTACTAGTTACTGAAAAAAGTAATCATATTACAGTAATCTGTTACTATGTAATTAGTTACTGGCCTCACTGCTCACATGTACTGAGCTAATTGACCTTTTATTTTCAGCTTGAAATGTAGTTTATTTTTAGTGTCTCTAATATTAACAGTTCCTTTCATTGAGTTACTATTAGGTCTGGGAGCAACCAAAGAATTTGTCGTCACTTGGCGAGTCACATAATTGTGACAAAACCCGCTGCCTAAGTTTGTTAAACAAAAAACTGGGCTCTTTATCCATCAGAACTTTGTGCATGAACATGAGGAGACTGGCCTGTACTTTGGCCTCAACCGTTAACCAAGACAGTTTCTTGTGCATCTCAAGGACAGTGGAGCAGAACTCTAGCTGCTCTGTTATGAGTAATTTGAAGTTCCTGAAGATGCTTTTGTGTAGCATTGTATAGCACACTATAGGGCAGTAATGTAGGAGAGACAGTTCTATGCTTTGGACAAGTTGGACAGGAGTTGGGCAGTAAGCAGTGAGCACACTTTTTGTTAAATACAATACATTTAGTTTTAGACGTGTTTAGTAACAATTTATTCATTTTGACCCACTTCACTGCCAGGTTTAGCTCATCCTGTTGTCCCTTCTGGGGCAGCAGCCATTTCACTCAATTCAGTAGAAAAATCATCAACTTATAAAATACTCAAGTTTGGTGAATGTGTTGACTGCAAAACCCAGATCATAGAAATCTCCGTGTGACATAGACCTAAGTGCTGAAAAGGGAGTATAAAGGAAACAGGAGCAAATATTACAAAATACCGCTCCATGTATGCTTTAACGTAACAAAGGTTGATTTAGCAAAATATAGGTCGTTTAAATTTTTATAATTACCATAGCTGCCTCACTACACGAGACAAAAGGTCAATACAGTCCTTGCTGTTACCTGTACACAAAAACTATGACGTTTGATTGATTGATTGAGTTTTTATTTCGAGCTACACACAAGGCACAAAAGCCAAAAAAAGAAAGAAAAAATATATATATAATAAAAGAAAAAATAATTAACATTCTGGCTCGAAAAGGAGTGGGAAGAAGAGAAGCTTATTGACTCCCACCCCTGACGTTTGAAAACTCAATGCTGAGGTTCCTAAAAGCAGGTTTAAAAGACACAATTATTGTGTTGTTTGCTTTTTTCCCCCTGGGGTCACCACAGTGAACCAGTCTCATGACGATTTGCCAGATTTTCACGCAGATTCCCAACCAGCCGCATTACTGTGACTGGAGTTGGCATTCAGTTAAACGTCTTACAAATGGACACAACCAGAGTATGTGCTAAGGTCGTTGATTTAAAAACATAAATTGCTATGTAATGGGAATTGGCAACACTTGTTGTATACAGTACTTTAGCAACATTCTACTGACAAACAAATCATCAAACCCTTATGTACATGAATACTTGGATGCAAGGTTAGACACTGAAAAGCCTTCTTTGTATTTCCTAATCCTTTAACCCAGAGTATTCCAATGCCAGGGCAGTGTGTTCACAGTCATCATGTATCAGCAAATAGGACCTTACCGGACTACTTTGGAGCCTCCCTTCGTGACCTGCATGTCCACTGTGCATCCTGAGGTCACATAGGCTGCCAGGTTAATCTCTGAGAACTCCGCCTGCGAGAAAACAGAAAGCAAAACAATTCAACTGTAATCCTGGCCTGTATGTACACATGTATGTACACATACAGGCCGCACTCGAATATAAGCCGCAGGTTTTCATAGTGCTGTGCATCCGCTCAAAGCGGCCCATGGCTCGGATGAGGAGGAAGAGACACCTCATCCCGGATAAAGCTGCAGTTGCGGGCAGAGGGAGGGCGGCAGGGATGGCAGTGATAAACGCGTAAGAAAGGCCCGCAGAAATGGCCAGTGTAGCCGACCTCAATGTGGAAGTGTAGGGATGTGACGTGTAACCCGTCCGCATTATGGCCACATCTCCAGCTCAGAACGCTCCCCAGGCGAGCAAAGCCCTTCGACATTTAGGCTAAAGTGAGCCTTCATCATTTTAAAAGTTACTCATCTACCGTTCCTCAGCCAAGAGCAGATTAGAAGTCCTGTCTCACGTTTGCATTTACTGCTAGAGACTCTAGTGCCTGTTGGCAGCTATATATTGGCCACACCGTCATATCGGCCGCAGGGTTCAAAGCGTGGGAAAAAAGGTAGCGGCTTATAGGCTGGAAATTACGGTAGATTTATTTATTTTTTAACTCTAAAAATAAGTCTCTTTTGCATAATAGCTCCTCTTTAAGAGTACCTTGTTGCTGAGGACTACCCCTGTGCCTCCAGACCTCCCTGATTTCCTCCCATGACATGTTTCTGCCATCTTACTGGATTTAAAAGTAACCAACCCGTCTTTGAAATTACACTTTAACCAAGCAGTACCAGACACAACGTACTGTGACGTACTGGGCATTGTTTGGGCTTATTAGAAGAAGCTCATCCGGAGATCAAGGCGGCCATTACGCAAACGTGGTCACAGATGCACGTTTGTAAATTAGGTGTATCGGGCCATCTTGGAAAAAAGTTTAATGTATGCACATTTAAAACAAACCCTCCCACTGACCCTCTTCTCAACCCGGCTCTTTCCAATGAGCAGAGCAAATGAAGCCAATGGCTGTCAATACGTGTTCACGCTGTGGTTTTCATCTCGGCCTCTAAGCCCGCTTATGCAAGGCTCTTCACGGCAAAAGGAAAGCACTATCAGCACCATCCCGCTGAGATTAAATCCTTTTGATCCGGCGCTGCGGCCCGTCGTGGTGCATGGAGGAGTGAAATCACACTGCCAATGTAATCAAATGGGTTTCTGCCAATAGAGAATCCAGCCCACCTCTTTTAGGAGTGAGCGGGAGAGCGAGAGGGAGTGCAAATGCCGTAATCTCATTTAGGGACAAGCAGGCGCCACTCTAGACTCTCAGCCTGAAGGACACTTGGCATTTGCTATATTTCTCTGCTTGTTTTGACAAAAAGAAACATCTGCCTGCTCCAAGACGGCATGCCGAATCACTCTAGATTGAGCGTGTATCTTTGACGAGAGCACCTTGTGGAGGGTTTGTCGGGAGAGGATAGGCTGCTTAAGAGTAAGGAACATTTAGGGGTTAAAGTGACTGGGATTGGATGTCAGATTGCTCATTTCAACCATGGATTGGCCGCCACAGACTCCAGGTCTTTTGGGATGTGCTGGAGAAGGCTTTGCGCAGTGGTCACTCTCTCCCATTGTCAATACAAGATCTCTTACATCAATTTAAGGTTAGCTTCACAGTGGTGTAGCTGTTAGATTCACAGCTAGAAGGTCCCGGGTTCGATTGCTGGACCGGACAGGGCCTTTCTGTGTGGAATTTGCATGTTCTCCCTGTACCTATAGGTTTCCTCAACCACTAAAACATGTCTAACAGGATGAGTGAGTGGTGTATGAGTGAGTGATTGGTGGGCGGATGGGCAGAATGGCCTCTATTCCATCAGTCTACCCCAGGGCAGCTGTGGCAACTAACATAGTTTATGCTGCCTTCATGTGCCCTCGTAATTCTGGTAAACACCATTTGCAGAGTGGAAAACTGCACATATCTCGTATTTTTCACTGGGAAACTGGGAGGTAATTTTGATGCCCGAGTTCCAGACTGAGATGACCTTTCAACACAACAGAGAGCAATAATACATAATACACATAATATGACTATGAAGCCAACACATTTACATTTAGCTACTCATTTTAATGTGGTCTCATTTTCCACTTATCGTCTAGTAAAAAAAAAAAAGAAGCCAAACTTACTTTTATCGATCAGAGCAGAAATACAAAGTAGCAGTAGGTCAGAGGTTTGGACTCATGTAAATGTATTTGTTCATAGTGTATTGTTGTGTGTTTTTTTTAATGTTACTCTTTGCTACAACACAAAAGCACTTGAACACAAAGCACTCGCAATTTCACAACTGCAAAGGACCATCTTTACCAGAGCACATGAAGGCAGCATTACCATCATCACCGAGTATGGAGTGAATGAATGCACAAAATTGTAAACAAACTGGAAAACTATATAAAGTATATACCACTATATAGAGTAACGCATTATTACTAATGCATCATTATGTAAGACTAGTACATTATTTTCTGGCAAATATTACAATTAGATTTTTGATGAATGTTTTAAAATCATGATTCAGTTTACAATGTACTTTTTTTTTTTGAATACGCCGAGTCGAGGCTCAAAGCCACAACAAAACTACTTATAAAAAAATCCAAGAGCATGAACACTTGAAAGAAGACACAAGAGAAGAAGAAACTTCTAGACAAATCCAAGAATTGCATGCGTTTCAGAAATTGTTTGTTGAGGTTTTAACAGATTAAACTTAACAACACCCCATGGAGAGACTGTTTTGCTGTTTGCACAGAAAACACTCCCCAAAACACTGCAGTCTTTACCATTCGCTAATTACAACCATCCAAATTGTGATTTCAATTGGATTGCGATTAATTGTGCGTGTCCCTACTGTGAGCGGCTGTTCGAGGATGAGGCCAGCACCATGAGCTTCTCGTGGTCGGTCGGAGGGGTTTCAGCGGCTGAGGCAAGTCCAGAATTCACCATGGTTACGCTCATCAAAACAAACTTTTGGAAGGGAAGAGCAACACAGGAATAGACACACGAGCGGAGCCAAGTGCCTGTGCTGTTGATTTCTCTCATCTCTTGACCTGGATTTGGCCTCTGCTCACTTTGTAAATCATTTGTGGGCCCGATGAAGGGAGCGCTCTGATTAAAAAGGCAAAAACAGGGAAGCAAAAAAATGTGATGATGTGATTGTAACTCTTACTGCAGACGTTTGTTGTTTCATGCATTTAGTGGAGTGATTTCTGTAATGTCCTCCAGCTAGTGTTGTCACGATACTAACTCGATTTCGATACTTGAAATAAAACTCGATTCTCGATACCGATTTCGATATACCATTTGCTGTAGGAAACTTTTGTCTCTTTCCTTCCGCACTGTATTATCTACATTACAGAATACTCAACAATGTTAGTTTATTCAGCTACAATCCTTTCTGCCAGTCAACTTTACTCCACTGCCTACTTTTAGTTTGTCTGTGGAGAAACTGTGTACAAAAGCAATCCACTGGAGGCACTTGTCCTTGTGATATTACCGGGCTTCCGTTCATTCATCAACAATAATGTTTTTTTCTATTGTACAAACCGTATGACTCTTGCCTTACCACCTGTTTTGAAAGAGCCTTGAGCCGAGGTCGAGATAAAGAACAAAATGTGAACAAATAAAGTGGCTAAATTTAGCGGTTGCGCAAGCGTTTGACACTGGTAATGATGGCACTTTATTTTGTCCCATTTTAGAAAACATACAAAGGTTATTGTGTAAGCGGTTACGCAGTGGCTATATGGAAAATGTCAGTGATTCTAGGTGGATGTGTCATTTAAAGGTGCCGCTATAGTGCAACATGCTGCTCAGATGACACTTATTTGGCCAATTCTAGCATTTTAACATTAATGCTCATTGCAAAAACACATCATCAGAGTAAAAATATCCAGTCTCATGACGGTCTAAGCCCAGCTGACTTACCCTCGTGGGTGAACACTGTCCTAATTGAAATTTGGCCAAAAATAAACACATTTAACCAGAGGTGGGCAAACTAAGGACTGGGGGCCAAATTCAGCCTGTTTAGCGCTTCAATCTGGCCCGCAAACCTTTATCAAGCACGACATGTGATGGGGAATTATAGAGTTAATTCGGCCTCACATATTGCCCTTATCATATCGTCCTGCTAAATCAGTACATTTGGGTGCCGACCTTCTACATGACTTGTGGCCTAATAAACGTGGCACACAGTGCGTAGATTCTTAGTGCCTACGTGTCACCAAGATTACTTAACTCTCTTCATGTGGAAGTATCTCCAGACTTCTGAATGATCAATGCCCTGAACACTGTATTGGCTGTTCAAATGTCTCCAGGCCTGTACTACGGTAATAAAACTTTATGCATTACCTTAAAAGAATAGGCCACCGTTTTTACATACTGAGATATGTTCTTACCTTAGCTTAGACGAGTTCATCTGTACCTGTCTGATCTTCACGCGTGCCCCCCCCCTCACGTAAACACAGCACAGATGGCGTTAGCATTTAGCCTCTCCTCTTCTCCTCAAAACAATGTGGATTTTCTAAGCAGATAATACCAGGAATACTTCAGCGTCCGCATAGTAAAGTGAAGATATTACTGCGCGGATGTCGAACTATTCCTGCGGGGGGGCACGCGTGAAGACCATACAGGTACAAATGAACTCGTCTAAGCTAAGGTAAGAACATATCTCAGTATGTATAAACGGTGGCCTATTCCTTTAAAAGGATGAAAACCACCAATGTTTTCAATAACTGTTTCCATCAAAGAAAGTGTGCATCGGTGCGTATAACAAAAGCATTTCCATCGAAGATTTCAAGTGAATGATGGCCGTTGGTTACCCAGGTTACGACGGGCACTGAAAGGCACAATTGCAGCGTTTACCCCAGGAGAGGGCACATTGTGCATGTATGATTAGACCATAGATTTCATATTATTATTATTCAATTAGAGCTGAGAGCTTTTTCTGTCCTTTCGTTAGCCACGTTTTATTTACGTTTAATTTATCTTGTGGGCAAAGGTTAGCTGTTGTTACCTGTAATACCCTGTGGTGTGCCGTCAAGGCCAGCAGGGCCTTCTCTGCTGGCCCTGACCAAATTAAGAAAAAAAAGTGTAAAATGTCTTAATAGTATATTTAATTTCTAATTTATTTATATAATGTACAGTTGAGTTGCTTATATTGGTTTTGTTGAGGTGTAACTGTAATTTCCTACTCAAAAAGTGCCTTAAACACCTCTGGCGAGTTGCTCCTCCTCAGGGCCTTCAGAACAGATTCTGCAGGCCCTGTGTTGTCAGGGCGCACACATGATAGACAGCCAGTGTGACTGACAGAATTATCAGCCAATCAGAATTCGATATACATTGACAGTACGCCCCCCGGGGCCTTCAGCATAGACCTTCAGTAGCTCAGTAGCTTCCCCTACGTTTTGTTCACCTGGGAAAACCGCTAATGTAGCTGCGCATGGGCAAGACGTTCCAGCCACTCCGAAGAGAACCGGATAAACAGATATTCCTCTTGGAAACGTCCGAACGAGGCAAAATGAAGTGGATTTACAGATCACGGATATTTTGCGCCCCTTCATTATGAAGAGCTTCGAGAGCAAAGCAGCGGGAACGACAGCGGGACGTAGACGCTCGGCTCCCCGGACAGGAGAAGGGTTTCCCCGCGTCAGCTGTGCTGGGACTCGGGCAGGGAACAGGTGAGACTACAAGAGCTATATAAAAGGGATCTCAAATAGCACCAAACTTTAAGTTTAGTATCTTTTTTATTTTACTCGCTCTGTCAACAAAACATCTCCTAAAAACAGCCGCCTGTTTCCACATTATAACGCGCTCGTCTCCGCCTGTCATGTGTCGTGTATTTCTGTATTCTAGCACGAGTGTTCCTGAAGGTGTTTGCTTTTGTTTGGAGTCGGAGGCACCGCTGCTTTGGTTTGCGTTGTTGACAAATCCTTTAGCGAACAAATGCCACGCAAAAAGGCAGTTTTATCCATACGCCTACTGTCGATCAGTTTATATGTGTTTGACTGCGTGAACCCTGGTTGCTATTGAAGGCCCTGACTGAAACCCCACGGCCCGCCACTGGTAATACCTGCCATAAATGTGTGTAAGTACAGTGGGTGGAAAACGTGAGTACAGTAATAAAAAATTGGGGAAAAAACACCTCAAGAGAGCAAATAAACATTTTATGCTAATTAAGGATTCTGATTGCGAAATTCGGTCATTCCATCACTGGTTACTTATGCGAAACCTCAAAATGCCAATTAAAATTAAGTGATGGAAACGTACAGTAGCTACTGACCATTTTCCCTGAACGCAAAACTGTTGCAATTTAGTTTTCCTTTTTAATGTGTTTCGATGATTGCAGCCTATATGAGAATTGTAACTGTTTGGAACGCCTCAATTCAGAACGATTACCAAGGTGAATTACTCTGGTGAGGCGCTATTCCATTTCAGATTTAGAGGTAAAGGTGCTTTATTTGTCATTATACATCAACTGTGTACAACGAAATTTGTCCTCTGCATTTGACCCATCCCTCATCGCCACAGGAAGCAGTGGACATCGGCAGCGCTGCACCCGGGGACCCGAGTTCATTCTGTCGTCACAGCTCAGAGCATGCTGCATAGACATACTGTAGCAGCATGTTTTTTATGACACGCCTTATCATAAAAGGCCTCAAATGCCGACATGATTTAAGTATATTAAAATCCATCAAGAATAAATATTGAATGTTTTTAAGCCACACGTTTCTGGATTTAACAGCATTAGCAGTATATATCAAAAGTCTAGCTTATTCAGTTGTTGCTGTTAGGGTTTGGGGTGGTTGTTCGGGTTTAGTTGTGGTTGTTTGAGTTTACTTGGGGTTTTGTTTGGTTTCCCTTGTCTTCGTCTCTGTCTGTCATGTTGCGTCTCCTCCCTCTCCTTGATTGTCTGCTCCTCCCTTACTCGTTTCACCTGTTCCCCATTTCCTCATGTGTGTGTATATATTCCCCTGTGTTCTCCTGTGTCCTTGTGGGTTCATTGCTCCATGTCCCGGTCTTTGTCTTGTCTGTTTTTTGGAATAAATTTGTGTTTTGACGAATGCTGCTCTGCGCCTGGGTCTATCTCCCGCCCCTTTACCCCAAACCGTGACAGAATGAACCCACCATATTCAGACCCAGCGGACAGCGCCCGGTGCGCGGATTACCCAGCACCGGGTGGACGGTCCCGTCCGGTGGCATTTCCCGCGTGGTTCTCCACGCCGGTGCCCCAGGACCGCCCTTCTTCGTCGTGTTCGCAACTTGCATCCCGGGACTGGCCTCCGTGTCTTCCGCCAGCGCCCCGGGACTCTCGCCTGCTCGTCCCCGCGCCTCGGCTGGCCCTGGGTTGGCCTTCGCCTCTGGCCCGGTCTACGCAGCTGCCCCCGGTCCAGTCTTCGCCTTCGTCTCTGGCCCGGTCTACGCAGCTGCCCCCGGTCCAGTCTTCGCCTTCGCCTCTGGCCCGCTCTTCGCAGCTGTCTCCGGTCCAGGCTTCGCCTTCGTCTCTGGCCCGGTCTTCGTCTCTGGCCCGGTTTTCGCCTTCGTCTCCGGTCCAGTTTCGCCTTCGTCTCCGGTCCAGTCTTCGTCTTCGTCTCCGGCCCGGTCTTCGTCTTCGTCTCCGGCCCGCTCTACGCAGCTGTCTCCGGCCCGCTCTTCGCAGCTGTCTCCGGCCCGCTCTTCGCAGCTGCCCCCGGTCCAGTCTTCGTCTTCGTCTCTGGCCCAGTTTTCGCCTTCGTCTCCGGTCCGGTCTTCGCCTTCGTCTCCGGCCCGGTTCTCGCCTTCGTCTCCGGTCCAGTCTTCACCTGACCCGTCTTTGTCTCCGCCTGAGCAGTCTCCGCCGCGGCCTCCCCCGCGGCCCCCGGACCTGGATCCGCCTGCGCCGCGGCCTCCCCGCGGCCCCCGGACCTGGATCGGCCTGTGCCGAAGCCCCCCGGATCCGCGGTCGGGCTGACTGTTTTTGCCCCATGGGGGTCTTGACTCTTGGGGGGGGTTTTGTGCATGTTTGTTTTGTTGGACTGTTCCCGCTTTTGGGTTTTGGTTTTGTTCTTTGGGGGGGGGCTGGTGTTGTCTTTTTTCGTTTGGGTTGTTCCCGCCTCCGGGCCCCCTCCGCCCGCCCGGGCCCGTCGGGCTTTCGGTTTTTGTTTTTTGGGCCGTCTGGAAGCCGTCCCTTGGGGGGGGGGTTATGTTAGGGTTTGGGGTGGTTGTTCGGGTTTAGTTGTGGTTGTTTGAGTTTACTTGGGGTTTTGTTTGGTTTTCCCTTGTCTTCGTCTCTGTCTGTCATGTTGCGTCTCCTCCCTCTCCTTGATTGTCTGCTCCTCCCTTACTCGTTTCACCTGTTCCCCATTTCCTCATGTGTGTGTATATATTCCCCTGTGTTCTCCTGTGTCCTTGTGGGTTCATTGCTCCATGTCCCGGTCTTTGTCTTGTCTGTTTTTTGGAATAAATTTGTGTTTTGACGAATGCTGCTCTGCGCCTGGGTCTATCTCCCGCCCCTTTACCCCAAACCGTGACAGTTGCAGTAGTCTCCAAAGTTCAACAAAAATGCTCTCCACATACTTCTCTCAAATGGCCTCGTAATAAAATACACGGTCCGTTCAACAAATTACACATAATAGGCTGCACTTATTTCAAATGAGTTTACCTAACCACGTTATTATTATGGGTCTGGACGGGCATCTAAAGTGTAGACTGCTATTTTAACCCATTTCCACATTGTTGATGATCAATTAACCTCAGTGTTAGCGCAATTAAGGCAAAGTGTACCATTTATGTACTTGGATGTAATCACTCCCACTTTTTACAACAAAAGCTACTGTGACAATAAGTAAACACAAGACACATGGTCAACACACGACATCTGGCTAAGGAGAAACAGAGTGGATTAGATTTTAGCCATACTGTAAGTCCATTGTCCTGCGCAGTTGTTGACATCCATAATGGAGGCAGAAAGAAGCACTGGGCCAATGGCGTTGAGAGTTATGTTACTGGTCCATAAGACATCTTGTAAGTAGTGGGGGATCACAGCGCGTGATGTTTTCTTTATTTTCTTTTTTTTATGACTTGAACTTTATTATTTTCCATAAACAAAACAAAAACAATAATAGGTAGCGTTCATGTGACATCACAATATTCTAAAGAGCCCATAGTTTAAAATTGAGGTGGAGGTCAACTGAAAATTCCATTGCGGTAACCATGGTAACGCTCAAAATGCAGATTACTACTCTTATTTAATTGCTAATTTCTCTGTAATTCTTGAGCCAAATCACATGAAAGAAAAACTGTCACAAAGTTCGACGTCCTCTCTTTCAGCTCATATGAACTATGGTCTAATTATTTCCTCATAAAGGCGTCCAAAAGTGGAGACATTATTAAAAAACATATTTGTGATTTTGGCTGGTAGAAAGGACTTTCAGCCATAAAAAAATATATGGCGGGTTTGTGAATCAAATCACTATAAAGTGATGATCAGGGAAAACATTTGGACATTTTTATTTTGGAAATTTCTTTCAAAAACTGTTTTGCTCCCATAGAGTACTGGCACTTGCCCTCCAACTGAAATAGAATCCTAAAACGTGAACGCAACCTATTCCGCAGCATATGAATGCCTGCAAAACTGTGACAATTCCAAGTGGAAACGCCAAAACAATACAACAAGAACAATAACAACCACCTCCCCCAAAAAATAAAAAATAAAAAAATAAATAAAAATATATATAATTTTTTTTTAAACAAAAAACGAAAAGAAAAAAACGAAAGAAAAATAAGTAAAAAAGCAAAAAAAAGAAAAGAAAAGATGTTTGTCATTGTTTCAGTGTTTTGCCTGAAATAATAAATTTCATCCATGAATACTAATGTTTGTCTTGTTTTTCTATACTTCTCAGTGAACTCCTGTGTCTGCGCTAAACAGTTAAGTAGGTCATGTGTGTTTATATGTACAAGGACTATAGTCTCTGAAGAGGCAGATAGACTCCTCTTAACAGATTGGCAGCAGCCTCTATAGCATTTCACTCTGTAGAACGGTCCTTAAATGGCAACTGAGGGAGATTTATGTTGGTTTAGCCCCTGAGCTTATTGAGCAAACTACAGCAAGCTCACACAGCATGGGCATTTATGAATGTCGGTATAAATAGAAACAATATTTACGACCATGTATGGAATATGACAAGGGTGTGTGTGTTAAGTGTATACAATTTTGTTTTTTGTCAATTTAAATGAATCAAGTCCTTGGTGTGGGGCGGGTGGGTGGAAGCACAGGGCGGGCAGGGAGTTCAGATTCCTGATAGCCTGGTGGATAAAACTGTTCTTAAGTCGACTGGACCTGGCCCGTAGATTCCGCAGTCTCCTCCCTGAAGGCATTACCTTGAAGAGACTGTGTGATGGGTGCGTAGGGTCCCTGGTGATTCTGACGGCTTTGCGGGTGAGACGGGTCAAGTACATGCCCTTAATGGTGGGGAGAGGGGCCCCACAGATCTTCTCCGCTGCTCTCACGATGCGCTGGAGGCTCCTTCGGCAGGAGGCAGTGCTGGTGCCGTGCCACACAGTGATGGAGCTGGTCAGGATGCTCTCTATAGTCCCTCTGTAGAAGAACCACACAGTGATGGAGCTGGTCAGGATGCTCTATAGTCCCTCTGTAGAAGAACCACACAGTGATGGAGCTGGCCAGGATGCTCTCTATAGTCCCTCTGTAGAAGAACCACACAGTGATGGAGCTGGCCAGGATGCTCTCTATAGTCCCTCTGTAGAAGAGCCACACAGTGATGGAGCTGGTCAAGATGCTCTCTATAGTCCCTCTGTAGAAGTGCCACACAGTGATGGAGCTGGTCAGGATGCTCTCTATAGTCCCTCTGTAGAAGAACCACACAGTGATGGAGCTGGTCAGGATGCTCTCTATAGTCCCTCTGTAGAAGAACCACACAGTGATGGAGCTGGTCAGGATGCTCTCTATAGTCCCTCTGTAGAAGAACCACACAGTGATGGAGCTGGTCAGGATGCTCTCTATAGTCCCTCTGTAGAAGAACCACACAGTGATGGAGCTGGTCAGGATGCTCTCTATAGTCCCTCGTAGAAGAACCACACAGTGATGGAGCTGGTCAGGATGCTCTCTATAGTCCCTCTGTAGAAGAACCACACAGTGATGGAGCTGGTCAGGATGCTCTCTATAGTCCCTCTGTAGAAGAACCACACAGTGATGGAGCTGGTCAGGATGCTCTCTATAGTCCCTCTGTAGAAGAACCACACAGTGATGGAGCTGGCCAGGATGCTCTCTATAGTCCCTCTGTAGAAGAACCACACAGTGATGGAGCTGGCCAGGATGCTCTCTATAGTCCTCTGAAAAAAAAATAGTCCCTTCTGTAGAAGAGCCACACAGTGATGGAGCTGGCCAGGATGCTCTCTATAGTCCCTCTGTAGAAGTGCCACACAGTGATGGAGCTGGTCAGGATGCTCTCTATAGTCCCTCTGTAGAAGAACCACATAGTGATGGAGCTGGTCAGGATGCTCTCTATAGTCCCTCTGTAGAAGAACCACACAGTGATGGAGCTGGTCAGGATGCTCTCTATAGTCCCTCCGTAGAAGAACCACACAGTGATGGAGCTGGTCAGGATGCTCTCTATAGTCCCTCTGTAGAAGTTGCACATAACGGAGGCTGGGACTCTGACTCTTCTTAACTTGCGGAGAAAGTAGAGACGCTGATTACTTTTCTTGACCAGTGATGTAGTGTGGATGGTCCAGGAAAGGTTCTCTGTGATGTGCACACCCAGGAACTTAGTGCTGGTCACCCTCTCCACTGCAGCACCGTTGATTGTTAGAGGAGCATGCTGGACCCGCGCTCTTCGAAAGTCCACAACAATCTCTTTTGTCTTCTCCACATTTAGAGAGAGATTGTTCTGCATCAGGAATTGAATAATGTGTAGAAGAGACCGTGTAAAGATGGAGCCGTCCATGATAGAGGATGAGGAATGTCAAAGACGGAGGAAATTTGCAGCGCATGTTGAACTGGAAACCGGCCCAAGTAAAACTTTGAAAAGGCCTTTATGGACCAATACAGCATTTTCTGATTGACAATTGTCAAGATGTGTTTGAAATCACTCCCAAACATATGTAAAACGCAAGGTACATGTGTCTCTTTGTTTTACTGTCCTCTGCTAAAAGCTCTTCTCTTGGTCTGACGCTAATTTTACTTCACACGTAGATCGGGTTTCCATCGTCAATGAAGCCAATAAGACAACCTTAAGGCTATTAGCGACTGCCCACGAGAAACTAAGTGGAGAGCCCAGACCAAGACATGTAAGAAAGTCAGCGGTGATGTCGGTCTAACTGTAAAACGTTTGTGACCACACTTAACCATCTTCCTCACATGATCATTTTAAGGCTCCAATAGCTTTCATTACAGAGCAGGTCAAGCTATTTCCAGTGTATCCTTCAGCCCGATGGTTTGAACGAAATAAGTGGAGATGGACGTCCACTCTTCCACATGTAACTGCTACAGTAGAGAGAGTGCGGGCCCATAAAGTTACCAGTCCAGCTTTTTGTGGTCTACCCTTTCCTTCTCGTTAAACCTCGCCGCTGCTTTTCAAAGACCGTCTCCCGCTTCCACAATGGCAAACAGATGGATAATTGACCGATGCAAGCTGCTACACGCCACGTCTAGACCTATTAACGTGCACTGTGTCACTAATGGGATTGTCTCATTCCTAATATCTACAGAGGGGACTTGAAATCAGGAGTGAGCCGAGTTATCAGGAATAACCAGGCGTAAGTTTACCTGCTCCACGCGGATCTCATACTCTCCATTCAGCTTCTTCCCTCTGAAATATTTGGCCCTGGAACAGAGAAAAAAAACATTGCATTTAGTCTTTGTTTCAACATATATACATTAAAATAGTGGCTTATGGAGAATGCAATGCCCCGTTTGTGTATATCTTTGCATTGCATCACAAGGACAAGGAGTGGGAAGCACTGTCCAAACAACTGTGACAGTCAAAACAAGCCTAAAATATCCTTTGTTTATTTCATTGGAGGAGAGCAGGAGAACAGCACGGTACCTCCATACTGCATGGGGCAAAAGAATGACTCATAATGCCCATTTCTATGTATCTTACAGTGCCTTGCGAAAGTACTAATACACCTTGAACCTTTGCACATTTTGTCATGTTTACAACCCTAAACATAAAGATTTTATTTTGATTTTTTTACTGAAAGTTCACACACAAGTAACAGACAACTGTGAAGTGAAAGCAAAATGATACATGATTCTGTTATTATTCAAAAAATAGAAAAGTGAAAAGTGGGGCGTGCATAAGTATTCATACAGCATGACTTAATACTTTGTGGAACCCCCTTTTGCTGCAATAACAGCAGCAAGTCTTCTGGGGTATGACTACAAGATTTGCACATCTAGAGACTGACATTTTAGCCCATTCCTCTTTACAAAACAACTCAAGCTCTGTCAAATTAGAAGGAGAGCGTTTGTGAACAGCAGTTTTCAGGTCTTTCCACAGATTTTCAATAGGATTTAGGTCAGGACTTTGACTGGGCCATTCTAACACATTAATATGTTTAGACGAGATAAAATAATAGCAAGCTGAGCTTCCCCTAAAGAAGGCCTAGAGCTGAAACGCGTTTATTATTTTATCTCATCTAGCCATGTATTAATAAAGGCTTTTTATCATCTTTACTTTTGGAGTGCCTCAGTTTATTTGCTGAAACTGATCCCTGCACTGAAGAGCACCCAAAGGACAAAGTTTCATAGTCTTTTACATCCAAGTAGCACTCCAGCCTCCCAATTTTTTCAACATTAATGTTTGTTTTTAAACCATTCCATTGTAGATTTAGCTTTGTGTTTAGGGTCATTGTCCTGCTGGAAGGTGAATCTCCGCCCAGCCTCAATTCTCTTGCTGACTCCAGCAGGTTTTCCTACAAAATGTCTCTGTATTAAAGGTCCATTAGCTAAATTCTCTCCATGATGACCCAAAGTTTAAGCTTCTCTGAACAAGTTCTGAAATGCATTGGATTCTAGTATTTATGTAGCTTCAGCTTTAATTTATACTGTATGTCAGTCATTGTGCTTCTGGATATCCGTAAAAGGTGCTTGTCGGAAATCACTACTAGGCCTTTTGAAATTGTTCCCTCACATTACTTTGAAAATGAATAGGCTCTGCTCTTCAGTGCCCAACCTCTTTCAGTTGTTTAACAATTTACAATCATTTTTCCTTTCCAGGACAGAGAATTTGGGATTTCCTCTGAACCCACTCACACCAAAGCACATTTTTATTTAAAGCAAAGCTAAAAAGCACTGTGTCTTTCCTCCCCCGTCTTTTCTCCGCTCGGATCTCTTTTAGAATGTCACTAAGGAGGATCGAGGTGCTAACGTTTCCCAGCTGTTCCGCTTTCAACTTTTTCTCTGTAATTTTGCAGGTCGTCAATCTCTAAAAGCAGCAGAAGACACAAGCGATGCCTCCATCACCCCTGTGGATCACTGTGCTTGTTGAATGTATGCCTCCTAGAATTCTTTTTCACACCATACGAGACTAAATCAAATAAAAATAACTTTAAAACACACATCGTAAGAAATCTGTTTCCAGCAAATTGTACAAAAACACAACACTTTAAAAACAAGTCAGGACAAAACAAGGCTTTAGACTGAGAAAGCAGAAAAGACTTAAGTGAGTTTGTGATAAGGATATTATATCACCGAATATATCACACATCCCCATTTGTCAGCCAGCTGTCGCAACAGAAGTGACTGTATTTTGTTTCAAGAGTTACACACAACAACTCAGTGTGCCTCACAGCAACACCAAACACAATAAAAAAAATACCCAAAAAAAAGCAATAAAAACACAACAAAAAGCAATAAAACAAATCAATCGATACAATTACATTGAAAAATATATATGTATATGTATATTAAAATTCGTTAAAATACAATCAATTGCCATAGGCAGCAGCAACTGAAGAAGAAAGAGATTGAATGAATACACTAATTTATTCAACTCTGTGATAATTAACACAGCAAAAGTAGACTTAGAACTAACTCTATACATTAAAAAACACAATAAAACTCCAGACAATAAAAGTAACAGAGTAACACTAAGTTTGGTAAAGGCTTGTTGTTGGTGTCTGTTGCTGTTTGGCATCTTTTCTGAGACGTCTCTCTCATGACGTCAAGCTGCTTTGATATGGTGCTCTGTCGCTGTCGGACCCTGTCACAATAAGAGTCTTACTAAAGCGATAACATACTGTGTCTTTTACTCTGGAGATCGTAAGACGGTCTCATATCGTCATATCGCCCAGCCCTAGTCCTTACAGCCTGGACTTAAACATAGGGTTGAGGCCTGTCTCACATCCTCACGGAGGCTGTTCCACACAATGCTGAAAACTGAAACACAGCCTCACCGTGTTTGGTGGTGACTCTAGGAACCACCAGGAGACCCCTCCCTGAGGATCTCAAGGCCCGAGATGGTTCATACGGCTCTAACATGTCAGCTATATACTTTGGTGCCTGACCAAGAGACTTGTACACAAGCAAAGCTATTTTAAATTCTATTCACTGAGTGACAGGAAGCCAGTGCAGAGACCGGAGCACTGGACTAATATGGTCGTATTTCCTGGTTCTGGTCAGGACTCGAGCAGCAGCGTTCTGGATGTACTGCAGCTCTAACAGCTCGTTTAGAAAGGCCAGTGAGCAGCCGTTACAATAGTCTAACCGACTGGTGACAAACGCATGAATTATTCTCTCCAATCTTGTTTATACACTGTTTTTTATTGATTGACTGCGGAATCTTCCGCAGTCAATCATTGGTTTTCACGTTCTTTATTATTATATGTTTTTCCAGATTTTCGGCAGCTTTCAGCACTTTCATGCTTTGTGCAATTTCTGCAAGTTATGCATCAAAATGTTCCGCATGTTGAGGAGATTATTGCTATTACTTTTGGGACTTCTGCAATTTACGGTTTTTCCGCAATCGGACGAAATACCGCACATTTTTCCCATTGACTTATAATGGGCCTCCCGCAAATTCATGCTTTTCCACATTTTTTTCCGCAATTTCTGCAATTTCTGAAACTTGTGCATGTTCAGCTTCCGCAACTTGTGGCTTTTGAGAAAAAATTGGCCTTCTGCAGTTTTCCAGTTTTTTTCTACGGGAATTTGAAAATTTTGCATTGGTGTGTATGTGGTCTCTGTCCCATTAGTGTGTATGGGGCCAATGCATTTTAATAGGATTTCTGGCACTCCATGTCTTTCAGCCATTTGTGCAGCTTCTGCAATTTCAGCATTTAGGCGATTTCAACAGTTTGACCAGTTTATGGAATTTAAAAAGTTTATGCAATATAAACAATTTATGCAAATTAACCACTTTATGAAATTTAACCAGTTTACGCATTTTAACCAGTTTATGCAACATAACAACTTATGCCATTTAGGATTCATGAAATTTAAACAGTTAATGCAGTTTATATAATTTATGCAAATTAACCAATTTATGCATTTTACCGTTTTTTTTGCAATTTAACCAGTTTATGCAATCTAAAGTTTATGCAATATAACAGTTTGTGCAACAGTTTGTGCAACCGTTTATGAATTTTACCACTTTATGCAAATTACATTATGCAAATTAACCAACTAACGCATTTTACCAGTTTATGCAATTTAACCAGTTTATGCAATCTTAAGTTCATGCAACATGGAGAGTTTATGCATTTTACCGGTTTATGCAAATTAGATTATGTAAATTAACCAATTTATGCATTTTAATTTTTTTTGCAATTTAACCAGTTCATGCAATCTAAAGTTTATGCAACATAACAGTTTGTGCAATTTAAACTTTATGCATTTTCATACTTTATGCAAATTACATTATGCAAATTAACCAACTAAAGCATTTTACCAATTTATGCATTTTACCGTTTTTTTTGCAATTTAACCAGTTTATGCGATTTATCCAGTTTATGCATTTTACCAGTTTATGAACATTAGATTATGCAAATTAACCAATTTATGCAATTTATGCAATTTCTGCATTCGATTCCCGCAGTTCCGCAGTCAATCGCAATGGCGAAGCCATTGCTGCATTTCTAGTTTTAGCAATGTTTTTTAGATGGTAATAGGCCACTGATGTAATGGACTTAATATGACTGTTAAAACTCAGGTCTGAGTTCATGATTACTTCTAGATTTCTAACTTGACTTTTCGGCCCCAGTGAAAGAGTCTCAAGATCACCAATGGGTGGCAGTAGTGAGTATAAAAATGACCAACCTGCATCTAGTCCCTTTAAGCCCTTTAAACTAAAAACTTTATTAACCCTATCGTGAGCTAAACAATGTTCATGTCTCGAGTGAGAAAGAGCTACAGCCCTCCGCTGTGGTGCGGACCGGCCCGTGCTTGGCGTAAACACAAAATAAAACAAATGCACATGTTCACCCCCCACATCGATCTCCAGCTGCTCATAGATAGCTTCTCAAGTCTAAGCAAAGCCGTAACATAAGTTTCGAACACGCTAGGTTAATCTAGTTATTTTGATAACTCAAATGGAATTTCCAGTGTTTAGCAGAGCATTAGGAGCACGTTTGGTAACACTGACACTGTTTGCAGCATTTTGCAAGAGTTGCTTCTGTGACATAGCGACATATACTGTGACACAGGCAGGGTGGCTTTAGGAAAGGCTTTATCGTGAAAATTCATAATAAAATAACTTGAAGTACTGATAACTCCCCTATCACTGAATGGGAAACCAGAGCAGGTCTCTATTACACATTAGGAAACGCATTGAGTTGACAGCTATTCCTTCGAAAGAGTAAAACATTTTATCACAGGGACTAATCGAGTCAATTTTCTGTCCACTGGGATCTTTGGTATGAACACAAAAAGCACATTGAAAATTCCGCCTCTCTGTTCCCATTTCTCCACACACCCACTATGTAAACATGATAGGGCTAAATTCCCCTCTCTTCCATGAGAATAAGCAGTTTCTAATATGAATTCATATAGACACAGTAACCCTCCCCTTCAGGGCTTTTTACACAGTTTTCCTGCTTCTATTTGCATCCAAACCCTGTGTTAATATGGCCGTGTTTACAAAAGAGATTTTGTATAATGGCCACATATTTCTGAACGGAGATTAAATTCCGCCCTGGTGTTAGTTTAAGTCATGCTTTCTTCAGAATGGGTTTCACATTTCACTATGACCCTCACAATGTGTGGGTTAGTGTGCGATTTCCTTACTGTAAGAGCACAAATGGCCTAGGGATTTGATCACAGCACAAACGCCTCGGTGCTTCAGCCTCCACTTGAGTGAATTGTTGAATGCCTTTTTTTGCCCCATTACATGTCACTTGTGGCCTGTTCAATAAAGTAAAAGACCAAGACGATATTTAAAAATGTTCAAGGAATGGAAAAATGTGCATTCAATTTACTTAAAAAGGCTTCCTAAAATATTTCAGTGAGGATCAAATCTTAACATTTTACCATAACAACATTAGCCACAAGTCATCAACAATTTGTCTCTATATGAGACAACGAAGCCTATTTATCCAAAGCTGAGGAACAACAATGTAAACGGTAGGGCTGGGATGATACACTTTTGTCACAATCCGATACGTATCACGAGACAGTAAGTAATTATGATAAGCGATAATATGTTTACCTTAAAATGTGTCCAAAGTTTATGAACCAAATGCTATTTGATATTTATCGAACTGTTATTATTGAAAAAAAACATTATTATTATTACAAAAAATGTAATAAAGCGCTGTTACTGGAAAGGAGTGCATGATAAAAATGCCTCAAAACACAAGTATTGAAAGTAAAGTACCGATACTTGGTATTGCAAAAAAAAAGTATTGTGATCCAATATTTTCTCCCAGCCCTAGTAAATAAACAAAATGAACAAAATAAAACGATACATACAATTAATATGAGTGAAAACATGATTGATTCTCAGTGTCTGATTTTTTGTGTGTCATTTTCATGTCCACAGACTTCGGGTGGAATTATTATTTTATTTCTATTTTTTGCCATAACCTAGTAATCTCATCTTTCCTTTATTAGACTAATGTCTTTTGTGCATTGTCCCTCATCAAATAAATACAATTCAAAGTCAAAGAGATGACACACAGAAGTCTCCTCCGGTGAAGTAATTACATTGTGCATAAAGTTTTTAACATGTTTCTATTTCTATGTGCATGTTATGAGCACAGCTTACTGGTATTGCGTCGCTGTGCAACATTCCGTGCACAGAAGGGAGATCATTGCGTAAATGTACTTCTGTGTCCTGTGGCAGACTAACAGAGGCTTGGCTGCCACTGTGACTGTGACTGTGAATGACTGTGAATGACACTAATAAGGCATATGATGAGTTTGCACACGTATTTCTAAAAATCTTTGATAAAAATTGCCCAGTGAAAAAATACTGTAAAAATAGAAAGTGTAAAGAAAGCCCATAGATGTCTAAGGGATTGTTAAATGCATGCAAAAAAAAAAAAAATCACTTTACAAAAAATGTACAAATAATAGAACAAAAGAAGCTGAGGATAAATATAAAAAAATATAAAAACAAATTAACAGCCATCATTAGAAAATGTAAACAGGATTATTATAATAAATTGTTAGATTGGAATAAGAATAATATTAAAGGCTTATGGAACATCTTAAATAGTTTAATTAGAAATAAGCCAAGATTGTTCGATTATCCAACATTTTTTAAAGATCAGGATAAAACATGGATGAAGTAGTCAACACTTTTAATACATTTTTCGTAGATGTTGGCCCAAACCTTGCTGCAAAAATTGCAAATGTTGAGAGATATAATTGCGAGCTCATAGACATAAATCCGAAGACTTTGTTTCTCAATCCTGTTGAGGAAAAGGAGTTTCTGAATATTGTTAGAGGTTGTAAAAATAAAACCTCTACAGATTATTTCAACATGGATATGAAGACCTTAAAAAGTGTCATTGAAATTATCTCTAAGCCGTTAACACACATCTGTAACTTATCGTTGCAAACAGGTCAATTTCCTGATAGTATGAAAGTAGCAAAAGTGATTCCTCTGTTCAAGGCAGGAGATAAACATCTCTTCACAAACTACAGGCCTGTTTCCCTTTTACCGCAATTCTCAAAATATTAGAGAAGGTTTTCAATTCTAGACTTGACAGCTTTATTGATAGATATAATTTGCTCTCTGAAAATCAGTTTGGTTTTAGGAATAATCACTCAACTTCGCACGCGCTCTTAGATAGTATTGAAGAAATAACTAATGCTGTAGATAACAAGAAATATGCAATAGGATTATGTATTGATCTGAGCAAAGCTTTCGACACAATAAATTATGATATATTAATTAATAAATTAGAACATTATGGGATTAGGGGAGTAGCTCTACAGTGGGTTACCAGTTATTTAAAAAATCGAAAACAATGTGTGAAAATCGACTCTGCAAGGTGCAAGAAAGAGTGCGGTCCTTCCCCTGATTGAGTAATCAGGAGCTCATATCATTCAAATCCCAATGCAAACACACTGACAGCGACCTGGCACAGTGTGCCCCTCCATCAGCCTGGGACACTGGGAGGGGGTGGAGATGGGGGTAGCTGGTGGCAGTGATGCTGTATGGGACTCTATGCCTTAAAGCTGTGTACCGTCTTTGTATGGGAGTCATTGCTTGAGGCCAAGGCTGTCAGGACAGAGCAGCGTGTCCAGGGAGACCACAGGCGCCCACGGAGGAATGTCCAGGAGCGAAAACTGTCCCAGGGCAGGCAGCGAGGGACGGACACTGCACTTTGATCCATCCCACGCACTACACTGGAGGAGAACAATGTCTAACAGGGGTTTAAGACTTTTACAGGAAGGGTTCGGGGGCCGATTGTTCAAAAAAAGCGCCTCGGAATTTCTTAGAGGTCATTCTAGAGAGCAAATTGTTTGTAACCAACACTAGGATAAGCTCTACTATTTATTCATATTTTTGTAAACACTAAACCATCAAGTCCAAGCATATAGATGCAAATGTACTCATTACTTGTTTGTGCATTATCCTGTTCTTTGATTGTACATTTTCCAGATTATTTGCACCCCTGAGTGTTTCTTGAGATCTGAGAGCCGAGTGAATTTCTCCATTGTGAGATCAATAAAGGCTCGCCAGTATCTAATCTCTTACTCACTATTTCAAAAACATGCACAATAGGATTTGGCTAGGAGTAAAGAGAGTGTATATACAAGTGCGAATGTGGGACAATTAGTCCATGAACATTGTCCGAAGTCAGTGAGTCCTGCACTCTTTGTGTTTGTTTTGTATGGCTACATTTGCATTGCGCTTTACAAGCCTATGTTACCAAGTTTCTCAAAGAACTACACTGTAGTCATTACATTAATTCACGCCATACACGGTGGTGCCCCCTTAGAGTAGACTGACAGAAGCGAAGCTACCAGTCTGTGCCCCCTCCGATCCTCAACAACCACTCCATTCATTCTGGCCAATTGTACATGTTTTTAGTGGTCGGAGAAACCAGGAAAAAAACCTACACAGACACGGGGAGAACATGCAAACTCCACATAGAACAGCCCCGTCCAGGTGGGAAGCGAACCCAGGACCTTCCAGCTGTGAAGCACGAGCACTAACCGCTGTACACTCCATGCCGCCACTTTACCTGGACTACAGATGTAAATTATACATTTTGCAATAATCTGGCACACTTTTACTATTTGTATATGATTGTTCATTAACCTCTTAACCCCCGCCTTAGCCAAGCGCATTTTCTCCAGTTCAGTTTTACCCAAATCCAAAAGCTCCTCGACTGTAGGCCAGGTTAGCGCCTTATTTAAAAGCCGAGCCCTACAAAACTGATCGTAACTTTGTTGTTGTGTTGTCGCTGCGTTTTTGTCACATTTTAAGCATTTTTGTCGTGTTTTCATCTCTTCTTTTTGTTGTATTTTTGTCACTTTTTTAAAACGTGTTATTGTTGCTTTTCCGGCAAGTTTTGTTGTTTTGCAAAGAGAACCACTTCTTTCCCTTATAGTCAATTGTACATCACGGTGTATTCCTCTCTCGTATCAACAACAGAGCGCTGGGTTTATATTGTACTAAAGGCCAGCCGACGGTCACAGAGCGCGCGTACACGGAGTTACACTTACAGGTTTCCCGAGCAGCAGACAAATATTTGGTCTTTTTTTTTTTTACAGGTGGCACTGGCCTTAAAGGGCTTGTGCAGACCATTCAGAGGTGTTACTGTGGCACTGGCACCTTTTAAATCGATTTACTGTACAACAGTTCTAATGAAACCCGCTGGACCCCATATGGCCTGTGTCGCCAGTCCCATTTATAGAGTCAAAGTGTTGGCCACCTCCAGAGCCACTTTACCCGAGCTACTTTCCTGGACAAATTGTACTCCTGAAATCACATCGTTCACTATTACTTGGGTTTCACAGACATGGGTCACACGCCGGGAACCATTATTCATTCACTCTCCAAACTTGATTACGCAAACTACATATGTGCGCATAGCCACAGCGGCAATAACCTAACCTTCAGACTCCCAATTTAACCTCTTAACCCCTGCATTAAACGAGGACATTTTCAGCATGTGAAAAAATAAAAGCTTCTCGACTGGAGAGCTACTATGGGCCTATACGCCTCATTCGAAAGTTACGACCGCGTTGTTACCGCATCGTGACTTTTTTTGCCATGTTTTTGTTGCGTTTCTTTTGTATCTGTTCTATAGCGTTTTCGTCACTTTTGTGCGCATAGTAGTGATGGGTCGGTCGCGAACGAGTCGTTTTTTTTAAGTTTGTATGTTTATCAAGCTCTACATACACCGCTCTCTGCTACATTAGAGACGAATAGAGAAGGGCAAAGACTAAAAGAGAAAAGAGTAAGAGAATGGGTTCGGGGAGAGAGGGAGAAAGGATGGGTAAAACATCTACAGCTGCAGCCCGTCCACGAGGAACAAACCTGCTGTTTACACAAAATCAAGATCTCTACAAACTTAAACTAATCCATAAATGTATTCAGTACATCTCTAGCTTTTAGCCACTTCTTATTTGAGAAAGATCTGCCTCATGTTTTCGGTTTTATGGTTAGATAAAGTTACGCTGGGTTTGTGGAGTGAAAAATAAACAATGCGATCACGCGCGGAGCCGTGATATGTCGCAATGTCGGCCTTTTCCACATGTGTATGAGCTCATTACAAAAGCAACTAACTAACTCTTAAACGTGTGTGTTGCTATAATAAACAATGGCTCCACCACCTGGAAAAGTCAACTTTGTTTCCTGAAGACAAAACAACACCACTAAGCCAATATCACTTCATTATAGCAATGGAATATATATATATATATATATATATAGTATATATATATATTTCTTACTTGCTTATAGTTGTTTTGTGCAGGGAGTAGTCGAAAAGCTCAGTTAAAAAGCCATGAATCAAAACCTCTCCAAAATGTATTTATTATTTACTGTATTATGTAAAAACACAAAGAGCCATTTGGGAGCCAAAAGAGCCGGCTCTTTTTGGTGAGCCGATCCAAATGATCCGGTTCACCAAAAAGAGCCGAAAATCCCATCACTAGCGCATAGCCACAGCGGCACTTTTTTGTCCCATTTTTTGCCATGTTTTTTGTTGCGGTTTCATCCCTATTTGCGTCTCGTTTGCATTGCTATTTTCAAGGCGCTTTCAGAAGAAGCCAAACTGGAGGACATGTGCTCGATTCAGGCGGGGGGGATTAAACACAGGCAAGATGAGTGAAATGTCTTGCCCAAGGGTTGCAATGGCCCACGGGCAACGCGCTTCATTCATCTAAGTTTGCACTGGTTGAGGCTGAATCCGAACTGTCGACGTTTGGATCAGTGGCTGAGCGCTCGACCTAAAACAGCACCTGCCATTCTCACGCGTTCTCTCCTCCAGGAACTAACCGAGCGGTAACTTCTGAAATCAGATGAGTCTGGGCGTTCTCAAAGCGGTATGGCTGCTTTATGTCGAGACATGTTTTTGTAAGTTTAGTATTTGGCCAACAGGGGGCCATCCAAGCAGAACGACCTTTTTCAGAGCTGTCTTGGTAAGAAGTAGCTTGAGGATAAAAATAAGGAAATATAGAAAAAGAAAATGAATTTCCTATTTCTTTTAAGAGCTTAGTTCACAAATTTGATTTCATCACAATTCTTGTACATTTAGTTTCAGGCAATATTATAATGTAATATGTAGCTTTCTGCTTCTTCACTGTGACTGGTTAAATCCACCAGTTACTCACAGAGCATAACAAGTAGGGCTACACAATATATCGCATAAAATATCGTATCGCGATATATTTGGTGATGCAATATCCGTATCGCAAGAAGCCACAATATATCGCAACATCACTAAAGCCTTTATCTGACTGAGAGCGACACATGTTTTTGCAAACTCAGCCAAAAACAAACAATGCATTGAACTTATAAATGTGTAAAAGTTCAGTTTTAGTTAAACATGCCAGTTTAGTTCGTGTTTAGTGTTTTTTTAAGTCTTGTTTTGACACAATTTGCAAAAACTTGTTACTATTAATGTAAATTTAATTAGAATGGAACATATCGCGTTGAAATGGTTTAGTGAAATATCGCAATAATATCATTATCTCGATTTTGCACAGCACATTGTATTTTGTGGCCAAGTCACTCCTGTAAAGATTGTAAAATCCTCTTTTACCTGGTTAAATAAAGGTTAAATATAATAATAATTCCCATATTCCCATATTGCGATACGTCAATATCGCCCCTCCTTGGAACCGCCATCTTAACCTGGTGGAGGGGTTTGAGCGCCCGAATGATCCTGGGAGCTCTGTTGTCGGGGGCTTCATGCCCCTGGTAGGGTCTCCCATGGCAAACAGGTCCTAGGTGACGGGTCAGACAAAGAGCGGTTCAGAAGCCCCTTATGAGAGACCAACAGGCCCGGTTAGAACCATGAGGCCATCCTTCTGTGGACCCACCACCTGCAGGAGGAGCCATAGGGGCTGGTGCAATGTGATTTGGGCAGCTCCAACAGCTGCCCCCACGACCCGACAACAGACAAGTGGAAGAAAATGGATGGATGGACGTCAATACCGTTCAGCCCTAGTAATGCACAAACAGGAAAAATGAGTGGAGCCCTGTATCTGTATTTTTCTGCATTAAACAGAACACTGATTCACAAAGTCTCTCTAATCATGATTTGATTTGTTTTCATCATATCGCCCAGTCCTAATGTTATGCATTACTGTATTAACTTTTACCTGAGGAGTCCCAAAGAAAACCCATCCATGCACTGCCCAGGGGCCTTTCCGAAACCGTTCCCTCCTCCCTTCCCCTACACCAGGGGTCACGAATTAAATTTCACCAAGGTCTCAAATGGAAAAAAAAGGTCAAGCAAAGGTCCGGAACATTTTTAAATCTATTTGTGTGATTTGAAAATAATGCAATCAATTGAATCCTGTTATTGTTTTTTGCTCTAAAAATAAGTATTTGCATAGGCTACTGTAGCCTATTATACACAATGTGCACATAATATATGACAGTGATGTGTTTGTTTGCTCAGTTCAACACACTGAGCCCTGTTTAGTCCAGGCTTAGTCCAGGCTTAGTCCAGGTTTAGTCCAGGTTTAGTCCTGGTTCAGACCTGCTCGGGAAACAGCCGCGCTATTTGCGCATTACAATCGCGCGTGCATATTTAATTAGCGCGTCCTCCGCTTTTGTTTTTAGCGAGCCATATTTCAGTCATTCCGAAACCGTTTCTAAAAATTTAAAAAGTATCATGAAGCTATGATGTAGGACTTTCTCTTTCTGTTCGTCTGGGCTGTAGTTTATCGCTCTGGTGCAGTCAGAGAGGGAGAGGGAAGGAGGGAGGGAGAGAGCACACGCAGCCGCTCGTCTGAGGGGATTCACGGTCGGGTCCAAAGTGGCTGGCGCACGGGTCCGGATCCGGACCGAGGTCCGCCGTTTAGTGACCTCTGCCCTACACCCTTCCACTCAGGCCTCAGTGAGGGCACCTTCAGAGGTTCACTCATCAGAGAAATTCGAGCTGTGACTTTCAGACTTACTCCCACTCGCACTCACGGACTGCACAGCCCATGTTGCAAAAATCACAAGTTCAACTGATCATACTTTTAAATGAAAAAAAAAGTTCCCTTGTGAGTTTACAAAGTAATTCAGATTCAAATATGTCATATTTACATTATATATTTTAGCTTCTTCAAACTCACAAGTGAGAACTTTTCCTCTCCCAATAAAATCATATCAGGGCTCACTGTTGATTTCTTTTTCATTAATAAATGTCTATATGATGGTAAAGTTGTTCAAATGATCACTTAGGTGCTCCTAAGTACACGCGGAATGATGTTGTTTGGTGCGTGTTGCTCGTGGGACTGCTCTCCGGTTTTAACACACACCTGTTAAGTCTGCATCGATGCTGACTCGCTGTGAAGGAGCTGATCAGAGCCGGTTTTTCCTATACGCAAACTACGCAAGGTGCGTAGGGCCCCCGCAGCCGCAAGGGCCCCGCATCTCCGTCAAACTACAGTGTTGTTTCACTGTTTAATCAACGCGTTGTTACTGGGACAGGCTCTCTGACAGCCCTCACTCACTCTCCGCCTGCTTTGCCTCATATAACACTAAAACGCAGAAGTCTGCTGAAGTGAAGCAGGAGAAACCTACTGCCTTCCCCCTGTTACTTCCAAGGCGCGAGTGCTTCTCCCCTTCGTGTCCCCGCATGTCTGTCTGTCTCCCGGTGCTTCGCCTCCTGCGCGGGCCGCGCCTGCATGTCTCTCGTGTCCAGGGCGCTGCTCTCATGTTTTCTCTGCGCGGACTCGGGGCTGCATCGCCACACTCTCATTTAAACTCTCTTCTTATTGTCTCTAGCGGAGTATCAGGACAGTAGTTTGGAGAATAGACGAGAGTAAAGCCGTACACGTGGCCTTTTTGTCTCAAAGAGGAGTTGAATCCACACGTTTCTCATGAGCACAGTTACTACAGTAACTCTGGCTCTCTGAATGTGCACAGTCTAAAACGAATTGGGCTACTCACAGGCTAATTCTCAGTGGTGAGACAGAAATAACCGTCAGGTGCAGGTTTCAGTTAGTCTTAAATCAGTGGTTCCCAAACTGTGGGTCAGGGACCAGAGGTGAGAGAATGTGACCATTTGCCATTTACCATTTTAAAAAGTGGGGAAATAGACTAGTATAGACTAGTATAGATTGGTATAACTATATTATACCAATCTATTATATACAACCAAGAACAACATGAAAGGGGTATGGGGAATACTAAACACTATAATCAAGGGTAATGCAAAAATTAATTCATATCCAAACTATTTCACTGATGGGATCAATGACAACCATAATATGAATGATATTGTGGAAAGTTTTAATAGTTTTTTTGTAAATGTTGGACCGGATCTGGCAGCAGAGATTCCGGAGTGTAGTAACAACGAAATGGAGTCATTGATAGACATTAATTCAAAAACTATGTTTTTGTCTGGAGTAACTGAAACAGAAATAATAGATGTCATTAACGGGTGTAAGAACAAATCGTCTACAGACTGTTTTGATATAGATATGACACTAGTTAAACAAATTATACATAGTATCGTGAAACCATTAACCTACATATGCAACTTATCGTTTCAAACAGGAACAGTTCCAAATAAAATGAAAATTCCAAAAGTTATACCTATACATAAAAATGGGAACAAACACATCTTCACTAACTACAGACCTGTCTCTCTGCTCCCCCAGTTTTCCAAAATCTTAGAGAAACTTTATAACAGTAGAATGGATAATTTCATAGATAAGCATAAACTAATTAATGAAGGTCAATACGGGTTTCGAGCAGCAAGGTCAACTTCAATGGCCATCATTGATGCAATAGAAGAGATTACTAATAGCTTAGAGGGCAAGAAACATGCAGCTGGAATATTCATTGACTTGAAAAAAGCATTTGATACACTTAATCATTCTATATTATTAAAAAAATTAGACATATATGGCATAAGGGGAGTGGCTTTGAGCTGGATTCAAAGCTATTTAACTGGGAGACAACAGTATGTGAAGATGGGGGAGTTTACATCAGGTTATTTGGACATTGGTTGTGGGGTCCCACAGGGATCTGTCTTAGGCCCAAAGTTGTTTAATTTATATATTAATGACATTTTTAATGTGTCTAAATTATTAAAATTAGTGATTTTCGCAGATGACACAAACGTCTTCTATTCCAATGACAATTATAGTAATTTAGTAACTAACATAAACTGTGAACTAAGGAAATTAAAAACATGGATGGACATTAATAACTTGTCCCTCAACCTAAATAAAACAAAAGTAATGTTTTTCGGTAATTATAATGGAAAACCAGACTCAGTAAACATAGACGGTGTAGTTTTAGATACAGTATCAGAAATTAAATTCTTAGGAGTCATCATTGACAGTAAATTAAGCTGGAAACCACACATAAGACACATACAAGGTAAAGTCTCCAAAAGTATCTCAATCATTAACAAAGCAAAGTTTTTCTTAAATTACAATGCATTATTTTTGTTATATAGTTCATTAGTTTTGCCATATCTAAACTACTGTGTAGAAGTTTGGGGCAATAACTATAAAAGCTCATTACACCCCCTTGTTATACTCCAAAAACGGGCTGTAAGAATTATACATAAAGTAGGATATTATGATCACACTAATATATTATTTGTGCAGTCTAAACTGTTAAAAATGCATGATTTAGTTGATTTCTCTACTGCCCAACTTCTGTTTAAAGCCAACAAAAATGTGCTACCTGCAAGGATACAAATGCTTTTTGCACGCACAGAAGGGGGATATAACCTGAGGGGGTGTGATAACTTTAAGATTCAAGCAGTGTCTTCCACTAGGAAAAGTATGTGTGTGTCTGTATGTGGAGTTAAACTCTGGAACAAATTGGGGGCAGAATATAAACAATGTCCTAATATTCATCATTTCAAATCAAGATATAAAAAAATGGTATGGTCAAAGTACCAGAAGGAGGAAATGGGTACTTGATTGCTAATGGGTGTCACAAAGTGCTGTATACTTTAAAGGTCAGATCTAACTAATAATGAAGTATATTGTGGTTGTTACTATTATACTATTGCAGTTGTTATTGCCCCCTAGGAGAGACCAACAGGCCCGGTTTGAACCGTGAGGCCGTCCTTCCGTGGACCCACCACCTGCAGAAGGAGCCATGGGGGCCGGTGCTATGTGACCTGGGCAGCTCCAACTGCCCCCACGACCCGGCAACGGACAAGTGGAAGAAAATGGATGGATGGATGGACAGTTGTTATTGCCATTGTTATTGCTATTGCTGTTGTGTTGTTATCATCACTATTTTAACTTTAAACTTTAAATGTAACAGTCTAGGATTAATACCTAACAATCTGTGGATTATTCTTAGAATCCAACTCAATCGATTCAGACAGCAGTACTGCTATTGATGCTGATGGTAATATAAAGGAAATAAATTCTTAGAAGTAAAACATGCACATATCTATGTACTCCGCATTCAACATAACCCATAGTATAGGGCAGACATGTGGGGGCCGGCAGCTCGAGGAAACCCTCTTCTGGCAGCAGACTCCTAAAATTTGTCTCTTTTAATGCATAATATAGGACACTTAACAAATGATGGTCCGGTTGCTCGGGGGCTGCTCCCCTCTGGCAGCTGGTCCAGTCACAGAAAAGAAGAAAAAGAAAGAAAAGCCCCGAATCCCTTTTAACACATATCATTAAGACCATTCTTGTTATCATGAACATCAATCAGTCTGCGATTACTGTACCTTTCATGAATAAATGTGGAGTATTTTATGTATCATTCAAACACTTTGATACAGAGTAATGTTATATGGGTTGTAATGGTGATGGTGAACAACGGTAATGCCAACATGGTAATGAATTCTGTATGGGAGACAGAAATAATACACTGGTTGTAGCGTGTGAGATACTGTGAATGTTGACCTGGTATAATGCAGTGTCGCATTTGTTAATATGTAACCAACTCGGTTGATAGTTGTTTTGTAAAATGGTAAGAAATATGCACTGTTGTTAGTTATTGTTATTGAAGTTTATGAACAGGGGTGGGAGTCAATAAGCTTGTCTTCTTCCCACTCCTTTTCGAGCTGTAATGTAAATTATTTTTTCTTTTTTTCTTTTATTATGTATATATATATTTCTGTTTTTCTTTTCTTCTTTAGCTCGAAATAAAATATTCAAATCAATAGTCCTGAATCCCAGTCTCACAGTGGCTTAGTGGTTAGTGGTTCTCACACAGAGGGGCAGGGCCTGAATTGAGGTCATTATGTTCCACTTCTGCCCTGCTCTACTGCACAGTGGAACTGTTTTTGACCATAAATGAGTTCGCTCTTTGTCGAATAACCATGGTGTGCGTAGATACTGTAGGGCCCCCGGGAGGATTTTTGCTTAGGGCCCCAGAAGGGCCAGCACCGGCTCTGGAGCTGATCAGACACTTTCCCTCACTGAGTGCTCCGTTTCGGACAGAACTCCACTCTGCGGGCACGCGCAAACTGAGTGTTAGGGGGTAGGGTGAGGGAGGAGGGAGCGGTTTCGGAAAGGCCCCAGGAGAACATGCCACCGTATATGCCCATGAGATCCATGAATCAAACCGACCTAACAAACAACAACATTACAATTCAAAAGCATTTCCACTGTTTACATTATGCCTAAGCTCGATTTGATGATAAGCTAAATTGATTGACACATAGAAAGCTACATTTTTTTTACTCTTAAATGACTCAAATGTATGGCCACTGCGCCAATCTCTGACTTACTCTAGAACTAATGGCCCTCGCTGTCCAAAGTGAAATCTGTGAAACATGATCAGACACCGCCATCTGCTGGTCCATAGACGTTACCACAGCACAGAGAAATTGGAGAAATGAGGAGCATGTAGTATGTATTTTTTTTTTTTTTGGAAGAGCTACACCAAGTGGTCAACACGAGAACAGCATTTTGTTATAGCTAAAGTAGACAACCTATACTCTATGCATTATATCAAACCCATCAGCATTGAGCTACATATCATGAAAGTGTTGGATTGACAAATGATATCAAACTAAAATCCACAAAGCCACGGAACAAGCTAGTACAGTAGCTTGCTATATTAAATTTTAAGTATGTGAGGGAAAGTAAAGTTTATGATCCATCTTCTAGTAGGCCGTACACCTCACAAAAGTCAAATTTATAGACCTGCCGTTGCTTGGTTTATTAATAGATGAAACAGATGGACGTTTGGCACCAGACCTCACAACACAGACAGACGAATGACTCCGAGGCAGACTGGGGGCCTTTTGTCACGGTCCAACATCTGTGCCAGTTACAACTACAGCTTGGAAACAAAAACACAGAATGTGGCTTCTTGAAATGCTGATTATTCTTTGTTCAAAATCCCTGTACCTGGTTATTTTCTTGTTGTAGAAGGAAATGAGCGTTATATTTCAGTATGTTATAAAAGCAGACATTTGTGACATCTGTGCGAGCCCAAAAGCCTTTTTTCGAATGTGAATAGCAGGCTAGTCATTTCATTACCTTGACACAGCCCTGCTTTAACCTCTTAACCCCCACCTTAACCGAGCACATTTTCTCGAGTTTGACTTTACCCAAATCTAAAAGCCTCATGGCTGCAGAGCTTACAGCACATAGGCCAGTGTAACACCTTATTTGAAAGCTAAAACCTACAAAACTGATATAAACAGATCTTTATCCTTGCCGTGCTTGCCGTGTAGTCACTTTTTATTGCATTTTTGCCACTCTTTGTGGCTTTTTTGTTGCATCTTAGTCACATTTTTGTCACTCTTTCATTGCTTTTTTTGTCACGTTTTTGTCACTTCACACTTTTTTGTTTAGTTTTCTTTCTCGTTCTTGTCGGTACCTGGGTGTTATGCCAAACCATAGATTACATAGATTATGTAAAAAAAATAACAGAGAGCGTCTGCTCACTCCTACCCGTTTACGTTAATAACTACGTTCGAAAGGGAATCCATGCTGGATCTACAGACTACCCAGCTCAGATTGATGTTCCTAAAAAGGGCATAAAGGCAGGATCTTCACTGTCCTGGTGGTTCCCAGAGTCAATAATAAACACGGTGAGGCTGCGTTTCAGTTTCATGCAGCTAAAATCTGGAACAGTCTTCATGAGGATGTGAGACAGGCCTCAACTCTGACAATGTTCAAATCCAGGCTGAAAACAGCTCTTTTTACCCGTGCATATGAAAACTGAAAGTATTTTATCTGCACTCTTGCCTTTTACTGTAATTGATTAACTCTATGTTGATGTTTTATTGATTGATTTGATCCGTTTTCTTGTAATTTTCTGCAACTGTGAAGCACTTTGAATTGCCTTGTGTATGAATTGTGCTCTACAAATAAACGTGCCTTGCCTTGCCTTGTTGACTCGGCCCATGGGGGTGTAGTTCGGTCGTAACCGCGCCCACGCAGTTAGCTAAAACGCAAACGGCCTTTCAATCTAAGTCAGGCCTTCGTCAATACACTATACGAGAATTCTAAAATGTACCTTATGAAAACCCGCCTGGTTTCTTTAATTGTACCTCACCGAGCGTTCACAGGAGCAATATCTAGCTGTTGAAAGTTTAACAAAATTAGAAACCAGGCTTTACAGTTGTTTAAAACGTGTGTAAAGAGCAATGCTTTCTAATGGAAAACTAGGTTGTTCTGCCGCCACTAGATGGAGGTATTGTAACAATGGCGGGCAATGGCGGCCCCTAGCGTCCAAGTCACGGAACTCTGCTACCCGTGGCCATTGTGCCAAACTGGAGAAAATGTGCTTGGTTCAGGTGAGGGTTAAGAGGTTAAAGTGGACATATCAAGTGAATGGGGACAGGAGAGACCAGGATTGATGTGAAATATACCACCCGATGATTGTTTTTGACAAACAACATAACATGTTTTGAAGTTCAAAAAAGTCAGTTTAGCATGATATGTCTCCTTTAAAATGTGTGCATTGGGAAAATCTAGGCACTAATGAAGACTTGAAATCTTCTTTTAAACTGGAAAAACCCAAAATAATTATGTCAGCAGTTTTAATGAAGAGTTTCATGAAATTATTATTTGAGAAGAGATCATTTCCTTGCTCAATTAATCCTGCAGGCAAATTATGATTAACATAAAAAATATAGTCTTGCAATTGCTTCAGCATTGTACGTCTTTCTGCTTGTACTTTGACACAACTGAATTTCTTATTGCACTAAAATGCCTTAGCTATTTAGAGGCTTCTAATGTTCCCCACGGATATTATTAACAAGCTAATCTCTACTGATGGAAACTTCTTCACAGCGAAAGCCTGGCTCAGATTTGACAGTGCTGGATTAGAGAAAGGAGGTCGCTCTTTGAGAAACGGAGATGCAGTAGGGGTTTGTTGTTATGATCATTTTAAGCCCTGATCTCCTCAACGCCTCCTGGAAACAGTGATCTGACAGGCACACAGTGATCCCTGTTAATAGGTCATCTTTCCAAATTATTCAAACTCTCAGGAAGGCAAGGGCCAAAACAACTATGGGAGTGGAAGCTTTTGAAAGAAAAGTGATACAGGAAGTAGTACCAACTCCAGCAGGTACAGATTACAGCAGAAGAGAGTTGGTTTGAGAGTGGGGCGAGAGAAGCCCTTTTTGTAACGAAACAGAATCCTTTTTTCAATAGGCAGAATTGGCTTTAGATCAAATATTCTGAGACGGATCTTGCGTTTCTAAAGCAGACTGTAGGCTAGACTTTTGCACAGTTGGGGTGCAGTATGTGATATCCTCAGCTTCATACCTGCCGCAGTAAGTGGGTTGAACGGGGGCCGTACATGGGATGGACAGACACCCTGTGGCCAATGGCAAAGTGTTTCCCACAGATTTCAAGGAGACTGTGGTGGGAGAGAGCGCCACCTTGGGGGCGGGGGGGGGGGCGGCTGACCTCCCCCGGGAGATGTTTTTAAAATTTAGATGCGTTTTCCTGCATTCTGGTGCATTTTAAGCAAAAAATAACTTTTTTTTGACTATTATGCTGCTGTGAAAATAATACTTTCTGGTTAATTTACATAGGGTACAGCTTTTTTTTTTAAATAATGTTTCTTCCAAGGGCGCAGGCCCTTGATTCTTCTCTCAGCTCCGCCCCTGCAGCTCTCAGATACAGACTCTGAACCTCAACCTGATGCTGTGTTTCTCCTCTTTGCTCAGCTCAACAATGAGCCCTGTTTAGTCCAAGTCCTGGTTTGGTCCTGGTTTAGTCCAGGTTTGGTCCTGGTTTGGTCCTGGTTTAGTCCAGGTTTGGTCCTGGTTTAGTCCTGGTTTAGTCCTGGTTTAGTCCAGGTTTGGTCCTGCTCGCTGCTCTTTTGTTTTAAATGATTGAGAAACAGCCGTGCTGTTTGTGCATGTATATTTAATTAGATGACTAGCGTCTTCTCGGTTTTAAATCTTTAGCGAGCCGTATTTCAATTATTCTGCAGCCGTTTCTAAAAGTTTAAAACAGGCTCAGAGGCTGCAGTTTCTCTTTCTGTTCAGCTGGGTTAGAGTAGCTCGATGGGGAGAGAGAGGGAGAGGGTGCGAGGGTGAGAGAGCGCAGACGCAGCTGCAGGACTGAGGGAGTCACGTCGGGTCTAAACTTTAGATCCAAGTTTCGGGTTTGGACGGGTTGGCGCGTGGGTCCGAAACCAGACTGATGTCCGCCATTTCATGACCTCTGTTTTAATTCATTATAGTGACAGCTGCATTAGCAGCGCAGTAAAGAGGTTTACTATGCAAATTAGCCATGTGGTCTTTTAGTTTATAAGCGAAAACAAAACTACGCAAAGCTGCCTTCATTTTTTGTAATAATAATAGGCTACTTAAACAGTGAGACATTGTTCACTGCTCCTTATTTGTCCTGTTAAACCTGCGCCTCTGCTGCAGATGTTGGTATGGGTGAGAGACAGAGAAAGAGAGGGGAGATCGAGACTGTGGCAGATAAAAATAGACTATGGCAGGCCGCCACAGACTAATGTATTAGTGGGAAACCCTGTATGTTCAATAGCGGTCCCTCCCCGATCTTTTTCTTCCTACAGACCAGTGTTTCTTGGTCAACCACCTCCGCTACAACTGTAAACTGTGCACTGCAAATGCTGACACTTTGATTCTACATTTTATAGTCTGTTATGATTTATACTTTTGCTCATTAAAGCTTTTTATTCATTATATATGAGATACCTCCATTTACTATTTAATTGTTTGCACATTTCCTGTCTATTTTGCACACACTGAGTGTTTCTTGAGAGCTGATGTAACAAGTGAATTTCTCCATTGCGAGATCAGTAAAGGCTTATCCTATCTTATCTTTTCCACGGAGCGAGGATGGGGGTGGATGACGGGGGTGTGGGGGGCGCACGTGCTGGTGATCTGAACACCCTGCACGGCACTCTTCAATACCAGAGCCAGCGGTATGTTCTCATGCCGCTGGGACACGGCCAATGTTTAACTTACAGTGGAATAAAGTTTGTAGTTTGTTCTGTAAGAGCTTGAGGCCTCCGTTCCCGGTCTCACCTCGACCTATTTCTCAATCACAACTTTACCTGCCAGTGTCCACACATCAAAGTTTTCCCATTCAGTTTTCAGACACATTTTCATAATGTCCCCTCACTCACCAGTCTGTGTGCTGATCATCAATGACCAGGAGGATCTTAGGTTTGCGTATGACGGGTTTGGGCGGCTGGACACTTCCTGCAGACGCTCCCTCAGCAGCGGCGGCAGATTTGGCGTGAGCAGCTGCCGCGACATTCTGCGCCATCTGCGCACTTTTGACCACGCTGGAGAAGGAGCTGAGGAAACTGCCCGGGTTGGAGGCGGGTGCCGGCGAGGGTGCGGCGAGAGAGCCAGGGGGGTTGCGTCTCTCTGTGGCGGGGGAGGCGGGCGAGGACGTGGAGGAGCCCGTGGGAGGGGGTCTCTGCAGGTCCATCATGTAGCCGTTCGGGAGGTTAGCCACGAAGCTGCTGTCAGAAAGCCGCCGCCGAAGGTAATTCATGGTGAGGGCTGGTGCGGGCCAGGGGAAGGCAGGAGATGGACAGGCAAGGGTCGATTCTAGAGAGAAAAGCGAGATATTGATAGATGTAAGAGATCTGTCAGTTTCAAAAAGGTTCATTTTTAGGTGGACGATCAGAGTCCACCTAAGAAACTCTAAGACGCCTTACAAATCAAACGGACTAAACAAAACATATGTCCTTGCTTGTCCTGGAGCTTTTGCAGATGTAGGGTCTGTTTGTCACTCTTTAATGGGATTTTAATTGTTGTTTTAAAACATGAAGCACACATTCATTTGCTATCGCGATTCGAAAGCAATTACAAAATGTACAAAATCATGCAAGATAACCAATAAGAAATTTTGACCCTGAAGACAACTTCCTCTTCTCAGTCCAAAGGCCACCAAAACTGTCAAATACAATTATCTCAGATGTTTCCCTTTATATAAAGTATCGTGCTTGAAGCCGGACTATCTGGGGCCAAACTGCCCACTTGCTGTCAACCCTCATTTGAAAACTATGACAATAATGTTGTGAATACGTTTCCTTTGGCCTACTTTCACAGTCTCTAATGGTGGGAGGTAAAAGTTAAAGATGCTTTATCGTGGATAATTAACTCTTTTAGTTATTAACCATGTTATCAGTGTTAATTTTGACAACATATTTTAATTTACTTTTAGTCTTAGTCTTTTGACGAAAATGTAATTAAATTTTAGTCGAGATTTAGTCAAAAAATCTTCAATTTTAGTCTAGTTTTAGTCGACTAAAATTGCAAGTCAATTTAGTCAACTAAATTTAAGACAAATTTAGTCGACTTTGCATTTATAATATTCATTATAATCATATTTAATCAGGTCCTCTGCTTCATGGAGCTGCTCCCACATGAACAAAGCTCAGAGCTGTTCCTTTGGCAGAGAATTTACATGATCTGAGGCTCTTTCAGACTGTCAATAGAAGTTTGGATGATTTTAGTCTCTCCTTTTCATTTTGATTTAGTCTTATTTTAGTCGACTAAAATATCTGGACATTTTAGTCATAGTTTAGTCTCATGAAAAACGTTTAATTTAGTTTTAGTCCAATTTTAGTCGTCAAAATATCACTTTGACTAAAATTAAGACTAAATATTTTAGTCGACGAAATTAACACTGCATGTTATGATGTTATGATGATCAACATCAAAATAAAACCTGAGTGTTGTTTCATTTACACAGGTTTCGGTGATCCTGCATGTAGTCTGCCTCTCTTCTGCACTCAAAACGTCGACTCACGCTCACACTAGGTCACATGAACATTTCACTGAAGTCTCTCTTCACCAAACTTGCTCTGATATTATTGGTTGCCATACTCTCTTTGCCAGTTTAGGTGTTGCAGTGCTACTCTGATCACAGGTGTACAATAATATCATCAAACCTAAGAACTTTATGGACATGGACACATACATAACATGTACGAGTCAGGACTTTATAGCTGTGCATATGATAACCAACTATTTCATCAACACAACGTTTGTTTTTAATGTAATTTATTATAATGTATGCTTACTGATTGATTTAGTTTGTTCTGTTGTTGTCGTTGTTTTATGTAACGCTGGAGCACATTGAATCCCCTTGTGCTCATTAAACAAAATTGCCTTGCCTCATTTGTGTGTGATTGGAGAGTGAATAGCAGCCAAATATGTATCAAGAAACCTGTAGTTATGGAAGCTTACCAACTGTGACAGAATGAGTGAATCACTAATTTATCATGAATTCATTTTAAATAGTTTCAATAACATTTTTTAAACTAGATTAGTGTTTTTCAAACTGTGGTTCGGGTACCACTGGTAGATGGGCTGCTTCAGGTGGTGTTTGACCTTGTAGGCAATTCAAGTCCAAGTTGTTCAAATCTAGACACTTATTTAAAGGGGGGTATTATGTAAAATGGACTTTTTCAAGCTTTATATCATGTTATTATGTCATTCCCTCATTAAACACATGCCTGGAGTGTTGCCTTGGCTCATTCACATATTTTTGAGTAATCAGTAAAAACTTAGACGGCAGCCATTTTAGGTGTAGCTATGCCTCAGTCCTCCTAGGAACGCCCCCACCTCCTGGAGACGCCTCTGGACCTTTTGTCACCAGCCAAGCCACCAACCACTGCTCCTCAGCTCAGCAGAGCCCCCTCCCCGCACAGTGTTGTTGTTTAAATGCCACAGCAGTGTGCTGAAGGGGGCGTGTCGGAAAGCTTCTTAAAGAGACAGAGGCCTATTTCAAGACGTTCAGTACAGCCATTTTGAGAGAGCAATTTTATTCAAGGCAGTTATTTTAATTTACTGCATATACAGACCAACAGAAGGTTACGTCATCATTGTAGTATGCTATAGACTGGTGCTATGTGATTGAAAAAAGCATAATACCCCCTCTTTAAGGCCTTGTTTAGAACTACATTAGCCATGGTTTTACCTATTTGTCCCATAGTTAGACCTGGAAGTCCAGTTGTAAGAGCCAAATATTTTCCAAGGTTGAATTTTATGTGAAAAGTTTAATGCAACAAACACATGGTATGTTTTGTAAACCTTCCATGAACATTACCTTCTTTGTGTCCCCGACATAAAATAAATACAAACATATTTTCACTGATAACAACTGTAGTGTTGATTTTGTTGTTTTTCTATATTTTTTTCGTTTTGTTTCTTGAGACAATTATCCAATCAGAGCCCCACACATTGAGTTGTGAGTTAACACGTTTTTAATACCTGTCCCTACATCCAACCCTAATTCTGGAGATTCCAAGCTTGAAATGTGGTGTTGTCCACAAACTTGTAACTGTGTCCATGCAGCATGAGGACACCCAGGTTTATTTGTACTTTTTCTAGACCACTATATAAGAGTACTACATAAACAACCAATAGGTAGCGTTCACGTGACATCACAACATTCTAAAGAGCCCATAGTTTAAAATTGAGGTGGAGGTCAACTGAAAATTCCATTGCAGTAACCATGGTAACGCTCAAAATGCAGATTACTACTCTTATTAAATTGCTAATTTCTCTGTAATTCTTGAGCCAACTCACATGAAAGAAAAACTGTCACAAAGTTCAAAGTCCTCTCTTTCAGCTCATTTGAACTATGGTCTAATTATTTTCTCATAAAGGCGTCCAAAAGTCGAGACAATATTCAAAAACACATTTGTGATTTTGGCTGGTAGAAAGGACTTTCAGCCATAAAAAAATATATGGCGGGTTTGTGAATCAAATCACTATAAAGTGATGATCAGGGAAAACTTTGGACATTTTCATTTTGGAAATTTCTTTCAAAAACTGTTTTGCTACCATAGAGTACTGGCACTTGCCCTCCAACTGAAATAGAATTCTAAAACGTGAACGCAACCTATTCCCAACAAACCATGAACCAAATAACATCAAATCTCCCACAGTTGCACATCTTAAGTGGAATTTTACAACTTTGTCACGGATAAAGAAGCAGTCATCCAAAAGCTAATTTGCAGAAAAGCGACTGTGGTTTTTGCTCATCCTCATTTGCATATTCATTTAAAGCTTTCCAGCGCAACAACAAAATAACCACACACAACAATCCAGTGACGCAGCAGTGAGGATGTGAAGTCGGGGCAGATTCACAGCTCATTTCGTTGCGAAGCAGAAGGATCCTTTGGGGGGAAGGAGACAGTTACGTAAACACATAAAACCCAGTGTGCCACGACGAACAGAAGTTTCAGACGAGCTATCAGAGAACAACTCAACTCGAGACAATTCAAACCGATGGTAAAGTAAATGGGCCTTAGTGCTGATACAAAGTGTCCTAACTCTAGGCTTAGGAATAGAAATGAAAATTTGGTATTGGGCTGCAATCAATTATAATATAATCGCAATAGCAAAAGGTCAGGTAGCAGCAATTGGTCACATTTACTTCCATTCTTATAATCTACAAAAACTGAATCTAGGACCAAATGCGTGTGATTCTCGCTTTACTTTCACATGTCTGTCTTTTCTCAAATGCTAAAGGACTTACATAGGCTTTATCAATTACTTCACACCCCGTATCTTGATATTTTTTAGAGTATAACTGAAAATAATGAAAAAGTTGCTCTATAGCTGTGTATTGTCAACCATGGCGGTCATCGCAAGGAAGACAGTTTAGCCACAGACGGGATCAGAACAAGAGCTTACAGCCTATAGGCCAGTGCTAGGGATGTCACGGTATGAACATTTTACCTGTGTATTAATAAGTTCAGAAAGCATTGTTAGTCCTACACAAACTGAAATAGTTTCAAAAAAGTGTAACAGTGTTTTATTATATTTAAAAAATACAGACAAAGCCATATCAAAGTAAAGGAACTATAACTATGTATTGGTGATTGTTTAGAGGTTATTACATGTACTATTTATAGCGCCAGAACCGTGTTAGAATATTTTTAACGAGATGAACCCTCTATATCAGGAATATTGTTCTCAGTTTGTGTCCTTCCAGTTTGCTTTCGCTCTGCAGATTTTGGGAAAATGCCATCAGACAGTAATCATTGTTAAATTCACAATAATGCAGTGAGAGTGAATCTATTGCATTGGCGACCAACATTAATCTGCCCTCCAGGAGCCCTGTAACGCATTTGTGCCAGAGGTATCCGGACACGGCTTATACAGTATGCTGGCGGTGGCGCTGTGGCTGCACTATGGGACGACTCGTTACCTTCTCCCTCAACCCAAAGTCACCACATCATGCATTTCAGCTAAAACGCTAACGTTAACTTACTTGCATTGGCTATAGAGTTGTGGTGACGGTCACAAGGTGAGTCCTGAGGTTCGATGTATCACTGCCTTTAGAGACACTTTTTTCCTGCACGTTCCACAAACAGGATAACTGTCTTCTATCAACTGTCCTTCGGCTTTCTTAAAATACCCAAAATATACCCAGACTTCAGACTTGGTCCTGTTTAAAGGCTGATAGACGTCCTGAGCGCTGTCGTCTCGGTCATGATTCCAGCTTCGAGAAAGTTTTGTTTTGGAGCTACGGAGTGCACCTTCAGCAGATGAGACGGCGGCCGGTGAGCCTCACTTTGCCTACGGTAAATATATTATCTCGGTAATCCACCGAGATAATATAGTTTTTCAAAAACAAGACAGTAATTATTACCGTCAACATTTTTTACCGGGGTTTACCGCTACACCGTGACATCCCTAGCCAGTGCAACGCCTCATTTGAAAGCTAAGACCTACAAAACTGATCTGAATTTGCATTGTCGCCGCGTTTGTGTCGTTTTTTTATTGTATTACTGTTTTTGTCACATTTTTGCTGCGTTGTTTTTGACACTTTGTTGTCGTGATTTTGTTGCATATTTATGGCTTTTTTGTCACTTTTGTGTTATTATTCACGTTTTTTTTCTCATTTTTTTGGTCACTTTGTGTTGCATTTTTTGACCGCTTTTGGTCACTTTTTCCTTGTTGTTGCTATTTTGTTGTTTTCTTGAAGTCACATTTTTGTTTACAGCCTATAGGCCAGTGTAATGCCTCACTTGAAAGCTAAGCCATTGTACTTTCTGAAAAATGTGTGGGTAAAACTGTAAACACAACGTACAGGTGGTGGATGCCAGGTAATTGGTTAAAAGTATAACATGACAAATCCAATCATATAGTCTGTCAGAGTAATGGCTGCTTAACTGAACCATCCATGAAGTTCTGGTACTCAACATGCCTTGGGTTGAACAATCTATGCAGTTAAGCTAATGCACATAAAGTATTGAATGTTCAAGCGCCATCAGCTATTACAGAACATGTGCGAGCCAGAGAGCAGCAACAGTACTTCACAGTAGTAGCTGAACAAAATATATATAGTTTTAACATGTCAAGTCCTATCTTTACAAGTTTTACACACTAAGAGCCAATAAAGATAGTCACTTTTGTTCTGTTTAAATGGCCTAAACTGGATTCCATTGTGATTCCTGTTGTATCCTTGACGGAGTTATTAGAGAGGTCTATAGAAGCAGAGTTGATTAGAGTCAGTGAGGCCTGACAGTAAATGACCTGATCCCTTTAGGCAGAGGGCGAGAGCGCTGCAAATCACTGTCTCTGCGCCTACACCTGACTGTAAAACTATCAACCGCTCTTTACTGCAAGACATCCAAGGAGACCTGACACAATGAATTGGTTTAAAAGGCTGCAAGATATGAGCTTTGTGATGAATGACAAAAGAAAAACAATGCACAAAGTCACAGTTTTCAGTTAAAAGACACTCTGGAGCTGACACAATTTTAATTACAATTTGTACAGTCGCAGTTTGCAAAATTGCCCAGCCAGGCTACAGTAATTTGTCATAATATTCTCTGTAAATAATAGGTGTATAATATCCTGGCTATGTAAGGTTTGCGACTAGACAACAATAATGTAAGCATGTGATAATAATTGTTTTACTTTTGCAGCTAATTTGCCCAGTCCCGTCAGATCTCAGAAGCTAAGCAGGATAGGGCTGTTTGGGAACACCAGGGAGCCTGTAGTGTTTGAGTCGGAGGGTCCGTTGGAGCAGATTGGCAGCCTCACTTCCGTCAGTCTACCCCAGGGCAGCTGTGGCTACAACTTACCACCACCAAGTATGGAGTGAATGAACAATGTACAGCGCTGTTGAGTGTCCAGAAAATGCGCTATATAAAACCAATGCATTATTAATATTAATCGAACATGTTAAAGCAGTACTAAGTAACTCATGCCCCTAGAGGCCATAAGCGCCACTGCAGGTGACGTAGCATGTTGTTGTGTTTTACTCATTAATTGTCCGTGAGAGTAAATACTACGCTGACAGAAAAGACAAAGAGATAGAGGGATATCGTACGTCCAATTACACAATGGAGATAATTTTTTTCACTCAAACTTGGCTGTAAATACTGTTTAAGTGAGGCTAGCCCGCAGTTAGCTTTGCCCATTAGCTTGTTAGCTTCTTCTCCGTGATTCCATTAGAGTGTATTGGTGGCTCCGACCCGGTGCAGGGAAAGCTACAAGTGTGGTTTTCTTGCCAGAGACACCAGGGGGAGATTAAAGACCCCCCCCCCAATCATCCCATTAACACTTGTATTACCCCCAGAGAGACTACGAAAAGCATTTATTACACAAGTTACTTAGTACTGCTTTAAAGTGGATGTATCATGTATATTAAACTTGAAAACATTATTTTGGGACCTTGAGGATTTATATTCTCCAAAAGAAAAACCAAAAGAATGTCTTTGTAAGGATTAAACTGTGGCTCTAAAATACAGAGGACTCCCCCTGCAGGCAGCAGTGGGAATGATGTTCTTAACTGCTCCAAAGTTGGACTATGGTCTTTAAAAATATGGAGGACTGTTTTGTATTGTTCCTATGATGAATTATAACCCAGGAAGTACAAATCTGAGCTTCAGTAGAGAGAAAACCAGAGAGAAACAACCAAAGTGAACAGGATTGCTTAAAACTGCATGAATGAAGTCAAATATTACTCCAGGTGTGTTTTGATTATGCAATTTTGCAACTTGGTTTGAGGCAAAAAAAAAAAACAATTTTGCATTTAATACCCCTGGTTAGAATATGTGCAAAGTTAACTGAATCTTGATTTCAAAGCCTCCCTGTGACATAAAGTTGTTAAAAACTGTGTATATTAGGGGTGGGCCATATCGTATCGCATATCGTTATCGTGATATGCGTTTTTGATATCGTTGTCATTATTGATATCGTTGTGGACACGATATAATTTATGTTACGCTCAGCTCCATCAGAGCAGCATAAACACTGACTGTAGAACACGGGAGCAGGTGCTTAAACAGTGAAATGAAATGAAGGATGTAAACTGCTTGAGTAGATCATATTTGCGAGAATTAGTATACTGTTAAAAAAAAAGAAAGAATAAAATATCACTGAATTAATCTTCCCAATAGACGTAAGGCTGGGATTTTGAAGTAATTTGTCCATTGTCAGTTATATCGTCAAATATATCGTTATCGTGATATTTCTTTTTATATCGTGATATAGATTTTAGGCCATATCGCCCTGCCCTAGTGTATATGCCATATTTGGATCATATCATTGAGAGTTAACGCAAAACAGGAGCACAGGATCTAATTAGCATTTCATCTCCATTAAAACTCCGCCTGTATCCTGACAATGTCTCTACGAGTCGTTGGGTACATTACACCCTGCAGTGGCTTGTTACAGTCGATTGCCGTTTTCTCACAAACCTCCCACAAAAAGATCACACCATCTTTGCCATGTCCCGGCTCTGCACGAGAGCCTCAGCACACGATTCAGGCTATTTATAAAGACGTGTGGTATTTTTGGAATGCTTTCTCTCAGCGTCGGAAGTTTAACGTAGCAAGGCATTCACAGATCATTTTGTATTTGCCAAGACATATAGGTAAAATGACTGAATAACGAATGGAAATATTGATTTGAGTTAGCTGCGGACTACTGCAATGGCAATACAACTTCCAATTGTTGGACAATGTTGGGGCTTCCTGTATCAAAACTGGTATGTCCTCCCTTTATCTGAGAAAAAGAGGAGAGGCTTATGATACTGGTGCCTTAAAGGGACTATACGGAGTTTAAAAATGTTAAATTTAAGTATTGTTATCCCCCTACATGTTCCAGCAATGTCCTGTGTAGAATGAGCCCAGACCTATTCACCACAACTGCCTCTAAAATCCTGCACTGTCACTCTAAAAAGGTGTTAATTCGGGTCCGAATTGCCGTAATGCACTAGCTTAATATAGAGACTGCAGTGCATAAGACCTGAGGTGGCAGTAGTGAGTATAAAATGACCAACTTGCATCTAGTCCCTTTAAAAGACTTTTCCATACTGAGATATGTTCTTACCTGAGCTTAGACAAGTTGATATGTACCTGTCTGGTCTTTGTGCGTGCCCGTGGAAGAGCGTGCTAGCTTCCAACTTCACCCCCGTTTGGAGCTATAGGAATATGCCGGGAGAGGCCAAATGTTAACAACATCTTTGGTCTTTTTGCGTGACTGAGCACACGCAAGACCAGACAGGTACGCATCAACTCGTCTAGGCTCAGGTAAGAACATATCTCAGCATGGAAAAACAGTGGCCTGTTCCTTTACATCTCCAATTAAAAAACAGAGGTGTGTGTGTGTGTGTGTGTGTGTGTGTGTGTGTGTGTGTGTGTGTGTGTGTGGTGTGTGTGTGTGTGTGTGTGTGTGTGGTGTGGGTGTGTGTGTGTGTGTGGTGAATATGGCCTAAAGGAAGGCATATGGCGAACTTTTGCTTTCATCGAAACCACACATGCTAATTTGCAAACACAGAGGAACAGACCTCGCTTAATGAGGGTGGATCTCTCTCAGGATGAACCAAAGGAAAGGATTTGGCGGGATATTTGACCAGAGCATTTATATTTCTGTGACTAAGGGCTGTAGCTGAGGGCAAGTCTGAAACCGTTCTGAGCCAGTGCACATGTAGCCAACAATCTGTGGGGTTTAGGCAGTTTGACTCAAATAAAGGCAGATATTGTGATTATGCATGTTCAAAAAATACAATTTAAAGAAGGACTAAGTAACGTGTTTACCTTAATAAATCCTTTCCGTAGTCCCTCTGGGGTAATACAAGTGTTAATGGGATGATTGGGGGTCTTTCATTTCCCCCTCGTGTCTCTGGCCAGAAAACCATCCTTGCAACTCCCCTGCCTCCGGGTCAGAGCCACCAATACACACCAATGGAACCACGAAGAAGAAGCTAACAGGCTAATGGGCAATCATTGTGTAATTTAGTTGTGGCACAATGTACAATATCCATCTCTCCCTTTGTGTTTTCTGTCAGTGAGGTATTTTACTCTCAGTGACAATTAATTTGTAAAAAAAAAAAAACACAACATTCAGTGACGTTCATGGCCTATAAGTTACTTTCTGCTTTAAGTCAGGTACAATTTTTTTTTTAAATTAAAAAAAATCCACTTCTCTGTTCCAAACAATTTTCAACACCAATAATAATTGTACTTTTTATAAAATACTGGTACGTCTTATTGGTACCCTGCCCTATGCCGTATACTCCTGACCACCGAATTGTTCGGACAATCGTTTTTATATTGATTTCATATTTGCGGTTAGCAACCTTTCCTCACAGAGAAGGTCCTGGCTGGGTTTGATTTTGTTTCGAGTGTGGTGTTGCTGTGTTGTTCGTGTAGGTTTCTCTGGTTTTAACAACCATAAAACACATGTGCCATGAGGTCTTTCCATAATCTCGCCTGTACACAACTGAAAAAAAGTATTATGATCAAAATTCAGATCACAGTGAAAATTTTAAACCTATCCAGAAACTTTATGATCTAAGAGAACAAGAATATTTTGTTATTTACAAATGATAACATATAATAATCGCCATCATGTCCATTTATCCTATGATTTTGTTCAGCCACATTCAGCATTCAGCTATGCAGCCCTGCTTTTACGGTCTTCTTTTTAGATTGAAAACATATACGAGCAAAGGCAAAATGGAAATACTGGTTCTCAAAAGTATAATCTGAGGTCTTACGTTGAGCTGCTCCTCACCTGGGAAATGTTGCATAATAATTAATTCATTTGAAGCATCTGCACATCTGCGGAGTTTGCTGCTCCAACAAACACACTTATTCTCATCATTGCACCATTTGGGCCGCGATGTTTCTCCGTCTAACAAACTCGCAGCCTTTCAGTCAGACTATGTGGCAGAGATATCACATCCACAAACTGCGGAGAACATTTACACTGCCATCTGTCTTTCCGCTTCAATGTCTCCGATTATGAGTTTTTAGAACAAAGGGAGGCTGCAGTTCAGATCATGGGGATCTTCCTGACGTGTACAGTGTACGACAAGCCCCACTCAACCCCATTATTACAGAGCAGGAAAGCCTGTTATTTTGTCTAATACTAAACTGCGTCTATACACTGCTGCTTTAGTTCACAGCTTTTGTTTTGCTCTTTTTATTTGACAATATATTCAGCAAAGCAGGCAGTATGGAAGGGCAAAATGGAGATAAAAAAATAAGCGGTTCGAATCTGCCAAAGAGAGATTACTGTATTAATGGCCTACTTCATAAATTTCAGACATTTTTTTAGTGAGCTTAGTGATATAAATCAGTGGTTCCCAACCTTTATGTCTCACGTACCCCTTGATTGTTCTTTTATAGTACCCCCTACCTCGAGGATCTTGTCAATATTATTACAAAGTGACCAACTAAACTAAGACTGTTCAAAATGAAGCTGAATTACGCACAGAATAGAACCTTTTACTGAAAAACATTATTAAACTAACTTTCCTTTGAAACTAACTTTATAGATGCTCTAAAGGAGTAGGCTGAGGCAAGACAGCTTATGTGCGCCTACCTCGTAATCAATAATAATAGCTGATGATCTAAAGGTCTGAGCGGCATTTGAGGCCTATAAATCCACAGATTTCTTCTTCTGAAACGCTTAAGCCATTGAGATCAGGAAACATACATCAACATCTATGAACTAAGCTCTCCCTATTGACTGGTAAATCCATGTAAATTGCCTATGACACGTCACTTTCACCACCAGGTGACGCTTCTGAGGAAGATCACAGGAAGTGATCGAAACTACAGTAGTAAACAAACCTTCTGTCTAACTAAAAGAACAATCTTCAATAGTTTTCACTAAGAAGACAGTGTGAACCTTTTTCAAAGACTTAAGGTTTTTCCAGCTCAAAAAAAAAAAGAAAGTAGATTATGAATAATGTTATCCAAAATTAAAATAACTGAATGGTACCCAGGCCTACTCGGGAGTGTCATCTTCAAAAACAGGAAAGACTTACTCACAAGCTTCAACTAAAAACAGCTTTAGAAGATAAATGAGGGGTTAAATTATGGTCAAACTAAAAGCTCATCAGAACCACAGATATACAAACACCAGCAAGAGCACCTTATTTCCCACTCAATGTATTCATCAATGTTTCCTTTTTGTTTTTATCACATAGGCAGTTTGGCCTGATTTCAACCCTTACTGCCAACACCTCTGCCTCTCTCTCTCTCTCTCTCTCAAACTCAGTCCCTCAAACATAAGTCCACAGAGGTCCACACAGAGGCAGAGACAGACTCAGGTCATCGGCATCTGTCCTCCTCCTGTGTCACAGCTGAAGAGGCTGCTATTATTAGCTCTTTGTACCGGGCAATTAAACTGTAATTGCAGTGTGGGGGAAGAGTGATGTAGCGGACGCAAACTTTAAGTAAAAAAAACTAAAAATATGATATCCAAATTCAAATTTTGATTAATAGAAAGAGTAAAGAGCGATACACATGCAAATAGGCATTTAGGCATCTTGCTATACTTGTTACAGTTATAATTCATGTGATGTTTCTTGTTTTAAACCTAAAGCCACACCACGTAACATATATGCGCTCGGGCCTTACAAGCATCTTTTTATTTACAGATACTTTTAATGTTGAAAAATAGCTCAAAATGAACAAACAAACATGTGTCATTGCTGTTAGCTGGTCATTAGGAGGTTAGGTTTTGCATTGCTGGTATTAGTATGCTCCAAAATGTTACGCAGTGTGCCTTTAAGTATTCTTGACTAAATCTGAAGGTTTTTGAAAATACTACATGCATTTTACAATTTGGAACATAAAGGGCTGGGTAATAGCAACTACTGCTTGATAAAGCACGTATCACAAAAGCGATACTGTATCTTGGGGGTTATAGGACACTAAGGTGGGGCTCACCACCAGAACTTATTATTAGTGCTAAATACATTCTGGGTACAGGAGTCCCGAATTGTTGTTCTGGTGCTTTTGGGGGTCATGTCCCAAAAAGTTTGCTAACCCTTGTTGTAATATCAATCAATCAATCAAACTTTATTTATATAGCACTTTTCATACATTCAACAAAACAGTTAGAAACAAGACAACAACCCCTCATTGTCCAATATATTGAACTTAGAATTAAAAGCTCTTAGATAACGTCCTAAAAATGTAGACTATTGCAGATAAATAAAAACCCAATATTAAAATGTTCTTAGGAAACATATAAAAAATAAATAAATACATAAAAACAGATAACTAAAGCTGCATTACTGTACATGTTTTAAGTTTACCTTTACATATCCGAACACTCTGGGCGAACCCCAATTTGTCCCATGACTAAGCAGAAAATTACTCATTTACATAATAAGGCCACTACATTTTCTTTCCGCCACAACAATGCAAAAACAACTGAACAGCGAGAGCGTCAAAACCAGAACCCACGGACAAACTGGACACTTTCCCCAAATGAGGTCCATGATCAATGAGAAGCCCAAAGATTACATTTCATGACAGTATTTTGAGGCCAAGAGACTAAAGAGCAGAGGAGTGTATGTAGCACTGATGGTTGCGGTGCTCCCGGTGACCTCCTGATTGCTTGATAAATATTTCATGGCATTCATTTAGCTGCATGGTGTCTGTACGAGCAGCAGCGATGTGTGACCACAGCAAATATCAGAAACTGAATCCAAACAGACCTGCCAACATTAGAGATCCATATGTATAGACTTAAATCACATAGGCTAATCTTCCATTTACTGACCTTAGTGGCTGACAGGGCGCCCCCTATTTGAGCAACTTGGTTAATGTTACTGTTGCCTTCGTATATTTATATTATAATATGTATTGTTGTGTATATATATTTTTCGGATCTGTTCAATCAGCGCTTGATTTATGTATTGGAAATATACTTCTTCTTATGTTGCTGTCATTGATTTATTGCTTTATTGTCTTTTTTGGGGGTGCCTCCCCTTTATAAAAGGAGTGCCCCGTCTTATTTGACCTGTTTGCATGCTGACAAAGGCCACTGCCAGGTCGAAACACACCGATGCATTTTTATTCTCTTCAGCCACGGCGTAATAAAGGCCTTTTACAGTTTTCTACACAGTGCTTTCGGATTTGTGTTCATTCCCAAAGAACAAACCTCTTTCTGCATGATTATATTTTTGGTTGTGTTATGTTGGCTATTAAAGGAATAGGCCACCGTTTTTCCATACTGAGATATGTTCTTACCTTAGCTTTGACGAGTTCATTTGTACCTGTCCGGTCTCCACGTGTGCCTTCCGTAACGTAAACACAGCACAGACGGCGTTAGCATTTAGCCTCTCTCCTCTCCTCTATAGCTCCAAACGAGGTGAAGATAGAAGCTACCAAACTCTTCCACGTTTTCCCTATTTAAATATGGTTACGTGAAGTGTTACACTACAAAGTATAATTACACAAAATTAAACAATGTGGATTTTCTAAGCGGATAAAAAGGGGAACTATATTGTAAGGCGTAATAATACCAGGAGTAATTCGGCATCAGCACAGTAAAGTGAAGATATCACTGCGCGGATGTCGAATTACTCTTGGTATTATAGTTCCCCTTTTTATCCGCTTAGAAAATCCACATTGTTTAATTTTGTGTAATTATACTTTATAGTGTAACACTTCACGTAACCATATTTAAATAGGGAAAGCGTGGAAGAGTTTGGTAGCTTCTATCTTCACCTCATTTGGAGCTATAGAGGAGAAGAGAGAGGCTAAATGCTAACGCCGTCTGTGCTGTGTTTACGTTACGGAAGGCACACGTGGAGACCGGACAGGTACAAATGAACTCGTCTAAGCTCAGGTAAGAACATATCTCAGTATGGAAAAACGGTGGCCTATTCCTTTAATGCTTCGCTTATGTTTAGCATTTACAACATGGGGTTAAATACAAAATTAACCCTCAAATACAGACATTACATTCTAAACCATTGTGGCACATTGTAGGCTAAAATATCTAGACTGCACTAAAAGATGCCTATTTTCATTCCACTTATCATTGCATGTGCTATATTAACTTAAATTAAAAACTAAAAAACTATACTGCACAACTATGTAACAAAGAAGTGACAGTGGTTCTGATGCCTTGCCTTGTAGTGTAGTATGTAATGTAGTGTATGAGGGACTGAATAGTGAATGAATAATGACGACAGTGCATGCCTTTATTATTATTATTATTATTATTATTATCGTCATTACTATTATAGCTGCAGTATTAGCTGATAACAACACGCGTGTCTATTGGCATATGATACAAGGCGCATCATCATCATCATCATCATCATCAGTAGGCTATAAATCAGTCTGAAAGAGTCGGATCTCCTCTCCTTTGCAAAACACGTGCATATTATGTCCGAAACTATCGCGCTAAATGTCACAGCAGAATAAAGTGTCCGCGTGTCTGTGTGATTAAATCAGTTTGGAGGCAACTCAAGGCACAGCACCTGGCTGGCATATACAGTACTAGAGCCTATACCGGGGACCACGGCAGTGATTTAACGGATTGCCCCCTGTCCCCTCCCTCCCCCCTCCTCCTCCCGGACGATATGGGCTGCAGTCAGGGGCACAGCTGGGGAAGCCCCTCTGAAAACCCCATTGTACGTTTTTTTTTTTTTACGCATTACGCGAAGCCGAATGCTACAACAGCCATTCAGAAAACAAAAGACCGCAACTGTTGCAAGCTGGCTGAATCCGAAACAACTTCAAATAGCCCCAACACCAGAAATGCTAGGATCATGCAGTTAGCTTCAAGAGAACATCACACCTTGAAGAGACGCGCATTGTGGGAAAGCGCACAGGTTTGGATAGACGGGCGAGTGGTTTACCTGTTGGGGTTGTGCTTCCTGGGTCGTCTTCTTTGTTGTATTATTTTATTTTATTTTATTTATATTTTTTAAGTGCTGTAGCCCACGTTTGATCCTTCTCTTACGCCGAGATCCACGCTCCTCGTCAGCCACTCCAGTGAAAAACGCTCCTCTCCTCCGCCTGTATCACTTCACTCGCCTCTGCTGCTGCTGCTGCTGCTGAGCTTGCCTGCTCTCGCGCTGGCTCGTCCCTCACCACCACAATGCATGCCGGGAACGGGAACGTGAGGGGTGCGCGCGCTCATTAGCCCGCCGCCGCAGTCGCTCCCCTGCAGCTGATTGGTCAGCAGGGAAACTGGAAAACGACATTGAGCCAGACTTGCTTAGCGCGATATCCTGTGAGTCAATTAATATTTGATTATTTGCATTGAGGGGGGAAAGCAAGGTCCAAAAATGCTGAGCAAAGCAAACTGACGATGGATCAGTGTGAAGAACATCTCCTACTAGATTTATGACTAATACCATGTTAAAATGGAGCAGGTTTTAGTTGCCTGTCGTTTAACGTCTTAACCCCCGCTTGAATCAAGGACATTTTTCTCCAGTTCGGCTTCACCTAAATGTAAAAGCTTCTTTTAAAAAAAAAAGCGTTTAAACAGCTACAAAAGAGACAAAAATATGACACAAAACGCAAAAAAAAAAGTGATGAATAATGGACAAAAAAGTGATGAAAATGCAACATAAAAGCGACAAAAAAGTGACAAAAATGTGATGAAAATGCAAAAAACAGAGTCACAGAAGAGGGAAGGTGAAAAATGTCAATACAGTGACCAACACAGGAACAATGCGCGGAAAATGTAGCTTTTAAAGGAGCTATATGCAAAATCGACTTTTTGGAATTTTATTTTGTTATGCTATTTCCTTCACGCAGTTCTAAGTAATCCTCCTGAATCCTGCTCTCTGAGCAGCTGCTCCGCCCTCTCCTGGTAAACCACTGAGCTGTTCAGTTGTGTTGTCACAGCGGAACGGAAGTGCTCTACGTCTGTAATGTAATGCCTTACGGCCTGATTTATAAAACAGCTTTTTCATTATTTTTGTTGTAAGAGAGAAATAAAAAAATTTAAAAAGGAACTCTCCGACGCGTCTGTGCTGTCCCGGGAGGGTAAACAAACGCACCCCCGGAGGATCCGAACAGAAGTCTTGTTTTTGAAGACTGAGCTCTTTCTAACCTACTCTGGACACCATCTGTTCTTTTTTCTTACCGATAATGCCACGGATGCGCGTTTGGCTACGAGAGGAACAGGACTCTTCAACCTTCCTAAAGAAGAGTGCACTCGCCAGAAGTTGGAATTTCTTTCTGGGATTCAGCTACTATATCAACCAACCTGATGGATGCTTGGTGAACCTTGGCCAGAATCAAAGTGGATTAACTTTTATAACCAACGTGAGTCCCATAATGTAAAGGCTGAGCGGTAAGTCAATCAAAACGCGTGTTAGTGTGTGTGTTAGCGTGTGTGTTAGCCATTTATGAAACTGTGTTGCACATGTCAACTCCTTATAACTGCATTATGTGAAGTAACTTCACTTTTTGCAGCGATATTTATATTTATAATACTGCAAATGTGGAATGAGCGGAGAGAGGGGCGGAGTTAACTGAATCGAAGCGTCTTGTCTTCCGGGTAGGGAAAATACCCCCCAAAAATACTTATATTTCTCTCAAAAATGAGTACTCCATAGTGATAGAGGTACAATATATCATATAAATGCCTATACTTTACTTTGGAATGGCTAAAATAGCATGATACAGATCCTTTAAATCTCTTGTACAGCACTTTGTGATTGTATCTGTGAAAGGCTCTTTAGAAATAAACTTTACTTACAAATGAGGCGTTACACTGACCTATAGGCTGTAAGCTCCAGTCCAGAAGGTTTTAGATTTGGTTAAAGCCAAACTGGAGAAGTACAGTAGCCTTAACCTCTTAACATCCACCTGAACCGAGCACAGTCTCTACAGTTTGGCTTTACCCAAATCTAAAAAAGCTTCTTGAAAAAAACATAAAAAAAGCAACAAAAATGAGATGGCAAAACAAGGTTGAAACTGCAACAAAAGAGCAACAAAAACATGACAAAAATGTGTGACGGAAAAAAAGTCAAAAAAGTGACGACGACGACGTGAGGAAAAAGATCAGTTTAGATGAGTTTTGTAGGCCTTAGCTTTCAAATGAGGCGTTATACTGGCCTATAGGCTGTGACATGGATTTGGGTAAAGCTGAACTGGAGAAAATGCACTTGATTATTTGTTTATTTTGTTTATTTGAGCAGCAACACTCTGCTCAAAAGGAGTGGGCCGAAGCAAGAGCTTATAAGCCCCACCCCCAAAATCAAGATAATTAAAATCATCATTTCACAAGAACACAGTGGAACAACAAAGAAACAAAATAACAACAAGGAAACAACAGCAAAACAAAATAGACCCTACACACCCGCAGCATCCGACCATTATTATGGCAGGAGTTAAGAGGTTGATATAGAAATACTGTTCAGTTTCACCTTTTTTTTAGATCTGAAATATTTCCAAGTGCCCCCTGCTCAGTGCTCGCATACCTCCTGGGGTCCCCAAACCCCTAAACACTGGCTATAAACATACAACCAAATATAACATACAAAATAATGTGAACAACTCTTGGAAATTGGCTTCGTGCACCTGGTAGGGTCTCCCATGGCAAACAGGTCCTAGGTGACGGGTCAGACAAAGAGCGGTTCAGAAGCCCCTTATGAGAGACCAACAGGCCCGGTCAGAAACATGAGGCCACCCTCCCGTGGACCCACCACCTGCAGGAGGAGCCATAGGGGCTGCTGCAATGTGATTTGGGCAGCACCAACAGCTGCCCCCACGACCCGGCAACGGACAAGTGGAAGAAAATGAATGGATGGATGTATGTGACCCTCATCATACCAGGCCACTTAAGCTCCTCTGACGAGTGCGGCCACACCTGTTCCTGGACATACTGTACCCCTGACTCTTAGCGATTGAAATTCCAGTCCTCTCTCAAGTATCAATGTTCTTGCTTCCAAATCTATTCACATTGCTTGTTAGAATACACAAAGATTATTCCAAAGTCAGAGTCAGTTTTATGCAACCCTATCTCTGCAGGCCAGTCTTCACACAGAGAGTTCGGTGTAGCATTGTCATTTCTAAACTAAACCTGGGACAGCGGACTGTCAAAGTATTCACATTTTATCACAATTTTGCACCATGCCAAAGATACGTCCTTTGTTCCCCTGGCACAGTGCCACCAATGCTTTTTACTGTTGCTGGCACCCAACTCTGAACTCAGCAAAATCATACCCCTCTCCAAATAGACCCAAACAGGCGCATCATATTTAATTCATGAGCTCTCATAAGGAAAATGTGATTCCCTGATACGCTGAATATGCCGAGACGCTGTAGTTGGCAGCAGTAGAGGAATGAGTTGCATTTTTTCAGTCGACATTCGATTTTGGTTCAACTTTGGGTGAGTTTTTTACTGGTTATGTTGTTTACGGTGGATCGACTGGAGGTGAAGCCCGGTGCCTTTTCTGTGAAAATCCGCTTTGTTTTTGCATAATGTAAGCACAGCTTCTGGCCTTGATTCATCCCCACACTGAAAAATGAAACAAAGTCTTATGTGAGCAAATTGAGCAAATGACAGGGTCGTGCAGAGCTACATGGGGCAGGGGCTCAACGAGGCGTTGAGAACAGCTTTGTAATTTAGGATCAACTTCCATTTCTACATATTTATTTCCATTTGAAAAGAACTCTGGCAAAGTTTATTTGTGTTTGTTTATTTGAAAGTTCGTTACCGCAGCAACACTTCTCTCTTACTGTTGTGAGTGAACAATGTTGGACATGATTTAATGAGATATTCCAGGTAAGCCTTGTGTTTAATTGATCCCATTTGTTATATAGAACATTGAAGTTCACACTGATGCACAGTCTGTTTTATATAATAGCTGCTTATTAACTCTATAGATGATGCTGCCTGCTGACAGTAAATATTGTGTATAAAGTTTGGGAATAATCTATAATAGCAGCAATAGAGTTCGGGAAATTCCACAGTTACCATGGAGATGCGCCATCTTTGCAGCTGTTAGCATACATTTCCATTGACTAACATTAGCTAAAAACAGTTTAAAAAGTGGAGAAAAAAGCCGTGGAACAACTCCGTTAGCTGCTGAGTTACTGCTGGTAAATACTTTTAACACACTGTGGTGTCCAAGTGTTTTAATGTGAACAGCAACAACCTGCAACAAAGCCTTTGCACAACAGTTTAACCCTATCACACATGTAAGAACACACAGGTGAAAAAACATTCAACTGTTTAATCTGTGGGAAAGCATTTGCAGTTTAGTCAAGCTGAATCACACATAAAAGAACACACATCGTGTAGAAACCTTATGCCTGTCTAACCTGTAACAAAATGTTTTGCTACAAATATCAACTCACAAAACACACGAGCACCCACGGAGGACAGCGCCCAGAGCTCGATGGAAGGAAAGTATTTGAAGTGAATCAAGTAATGTTTTGGTAAAACTGGGGCCAAGAACATCTTCAGTTTGTGACACTGCAATAAAAAATTCTCCATATTTTTGTGCCACAGATTTCACTTTTTCACCACATTCACATAATTTTCACATGAAACAAAAAGTGGCCTAAAGTTTAAAGTCTTCACTGTCTGCACAAATTAACTAAGTTGAAATAGTCACTGCTCATGTCTCGTCGACTGAGCTTTTGTGGTTTCTTTATCATTAACATCTTATAAGATGATGTTTAGTGGCCATCAGATGTGTGTCTGACCCACAAAAAGCAGAACCTTAACTGAATTTGAGTTAGCATTTAGCTCAGAGACACTTTTAAACGCTAATTTGTATCTAAAGTAAAATCTCAAAAGCTTTGTACATTCATTAACCTCTTAACCCCCACCTGAAACGAGCAGATTTTCTCCAATTTGGCATTACCCTAAAAGCTGCTTGGAAAAAAACTGTCAAAATAGAGACAAAAAAGTGGCAAAAATTCTACAAAAATGAGACAAAATGTGATGAAAAAGAACGTGAAAAAAAGTGACGGCAACATGGCTTACAACACAAGAAAAAAGAACAGTTTAGATCCGTTTTGTGGTTTCTTAGCTTTCAAATGAGGGGTTTCACTGGAGTTCACACAGGGGGGGAGGCCTTACAGTTGTTCAACCTGTTACAAAGCCTTTACACAATGGTCTAACCTTATCAGACAAGGCAAAACATATTATTTTGTTGAGGTGATATTGCTAATCATTTGAATAATTATGTTGTTGAAAAAGTAAAGCTCCTGAGAAATCAAATGCCTGGAGGGAATACTGCACTCTCGCAATCATTCATTCAACAGATTATGAAAGGAAAGAAATGCATGTTTGAATGTACCAATGTTGCAGTGTCATGAGACGACCATAAGCCATGTGGTGTTGATCAGAACATAGACTGTAAAGGCTCTCAGCAAAGATTGATGCTAGAATACGGCCCGGTAACTCCTAGGTAGTTACTGTAGTACATCCTTGGTACTTACAGAGATAATTACCAAGTACTTATAATGGTACGTTTAGGTAAGTACCTAGGAGTTACGAGGTCGGCCCATTAGTCCGACGTCTCATTATGCTGAAAATCACCCATTGAGTAGGGGTGCCATTAGAGTTAGGGTTAGGGTTATATTTTTGTAATAATGAGACGTCGGACTAATGGGTTGTCGGACCAATGGCATGGCACCGGAGTTACCCGGCCATACCACTGCAAGTACCTGGTAATTACCTCTGTAAGTACCAGGGATGTACCATAGTAACTACCTAGGAGTTACTGGGCCGTATTCTAAAGTGTTACCCACATTTTGAATGTATGTTTTGAAAAGGGTGCTTTTCCGGAATTACGGAAAATGGGCAAAATAATACCCATTCCAAAAAATACAAATGAGCCATTATCAGGCCCAAACTGTCGGCCAATCAGCATATTGCCTGCGTTAAGTAAAATGGTTGAAAATATTGCATAATTATAAACAAATTCAGCATTACTTTATGGCAAATGGTCTTCTTTCTGAATTTCAGCATGCATACAGGATGGGCAATTCCACTTGCATTGCCCTGACCCAACTCACAGACAGCTGTCTGAAACATACGGACAAAAGACAACTAACTGGTGCTGTACTACCGCTGCCTTTGATCTTATCGATCATCAACGTTTAATTATGAAATTAGCAGTCGAGGGTTATCAATTAAGAAGCTTTAAAAAACTGACTTGCTGCTGCCTGCATTACATTAACAATGTTTCCATTATGATTATATTTTCTTTTTAAAATCACAATTTAATCCACAGTGCACATTCATTCACTTCATTAGCATGTGAGAAATTATTGATTTAAATTAATCACATGCATTTCTGAACATGTTTGTGCAATTGCAATATCTAATAGATTGTGAATAATCTCGCAGTCTTATTTAGCACTTCCCGCCTCAGCTGAAGTAACAGCCATGGTTAATAATGCACCCGTCATTAAAATGAGCCTGGCTGTAAGTGTGCCTGCGTCAAACAGGAAGCAGACGCTGGTGCAGGTTAATGTCAGAGGATATTTACTGTCATTGTGGGGCTGTGTCATCCTGCAGGGCACAGCTGGGTGCACATAATACCAAGCATATAAGAGGCCAGGGTAAATGCAATTCAGTGCAACTGTAACATGAAGACGAAGCTCTGGGGTAAGGCCAATGAACTGCATTCAGGTCAGGGGCCGGTATTTCTAAGAGAAATGTATGTTGTTGAACCTTATTACTAGTAAAGGGGCCAACTAAACTGCCATATTAATATTGTGGCTTGAAGTCCTTTCAACTGGCAGTCATTTGTGCCCGTTTTAGTTTTGTAGTCTGCAGAGAGACTCCCATCAGCCCTGGGTCCATCTTCCTGTCTGTCCTGGATTTTTGAGTTTTTCCATCTGCTACTGACTGCTTATTTGTACATGACCTCTGTTTGGACATTATGTTTGCTTGGACACTACATTTGCTTGGACATTACATTGTTTTTTTCTTCTTTTTAATGTTTGGTGCAGCTCTGTGAGAAGGGCTGTAACTAACGATTACTGAAGGCGCATAAAAAGGTTATTATTTTGTTTACTTCTTCCCACATTGAACTAAAGTGGTGCTGCTTGAGGATGTGTTGAAGTAATTTAAAGTGAATGTTTGTAGAGGTTCTTTAGTGCTAATGCTGCTTTCTGACTGGATAGTTGCCCTGAGACAAAGAAAACTATTTATGAAATTTACAATGTACCAAACACTCTACTCCCTTTTTGACTCGGTTTAAACCAGAAAACGATTCATCGATCACTAAAATAGTTTATTTCATTAGTTGTTTCAGCCCTACCTGTGACGCAACTCCTGTTGTGATATTGGGCTATACAAAAACATTGATTTCTTGGTTGGTTCTGTGTGGATAGATTAAAACATGGTAAATATGTTTTTCCACCTACTCTAGGCACTGAAAGCGCTTTACAGCAAGGAACCACTCACACATTCACACTGTCATTCATACACCAAAGTACGCAGACACTGGAGGCAAGGTGGGTGAAGTGTCTTGCCCAAGGACACGACGACAGGCGGCCCTCTACCATCTGCGCCACTGTCACCCCAATATCAGCATTTTGGCAGTTACTTTTGCCTGTCCTCCACCCCAGTGTGGATTTATGGACTCTTAAGAATGTTATACCACAACATGTTGGGGGTCAAAAAATATATTTGCTACATTTTGCCAAAAGAACTTTTAACTTTTCCTCTCAAACTACAGAATGCCGTATTCAGAGGCTAAAGTCATCACTAAAAACATGTATAAGAGGTGAATCCTCCAGCCAGGTGATTCTGACCATCAGACTGGCTCCACATCATGGAAATGGGTCCCTGGCTGCTCCTTACGGGTTGCCCCAGCGACATCGAAGGATGGGTCAAATACAGAGGACAAATTTCCCTATGGGGACAATGAAGTAAACAAACAAAACAAACAAACAGCCTTCTTGTTAGCCTTACTTTATTGCGAGTCCAATAATGAATTGCTTTCAGTTAATTTCAAAGCAAGTATGCACTCACAAAACTACAATTCTAAACATTGACAATTCATGAACAAAAATGAGCATAAGGCAAATAGCCATATACTGTGTAATCTCAATAATAAACATATACTGTATACAGAGGGGATTCTGGAATAGCAGCAGCATAGAAACAGAAGCCAATTTAATGTCAATTCTACATTACCGGTATCTGTTTGGACACTCGTTCGGTTACGAATAAAAATGAATGCACTGTATGTGCAAACCCTCTGTAAGAACATCAGCTGTGAAACAAATTAGATCAGTAAGTGATTTAAAAACAACTATTGCAAAAACACAAAACAGGATACATTCACATTCTAGAATCTAATGTCTCAAATATTGGGCAGATTGTGTAGTTTTAATGAATTGGTAATAATAACATTTAAATTGCTGAACACCTTTGTCAATCTGAGAGTAAAACAGTCTTTGAACCACATTGTTAGGTAAGTCATCAATAGCAATGCAGTTCATAATCATTGTATCGTGATGCTTTGATACAGGCCATACCGCACTAGTGGATTATGGTTTGGTACGAGAGCTACTGAACAAGTTGCTCATAATTTTCTTAAATAGTCCAACGTATACGCATAAGAGGTTGACGAGCGAGTTGGTGTCAGCGTGGACCTTGGGGCATCCGCAGATATTCGCGCGTCCAGCAGATTTTTTCTTTGCGTTTCCAGACTTTGTGTGAGATTTGTAAAGCATCCAGCCTGTGCTTGTGGTTTCAGGTATAGTGCCGGTTTAATCAATGGCTTTGCTGTGACATTAAGGGTCGGTCTTCGCACGGGGGCAGAATCTTCAACACTCATGTGGGGGGAATACGTTTTTGGAGCTCTAGCATCGGTCGTTTTTTTCCTAAATGATGATGCTGCTAGCTCTTGTTCAAGCCAATCGAATGCCCGTGCCTCTGAATTTGGACATATTACTTGTTTGACCAGTGGTTTTGCTGGGACGTTGGAGAGGGTCGGTCTTTGTATGGGGACAGAATCTTCAACACTCGTGTGGGTGAAATAACTTTTTGTTTTTGCGAATGCTGATAGCTCTTGTGTATACCAATCTTCTGCCCGTGCTTGTGGATTTGAATGTATTACTTGTCTGACCAATGGTTTTGTTTTGGCAATGGCGGAAGTTGGATTTGGCGCAAGGGCAGAATCAACAATCCCTGTGTCAGAAGCGGACACTTTCACTTGTGAGGCAAGGGCGTCGATCGTCAATTTTCTTAGCCTCGAAATGGAGTCATTGCGGTCAGTGACTGCGCCTATTTGCTTTTGCTCATATTGCAGCAAGTACTCAGGATAGATCTGGTGCTTCTCGAATACGACAAAGATGGAGGGGTTTTCCACGTCGTTCACGCAGCTGTCGAAAAGGTTCACGTGTCCTCCGTCTTTTGAAGGAGGTCGCCTGAATTCGGGGCTGCCTTTGGTGAATTCTCCGATCAAAACCCGAGACACGAACATGAGGCGGACGTCGGATGTGCCGGTGTATCTGTGGGAGTATGAAGCGTCCCGGGCAAAGTAGCTTCCTGAAATTAGAAAGAAAAAGATGAACAAAGAGTCAGCTGTATGAAAGGCTTTTTTTCTTTATGAGGGTTGCAGATGAGGGTTTTTAGTCGCACAGGTAGCAACTAATTAGATACAAAATCTTTATTCCACGAAGCAATTAGGAATTTGATATTTGACTGACATCACAGCATGAGGTGATGCAAATCAGGTCTAAACTAGGACTAACCCATGATCAAAAGAGGACAAAACGTGAACAAAAGCTCGGTCTCTAATCGAACAAAGATTGGATCTCTAAGAAGCCAGAGTGCCAGAAGAAGTTACCCATTATTACAAGTACCACAAATTGAAAACCACTGCATTGATCTACTGCTTTTCTAAATCAATCACTCATTTACAGATGAGCAAGTGATTCATTTATTATTCAGACACAAAATCACACAAATAAAGCAAGGACACGGATATAATGCACTGGCTGCAGCAGGTATAAGACCGCCAACGTTCAAGTTTCCCACAATAGAAATACTGTCACTAATGTATTACAGGCTGTATTACTGTGTGCACTGTGATAACGGTCTGCGAGATCATCACTGTCCCTCTGCCCTCACTCAAGGACATTTACAGCACTCGCAGAGCCATCACGGGCCACCTCTCTCAACGCCTGTAGTTAAACCTCTGCTTCTGAACACCTGCAGGAACCTCCAGGCTCGTACCACTAGACTGGCAAACATTACCTCTCCCCTTTTCCCGCACTCACCACTATTAGGCAATGACACATTAAATGCCAAGTTAATTTGCAACACTACATGGGCTGTACAAATAAAGTGCCTTGAAAGCCCCAGTAAACACTAATGTGCAAAAACATGGTGCCTTCTTTCACAGAAAAAAACAGCAAAAAAGTTTAAATTGAGAATTTTGCGCAACGCACTCACCCTGGCCATAAGACGTCCCGTTGACTCCACACACTCTCCAGTCAAAGTTTGTGGCACAAATGGTGTCCACAAATTTGGGGTCAGTCCCATGGAAAAGCTTCTTCTCCATCACAGGTTTTCTACCATTGTTGTTCTTCATGTGAATCTTTTGCCTCATGACACAATAACAAACTATTTAGTTTACAAGCCATTCATTAAAAATGAATCATTCAATAAAACACTTACAGCTGAAAGGCCTCCCACAATGCTTTGTTCTGAATCCTTTCGATTTGGATGATATTGTAATTTGGCATAGTCTGACAGAAGAGCTGTTGGATCTCCTTATATTCTTCTGAGGACGACTGCAGGCTCACTCTCTATGAAGAAATATGTAACAATATTTTATACAGTCAGTAAATAAATGCACAACAATGTCATAGGATTGTATTGTTTTGTATATTTTCTCCACTATTTAGTAGACATATTCAAGTCAAGGGGGCCCTGTTTAAGGAAGTTTATCCACTGCATTTGACCCATATTTCAGAAACACTGGGACAACGTATACGAGTGGTCAACCCCATACTCCAGTGTCCATGGTCCGTCCACACAGACCAGGAATGAACCAGGAGCTGTCGGGCTGTGAGTGCAAACCACATTAAAAGTTAGGGATTACATAGTTAATACCTTGTATCCAGTTTGAAAGGTCTGCATTTTGTCCCAATAGTCTGGTACAGCAGTGGAGTTTGTTGGACGTTTCCTACAAGAGTAAACAGGGGTTACAGGACATTATTAACAGTCTGTGGTAGGGTGGCAAAGGTGCGGAAAATCCCCTTTACATTTTCCATAAACTTTTATTGGAAACTTTATCCCGGTAATTTGGGGAATTTGCATTAAATTCAAAACTGTCAAAACAAAGAAATTATATTTTTTGCATTTTTAACTGAATAAACAATTAGTGAACTATTAGTTACCCATATATTCTGTATTTGAACAATAAAATAGTTGTGGGGGACCATAACCATCCACATCAGAAACTTGGGCTCACTGACCACTTTCAAAAAACTGCTCAAAACACACCAGGGTGTGTCCTCTGTCGTGAGTCGGCTGTGTGACATGCTGAGTAAAAGCCATATTAAGAATGTTTAAAAATTCATTTGAATTCTCCTTTCCTCCTGTGTCTGCAAACTCTTGAGCATGAGTGAGTGAATGCTGATGTGTGTGTGTGAATGGATACTTGATTTGAAGTGCTCCCTTGGATTCTACCTCCAAGTAGCTCCCTTGGAGGTAGAATAGAGCTTTATTGTGACCATTTTCTACATTGTTCGATGAATGAGCTGTACCTCTTGGATTGGACTTCAGCTGCAGAAACAAACTGGGGGCGTCTCCTCACCAGCCGCTTAGTGCCGTACTTCAGGTTGGTTTGAATCATGTCTGAGTATAATGGAATAGACAGGGTGAAGCATTGGCCTGTTTTCTGATATGATAATCTGCACTGAGGACCATTGCAGGTTCACCTTGGAAACTGAGGGAATATGTTTGAGAGCCAGCAGTGAACTCCACCACATCCTTATCATTTTTCAGAAACATCTCCTCGAGCTGTTTACTGGTGATGCTGGGCAATCGATGCTCACTCGTCTGAAAAGGGGAACAAGAAAAATCACTGCTTCCTGGATTTAAGATAAGAGGAGAACTCTTTAATTAGTCCCACAGTGGGGAAATCCGACAGTTGCAACAGCAAACTACAAGAAGAGCATTATTGGAATCAAATATGGTCTATACAGACACTATTATGTAGTACCCATAAGGGCACCAATAAAATGCATAACTTAATTTATTTTAATTCAACTAACTTACAGTCCTCATTCAAAAAAATAAAAGTCTGGAATTACATTTTGTTTAATTACTGCATGTTTCAGAAATTCTAAATCAGTCAGTCTTTTGTCTTAAAGGGACTATACGGAGTTTAAAAATGTTATTATGCATTTTCCTCCCCCTACATGTTCCAGCAATGTCCTAATGTGTAGAATGAGCCCAGACTTATTCACCACAACTGGGTCTAAAATCCTGCACTGTCACTCAGAAAGGTGTTAATTCGGGTCCGAAGTGCCGTCATGCACGAGCTTAATATATAGACCGCAGTTACGCGTAAGACCTGAGGTGGCAGTAGTGAGTACAAAAATGACCAACTTGCATCTAGTCCCTTTAAGGGCTCTAAACATTGCCCTTGTGCCAATCCTTGCCAGGTATGTCCATGCAACTTTATTACATTCATTTCAATGCTCCTTTTGGCTCCATTATGTACATGAGCACTCTGACATTAGTGCCACAGTTCAGCCAGTAGGTGGAGACTCTGCGCCCTCTGTTGGTATTTTGTTTACACAAATTTAAAGCAGTACTAAGTAACTTGTTTATCTTAATAAATCCTTTCCGTAGGGGGGGGGGGGGGGGGGGAGGCAGAAAACCACAATTGCAACTTGCCTGCCACTGGGTCGGAATCATCAATACACACTAATGGAATCACGAAGAAGAAGCTAATAGGCTAATAGGCAAAGCTAACTGCGGGCTAGCCCCACTTAAACAGTATTTACAGCCAAGCCTGAGTGAAAAAAATTATCTCCATTATGTAATTGGATGTACAATATCCCTCTCTCCCTTTGTCTTCTGTCAGCGTAGTATTTACTCTCACGGACAATTAATGAGTAAAAAAAAACGCAACATGCTACGACACCTGCAGTGGCACTTATGGCCTCTGGGGGCAAGAGTTACTTAGTACTGCTTTAATGTCGGGACCTGATGAGTTTTCGCGACACGTACATTTGTCCAAAATGGTTTCAAAACCTGAATAGTGTGTTTCGGATTTTGGACATCCAGGTAAACTCACACATAAAGTCAGATGAATCGATGCAGCGGTTTCTCGATTTAGACGACCGACAGTTTCATGAGGAAGTGATTTGATTGATTACTTTTGTCCGTCTGAATCCAGAAATGTCCAGTTACATCGGTCCATCTGACTAATATAAGAACATTTTTAAAGTGTAATAAAATCACTGACATTGTTACTTACAATGGCTGCGTACTGGTACCACTTGCCGCACTCGTCCTCCCAATACCAGAGAAAGTCGGTCGTGTGGATGAAGTCAGGCTCCAGCACAGAGTTAACAGTAGAGAGACGCCTGACTTCATCTGATCCACACTTCATGGTGTCAAAATGCACAGGAGGCCTGCTGGTGCTATAATGGTTACATAATGCATTCAAATCATTATTCTAATATACTGTAAGTAGTAGTACTAAATGTATGCTTTCCCTATGCACAGGGACAGGCCTCATCACCAGCAACAGAAAATGGCCAGTGATGGCAAAACGAGACGAGCCGTCAGCACATACTATATCAAGGAGAAGTTAATGAATTCCTGTGTCTTGCCGTGTCAGTGTGAGAGTCACTAAAAGTCACGTGACCAACATCCTTGCTGTGTCACATTATCAGATTATCAGTCGTATCTAGGCACCAGTTCATCAGGATCAGACTCATTTTATCATTTGGATCAGTCACAAGCACTTTAGTTTCGTGGCCATACCACCTTTGCTCTGCCCAATCCCGTCAGACCTTGGAAGCTAAGCAGGGAAGGGCCTGGTTGGTACTTTGATGGGAGACAGTTTGGTAACACCAGGAAGCCTAGCGAATGTAGTGAGTGAGTGAGTGGTTGGAGGGGCCGATGGCACAGACTGGTTGCCTCGCTTCCGTCAGTCTACCCCAGGGCAGCTGTGGCTACAATAGTAGCTTACCACCACCAAGTATGGAGTGAATGAATAATGCAATGTAAAGCGTCTGAGTGTCCAGAAAAGCGCTACATAAAACCGATGCATTATTATTATTATTTACATTTCATTTATAGTTTCACATTTATCATGACTTTGTGACTAGTGTTAGACTTTGTGCTGTTACTTTGAAGAGGAACTACTTTAGAGAATTATCCAATTCTCTTCTTCAAAAGTACAAAGATATTAAAGGCCCTATAGCTGTTTTGTCTTTGTTTTTATTTTGGCCAGCCTAAGGCCCACCTGTGCAATATTCATGCATCTTTAATTCCACACCTGTGAGGTGGGATGGATTATCTCGGCTAAGGAGAAGTGCTCACTAATACAGATGTAGACAGATTCGCTTTTTGTTTTAATTTCCATCCATTGAACCTCCACTTACAGTAACACTCAAAAACACACGCTCATTCATCCAGGCCTATTGTACGTGTTTTTAGTGGTAGGGGAAAACGTAGTACCTAGAGGAAATCTACACAGACACCGAGAGAACACACACACTCCATACAGAAAGGTCCCGTCCGGCTTGGGGATCGAACCCGGGACTTTCTAGCTGTGAAGCCCGAGCTGTGCTAACCGCTGCATCACTGTGACAATATTCGTGAGAGGTGGGTCTACTGTGTTTATAGAAATGTGGAACAAAAGTGTTGCATTTTTTGTTTTTGTTCAGTGTCATTTAGCGCACCTGGAAGTGTTTTGCGGGTCACAATAGTCTTCCTCGATCTTCTCATTGTCAGCCATAGGAGTCCACTGACTGCTCTGTTTGATCTCCCATCGGTACGGCATCTTGTCATGAGCTTTGAAACAGTGATCTGCTACAAATATCAGTTAATTAATACAGACATTATTGACCACATTTTTATAAATCTTTATAAATCATTAAATCAGTTTTGAGTGTGTTTGACTCACCTTCATATTTACAGTGCCCTTTGATGAAGTAGATGCAGATCTCAGTTTTATCTAAGGATGAAGAGTTATTTTTAAGTAATTAAATAATGATAAAAAGTGGTTTCATGTTTTCATGAATAATTACCCCATCAAACAGATAGGTGGTAAATCATAGAAATAGAAAAACTGGAGGTAATAGTTTGAAATGTGTAAACATTAGTGTTGGAGCCAAGTACTGGTATTAGCCAGCAGGTGGCGTTCTTGTCCTGTAGGGCATTCATCCACGCTATCACGGCCTCAGGTGTGCCACCCGGTAGGGGCCAATGGTTTTTTGACCACTTATTTTATGGAGTTTTTTTGTTTACCGTGGAAATAAAGTGCATTTTTATCTACATCTGAGAAGCCTTTATGGACTTATTGGACAGGGAAGTAACCACGATAGCCTGTAGCGCGTCAGCCATAGTCACTGGTAGCACATCTCAATGGCCTTTACGTCCAGTTGGCCACATGGAAAGAGAGACAGTCGTATTAAAAGGATGGAGCTGGAACTTGCTCACGGCCTTTATGTAAAGTATGGTGTTGCACACAGTTCAAAAGTTCAATGTAGTAGAACCTCTTGTTATTTCACATCTGGCTGCCCATTTCCAGTGAAGAATTAAAATAATAATGATCACATATGTTAAACTAGGGAAAACTAGGTAAAGCAAAATCTACATAATCATGCAACTATGTTCTGTTGAACAGGATAGCGTTTACACTTAAAAAATAGCATTTACCTCTTTGTCTTTGGTTAAATCTTCTTGTACCATTTGTATCCATTTCGGTATCAACAGCACCCAGGAGATCTCCACAGGAAAATGTTCTTTTAGCTAAATTTCCGCTAACATTTCCCCTGCTCCTGCTATTGTACCGACCATCCTTATTTGCTCTCCTCAGCGCCTCTTTGTTTGCATACACAGACCTTAAAGTCGGAATCAAATGTTCCGGGACGTGTTTTTCGCTCAGGATTTTTAACGGTTGTGGGGCAAAAAAGTCATGTGTCCTGAAGCAGGTGCAGTCACCGTTTAGATATTTCTCACAAATGTGGAGTCTGTGACAGCTTTCCGAGCACTGGCCGTTCAAGCCTAGGCCCTTATTGTAATCGAAGCAGATCTACAAAACAGAAGAGGAAAAAAAAGGAATGGTTCAGTTCAAGTAAAAGTTCTGTACGCAGGTAGGTACAAACATATTTTTTATTTGAACACATTGTTTAAATAGAGAAGCTGCAGTAAAGTCGTCTTCGGGGCAATAAAGTCTGATTACACCAGTCCCGCCTTCCATCTCTTGTGTTTGGACAGCAGTATAATTCTTCATAAAACACAAGGCACACTTACCTTATTTAGGAATTTCACCAGGACAAAACTAGGTCCTTCACACAAAGAACATTGCTCTAAAACTACAACAAATATATATTTCCTGCTGCAGATTGTTGACCTGAGCTGCAATTGCGTTACTTACCCTTAGATGACAGTGGAAATACACATGCTGATTGATAGCTGTGCAGTACTTACAGTTGGCAGCAGTGTGAAGTCGCTCTGTAGCAGCAATAGGCACAGCTCAGGCCTGGTCAGAGTCTGCAAACCACACTCCCTGAGTACTTTCATGTTGTGGACTGAATTCAGATCATGGGAAAATAGGCATCCTCTCCTGCAAGAAGATGCACAGGTCTGCGTGGTTAGACCATATCCGAATACATACATTAAAACAAAAAGCTCTCCAGAGCCCTTTACAAGTAGCTCGCCAAAGGCGTTTGTACATAAACTGGAAGAGGTCAATTTGATTACCGTCTTGCCAAATATGCGGTGGAAAACAACAACTGCAGCATGAAGTCTAAAGATGCATTTTGCTGCATCTGGATATGAACACAGTGCACACAATCTAGAAAACATTTATTTAAAGTATTAGGAGGAAAATAATGCATTTTCTTTCTTTGTATGTGATATACTGGCTAGTTAACTGTCCAATATGTGTGTCTAAGTCATATAGTTCATGATATATCAAGTAGATCCCAGCAGTTTTTACTTCATGAAAATGTCTCCCTGTCGAATAAAAATACTTGTGGTGCCAAAGGAAAAAATGTACAATCAACATCGTAATTCCTGAATAAGTTGCAAGAGTTCACTTCTATTAATCAGTTTGTTGTAGATAGCAATGGTTGGATGAGGTTACAGAACACTCCCCACCCTTACAAAGCTTATCTGTAATGGGCAAAGTTCAAAAGTTTTATATAGCCCTAGAAAATACAGAAGGAGCAGAAGATTAT